>OZ012735.1:186389885-186989885 GCA_963859935.3 Lathyrus sativus | reverse complement strand
AACACAATGAACAGGTGATCAGCATAATGGTGTTCCATTCACGATTGGGCTTTCTCCCCTGAAGGTTAGCACTTCATCATCTATCATTTCTTGGACTTTCTCTTGGAAAACTTTGCATTCTTCAATCGAATGCCCCAACACTCCATCATGAAATTCACAACTGGCGTTCGGGTTGAACCACGGTGGGTGAGACTTCATGATTCTAGTCTTTCTGGGTATCATCACCGAGTTTCTAGCAAAATAAAACCATAGCTGACGATAAGTCATTGGGATAAGATCAAACCAGCGAGTCTCTTCTTTCAGAATACTCAGAGGTATCTCCTGATTCTAAAACCGTCTTCGAACCTATCGATTCTGATGCTGATCTGGAGATGTTACCCTTCGTTTACGAGGTAGTTGTCGTTTACGCTGAGCAGGCGCTGCATACTGATGTTGAGGGTAAGGTACTGGAACTGGATCTGGCAGGATTGCATTAACGTCAACACTTCCTTCCTCTAAGGAATCACCAACTGAAATTTTTTCATTAGTTTGGTTATTCAAGTCATCTTGAATTCTTCCACTTTTGAGTGCGTTCTCAATGTTTACTCCAACTTCCACAATTTTGGAGAAATCTAATGGCACCACGCCTACCATCCTATCATAATAAGAGTCTGACAGCGTTCTTAGAAACATCTTGCTTAATTCTTTCTCTTGCAGTGGAGGATGAACTTGGGCTGCCAGCTCTTTCCATCGTTGCGCATATTCCCTGAAAGATTCATTGTCATTCTTACTCATGTTCATCAATTGATCACTGTCTGGAGTCACGTCCAAATTATAATTGTATTGCTTCACGAAAGCATTAGCTAAGTTTCTCCAAGATTGAATACAATTCCTTTGTAGCTTCAGATACCATATCAGGGATGCCCCAGATAAGCTTTCTTGAAAGCAGTGAATCATCAGCTTGTCATTGTCAATATGAGCAGTCATCTTCCAACAACACATCGTCAAATGGTATCTTGGACAACTAACACCCTTGTATACTTCAAAGGCAGGCATCTTGAATTTTAGAGGAATAATTACGCCTGGTACTAAACATAGGTCATGAGCATCAAGACCAGATGCATTAACTTCTTTCATAACCCTCAATTGTTCTTCAAGATCACGAAATCCTTTCTGAATAGCTGCAAATCTAGGATCATCCATTTTCATCTTAGTACGAAAGTTATGAAGATTTGGAATATGCTGTGGAAGCTGGGAATCTCTTCTATCAACTTGAACAACCAGGTTATCTCGCACATGCTGAGATTGTGTATGAACATCCACTTGTTGAACATTGTCCTCAGAGGGAATATCAAATATCAGATTAGTCCTTACTCTGAAACCAGTCATAGGATCCATATCTTTTGTTCTCGTTACTATCCTTAAGTAATACTTCGAGCTTGGTTAGATGGTCAAGATGTCAGCTGACAAGACAAAGACAAAAGCCGGATGAGGAAGTCGAGGAGAAGAGACACATGCACATGCCAAATGCCAAATGCAGGATGCTATGCAAAATGCAGAAATGAAAGGTTTCATGGAACTCAAGTATTTATAAACATTACAGAATTCTAAAGAGAAAATTCATTTATTATTTTTTTAACAGATTACAAGTGAATATTCTTAGAAGAGTCCTGCCATGATAGTTAAATAAAAGCTAATACATCCCTGAGGAAGTCCTTCATCGCGCTTGTTTTTTTGTTGTTCTCGTTGGACTTTCTTGGAGATAAGTTTTGTCGATGATTAACGTCTAAAGAGTAGTCTGATAGAGGAAAATAAATCCTCCATCTTTCTTCTCTTCTTGCTGGAAGAAAAGGAAGGAAGAAAGCCCTTGTTTACTTGGATCTTCAATATTGATGAAAGTCGTTTTTACTTTTGTTGATCTTCAATGATAATGGAAGCCTCTTGTATTTGCCTTTTGAGTTTTCTTGATCAGTGTCCTTAACTTGCTTAGGTCATCCAAGTTAGGACTCTTAAAAGAATATTTTAAAATATTTTCTTTTGTAATCCCTATTGGTTATATAATGTTTATAAATAAACTCAGGATTCCATGAAACCAATGCAATATGATGCTTTATGGATGCAGCAAACACAGGTAAGCACATAAGGACACAAAGATAAACAAACAAGAAGATCCTAGGTTTGCAACGAGCCTGGGGCCAAAGGGTATACCCATTCCCAAAGGACGTGGACTAAAGGAAGATTGTACCTGCAGAACAAGGTTCTAAAGAGGGTTCCCAAAGTCATTAGTCCATCTTTTGGATATTATCAATTTCCCGACTAACTCGGTGGTTAATAATATTCTCAAGAGAACTTCTTTTGAGTGTAGAATCGCGTAGCACTATTTTGGGACTACTCCCTCATAGTCCTCGCACTACGTCCTAATAAAGGCCAAAGTGGGGTTAAAGGTAACTACGGTCCTCAGTATCATGGACTCCAATCGAAAATAGTAAAAGTTTTCACAACTATACTCGTTCAACCGAACCATTTTAAAAAGGGTCTCAACTGAGCGGTGATTCTTGAGTCAACTTGGTCGGGACTCACTCCCTATAAGCCTCGTCGAATATATCACCATCCTATCATAATTTCACTCAAGTCCGAGTGTAGGACTTTGTCTCACCACTCAAAGATATCATCCCAAAAAGCAATAAAACAAATATACAAATAAGCAATTAAGCAAATATATAAAAAGCATAATAAACAAGTTAGGGAAACCCACTGAAGAGACTCCCTGGTGAAGTCGTCATTTCTGTCGCGGTGAAATTTGGATACCAAGCTATTGATTAACTTGAATCTTAATTCATTTGCAACCGAACTTTAATTTGTCCAAAGGAAGGGAAAAAGATCGAATTACCCACAATGCAATGCAAATGCACAGGTTAAAGAGTTATAGGTTCGAGGGTTGGTTAAACTTAGGGAAGGTGCTAGCATCCTAAGCTTTTGTAGTACTCTACAAGAACCTCTTGTTTTATGTTGTTTATTGCTAAGGTTTATCTGCTTAAGGATGAAAGACCTAGGGGTTTATTTCTAAGTATACTCGACAAGATATCGCATCTTGTGCCTACATATTCTGACGGGAGTGGAATCAGAGTATTTGTAGTTCCCCTAAAGGGTTTGAGGAGTTCTTTGACTGTGGTCAAAGTTCCTACGGGATAAGGTAGTTGATTGATTGATTTTAGGAGAAAAGATGAGTTGCCATTTTAAGGGAGATTACTTGACTTAACCGCTACAACTTTGTAGGAAAATAGTCTTTGCATCGTCTTAAGAGAAGGGCTCAAGCACTCGGAATGTCAACAAGTACGCCTCTATCTCTCCTAAGGTAAAGTCCCTACATATTGATTGAATTGTTATGGGGTAGGAGTTTTATCTCGCTTAAGATGATTAACATCTTATTCTCTAATGTGTTTGAAAAGTTTGATATAAGTTGAATGTGTTTGTTTCTATGTTGTAAAGATAAAAGGTCCTCCTTATGGGGTATGATCTATCTTCGAAGATCGACTTGAATGGGATCAAGGATCAATGGGGAGTATCGTGCAAATGAGATGCATACGCACAATTGTTTAGGTTATATGCAGATTCTTCCATTGGACGCTTATGCAATGCGATAAGATAAATACGGTAAATGTAAATTGCGGATAAAATAAAAGCAGGTAAATAAATCCATACACAAACGCATGAAAGCGTTAAGTGAGTGTGTGAATTGTGCATATGTGAACGGAATCGGAGCGAGGCGTTACGATGTTTGATTAATGATGGGGTATTGGTTTTGGGTGAATTGATTGTATGAGAAGAGTTATTAGGAGATGATTAATTTTTAGTAAAATTTTGAATTATAAATTAATTAAGTTTTGGATAGAAATAATTTTATATGAATAATAATTTAGTAAATAAAAGGTTTTAGTAAGTAGAAAAGTTTTTTATTTAATATTATAAAATAAATGCAAGTTAATTAAAAAAAGAAACATGCTTCTTTATTAAATAAGATAATTTTGGTTATCATTTGTTTTACTAAATAAAGATTATTTTAAATATGAAAGTTTTTTTATTGAGAAAAATGAACAAATTTATCATATCATTATCTAGTAAAGAAAGGTTATTGAGGCTGATTAAAATTTAGTAAAATGATTATTTTAGTTAAATGGGTGAATTAAAAGATACAGTTAATTAAAAGGGAGGGTTAAACGGTTTTAAAAAGATTAAGGGAGGTTGATTAAGGGTTGAGTTAGTTAACGGTGGATTAAAAGGGAGATAAAGGGTTAATTAGTGGGGCGTGTGATCGTATGGTGTGTGGGACATGAGGGCGTATGGTAGGCGAGCGAGGTGGACGCATGATAATGATCTGATGAGGGATCGTACGGTGATGACGTGAGGGTTCGCAATGTTGTGTGTGTGATTGGTGTGCAGGATTACAATAACAAAATTACAACAATCAGAGAAAATCCTAAATCCCTCTATCCTCTTTCGTCGTCGCTTTGTCCATCTTCCTCTCCTATCACGATTTCTCTTCTTCTCGTTTTCGTTTCTTCGCATCTCCTCCTCCCTCTCCATCAATTTCTTCTACGATTTCTACCTTCTTCTCCTTTTACATGAAAAGCCTTGAATATAACCTACATAAAAAACATAGTTTAGACAAAACAATAAAAAAGAAGGTTACGAGGAGGACGACGACGGCGGTCCTATGCTTCGGCGAAGTCGGCGATGGAAGGGAGGAGTTCGCGGCGGCGTGGCGATCTCCGGCGACAAAATGCTTTGCCGACGACGGATTTGCGGCGGAGTTTGAGAAATAGATAAGTCTCTCTCTCCCTTTGATTTATAGGGTTTCAATTTGGGGATTTTTCTAGAGTGCTATGTGTTTCTGGGTTACTGTTAATTTGGGATCTTCGAATGTGCGGATTCTGTGTAGGTTGTGAGTTCTATGTACTTCTACTCTGTGAATTTGGGCGTGAATTTCTGTGTACTTTGAATCTCTGAGCCTTCCTCTTATAGTCTCCACTCCACGATCCCTGTTAAAACCCCATAAAGGAAGCGTTGCAGGTAGTAACTCATATGCAGCCGGATCATGTTATCTTTGAGTGTGACGCGCAATTGGTGGTGCAAGCGTTACACAATAACTATGGTGGTAATTATAAGTTTAGTTTAATTATCTCTTGTATTAAGAACCTTCTAGTTACTCATTCCAATTTTGAAGTAAAATTTGTTAAACATCAAACGAATTCGATTATCCAGTATCCACATGTTAACTAAATTGACCGATTCTTGACCTAGACATAATATTCTCCATTTGATTTTTCTTTATATTAAACAACTTTTTAATAATATGAATTGAATTTGCTTGGGTCTTAATTGACCAGCTTAGTTTAATTTTGGACATAACGCATATTAAATTAAAATGCAAATTAATTTCATCCTATAGTTTATATAGTGCCTTTGCACATGTTACTATAAGAGACAGACACGGTGACTCCAAGTCCCCACATGACAAGAAGCAACAAAAAGTCAAAAAGCAAAATCGAATCTATTTTGGGTCAGACGTTGGGAAGCAAAGAAGAACACGTACTTCTTCTATTAGTGTCACATTTTACAGCTCCAAACTTGCAGAAAAAGAAACAACGCGGTAGCATAAATAAACAATTGACACCAACTATAATATATCCATAAATAAATAATTTAATTTAATTCTTTTGCTAAACAAAAATTCATATACTAATACAAATTAATTTCATAAAAAGTAAAAAAAAAAGCTACAAAAAAGTAGTCCCAGCACGACCATGATGCAACAAATAATGCGCAATTTGATCTCTAGCTTTCAACGAACTAACCGAACAAACACCATCCTCAACAACGTTTTCATCATCAACAACATCAAATTTCCACTCATCATCCATTTCTTCATTCATAATCTCACAAACATTATGAAGAACACAACAAGCTCCAAGAACAATAGGCAAATCTTGTAACTTAATCTCTGTCCTCTTCTGCAAACATCCCCACCTCCCTTTCAGTCTCCCAAACGCTTCCTTACCAACTCTCTCAATTTCCTCAAGCTTCTCATTAAACCCATGTTGTGTCCACGTCAGATTCTTATGCTTGTAAGGCACCAAAACCCAATCCAGAACTGGATAACCCGAATTTCCAACTATCCAAATATCTTTCAAGTTACCTCTTTTAGCTCTCTCATATAAAGCACTTTTTTCCAAAACTTCACTGTCTGGCATTGAACCGGGCCAACCAATACACACATCATTAAAAACCCCTTTCGAGTTAACCACTCCTTGAACCGTTATTGAATAACTCGTTTTTTGGTTCCTTTCAGTGTGTTTCTTGTTGTAATACAAAGCAACATTCACTTTAGGTGCAATTATAGGTATATGAGTGGTGTACATTGTGCCACCTACATTCGGAATACCAAAAATACCCTCGAAGTCTCTTTTCGTTTTCTGCATTGTTTCTTCGTTTGGCCAACGGAGAAACTTCGGCATTAGAACGGTTCTTATAGCGGAACAAACTTCCAACACAAGTTTATGACATGTGGATATTCCTAAACCGAATTTCTTCGAAACTAGCCGGAGCGGGTCACCGGTTGCGAGGCGGTATATGCAAACCGCGACACGCTGGCGAACCGGAATAGCTTCGCGGAGTGTTGTGTTTTTCTTTGTGACTGAAGAATCGAGCTCGTTGCAGATCATGTTGAATGTTGATTTACTCATTCGGAAGCATCGTCGGAATTCGTCATCCGGGAAGTTTTCACGGTTGCAATTCTCCCACCAGTTGTTAGACCGGTCTTTTACCCATAGGCGCCGTTGATGCGGGTGGTTACTTTCTTTGGATTCTGAACCGGTTTGGGTTGAACCGGGTTGGTCTGAACCGGATGCGATGGAGGAAGCAGTTGCGATAGCAGTGAGACGGGCTTTTTTGGATTTGGTGTGATGGGATTGATCTAAGTCGGTGTAATGGTTTTGAAGTTGTTCCATGTAGTTGTTCATGGTTTGGGTTTGGTTTTTGAAGTTGGAATTGAACATGGCTTTGTGTTGTTGTGAATCGAGTAACCGGTTTTGTTGTTCTTTGGTTTCTTCTTCTTCTAAGAGAAGTAGTGAAGCTAGGATGTCTTTAATGTTGTTGGTGTTGTTGTTTTGCTTTTGTTGTTTGTGTTGTCTTTCTTGGTTGGGTTCGTGGTTGTCTTTGACATTACGTTTCTTCATGTTGTTGGGATTGTTGTTGATGATGTCTTGGAGGAGGTTATTATAGTCGTCTTGTGTGAGAACTGGAAGATGAGTGCCGATTTCCATTGAATTTGAATGTGGACGGTGTTGTTTTGTGGGGTGAGATAGATTAGAATGGTTGAAGTTTGAATGATGAAAGTTTGAGAGATTTATATGGAAAAGGAATTAGGAAGCGTGTGAGATAGTGTGAACGCGATTGGATTGGGTATGGGGAGTTTGACGGTGACTCTGACTGGATGGTACTTTTTGGGTTTGGAACGATCATTGTTTATTTGGGGAACCGTGGGTTTTTACGCGGTATTGGATTTAGATTTTCTTTTTACACAAAATAATACTAATAATAATAATAATTATCACTTCCATTATTTCAAATTTTACAAAAAAAATAATATTAATAATTATTATTATCACTTCCACTATTTCAAAAGAACCATGCTAGTAGTAATTTGAATTTTTTTCTTCAAATAATTATATTTTTCTTAGTTAAAATGTCACAATAATTATCTTTCTCCACAATTAATCAAAATGCTCACGTTTTTTTATAAAAAAAACTAATACATTAAAAATCAAACTCATGCATCATACACATTAACGCATCCATTAAGAGATAAACTCATGCACTACACACACTGAAGTATGCACCACTAATGTGTCAGTTTTATTAGCGTCAATGTTGTAGGACAAAGAAGAGGTGTCAGACACATTAACGCATCCATTAAGAGATAAACTCATGCACTACACACACTGAAGTATGCACCACTAATGTGCCAGTTTTATTGGCGTCAATGTTGTAGGACAAAGAAGAGGTGTCAATGATGCCTATGTGTATTCTCATTTTTTATAAATAAGTCATTTATTCCTTACCATTTTTCACACATCTTTTCATTTTATTCTTAAGTTTTTCTTTTAATTTTATAACATAACTATTAAAAGAGATGGATATGTTTGTTATTCGATTCTCAAACCTCCATTGAAAATCCGACTTTTGAACACCCATACTTTCGAGCATCTTGAGAGGAGTTTGATTCGTTGGTTAGATGAAGAGATTAAAGACAGTGAAATATTCAAAAAAATGATAAGCTTGTTTTGGTGTTCAACATTGCAAGTGAGGATAATATAGCACAACCTATGTGGGAGTCAATTAAAACTGGCATTGATATACATGTTATGATGTATGGACCAGGTGATATTATTTTGATGGTTGTAATCTCTTAGATATATTTTAAGTATTAAGTCCTTTTATTTGTTCTTTGTGTTGTTGTTTTAAACGTGTTTGTGTTCGTTTTGTTGTAAGTGAAAGTTGTTAGACGATGACACGGATCTAGAAGGGGGGGGGGGGGGGGGGGTTGAATAGATCCCTTGTTAAAAAATGAGTCGGCGCTACCAATAAAATGATTTTAAAAAATTTGTTTAATTTGCGGAAGCGGCCGTGGAAAATTACCGTCTATAACGAACGGTTACTAGAAAACCGGATATGGGTTTAGGTGATGGAATCGGATAACGAGTAATGAGAATCACTACGCTAGTCACACTCTCAATTTGATTTAGCTCACAATGTGGTATGACTAGTTCCAATGCCTTAAAACATTACCACAATAAATGGACAACACATAAGGCTTTTCGTTCAGGCAATTTATCAAACACTTGGAGTGCAGAGCACTACAAGTGAGTTCAGCTTTGAGTAATTTGCTCTAATTTCCTTGTACAATCAACGATTGTACTAGAGTCAAAAACAGTCCAACGCTTACTCAAAACAGTCCTAAATTTGATATAATTGCTTGTACTAAAACCACACAAATATTAAGAAATGTAAAAACGAAAGGTAAAAGGCACAAGGATTTGTTGAGGCAGTTCCCCCGTCGTCCTCGCTTCGAGGTACGTCTGCCCTCAATTCTAACAATAGAATTGAGCTCTTAAAATATAAATTTAACCTGTTGTAGAATCATATATACAAGAATGAAATAACAATCAAACAAACAAACTTCTTTGTTGTTGTAGAAGCTATCTCCTCTTGTCCCTTGATTCGAGTCGAATCAAGTCCTTCGACAACTTGTGTATGAACCTCAGATTACAGCTCTATGTTTGAATAACTTTCGTCTTCAAACCCTAGGCCGGCTGATCTCAAACACTCATGTGTCGAACCCGAACTTCTCCTTCACAATTCGCCGATTACTGCTACTAGACCGACGGAACCCACCACTCCTCTATCACCTTCACTCGGCCGAATATATGTTGAGAAGACTCGTCCAAAAACCCTCAAATTCAGAGAATCTTGGAGGACAAAACCTTAGAGGTTTTATTCAAGAAAAACTTGTCAGTTCCTCAACCCAAACCGGATTTACCCAATCAAGGCTTCGAACGTTATCACCTTAGATAATCCATAATGCACAACAAAGATTCTTGTGTGTGATTGTTGTGGTATGAAATGTAGAAGATGAAGATGATGAGAACTTGAATTGACACCTCTTTCACTTTTCTTGTTTTTGTAATTGTTTAATTGATGTGAAATGAATAGAGTAACTGAATATTTATACCAGACAAAAGTGTTATAACTGATAAAACCAACTTTAAAAAATAATAGACAACTCAAAAAATATGCAGCAAACAACGAGCGGTCGACCCATGCAGAGTGCAGGGTCGACCTGAGCTAACCCGAGGCAACATATTGTGCAAAACACACAGCTATGCGTCGACTGGAACAAGGCATGCATCGATGCAAAGCCTGAATTTTTTGACAAATGCAAATGACAACAGTATGCGTCGACCAGTAGGTCGACCATACCTAACCCGAGGAAAATGCATTTCTAAGACACTTGCCATGAGTTGACCGGAGCAGAGTTTAGGTCGACTCAAAGACCTGAATTTTTAGAGAAATGCAAATGACAACAGTATGCGTCGACCGGTACGTCGACCATACCTAACCCGAGAAAAATGCATTTCTAGAACACTTGCCATGAGTCGACCGGGGCAGAGTTTAGGTTGACTCAAAGACCTGAAACTTCAAAAAATGCCTAAATTCATATTTTTGATTCTCTTAGATGAAACCTATGATAGACCAATTGATTTTGACTCGTATGACGCATGTAACACCCTTTTCTACCCCATAAATAATAAGGCAAAATAACACAAATATCAGAGTAATTATTAAATTTCACAAAAAGCCACCAAAAGGGCGTACATTTCCCAATGTCATCAAAATAGGTCACGGCTCCGTAAACAATGGGTTTTTCCCAAAATACATCAAACAACATAAAACAACGGAATTCAAAATGCATAAGTAAAGGTTTTCCTTATCATGGGACATAAGCAAAATAACTCAACAGTATATAGTTTAACTCAAAGAACCCAACCCGATGTTACATATCAGAGCAAGACCCTCTAAGTTAACCAAAAGGGCTAACGACTCAAAACTTCAAAAATAATTCCTCGACGGTATCCACGGCTAAACTCGGTCATCTGCACGTTACCCACATGGAGGTAACATTCAAATAGGCAGGGTGAGTAAAACAATTCATAAAAATCAATGTATGAAAATCAACATATAATGGCATCATAATAATATTCAACCTTCATATTCATCAATAGGCCTCGAAGGCCACAACATCATAATTTATACAAAAAGACTCATAAATACAGATGCGACACAACTCTGATCAAGTTATCTGTCTTGGATTCTTCTGCACCACTCAAAGCAAACACTCTGCCATTTGTCTGAGCAGCAGTAGCAGTCTTCTTCGGCTATTGACACTAGGTACTGATATGACCCTTCTCTCCACAGTTGAAGTAAGTCGGAGCTTCGTCTTTACAGTCAGTAGCTCTATGACCCCTCTTGCCACAACGATGGCATCTCAGCGCTCTGCAATTCTCAGCATGGTGGCCTTGCTCGCCACACTTATAACACTTACCTGGAGCAGTAGCCGCTCCCCCACTTGACGTTTTCCCATCTGAAGCCTTCTGCTTCCCCTTATCACCAGAAGTCATATACGACTTCCTTCTATACTGACCTTTCTCTTTCTTCTCACTCAGCTGCTTGTAGTGAGTAGATTGAGCTCGACTATCTTCATCATAAATTCAGCTGGTACCCAATTCCCTGCTTAATCTCTGGTCTCAACCCATTCTCAAACTTGAGACACTTTGACATCTCTGCATCAGCACGGTTGTAATGCGGATAAAACTTGACCAAAGACTCAAAATTTGTCGCATACTCAGCCACAATCATATCCCTTGTTTCAGCTCAAGAAATTCCACCTCTTTTTTCCCCGAACATCTTCAGGAAAATACTTCCTCAAAAATTCTTCCTTGAATATAGCCCAAGTTATAGCAATGCCAGCATCTCCCAATCTCTGACGAGTGTTATCCCACCAGTCTTTTGCTTCCTCTGCTAGCATATGCATACCAAACTGTACCTGCTGCGCATCAGTGCACACCATAACTCGGAAAATCTTCTCAATCACTTTCAGCCACTTCTGCACCATCAGGATCATGAGTGCCCACAAAAGTCGGCGGATTGTTCCTCTGGAACTTTCCCAAAGCACGGAACTCATCTGGAGGTCCACCATTCTGAGCCATCACTTGGGCAAGTGATTCTAGCGCATCAGCAATAACACGATCATTCCTTCCAGCCATCTGCAACCACACACAAGGTTAGAAGAAAACAACTCATCAATAGTGTTTTCAAACTATTGACTGACAGGAGACTAACAACGTAAAAACTTGGCCGGACGGACCGACCTGCTCTGATACCAATAATGTAACACTCTTTTCTACCCCACAAATAATAAGGCAAAATAACTTAGATATCAGAGTAATGATTAAATTTCACAAAAAGCCACCAAAAGGGCGTACATTTCTCAATGTCATCAAAATAGGTCACGGCTCCGCAAACAACGGTTTTTTTTTCCCAAAATACATCAAACAACATAAAACAGCGGAATTCAAAAGGCATAAGTAAAGGTTTTCCTCATCAAGGGACATAAGTAAAACAACTCAACAGTATATAGTTTAACTTAAAGAATCCAACCCGATGTTACATATCAGAGCAATACCCTCTAAGTTAACCAAAAGGGCTAACGACTCAAAACTTCAAAAATAATTTCTCGACGACGTCCACGGCTAAACTCGGTCATCTGCATGTTACCCACGTGGAGGTAACATTCAAACAGGCAGGGCGAGTAAACAATTCATAAAAATCAATGTATGAAAATCAACATATAATGGCATCATAATCATATTCAACCTTCATATTCATCAATAGGCCTCGAAGGACACAACATCATAATTTATACAAAAAGAATCATAAATGCAGATGCGACACAACTCAATGCATGTGGTACCAATCATCACAGCTCGATGGACACTGGGCCATCAACCCTCCATAGATCCTCATCAATATGATTGATTTTACTAGAGAATCGGAGTACATCAATATACTTCACATCCACACAATGGGATTGAAGCCAAAGTAATCGAGGTCCTGAACCGAAGTACGGATGCACATGAATGCATGATGCACACGTCAATAATCATCCTCATAATAATAGCATAGGTGCATCATCATTCATCATAGTCATCATCATCACAATCATTATCATGTCTCATGTCATCATATAATTCATCAAAGTCATGGTAATATCATCATAATACATCATATAATACATCATATAATCCATCATGTAATCATATACACATCACATGCTAATCACATAAAAATCATAGTTACCCCCAAGGTAACACATCACAAAAATCATAGAATCAAACATCAAGGCATCGATGCACACGATCAACATACGCGAAACTCTGCTACGTTCGCTGGCATGTTCGCTAGGCGAGTCTGGGGCGTGTTTCTTTGCTAGGCGAGTCTGGGAACAACATGGTTCGCTAGGCGAGGCTTTCTTCGCAAGGCGAACAATGCGATGACAGCAAAATATGGTACGCACCAGAACTTAAACCCACTCAAATGCCCATACAATTCACTTACCCAATGCCCCCAAAACATCCATAAGGTCCTACGGCGATAAAGGCATAAAACCTACGGTTTATTAGGCCAATCCCGTAACATATTCATGTCCTAAATCACAATTTTTCCTTCAATTACACCCTAAGGCATTAGAGTTACTCACTATCCAATATTCTATCCCTACAGGGTCAGACATATAACAATTCAAGGTTTTTAGCCACGAAGGCCTAAGGTCACTATTTCTCATATCCATGCTTTAACAGTCAGGAATACTTACCACTAACCACAACCATCAGGGCCCTCACCATCAATTTTCCCTTTTTCCCATAATCGAACCAAAATCCCTTAAACCTAAATCATCCATAATTACATTCAAAGGCACACATGGAAAATCATGAAAAGCTATACTCCATATGCCTTAGTCGATTCAAAGCCTTCACGATTATCTCCAGGAATCTTCTGCCTCCAATCTTCTCCTTAGAGCTCTCTGGACATAATACTTTTCACGATTAACAAATGAATCCTAATTCTCTTCAGAATTCTATTTTTTCAAACTTAGTCTTGGGCCTCACAATTTGGGCTTTTCCCTTATTACCCTTACTAACTCCTCCAAATGCCCAAATTACCCTTATTTCATTTATATTCATTTTAAATGATAATAATACTAATAAATTAATATTATATACTATTAATCAAATAAATAACCCAAAAATGCACACTTTTCCAATAATCCACAAACTACCGAAAATCAACGAAAAATGAATATTCTCAATTAAATAAGTTAATTAAATTATTCCAATTAAATTTGGGGTGTTACAACGCATATTTTGACAGCTTTAAATGCAGTACTCGAGATATTTAGTGCAAGCAAATAAACATGAGAAATAAGGTATGCTTATGCACCATGGTGATAACGCCAAATGTCTATTCTTCCATGCGGCTCAGTTTTGACATTATCGAAACACGTATATCTAGTATCTGAGGCTTTGCCCTCACATACTCCCTCTTTTTGATGATGGCAAAACACGTATAACCTGTCTGTAGGATATCCGGCATTATCCTCCCCCCTTGCTTGATGCCTTCATTCTCACTTACTCATTTGCGTTAAATGTGAAGTCTTCATGTTCGATCTTTATGGTTCTACTAAACAGCTTGACACTTTCTCCCCCTTTGACAACATCAAAAAGAAAGAAATTTCTGTTAAGAAATGAAAAAAAATTACAGATGCTCATATCAAAACATGCACAACAGGATAAACATTAACAATCATCCACACATGACAAAGTTAATGATCAAGGAATGAAGAGATAATTAGCACCATACATAGATAAAAATAGTAATTGTTGCTAGATACTACAAACAAGTAATAAAATATAGGTTCATGATGCAAAACATTTACACATGAGAAATGTACTTAATACATAGCCAAAGATTCATAACAACACAACAAGATGATGAAATGCAATTATGCATAATGCATAGCTGTCATGATCTTCTCCCCCTGAGATGATGACCTCTCCCATGATATGGATATGGCGGAGGTAGTTGAGCCTCGACCCTTTCAGTAAACTCCAAAACCGCTCGGTTCAAGGTATTGAAGCTTGTGGAAAGAGCGCGATGCTGATTTGCAGCTGTTTCCACCAGACCATCGAACCGTTGATTGACATTAGAGGAGAATGTGTTGAAGTTTTCAATATGCGTCTCATATCGACTCTGAAGTTGTGAGAGACGCTCATCCTGAGCATTGATGAAAGCACGTTGTTCTAATTGCATACTCCTGAGCATACCCGATTCAATTTCAAATTTGAAGACATATTTGTGAGTCGACCGGACCTTGTTTAGGTCGACTCATGTAGTTAAAACTAGAAAAATTTGACATTTTTGATCATATTGACATACATAAAGACATAAATAAACATCCAAACCATATTTTAAGCATTCAAAGAGATAACATACATATAATACGACATATATGACAAACGTAACACATAATTTGATGCATTTTGTGAACATGAGTATCGAGAAAGAGATAGTTGAGGAAAAATATTACCTCAATTCCAAATATAGCTAGATGAACACACACATATAGTTTCAACATCTTCAATTTGTTAGATATCCGATAACTAAAGTAGATATAGACATAGATATATAAAAGATGTGCAAGAAATTTCACTAAACACAATCCAAAATATCGAGAATACCTAGTTCCCGTCGGATATGAAAGAAAGGCTCAGTAGCAAGAGGTTTTGTGAAAATATCAGCTAGTTGATTTTTAGTATCAACGTGTTCAAAAACCACATCGCCTTTCTCCACATGATCCCTACGGAAGTGGTGTCGTATTTCGATATGCTTAGTGCGTGAATGCAGCACGAGATTCTTGGTAAAATTGATGGCACTCGTATTGTCACAAAAGATCGGAATACGCTCAAGTTTGAGATTAAAATCTAGCAATTGTTGCTTAAGCCATAGGACTTGAGTGCAACAACTACCGGCGGCAACGTATTCCGCTTCGGCAGTTGACAAAGCAACAGAAACCTGCTTCTTGCTATGCCAACTAACCAAAGAGTTTGAAAATAAGTGACAAGTACCACTGGTACTTTTCTTATCCGATTTGCACCCGACAAAATCGGAATTAGAGAATCCAACCAAGGAATAATCGTTTCCTTTGGAATACCATAACCCATACTTTGGAGTACCCGAAAGGTATCGAAGTATGCGCTTAACTGCTTTTAGATGGGATTCCTTAGGAGAAGATTGATATCTAGTGCACATGCAAACACTAAACATAATATCGGGTCTAGAGGCAGTAAGATAAAGAAGAGAGCCGATCATACCTCAATATCTTTTTAACTCTACATCCTTACCACTTTTATCTCTATTAAGATTTGCACAGGTCGGCATTGGTGTGTCAATGGTTTTGGAGTTTGCCATGTCAAACCTCTTGAGAAGCTCAAGACAATATTTCATTTGACTTACAAAAGTTCCTTCCTCAACCTACTTGATTTGTAACTTGAGAAAATATGTGAGCTCCCTCATCATACTCATCTCGAATTCACCCTGCATTAGGTTAGAAAACTCTCTTACGAGATTCATATTAGTTGATTCGAATATGATGTCATCAACATAAATTTGCACCAAAATTAAGTGTTTTCCTTGACGATTAATGAAGAGGGTTGTGTCGACCTTGCCTCTTGAATACCCTTGATCAAGTAGAAACTTGCTTAGGCGCTCATACCAAGCCCTAGGGGCCTGCTTGAGTCCATACAAGACACGTTTTAACTTATATACGTGATCAGGATATTCATGAGACTCAAAACCCGGAGGTTGGGAAACATAAACTTCTTCATTTATATAGCCGTTAAGGAATGCACTTTTTACATCTATTTGAAATAGCTTAAAGTTTTTCACACAAACGAAGGCAAGTAAAAGGCGTATAGCCTCGAGTCGGGCAACCAGAGCATAAGTCTCCTCATATTCGTTGCCTTCCTCTTGGTTATATCCTTGCGCGACTAAACACGCTTTATTACGAGTTATTACCCCGTTTTCATCCAATTTGTTCCTAAACACCCATCGGGTGCCAATTACTCGATGACCTCACGGAGGAGGGACAAGGTCCCAAACCTCATTTCTCTTGAACTGGTTAAGATCCTCTTGCATAGATAAGAATCAATGTTCATCGAGTAAGGCTTCTTTCGGGTTTTTAGGTTCCATCTGAGAAATGAAAGCGAAGTGATAACAGAAATTACTTATCTTATACCGAGTCGTCACCCCCTTTGATATATCACCGAGGATATTGTTGATAGGATGGTCTTTGGAAGACTTCTAAGCTGGAGGAAGATCATCTTTTGCAGACGGATAAACTACCTCAGTTTCTTCATGACGGTCATCTTTTTCCTCCTCAACTTTGGTTAGGTCGGGTTTATCATTTCCCGGCTCGGTACTTTTGAGTATGTCTTCCGAAGATATACCTGCACCATGAACAACACTACCTTTTCCGACATCTCTCGGATAAGATTCATCAAATGTTATGTGTACAGACTCTTCAACAGTAAGTAATCTCTTATTGTAAATTCTATAGGCTTTACTTGACTGAGAGTATCCGAGAAAGATACCTTCGTCGGCCTTGGAGTAAAATTTACCTAATCTTTCCTTTCCATTATTCAACACGAAACACTTACAACCGAAGACATGTAGGTGAGACACATTTGGCTTGCGCCCTTTTAAAAGTTCATACGGTGTTTTGTTTAGAATTGGGCGGATAAGTACCCTATTCAATACATAACATGCCGTACTTATGACGTCAACCCAAAAATACTTAGGTAATGCACTTTGATTGATCATGATTCTCCCTAACTCTTCTAAAATACAATTTTTGCGCTCCACAACCCCGTTTTGTTGAGGGGTACACAGAGCGAAGAAGTTATGATCAATACCGTGTTTACCGTAATATTCCTCAAACAAATGATTTTCAAACCCACCTCCATGATCTCTCCTAATTGATATTATGTTTGTGTTTAATTTATTTTGATAAAGCTTAGCAAATCTTTCAAAGGATGTGAATGTATCGCTCTTGCTAGCCAAGAAGATAGTCCAACAGAATCTAGAAAAAACATCAACTATTACAAAACCGTAATAGTTACCACATAGACTTTTAATTCTAGATGGCCCAAATAAATCCATATGAAGAAGCTCAAGATGTCTCGTAGTTGAAACGATGTTTTTAGATTTAAAAGAGATCCTCGTTTTCTTTCCCATTTGGCAAGCATCACATAGGTGATCCTTGGTAAACTTAATTTTGGGCAGACCTATGACTAGATCTTTTGAAACTACCTAGTTTAGCAAGTCAAAGTTGACATGTGTTAAACGTTTATGCATAACCATTAGTCCTCGCTCATTGTCATGAGACATTTATCACTTGTCAAAGATACTTCATCCAAATCCAGCATATAGACATTGTTTACTCTTAGACCATTAAACACACTCTTCATTTCATCATTATTCACAATTCGGCAACAATATTTTGAAAATGATACGTTGTATCCTTTGTCGCATAATTGGCTAATTCTAATGAGATTATGTTTAAGGCCCTCGATAAGCAATACATCAGAGATATTAGTGGAAGAAGGGTTACCTACACTACCTTTTCCCGGTATTACACCACGGTTGTTGTCTTCATAGGTTACATATCCCTTCTTCTTTGCCACAAAGTCGATGAAGAGAGATATGTCTCCTGTCGTGTGTCTTGAGCAGCCACTATCGAGAACCCATCTTCTCTCGATGATCTCAAGAAGTTGTACCTATGAAAAACAATTAACAAGAGTAGGTACCCAATGGCTTATTGGGTCCTAAGTTATGAGTGACAAAATGGTCGCATTTAGGAAACCATTGATAAATGCCTTTAGAAACCAAAAATATCCTATGAAATTTAGCAATGGTTTGACCCTTATTGCAACAATATAAACAAGAAAAGTTAACTTTTGAATTACTTTTGCTATCATTGTCTCTTACAACATATGTGTATTTTTATATGGATTAATCATACTCTTTCTAAAATTAGCTTTATCAATGGTAAAAGTAATTTGGGCTCTAGAGCCTTGTTAAGTTTGGCATTTAGGTTTCTAACTTCATTTTGCCAAATGTAACAAGTATCACACCCAAAGTTAACAACTCTTTTTCTTAAATTCTCACAACCTACTTTTGTACTTTCCACTATGGAAGCTTTTAGTGCCTCAAGTTTCTTTTCGGACTCACGAATCTTTTGCTCAAGGTGAGAAAATATTTGGTTATTTGAGGCAAGCCTTTTAAAGGCTTCTTTTGCTTCACAATGCAAAGTATTAAAAGCAGTTTGTAATTCAAAATGAGACATTTTAGAGGAATTTTCATACTTGGCATGTCGTACCTATTTCTTTTTGTTATTTTGATGGGCGGAAAGACAAATATTTACGGATTCATCTTCATCACTTGAGCTTTCATCCTCGGAGGAATCGCTATCGCTTTCCCAAGCTATATACGCTCTCCTTGGCTTAGATTGCTTCTTATGTGATCTACTTGTTTCTTTTTCTTTGCCCTTTTTGTTCAAGGAACAATCCGATTTGTAGTTTCTGGTCTTTCCGCAAGTATAACATGACCCTCTTGTCTTGTTTCCTTTAGTGTTGTCATTTCTAGAGTACCTTGATTATTTCCGGAAGTTGACAAGATTTTTCTCGGAGTGTTGGATGCCGTTCTTTTTGACATAGCGGTTGTAACACTTTACAAACAATCCCATATCCTCACTCTTGTCATCATCTTCATCGTCACTTGAAGTGTAATCACTATGCTCCTTAGTTTGAGACTTTGAGAAAGAAGTCTTGAGAGCAATAGACTTCTTTTCAGTATTTTTTATTTTCTCCTTCTTTTCCTTCTTTTCATATTGCTTTAGGCTTAGAAGCACTTGTTCGTGCTCTTGGAGCTTTCCAAACAATGTTTTGAGATCCAAAATTGTGAGGTCGTTAGCTTATTTGATGGCGGTTACCTTCGGTTGTCATTCCATGTTAAGACATCTCAAAATCTTGTTAGTAGTAACATCATTGGCAACTGGCCTACCTAGTGAGTGCAATCTATTGATAAGATGAGTGAATCTCTTTTACATGTCCACAATGGTTTCCCCTTGCTCCATGTAAAAGAGATCAAACTCTTGTGTTAGTGTATTGATTCTCGCTAGCTTAACATCATTGGTTCCCTCATGGGAAACATGCAATGAGTCCCACATAGGTTTTGCCGTTAAACAATGAGAAACCCTATAATATTCATCAACTCTTAATGAGGAGATCAAAATATTTTTGGCTTTCCAATCGTAATTATATTTCTTCTCGTCATCATCGGTCCATTGTGCTTCAGGCTTAGGTACAATCATGTTATTCTTGTCGGTCATAGTTATTTCAATTGGACCGTTAAGAATGAAATTCCACACCTTTCGATCAATGGAATTAATGTGAACCCGCATACAGTCTTTCCAGTAACGGTAATTTTCTCCATTAAAAACATGAGCTCTACTATAGGCCCCTTTAGGTTCGTTAGCCATTTTCTACTAAGTTATACTTGAAGCACGGAGTGAACCGATGCTCCTGATACCACTTGTTAGACGATGGCATGGGTCTAGAAGGGGGGGGGGGTTAAATAGATCCCTTGTTAAAACATGAGTCGGCGCTACCAACAAAATGGTTTTAAAAAATTTATTTAATTTGCGGAAGCGGCCGTGGAAAATTACCGTCTATAGCGAACGATTACTAGAAAACCGGATATACATTTTAGCTGATGGAATCGGAGAACGAGTAATGAGAATCACTACGCTAGTCACACTCTCAATTTGATTTAGCTCACAGTGTGGTATGACTAGTTCCAATGCCTTAAAATATTACCACAATAAATGGACAGCACACAAGGCTTTTCGTTCAGGCAATTTATCAAACACTTGGAGTGCAGAGCACTACAAGTGAGTTCAACTTTGAGTAATTTGCTTTAATTTCCTTGTATAATCAATGATTGTACTAGAGTCAAAAACAATCCAACACTTACTCAAAACAGTCCTAAATTTGATATAATTGCTTGTACTAAAACCATACAAATATTAAGAAATGTAAAAACGAAACGTAAAAGGCACAAGGATTTATTGAGATAGTTCCCCCGTCATCCTCGCTTCGGGGTATGTTTGCCCTCAATTCTAACAATAGAATTGAGCTCTTATAATATAAATTTAACCTGTTGTAGAATCGTATATACAAGAATGAAATAGCAATCAAACAAACAAACTCCTTTGTTGTTGTAGAAGCTATCTCCTCTTGTCCCTTGATTCGAGTCGAATCAAGTCCTTCGACAGCTTGTGTATGAACCTTCGATTACAACTCTATGTTTGAACAACCTTTCGTCTTCAAACCCCATCCTGGCTGATCTCAAACACTCGCGTGTCGAACCCGAACATCACCTTCACAATTCGCTGATTACCGCTACTAGACCGACGGAATCCACTGCTCCTCGATCACCTTGACTCGGCCGAATATATGTTGAGAAGACTTGTCCAAAAACCCCCAATTTCAGAGAATCTTGGAGGACAAAACCCTAGAGGTTTTATTCAAGAAAAACCTGTCAATTCCTCAACCCGAACCAGATTACCCAATCACGGCTTCGAACGTTATCACCTTAGACAATCCATAATGCACAACAAAGATTATTGTTTGTGACTGTTATGGTATGAAATGTAGAAGATGAAGATGATGAGAAATTGAATTGACACCTCTTTCACTTTTATTGTTTTTGTAATTTATTCAATTGATGTGAAATGAATAGAGCAACTAAGTATTTATACCAGAAAACTATTATAACTGATAAAACCAACTTTCAAAAATAATAGACAACTCAAAAAATATGCAGCAAACAGCGAGCGGCCGACCCATGCAGAGTGCAGGGTCGACCTGAGCTAGCCCGAGGCAACATATTGTGCAAAACACACAGCTATGTGTCGACGCAAATCCTGAATTTTTTTGACAAATGCAAATGACAGCAGTATGTGTCGACCAGTAGGTCGACCATACCTAACCCGAGGAAAATGAATTTCTAGGACACTTGCCATGAGTCGACCGGAGCAGAGTTTAGGTCAACTCAAAGACCTGAATTTTTAGAGAAATGCAAATGACAACAGTATGCGTCGACCGATAGGTCAACCATACCTAACCCGAGAAAAATGCATTTCTAGAACACTTGCCATGAGTCGACCGAAGCAGAGTTTAGGTAGACTCAAAGACCTGAAACTTCAAAAAATGCCTAAATTTATATTTTTGATTCTCTTAGATGAAACCTATGATAGACCAATTGAGTTTGACTCGTATGATGCATATTTTGACAGCTCTAAATGCAGTACTCGAGATCTTTAGTGCAAGAAAATAAACATGAGAAGTAAGGTATGCTTATGCACCATGGTGATAACGCCAAATGTCTATTCTTCCATACGACTCGGTTTTGACATCATCGAAACATGCATATCTAGTATCTAAGGCTTTGACCTCACAAAAATGTTCCTTATATCATATTACACCTCCCCATAAAATTTCATGACCATTGGATCAAGGGTTGAGAAGTAATTGCAAAAATCGGGAATTAGGGTTTCGAAAGGGGCAAGACCATAACTCCTCAACCACACATCCAATTGAAGTGGTTCACAGCTCATTAGAAAGCTCTTGGCAAATCCTACAAAATCCTCAAAGTGGTCCATGATCAAAAAATGCATGGAATTGGAGTTATAGCAAAATTCATTTTTGAAGGGGAAATAACTTAGAAAATTTCTAAGTTATTTAACACTTGTAAGTGATTTTTTCAGAACTTTGAAGGGTTTTTCAATCTAGTTCCATCAAGAATTTGGAAATTCCCAAAACATGAAAGTTGTAGAACTACTTAAGGGCTTTCCAAATTGTGGTAGAACTCCTTAATAGCATGTTTGAGCAGGAAGTTATGCACCATAGAAGTTGGGCTTGCCACACTTAGAACCACTTTGTCAAAACTTCTCAAAATTAGATTTTCACCATATCATCCATTCTCAACCCTTGGATTGTAATTCAAACTGATAATGTGATGTGTGGATGAGGAGAAAACCAGAAAATGAGTTGGTTTGATGAGCATTGCAAGTTGATAGCAAGTTGATATTAAAATAATCATAAAAGGGAGGAAAGAGGAACTTTTCCCCAAGGATGTGGCAGCTGCAACTCCCTACCTCTCTAGCTTCATCTAAAGTCACCTCACTCCTTCATATCAGCTGGTTTTGCTTGCATTGAGCCTTGGAACTGATGTGGAGATGGCTGCCACTAGATTTGGAAAGATTTTCTTCCAAGACTCCCTCCAAAAATGGAAAAAACCAAATCAGCCCTCACCCTCATTTCTCCTATAAATAGAGGCCTCCTCTATGAGCTCAAATACACCAGAGCAATATCATAAAACCACATCTCTCACTCTCCTCTCATTCATCAAGAATTCTAAAGTCTTCAAAATTTCCATTTCCACCAAAAAAACTGTCTTGAGCAAAACTCTGCTCAAGACCAGTTCCATCCCTTCCAAACCTCTAAAAAGCACCCATACAATCTTTAAATGTCATATAGAAGGTGTCCATACCTTTAAACCTTCAAAAACTATCAAATTTCTAAAAGTCAACTTTCACACTAAGTTTGACCACAACCACCAAAACTTCCCAAATCTTGGTCTAAGCTTTTCCTTGTTGATATAACCATCCACACACCTCCCATACATCATATTATAACCATCTAAGGCATTAAAAACCACCTGGAAATCCATTAACTCCACCTGTCCTAAAGTTTGGTTTGGTTGCTTCAAGAGGAAGCAAGTCTCATATCATTGCAAAAGAAGGAGCACCTCTGGGTTTCTAAGCTTCTTAGCTTGTTTAAGGCTTGTCTACAAGAGGTATGTGACATTCACACCATTTCTTGATCATACATTATCATGTTGTATCATTTTGGTTTGATTTTGGTGAAAATGTACCATTGCTGCCCCACTTTAGATCTTGGTCAAGAGCTTTTGTTTCATGATTATGCTACTTGTTTTTGATAGCATGTTTTCATTTGTAAATGATGTATTGGTGATGTGTTACCAAGTTTGTACTTTGATATCATGAACAACTTGTTTTTTTTAAGTTTTGGTTATGTGGTAGTTTTGTGGGTCCAATATTGAAATATTGATTTACTTGCCCTAGGCCTATTAGTTTTAGTTCATTAGTGAGATTTGGATAACTTGTAAATTACTCATAGATTCCCCCTGCCCTTGATCATGTTTGAATCAATGTGGCTCTTGCTTTCACATTATACTATTGTTTATGTCATTCTAGCTACCATGAGTTGTGTTGGACTGTTGTGCCTACCATGTTTGTGTCTCATTGTTCTAAATCATGATTTAATGCTTACATAATCTTGCTCATGATGTTTGCTTGGTAGAAATATGAGAAGCATGAGATTTGAACTTTGAGGCTTGTTGTGAGATTCTATTGTTGGTTTTGCTGTCAAAACTTGGTTTTACATATCATTTCTATTTTTGATCAGTTGTTGCTTGATATTAAGATTGTGGACTCATTTGTCATCATGTTTTGAGATTGTATGAGGTACTTGTAAGTTCAAAGTCTCCATTATGTGTTCAAACTGTTTTGGTTCCTTCACTTGCATTTTCAAATATCATGATACTACCAACACCTCATATTCTATTTCAATGGCATTATACATGATCTGTATGCATAATATCACTTCTTTACTCATTTGAAGCTTGTGTATGCTACCAAATCTTCCCATCTGTCATGGACTGGCCAGCTGCTTTAGCATGTTATTGTTTGTGCATTTCTTAAAGCCTTAATATGTCTCCTTTTGTGTGATGATATTTTGAACTGGTGTGTGAGCATTGAAATGTCTATTATCACTTTTCTGATGTGTGTGTGTTATTGCTTTGGTTTAAAACTTCTCAATTTGAAAAAATGCCCTGCTGCCACATAAACTTACCAAAGACAGTTTTTCATACTAAATACCACAACATGCCAATTTTCATCCCAACCGTCCTATGCTTATTTTGTGATTTGAAACTCATTCCTTGCCATAATTATGATGTGTGCACATTGATAATTTGATCTATTCTTGCCTGTTTTCACAATTCCACTCACAATTGCATTTTTACACCAAAATGTGTCACAACATACCAAAATACTGCTTTGAATGAAACATGCCTGATTTTTGTATATATCCTCATTTGCTACCCTATTTGTGATGTGTGTGTGCCAGTTACATGACCTGTTCTTGCTTAGTTTGATTTTTTCACTTTCATGATGCATTCAAGCCAAGTATGTTTGCATTGCATTATATTACCAAATTATGTTCTGAATGAAATGTGATTGAATTTTGAAGCATGATTTCATTTGCTGTCATACTTGCAATATGTGTGCAATAATCCTACTGGTTTTGTTGTTTTATCTTCACAATGCATCTGTTCCAAACCTGACTGCCTGCAATCTCTATGTGTATGTTTTGGACTTTGTAAAGGCACCATTGTTGGAATTGTATCCTTGGCTGAAATATTAGGGCTTATGCATGTTAGATTGCTGTTTAGGTTGATTGATGTTCCAAGAATGTTGCATTAGAAATCATACTGTCATGGAAACATTATCATGTAAAATCTGAGCAATTGGTTGATTTGAACTAGGTATTGTAATATCAGTTTCATAATACTGTTGAAGCAGTTGGTAGGAATTAGGGTTGACATTAGCATGTCAAGACTATGTTGGTTGCTACTAAAACAGTCTTCTCATTAGCTAGGCTTGCTCTTAATAACCTGCTGTTTGAATTAATTGCTATTTTACTTTTGACACTACTGTGGAGTTTGTGCTGGGACGTTGCTGTCAATCCATGTTTGGTATGCTCAAGATAATTTGCTTTACTGTCATGACTATGCTTGAGAATTTGAGTTTGTCAGTTTTTTTTAGGTTTATGGTTTGGAAACAGTTGTGGAGGATATTTGTATTGGTTGGAAATGTGACAGTTAATTGGTGGACATTTGTTTTGAGGCTGAGCTTTAGTTTTAGGAATAGCTGCCCAATCATACATAACTTGGACCAGTCTGCTTATTCTAGGCACCATAACTTGCATTGTAGCTGCCAACTTATTTTGGTGATTTTGCAACCTCATAACAGTTTGCCTTTAGCTTGTTTTCATGACTACATTTGAAATTTTGCTTATTCTGCTTTAAATAAAAAGAGGACTGTCATCATGAACTTGTTAAATTCATTGACAAACTGAAATCTCAGTTTTGTTAACGCAATTGCTTTGGTACTTGGCTTGCTGTTGGTACTGCCACTGTTATCCTTCTAGATATATTCTGATTTGCTTGTCAGCATCAATGGTCCTAAATTCATTGTTTATGAATAGTTGTTGGTTTAGTAAATTCAATCTTGTTGTTTCATTGTATTATTTAGCATCTCTGTTGTCTAGCCTTTATGAAAATGCTTGCATTGTGATTTGTGTCCTTAAGCTAGTGGTGCTCACTGTCTACCAGTTGATAGGAGTTTAAGCTGAATTCCTCATCAGTGCTTGCACTCCAAGGCTAAGTTCTGGTCTGTTTCTGTTAAGACAGGGAGGAAATCTGTTTTGAAGTTTGCTTGATGTTTATTATAGTTATGGCTATGGTTGAAGGGATTCACCTAGTGTTGTTGGAGCAATATTTGGATTTGTGATGATCAACAATGTCTCACTAGTATACTTTGCTGTTGGTTATGAGGTTGTCAACTCATGGCCCATATCTGTTTTTTTAATGGTGTGCTTCTTTTTCCACTTTGTGTTTGTTAATTTGTGTTTGAATTTGTTTTCTAAAGTTGTAACAGTTGGTGTGCTTTAAATTTGACTCATGAATCTCAACAATTCGATCAATGTCATAATCAACTTAAGAAGCTTTTTGCATATGTTCATAATTGGTTTTAATGTTGGCGCTGCATTAGATCTACCCGTTTCCATTACCATTAGGGAGAGACATTAACCTTACTCTTTAGCAGTTGGTGAATGTCAACTCATGTTTGGCATGTTGTATATGTGTGATCACTACTCCTAGGTTTACCAAGCATGTCAGGCTGTTTTCTTCCCTGGATTTGTATCCATGTTTCTATCAGAACTGCTAGTGGTGGACTCTAGTATATTATTGCTGGCAGGGTTGATATCCTCAAGTTCAAACTCTTATTACAGTCTGTGTTGTATTAAATCTTAATCAATTGCACTTTTTGGTTTGGTGAGCATCTGTTTTGCTTCAACATTATCCAAATGCCAAGTTTTGCATCTGAGCTTGCAACTTGAAGATCATTTTGTGATCTGGTGAGAGTTTAAGCTCATCCTTTTAGAAATCATTACAAGCATCATATTTGATTTTTGCTCAGACCCTTAACCACTTTGATTTGCATCTGTCTCAGTTTTGAAGTTTCAAAATACATCCCAAAATATCCAATTGCATGATCCTTCGTGTTTTGAGTTGTGCATTTCATTTTACAAAATGGTTGTTACCATCTTAATCCTCATCAAAAGTTAATC
Source organism: Lathyrus sativus (assembly GCA_963859935.3). Classification (NCBI taxonomy): domain Eukaryota; kingdom Viridiplantae; phylum Streptophyta; class Magnoliopsida; order Fabales; family Fabaceae; genus Lathyrus; species Lathyrus sativus. The sequence goes on along the minus strand of OZ012735.1, from coordinate 186,962,613 downwards.
AGTTTTGACTAAAATATCGTGAAAATTGTTTAAGATTTGATATAGTTGAGCATTAAAACGCCTTTTGAAAAAGTGCTTTGTTTTTTACTCAAGCCTGCCCAGAAATCATCAAAACCACGCCATATATGTTTATGGGGGGTGGCTACATCAACGGATGTATAGCGACCCCAGTGGTAGAAGCATGCGCCTTAAGTCATTCATCTTGTCCATGGTCCTTGGTTCGATCCCTAGTTGGGACATTTTTTTGTTTTATTTCACTTACTTTGATTCATTGTTTTTTCTTCTCTCTTTTCCATTGGTTAACATGCGCGCGTGTGTGGCTTGTTGGTTGTTGTTGTATGCTGGTAGCTAAAGGGCCTGGGTTCAACTCCCAGCTTTGCCCTTTTTCATTCTTATTTGCTTGTTTATTGGTTTTATTGTTATAATTCACCAAAACTTCAAATATTTGTAACTTGTTCATATTTTACCATTTTTGGTCCATTCTTTTTGCAACATGTTTGTTATAATGTCTACTTTTGTATGATGTGAAGATATTACTTGTTGTCATAAATTTTGATATACTTTGCTCATATTGAAAATTGTTCATTTATTGTAATTAGTGATCTAACTTACAGTTGAATTACTCTGAGCATGATTGAATTTCTTGTAAGATGTTTATTCCCCTTGTTAATTAACATGTTAGGGTACCCCTTTGGATGTCACCATAATCCTGTCTCATAAACTCCTCCTAAATTATGAGGTTTAAACTAGTTTAATTGTGTTTGATTGTCATCTATGTACATTGTTGTCACATTTACTATGCTTTGAACTTATGACATGCCTACTTTCAAATTGTGATTTGTTTATATGATTGTTACTCTTATCATGCTTCAAATCTTTGTTAAGATAGGCCCAAATCTTTGTTAAGATGATTGACTATTGGTTGTAACCCTTGATATCATCTGAAGTATATGCTCCTTGTAATTTGCATGCTTACTTGTCTTGATCTTATCTCATATTGCTCATTTGTAATCTTGCTTTGTTAAGTATTGCTTCCCCAAGTGATGGAACTTTCTAGTTCTCATCCAAGTTGTCTCCCCCTCTCTCCTTCCAAAGGAAAAGTCTCTCCCTTGACCTTTGTGTCATTGGATAGCTCATTTACCCCTCCCTTGACTTTGTGAAGTCATCTTCAACCCTAACTTAGTTAAGTTAGAACATTTAAACCATTAGACTTTGCTTTAAGTCTAGAAAACTCACCTACACTAGGAGTGTTCTTCAATTAGAACCCTAGGATAGAGTTTGTAAACTCTATGTAAGGATCATAATAATGATTACTTACTCCCCTTTCTTGAGTGTTTAACATAGATCTAGAGAGTTTTGTGAAACTCTACACAAGCATTGTAATGTTTGTTCCCCTTTGAACCTTGATCATAATCAAGTGTTCTTCATCCCTAGTGAGGTGAACTATGATTTCTCTGATTCTATCCTAGTTAGGATACGTAGGCAGAGGACGCGATGTCTTTGCGGGCAAGCTTAGAAACTATCTTTAGGTTTTAACCTACACCTTTTACCCAACCCAAACCTTAGCAAACATTAACAAACTTAGAATGCAAACAAACAAAAGGTTCCTGTAGAGTACTACAAATGTTTAGGATGTGAAATACCTACCCTATGCATAACCAACCCCCGATCCCCGAATCTCTTAGCGTTGTTGTTACATCGCGCAAAAGGGTTTTTCTTTCTTTAGACCTTTCCTTTGGATAAATTAAAGACCGGCTGTGAACTTAAGAATTAAAGATTCAAGTTAGTCAATAGTTTGGAATCACGATTCTCACCGCAACAGAAATGGCGACTTCACTGGGGAAAACTCTACTTACACTTGAGGGTTTAACCTAATTTGTTTAAATTGCATGCTATATTTGTAAATATTTGCTTAACATGTATATTTGTCAATATATTTGTTTGATTGTTGGGTATTGGATGCTTTGAGTGGTGAGACGGTCCTATACCCGGACTAGAGCGTAATTATGATAGGATGGTGGTATATTCAAGAAGGCTTATAGGGAGTTGATTCCCGACCAAGCTAACTTGAGAAACCGCCGCTCAGTGTAGGCCCTCTTGAAAGTTAAGTATTGTTGATCGAGTATTCGTGAAAACAATGCTACTTTCGACGAAGGAGCCCATGACACTGTGGACTTTTAGAATACATTCTACCCCACTTTGACCTTATTAGGATGTAGTGCAATGACTATAAGGAAGTATTTCCGAAATAGTTGATACGCGATACTACACTCAGACGAGATTCTCTTGAGAATATTATCGATTACCAAGTGATTTAGGAAGTTGATAATATCCGAAAGATGGGTTGATGACTCTGGGAACTTTGTAGAACCTGTTCGGTAGGTACAATCAATCCATAGTACAAATCTTTAGGGATGGGTAGACCTTTGGACTCATGCTTGTCCTTAACCCTAAGTTTGTGTTGTGTGCATATGCATTTGCTTGTGTTTGTGCATCTTGCATTCATATCCTTATATCATCATCATATGGTTTCATGGAACTCAAACTTTGTTATTTGTAAACATCAGAGGTCGTCATGAACAGTGAAAGAAAGAAAACTTTGAAGTACACTTACAAGGGTTTTAACCTAGATAATTTGAAAAGGTTGAGCACCTTAGTGACAGATCCAGAGGGATTTCAAAGCCGATATGGGAAGCTGTTGCTACTCTTGAAGATAAAGATAGATAGTGGACTTTTTTCTACTCTTCTCCAGTTTTATGATCCGCTCTACCACTGTTTCACATTCCCTGATTATCAGCTAGTTCCCACACTAGAAGAGTATTTCAGTTAATTGGATTGCCCATTCTTGAAGATTCTCCTTTTCCAATTGTGAAGAAGGACCCTAAAGAGCAAGATATTGCCAAAGCTACACGTTTGGGAGTGGTTGATATAAAGAAGAATCTGATTACAAAAGGAGGAGCCTTTAGGTTAAAAGCAAAATTCTTGGTTGAAAAAGCTCAGTATTATGCAGATCATTTAAGCATGGATGCATTCGAGGCTATTCTTGCCTTACTCATCTATGGTATATTCTTGTTTCCGAGCTTTGAGAATTTTGTGGACCTCAATGCCATCAAAATTTTCTTGAAGAAGAATCCTGTGCCTACCTTGTTAACATACACATACCATTCTATTCATCTGAGGAACTTTCACAATGGAGGAATGATCACTTGTTGCACTCCTTTATTGTACAAATGGTTCACTTCACACTTGCCCAAAGCCAACGCTTTTTGGGATCCAAAGAAAGGATGGTGGTCGCAAAAGATCATGGCTCTTACCCACTCCGATATTGATTGGTATAGTCGTGATTATGATGGGACAATGATTATTGACAATTGTGGGGAATTCGGCAATGTACCTCTTCTCAGCATTAATGGAGGGATCAACTACAATCCAATACTCGCCCACCGACAATTGGGATACCCTCTAAAGGACAAACCCAATAGTGTTCAAGCAGAAAGTATTTTCTTCAAAGAAGGAGAAGATGGTCAAGGATTAAAAGGGAATATTCTAGAGGCTTGGAAGCATCTACACAAGAAAGGGAAAAAGGATCTTGGAAGACTCAACTGTGTCTCTTTGGAACCTTACCTCCAATGGGTTCGAAAAAGAGACATCACACTAAGGATGTCGTATCCTAAGCAAGAGCCTATGGCTTTGAAGGAAGAACGCCATTTAGTCTTCATTTCTGAAGAAGAAAAGTTGAAAATTGCTTTGGTCAAAGCACAGCAAACTGAAGAAGCTTGGAAGCACAAGTATCAAATAGTCGTCGAAGAAAATGCAGAGCTCCAGAGACAACTCCAGTTAAAAGATGAAGAAATCCTCTCTTGCAAGAAGAGGAAAGCACTAGAAGAACCTTATGAGCCTCAGTCTAATCCATGGAAGATAATTATGGACAGACTCATCTTTGAGAAGACTCAGATGGAAAGAAAGATCGAGAAGCTCAATTTAAGGCTGCTAGGGGAACCTTGATAGGATTCATTTAGCTGTTGTTTAAAACTCTTGTAAGGGGAAACAATGTTTTGTAATCTGTTTTGTTAATCAATGAAATGGCGACTTCTGGTGTTCGAAAATATCTGAGCTCCATGACACCATTTGCATTTGCATTTGCACTTCTTCTAACCATTCAAGGAAATTCTTGTTTTTTTTTCTTTTTGCAGACAACAACATGGTAAGAAGAGACATGCTTCAGGTTCCAGATCTGAGGTTGGGCCGTCTAAGGATGTTAACGAGACTTGTCCGAAATCCTGCTGCTTTCATAGTCAAATATGGGGACCTATTGCCATTGATAAGTGCTCCGATCAACGAGCCCATGTTGCAAGCCTTGGTTGAATTCTATGATATAACCTACCACTGCTTTGTGTTTCCCGACTTTCAGTTACTCCCGACCCTCGAGGAGTATACTGCTTACTTAAAGATTCCATGGACTTTTATGCTCCCTTATGGAAAACCAAAGAAGAGGGACTTAGCTAAAGCCCTGCATATCAAGCTGGAAGACTTACCACCGATGAGAGCGAAAGGAGGGTGGTATGGAATGGATGCCAGACCTCTAATGGAGATGGTTGAGTATCACTATGAAAGCAGAAACCTAGGCATTTTTGAGGCGATTCTGGCATTACTAATATATGGACTGTATCTTTTTCCAAGCAGTTACGACTTCATCAGCGAAGAGGCGATCCGCCTCTTCATCATCAAAAATCCGGTCAACACAATACTGGCTGACATTTATGTGGTCATCCACCGTTTCATCTTGTATGATTATGGGCAATTCTCATGCTGTCTTGCGCTACTCGACCGATGGTTTACTTCTCATCTGCCAAGGACTCATATCCTTTGGAGGCTTCCTACCAAAAGCGCATGGGTTTCTAAACTCGTCACTCTCAGACACCATGACATCACATGGTATGACACCAGCATCGGTGAACAAGTCATGATTCCTAGCTACAGAGATTTCCCCAATGTGCCTCTCATTGGGATAGAAGGGGTGATCACCTATAATCCTATTCTCGCTCGGCGTCAACATGGGTATCCTACCGGACCAGAGCCCGAACTAGAACTGTTGAGGCCTTGCTTCTGTGAGACAGGTCGCAACCAAGAACTAGAAGAAAATGCTCAATACGCTCAAAGAGATCCACACCTCTTAGGCCTAACTCCAATGGAGAATGCAAGTTGTTTAACCACCAGGGGGTACCTGCTATGGTCAAAAGAAATTGCCTTAAACATGTTCTACACTCATGACTATGAGATAACCATGGAGCCTGAGGTCCCCGCAACTAGGGAAGAGCTAAGATATGCTTTGATCAAGGCGCAAAGAGAAAACGAAGACCTGTGGGAGATTATCCGCCAGGACCAAGTTCATGTCAGAGTCCAAGAAGGAGAAGGATCATCTTGTTAGATTGATCTTTGTTTCACCATTTCCCTGCTTTCCCTAAAAAAGGATTGAAATCCTGTTTGTTGCATTTACTTTCATTTTCCTTGTAAGAAAGGTCTTGCTTTTTAGCAAGGGCCACTCTATTGTAATAGATTTCCAGCTATCAAATGAAAAATGCTTTTTAAGCATGTCGTTACATGTTGGTCTAAATTTTTTGTTTGTAAACGAAAAAATTGAATTTCCTTGAATGGCTTATGCATCCGCATTTGCATTTGCATGTCATCCTGCATCAGTTCTGCATTTGGGTTCCGCAGCTCATCCTTTGTTCTTGTCCAGAAGGAGATAAGGAGTCACGCTGAGTACCCACAGATACAACACACGGTCCTAAGCTCAAAAGAAAATGGTAGATAACGACCAGAGGTTCGATCAAATGGATAATGACATTGAAGGGATCAAAGGGGACGTCAGCCAAATCATGGAAGTCCTCAACATAATCAAAGCAAAAATGGATATGCAACCTACAGTGATCTCCGAAGTTGCCACAACAACGGCCAATGTCACAATAGCTCCTGTTACTTCAGCAGAGTTTCCCTACGGCATGTCCCGGGATTTTGTGCCACCTTTCAACAACATGCAGTCTTCAAGTCTCAATCCCCTGTTCGACTCAACAATCAGAAACCCTATTTTCACTCAAGCAGGTGGACCTACCACTGTGCGACCAGTTTTTGCCGATCAACAGCCAATCTTTGATATACCCGATGGATCTGAAGCTGAGGACGAAAAACACGAAAAATTAAGAGTGGAGATGGACATCATGGCCAAAAGGATGAGGGCCATTAAAGGAAATCATGTCTTTGGATCTGATGCCAAGGATCTATGTCTGGTATCTGGATTGGTGTTTCCTCAGAAATTTAAAATGCCAATCTTCGACAAATATGAGGGGACCACTTGTCCTAAAGTGCACCTAATCATGTATTGTAGGCGGATGGCTCTGCATATTGAAAATGACAAACTGTTAGTACACTGTTTCCAAGATAGTCTTAAAGGGGCTTCAGCTAAGTGGTATCTCGGTTTAGATCAAGCTAAAATCCACAGCTTTCAAGACCTTTCAGATTCTTTTATTCAACAGTACAAGTATAATATGGACATAGCTCCCGACCTCCGTCAGCTTCTCAGCATGACGCAGAAAAATACTGAAACCTTTAAGGAGTATGCGCAAAGATGGCGCGGAACTGCAGCACACGTAGAGCCTCCCCTTACTGAGAAGGAGTTGGCAGACTGGTTTGTGGATACAGTTCGACCAGAGTTCTATGAACGTTTGATCAGCAGTGTTACAACAAATTTCTCTGATATTGTGGCAGTGGGAGTCAAGGTGGAAGCAGGTTTAAAGAGTGGAAAAGTGACCACTCCAAATATTACCTCAAGCGCCAGCACGACAAAGAAGCCAGTCAACACTTTCCACAAAAAGAAAGAGGGAGAGGTAAGTGCAATCACATATGGAAAGAAAGCACAGAGCTCACGAAGCCACCACCAACAGTACCAACCATCATATGTGGCAGCAGTGACCCCGGTTTTTCAACCTTCTTCACAGCATGGTCCCCAACCTGGGGCATCTAGCAATCAGCACCAGTATCAGCCTGTCAATTAGCAACATTACCGCACCAATAATCAGCAACAATACCAGCAGCCGCAGGGTCAACAACCTCAGAACAGGGCCCCGAGGGAAAATTATCAAGCAAATAGGTCAAAGATACAGCCTATTCCAATGAGTTACACCGACCTGTTTCCCATGCTAATAGAAAGAAGGCTGGTTAAAACAAGAAAGTTAGGTGCTCCACCTAATCCACTCCCGTTCTATTACAATGCAAATGCTCGTTGCCCATTTCACGAGAACGCTCCAGGCCACGATCTCGAAGGTTGCTTTGCCCTCCAGCATCTAGTTCGTGAACTAATTGAAAAGAGAATTCTATCCTTCAAAGATAATCACCCCAACGTAAAGAGTAACCCTCTTCCAAATCATGGTAGAGTCAACGCCATTACTGAAGAAGGGGAGGGATCAGAAGACAAGAAAGTTACTACTGTTGGTGAGATCAAAGTGCCATTAGCAGACCTACACAAACGCCTCGCTCAGGCATGGTCACTCAAGACATCTCACGAAGATTGCAAAGAATGTATGCTGAATCCTGAGGGTTGTGACGCTGTGAAAAAGGACATTCGGGCTATGATTGAACAGGGAATGATAGAAATCACCCACCAAAAAAAGGAAGAAGATGTGGCAGTCATCGAACCTATGTTTAACATACCGGGAGAGCCCAACAAAAGAGCTGTATTCAGAGATGATAACAGTAACAAAAACTACAAGAACGTTCGGCCAGTATTTCGCGATGATGCACTCCCGAAATTTGGGAGGGGACAGACTAGGTTTGAGTCGAGGGGAGGATCCAAGCCTCACCCAAGAGTCGTAACACCAAAACAAGACTATTCATGGTGTGAGGGTATTTTCAAAGAAAAGAAACCAGCAAGTGTGGCCAACATTGCCAGTGGAAGAAAAATGACCCAGAGTGGTCGCGTCTACCAGTCTCGAACATATAATGAGACTCCTCCACCAGCAGTTTCTGTTCAGAAAACTCCTGTTCCTCAGAAGCCTGTTCCAGAGGCAACCACCGCCAAAGAACCTTTAGTTAGAGGAAAAGAAAGTTTCAAGAACGATGAAGAAGAATTCTTGAGAATCATTCGGCGAAGTGATTACAGGGTAGTGGACTAACTAAACCAAACACCCTCCAAGATCTCGGTCATGGCTTTGTTTTTAAGCTCTCCAGCACACCGCCAGGCATTGCTCAAAATCCTGACACAGGCCCACGTCACTAAAGATATTACAGTGGGGCAGTTTGACTCTGTTGTAGCAAATATCACTGCCTGCAACACTTTGAGCTTTGATGATAACGATCTGACAGCTGAGAAGCGTAAGCACAATCGTGCTTTACATGTGTCAGTCAAATGCGAAGAAGATACAATGTCCCGAGTTCTTGTCGACACGGGATCGACACTCAACGTAATGCCTAAAAGGACTTTGGCCAAGCTGGCATATCAAGGTGCTACCATGAGACCAACTTCTCTTATAGTCAAGGCATTTGACGGATCCAGGAGAACCGTGATAGGAGAAGTTGATCTTCCTATCCTAATTGGACCACAAGTCTTCGAAGTCACCTTCCAGGTGATGGACATAAATCTGGTCTACAGTTGTCTATTGGGAAGACCATGGATTCACACAGCTGGCGCTGTCACTTCCACTCTCCACCAAAAAATGAAGTTTGTTGTGAATGACCAGTTGGTCATTGTCCATGGAGAAGAAGACTTAATGGTGAGAAACTTGTCATTATTCCAGTATATTGAGGCTGATGAAGATTCCCTCGAGACGACCTTCCAAGCACTAGAAATAGCTCACGTTGTTCTAGTTGATGAATCAGACATAACCCGCGGGCCATCATTTACCTCTGCTCAAAGTATTAAGGCAGCACTGAAAGCTGGAGTCCTATTAGGGTAGGGAGAGGTCATCGAAGTCAATGCTTGAGCCAAAAATGATCGACAAGGGTTGGGTTACAAACCAACTCCAGAAGGCGAGCCAGAAGAAAGCACCATGAAGAAGAAGTCTTTGAAAGAGATATTCACCAGTGGCGGCGTGCAAGTCAATGCCGTTATTGCTGAAGATGAAGATGGTAATCTGGATCATCTAATAACTAGGGGGGAGCAGCATTGCGCAATTAGGAGGCTGTGGAAGTTCCCATCTTTTTACCTTTAGAGTAATTCACTCTGCTTGTTAGCTTTGTGTTTTTCTTTAAAAATTCCTGGTCTTGCCCAAGACCTGCGAATTATTTTGTATTGGGCCACTTTGCAAAATTTGAAAATCATTAATGAAAAAGTGTTTTTGTTAAAACTCTTGCTATTTGTTTTGCGCATCATTTTCACTCTTTGTGTTAAAAGAAAAATGGCAATATTTTTTTTGAAAAAAATAAAATAAAAAACAACCCTTCATCTGCATGTCTATGTTTGTGTGCCTAATTGTTCCAAAATAAAACGTGCAGAATACCTCCATCAACCACAGAATCCTATGATCCTTCGGTTCCTTCTACTAGCGGTTCATTTGTCTTTCAAGCTGAAGAAGAGAATGCCGAAGAGTTAGAAGTCCCAGAAGAATTAAAGAGAATGGCTGAATACGAAGATGTTTATCTCCAACCCCACAAAGAACAGACTGAAGACATCAACTTGGGGGTCAGAAGAAGACAAAAGAGAAGTCAAGATCAGGGCATCATTAAGGCCAGAAATCAAAGACAAGCTGATAACAATCCTCAGATATTTTATTGACGTATTTGCTTGGTCCTACCAAGATATGCCAGGGTTGGATACTGACATTGTCATGTATAAGCTCCCTCTGAAGCCAGAATGTCCTCCGGTCAAACAAAAGCTTCGCAGGTCGAGACCAGACATGGCGCTTAAAACCCGAGATGAGGTCAAAAAGCAAATTGATGCCGGCTTCTTAGCAGTATCCAAGTATCCAGAATGGGTGGCAAACATTGTACCAGTCCCGAAGAAGGATGGCAAGGTCAGGATGTGCGTCGACTACATGGATTTAAACAAAGCGAGTCCGAAGGACGACTTCCCTCTACCACACATTGATACTTTGGTGGATAATACTGCAAGCTTCACAGTATTCTCATTTATGGACGGATTTTCTGGTTATAACAAGATAAAAATGGATCCAGATGACATGGAGAAAACAACCTTCATCACACCATGGGGCACCTATTGTTATAAGGTCATGCCTTTTTGTTTGAAGAACGCAGGGGCAACGTATCAGAGAGCTATGGTCACACTCTTTCATGATATGATGCACAAAGAAATCGAAGTGTACGTGGATGATATGATCGCAAAGTCCCAAAGTGAAGAAGACCACTTGGATAATTTGTTGAAGCTATTCAAGAGACTCTGAAAGTATCAATTGAGATTAAATCCAGCAAAATGCACCTTCGGAATTTGCTCAGGCAAGTTACTTGGTTTCATCGTTAGTCAGCGAGGAATTGAAGTAGACCCCGACAAGGTTAAAGCAATCCAGGAGATGCCTACTCCCAAAACTGAGAAACAAGTCAGAGGCTTCCTCGGACGTCTGAATTACATCTCCAGGTTCATCTCCAATCTGACCCCTACCTGCACACCAATCTTCAAGTTGTTACGAAAAGATCAAACAGTGGTATAGAATGAAAACTGTCAGGCTGCATTTGAGAAAATCAAGCAGTACTTGCAAGAACCTCCAGTGTTGATCCCTCTTGTACCTGGAAGGCCTTTGTTCATGTATATGACAGTACTAGAAGATTCAATGGGCTATGTCTTAGGCCAGAAAGATGAGTCAGGAAAGAAAGAACACACAATCTATTATCTAAGCAAGAAGTTCACTGATTACGAGAGTCGTTACTCTCCCCTAGAAAAAGCCTGTTGTGTGTTAGCATGGGCCGCCAAGCGTCTGAGGCAATACATGATTTGTCACACTACAATGCTGATTTCTAAGATGGACCCCATCAAGTACATCTTTGAAAAGCCAGCTCAAACAGGAAGATTAGCCCGATGGCATATGCTCTTATCAGAGTACGATATCCAATATGTTGCTCAAAAATCTATCAAAGGAAGTGTCTTGTCAGAACACCTCGCAGAGCATCCTATGGAGGATTATCAACCACTCAAGTTTGATTTTCCTGATGAAGATGTGATGTATATTCAGCGCACGAAACCAGAGCCTGGTCCGGAAGAAGGTCCCGAGCATGGATCCCGCTGGGAGATGATGTTCGACGGAGCGTCAAACAAAAACGGACATGGCGTTGGAGATGTTCTGAAAAATCCAACTGGAGGGTACACTGCGGTCACAACCCGACTTTGTTTCTCATGTACAAACAACATAGCCAAGTATGAAGCCTGCATCTTAGGGTTGGAAGCTATCATTGATCTCCGCATCAAAATCTTAGAAGTAATTGGTGATTCTGCTTTGGTGATATACCAACTCAAAGGAGAATGGGAAACCAGGGATGAAAAATTGATCCCTTACAAGACCCACATCTTAGAGATGGCTGAATATTTTGATGAAATTACCTTCAAGCACGTACCAAGAGTAGAAAATCATATTGCCGATGCGCTAGCCATGATGGCATCAATGTGGAAGGTCCAGTTTGTCAATGAGACACCTCTGATCCGCATCGAAAGAAGGACAGTACCCGCATACGTCATGGCAATAGACGAAGAATCTGATGAGAAGCCATGGTTTCATGATATCAAGAATTTTCTCCAAAATCAAGAGTATCCCGCTGACGCTTCCACAATTGACAAAAGAGCAATACGAAGATTGTCATCTAAATTCTTCATCAGCAATGGTACCTTGTACAAGAGAAATCATGACATGGTTTTACTCCGATGCGTCGATGAAAAGAGGCGAATCTCATAATGACCGAGGTACACGAAGGAACCTTCGGCACCCATGCGAATGGCCACGCCATGGCTAAGAAAATCTTAAGAGCAGGTTACTTCTGGTTAACTTTGGAGATAGACTGCATACTCTTCGCTCGAAAGTGTCATAAATGTCAAGTTTATGCCGATAAAGTGCATGTCCCTCCACATCCTCTCAATGTGATGACATCACCTTGGCCTTTTGCAATGTGGGGCATAGATATGATTGGAGCAATAGAGCCAAAAGCTTCCAACGACCATCGCTTCATCCTTGTTGCAATCGATTATTTCACCAAATGGGTGGAAGCAGCGTCGTATGCAAACGTGACAAAGCAAGTGGTTGCTCGCTTCATCAAAAAGGAAATCATCTGCCAATATGGTATCCCTAACCAGATCATCACTGACAACGAGTCGAATCTGAACAACAAAACGATGAAGGAACTTTGTGACGATTTCAAGATCAAACATCACAATTCGTCTCCTTACAGACCTAAGATGAATGGTGCAGTTGAAGCTGCAAACAAAAACATCAAAAAAAATAATACAAAATATGGTCGTAACTTACAAAGATTGGCACGAGACGCTACCATTTGCTTTGCACGGATACCGAACATCGGTGCACACTTCGACAGGGGCAACTCCCTTTTCCTTAGTGTATGGGATGGACGTTGTGCTACCCATTGAAATCAAAATACCTTCCTTGAAGATCTTGGCGGAAGCCAAGCTTGATGAAGAGGAATGGATAAAAGAAAGATTCGACTCGTTGAACCTCATTGACGAAAAAAGAATGACGACCATGTGTCACAGTCAAATCTATCAACAAAGGATGATCAGAGCGTTCAACAAAAAGGTTCGTCCCAAAGAGTATAGGGAAGGAGAGCTTGTGCTTAGAAAGATCTTGCCAACGCAAAAGGATATGCGTGGCAAGTGGATGCCCAACTATGACGGCCCTTTCGTTGTAAAGACTGTCTTCTCCGGAGGATCTCTGATTCTTGAAACTATGGATGGCGAACAGCTCAAGTATCCCATCAACTCAGACGCAGTGAGAAAATACTACGCCTGAAACGAAATACCTAGAAAGGAGATTTTAGTGCTTCATCAAGATGAAAGCCCAATGTGTGAAAGCTGGCAGACGCCGGAGCGGAGTCTTGGGCAAGATATAAAAAAAAGGGATCAACGCCTGTTATTCTCGTCAGAAGCAGCGAAGCAAGTGAACTGGCAGTCGGAAGGACCAGATTATTATGGGATTCTGTAACCTTTTCTGTTCGCCATTTTTCAAACTTATAAAGTTCCCAAGGCTTTGCCTTTTGTAAAGTTCTTGTCTATCAATAAAATCAGATTTTTGGCCAAATCATTGTTATGATCCGCTGTTTTTGTTATGCAATTTCACTTATTTGTTAATAAGAATTTTCATGAAAGCAAAGTGTTTTGAAAAACTTAAAGTCTTGTTTTAAAAAGGAAGCACGATTTGACAAGATGATTGAAAAATTCTAGAGGTAATATGATGATATTACACAATTCTCAAAGTTGTGGAAGTTGCTATTACCTTTGACCAAGCTAGATGTGTCCGACAACAATTCTAGCTCTTAAGCTAAGACTTCTTCTCTGCAGAATTACGAAGATATTATTGAGAAAAGATAATTATCTACACCAAAGAAGGAAATGTCGCCTGACTTGAGGCATTTTGAAACTCAGCGTGACGAGTTCTCTCTTTATTTTGTTTTCCTTTGTTCCTACGGGTCGGTCTGCATCTTACATACAACATCATGCCAGCATACGCATTTGTTTGCATTCTTGGTTTTGGTTGTTGCCTTTGAGATCCTTTGGTCGTTACCTTTATCTTTGATTTGTTGTTACAAAATTCGCTTCAAAGTTGACATCCTGGGATTCCTTATTTTTCTCTGGGAAGCTAGTGGTGACTAGCAATATCCAATTTACACAAACAGGGGGTCGTTACCAATTTTCATCTTCGATTTGGTTGTCACCAACAAAGACTAGTGGTCACTAGCACGCGTTCAGAACTAATTACGTCCGGTACCGTGATTCGGTCGTCACCAACCATTTTCCAAACCCAGTTGTTACTGATTCTGTTATAAAGCAAACCAATTGTTATTGGAGTCCCTTTGATACGGTTTTCACCAATATGATTAAAAACCTAGTCGTTACTAGTATTACCTGCAAATCCAATGGTTATTGGTACCTTTTGATTCGGTTATTACCAATCTTCTTGAATCTAGTGGTTACTAGTATTACCTTCAGATCCAATTGTTATTGGTGCTTCTTGATTCGGTTATTACCAATCTTTCTAAGTTTAGTGGTCACTAGCATTGTTTGGAAAATCTAGTGTTTACTAGCAGTATCCTGAACCAGTTGTTATTGGTATACCTAATTTGGTTGTCACCAATTGGCCTAAGTCCAATAGTTATTGGCATCGCTTAAATCAGATTGTTATCATCACTTTGATTAGTCGTTACCAAACTCTTTGAAAATCCAATGGTCATTGGTCTCCTTGGACTCGGTCGTCACCAAAATTCCCAGTTAAGTCTAGTTGCTACTAGCATCATCTAGAACCAATTGTTATTGGTATATCCTAATTTGGTTATACCCAGTCCCCTCTAGATCTAGTGGTTACTGGCATTGTTTGAAAACTAATCGTTATTAGTGCTGAAAGTTGATTGTTACCAACTTCCCCAGCCAAAGTCCTGTTGTTTTAACAACATTGTTAGAATTCCCAACTGTAATTGGAACTTTGATTTGGTCATCACCATATCCCCAGGAAGTCTGGTAATGTTTAGCACTTCTTAGAAACCGTTATTGATTTGGTTGTCACCATATCCCCAGTAAGTCTAGTGGAAACTAGCATCATTTGAAGCTATTCTGGTCGCCACCAGTCTCCCCAATTAAAGTTGTTGCTTTTCCAAGTCGAGTCTCGGAGAACTAGTGGATACTAGTTTCCCCGGCACGTCCGGTCTTGTTTCTAACCTTTTCCTGAAGATCCCGTTTGAAATCTTCGTTATAGGAAATCTCTCACCTGGTTATCCCTAGTGAGATTCGTTGTCTTCGTTCTGTCTTTTCCCCGGTGAAGATTTGCTTCCCCAGTGGATTTATTTCCCCAGCAAAGTTTCTTCTCAGTGGGTCCTTTCCCCAGTGAGGTTTGTGTTTCTTTTATTTCCTTGCCCCAACGAAGATGTGTCATCCCTGGTGGAATCCATGTCCCATGTGTGAAAGATTCCCTTGAACAGCATCTTTAGTCATGTTTGAACTATCTTGCTTACTTTGCCTTGAATCTTTCCCCCGTATGTCGGGTCCCTCGTGAGTGATTACTCGTCGTATTGCCGTTCTTTTATATTTGCTCGTGTGTCTGCGTCTGTCTTGCATTCAAGCATCATATAGCATCATTTAGATTCATGGCACATTTTCATTCGTTCTTTTGCATACCATCGGATCTAAGGGACAAAATTTATGGTTTGCTATATTTAAATACCTTTCACTGAGATTCCATGAGGATTGTCATCTCTCATTGCCATCTAGTAAAGATATTTAAATAGGGGCATCTGTTGCACCCCAAATTTTGACCCCTTTGATCCTCATCGACATTGTAGGATCATATTTGCTTGATTAACTAACCTTAACCCATTTTCAGTTTATCTTTGTTAAGATGCAGATGAATTAGGGTTCCGTACCGTCAAAATCAAGATTTCGGCGGTCTGATCAATCAATGTTTTGGATTGATTCAACTTTAAATAAGTCTCCACAAGATCAAGGATGATACATTGAACCAAGAATGAGTGCAATTTGAGGTGGTCACCCGGGGATTGAGAACAATGCAATTTGAGATACCCGATTAGGGTTTTCGATTAGAAAAAGTCAACTGTAGTTTGACTTTCGATTCAAAGAGTATTTCAATGGTAGGATCAAGGTCCATTAAACTCCTATGGCTTAGTAAAGTCCATCCAAAGAGTTTCAAGTCCTCAGGATGTCCGGATCACCAACGGGCGACTCGGTAGACACCGATCGGTCGAACGTTTGACCGAAACGTCAACTCTTTAACAATAAGGAATTTGACTTCAAGGTGTGAATAAAAAATGTTCCTTATATCATATTACACCTCCCCATAAAATTTAATGACCATTGGATCAAGGGTTGAGAAGTAATTGCAAAAATCGGGAATTAGGGTTTCGAAAGGGGCAAAACCATAACTCCTCAACCACACATCCAATTGAAGTGGTTCAAAGCTCATTAGAAAGCTCTTTAAAAATCCTACAAAAGTCTCAAAGTGGTCCATGATCAAAAAATGCATGGAATTGGAGTTATAGCAAAATTCATTTTTGAAGGGGAAATAACTTAGAAAATTTCTGTTATTTAACACTTGTAAGTGATTTTTTCAGAACTTTGAAGGGTTTTTCAACTTAGTTCCATCAAGAATTTGGAAATTCCCAAAACATAAAAGTTGTAGAGCTACTTAAGGGCTTTCCAAATTGTGGTAGAACTCCTCAATAGCATGTTTGAGCAGGAATTTATGCACCATAGAAGTTGGGGTTGCCACACTTAGAACCACTTTGTCAAAACTTCTCAAAATCAGATTTTCACCATATCAGCCATTCTCAGCCCTTGGATTATTATTCAAACTGATAATGTGAGGTGTGGATGAGGAGAAAACCAGAAAATGAGTTGGTTTGATGAGCATTGCAAGTTGATATTAAAATATTCATAAAAGGGAGGAAAGAGAAACTTTTCCCCAAGGATGTGGTAACTGCAGCTCCCTACCTCTCTAGCTTTATCTAAAGTCACCTCACTCTTTAATATCAGCTGGTTTTGCTTGCATTGAGCCTTGGAACTGATGTGGAGATGGATGCCACTAGATTTGGAAAGATTTTCTTCCAAGACTCCCTCCAAAAATGGAAAAAACCAAATCAGCCCTCACCCTCATTTCTCCTATAAATAGAGGCCTCCTCTATGATCTCAAATACACCAGAGCAATATCATAAAACCACAGCTCTCACTCTCCTCTCATTCATCAAGAATTCTAAAGTCTTCAAAATTTCCATTTCCACCAAAAAAACTGTCTTGAGCAAAACTCTGCTCAAGACCAGTTCCATCCCTTCCAAACCTCTAAAAAGCACCCATACAATCTTTAAATGTCATATAGAAGGTGTCCATACCTTTAAACCTTCAAAAACTATCAAATTGCTAAAAGTCAACTTTCACACTAAGAAAGTTTGACCACAACCACCAAAACTTGCCAAATCTTGGTCTAAGCTTTTCCTTGTTGATCTAACCATCCACACACCTCCCATACATCATATTATAACCGTCTAAGGCATTAAAAACCAGCTGGAAATTCATTAACTCCACCTGTCCTAAAGTTTGGTTTGGTTGCTTCAAGAGGAAGCAAGTCTCATATCATTGCAAAAGAAGGAGCACCTCTGGGTTTCTAAGCTTCTTAGCTTGTTCAAGGCTTGTCTACAAGAGGTATGTGACATTCACACCCTTTCTTGATCATACATTTCATGTTGTATCATTTTGGTTTGATTTTGGTGAAAATGTACCATTGCTTCCCCACTTTTGTTCTTGGTCAAGAACTTTTGTTTCATGATTATGCTACTTATTTTTGATAGTATATTTTCATTTGTAAATGATGTATTGGTGATGTGTTACCAAGTTTGTACTTTGATATCATGAACAACTTGTTTTTTTTTAAGTTTTGGTTATGTGGTAGTTTTGTGGGTCCAATATTGAAATATTGATGAACTTGCCCTAGGCCTATTAGTTTTAGTTCATTAGTGAGATTTGGATAACTTGTAAATTACTCATAGATTCCCCCTGCCCTTGATCATGTTTGAATCAATGTGGCTCTTGCTTTCACATTATACTATTGTTGATGTCATTCTAGCTACCATGAGTTGTGTTGGACTGTTGTGCCTACCATGTTTGTGTCTCATTGTTCTAAATCATGATTTAATGCTTACATAATCTTGCTCATGATGTTTTCTTGGTAGAAATATGAGAAGCATGAGATTTGAAATTTGAGGCTTGTTGTGAGATTCTATTGTTGGTTTTGCTGTCAAAACTTGGTTTTACATATCATTTCTATTTTTGATCAGTTGTTGCTTGATATTAAGATTGTGGACTCATTTGTCATCATGTTTTGAGATTGTATGAGGTACTTGTAAGTTCAAAGTCTCCATTATGTGTTCAAACTGTTTTGGTTCCTTCACTTGCATTTTCAAATATCATGATACTACCAACACCTCATATTCTGTTTCAATTGCATTATACATGATCTATATGCATAATATCACTTCTTTACTCATTTGAAGTTTGTGTATGCTACCAAATCTTCCCATCTGTCATGGACTGGCCAACTGCCTTAGCATGTTATTGTTTGTGCATTTCTTAAAGCCTCAATATGTCTCCTTTTGTGTGATGATATTTTGAACTGGTGTGTGAGCATTGAAATGTCTATTCTCACTTTTCTGATGTGTGTGTTATTGCTTTGGTTTAAAACTTCTCAATTTGAAAAAATGCCCTGCTGCCACATAAACTTACCAAAGACAGTTTTTCATACTAAATACCACAACATGCCAATTTTCATCCCAACTGTCCTATGCTTATTTTGTGATTTGAAACTCATTCCTTGCCATAATTGTGATGTGTGCACATTGATAATTTGATCTATTCTTGCCTGTTTTCACAATTCCACTCACAATTGCATTTTTACACCAAAATGTGTCACAACATACCAAAATACTGCTTTGAATGAAACATGCCTGATTTTTGTATATATCCTCATTTGCTACCCTATTTGTGATGTGTGTGTGCCAGTTACATGACCTGTTCTTGCTTAGTTTGATTTTTTCACTTTCATGATGCATTCAAGCCAAGTATGTTTGCATTGCATTATATTACCAAATTATGTTCTGAATGAAATGTGATTGAATTTTGAAGCATGATTTCATTTGCTGTCATACTTGCAATATGTGTGCAATAATCCTACTGGTTTTGTTGTTTTATCTTCACAATGCATCTGTTCCAAACCTGACTGCCTGCAATCTCTATGTGTATGTTTTGGACTTTGTAAAGGCACCATTGTTGGAATTGTATCCTTGGCTGAAATATTAGGGCTTATGCATGTTAGATTGCTGTTTAGGTTGATTGATGTTCCAAGAATGTTGCATTAGAAATCATACTGTCATGGAAACATTATCATGTAAAATCTGAGCAATTGGTTGATTTGAACTAGGTATTGTAATATCAGTTTCATAATACTGTTGAAGCAGTTGGTAGGAATTAGGGTTGACATTAGCATGTCAAGACTATGTTGGTTGCTACTAAAACAGTCTTCTCATTAGCTAGGCTTGCTCTTAATAACCTGCTGTTTGAATTAATTGCTATTTTACTTTTGACACTACTGTGGAGTTTGTGCTGGGACGTTGCTGTCAATCCATGTTTGGTATGCTCAAGATAATTTGCTTTACTGTCATGACTATGCTTGAGAATTTGAGTCTGTCAGTTTTTTTTAGGTTTATGGTTTGGAAACAGTTGTGGAGGATATTTGTATTGGTTGGAAATGTGACAGTTCATTGGTGGACATTTGTTTTGAGGCTGAGCTTTAGTTTTAGGAATAGCTGCCCAATCATACATAACTTGGACCAGTCTGTTTATTCTAGGCACCATAACTTGCATTGTGGCTGCCAACTTATTTTGGTGATTTTGCAACCTCATAACAGTTTGCCTTTAGCTTGTTTTCATGACTACATTTGAAATTTTGTTTATTCTGCTTTAAATAAAAAGAGGACTGTCATCATGAACTTGTTAAACTCATTGACAAAATGAAATCTCAGTTTTGTTAACGCAATTGCTTTGGTACTTGGCTTGCTGTTGGTACTGCCACTGTTATCCTTCTAGATATATTCTGATTTGCTTGTCAGCATCAGTGGTCCTAAATTCATTATTTATGAATAGCTGTTGGTTTAGTAAATTCAATCTTGTTGTTTCATTGTATTATTTAGCATCTCTGTTGTCCAGCCTTTATAAAAATGCTTGCATTGTGATTTGTGTCCTTAAGCTAGTGGTGCTCACTGTCTACCAGTTGATAGGAGTTTAAGCTGAATTCCTCATCAGTGCTTGCACTCCAAGGCTAAGTGCTAGTCTATTTCTGTTAGGACAGGGAGGAAATCTATTTTGAAGTTTGCTTGATGTTTAGTATAGTTATGGCTATGGTTGAAGGGATTCACCTAGTGTTGTTGGATCAATATTTGGATTTGTGATGATCAACATTGTCTCACTAGTATACTTTGATGTTGGCTATGAGGTTATCAACTCATGGTCCATATCTGTTTTTTTAATGGTGTGCTTCTTTTTCCACTTTGTGTTTGTTAACTTGTGTTTGAATTTGTTTTCTAAAGTTGTAACAGTTGGTGTGCTTTAAATTTGACTCATGAATCTCAACAATTCGATCAATGTCATAATCAACTTAAGAAGCTTTTTGCATATGTTCATAATTAGTTTTGATATTGGTGCTGCATTAGATCTACCCGTTTCCGTTACCATCAGGGAAAGACATTAACTTGACTCTTTAGCAGTTGGTGAATGTCAACTCATGTTTGGCATGCTGTATATGTGTGATCACTACTCCTAGGTTTACCAAGCATGTCAGGTTGTTTTCTTCCCTGGATTTGTATCCATGTTTCTATCAGAACTATTAGTGGTGGACTCTAGTACATTATTGTTGGCAGGGTTGATATCCTCAAGTTCAAACTCTTATTACAGCCTGTGTTGTATTGAATCTTAATCAATTGCACTTTTTGGTTTGGCGAGCATCTGTTTTGCTTCAACATTATCCAAATGCCAAGTTTTACGTCTGAGCTTGCAACTTGAAGATCATTTTGTGATCTGGTGAGAGTTTAAGCTCATCCTTTTAGAAATCATTACAAGCATCAAATTTGATTTTTGCTCAGACCCTTAACCACTTTGATTTGCATCTGTCTCAGTTTTGAAGTTTCAAAATACATCCCAAAATATCCAATTGCATGATCCTTTGTGTTTTGAGTTGTGCATTTCATTTTACAAAATGGTCGTTACCATCTTAATCCTCATCAAAAGTTAATCAGTTTTGACTAAAATATCGTGAAAATTGGTTAAGATTTGATATAGTTGAGCATTAAAACGCCTTTTGAAAAAGTGCTTTGTTTTTGACTCAAGCCTGCCCAGAAATCATCAAAACCACGCCATATATGTTTATGGGGGTGGCTACATCAACGGATGTATAGCCACCCCAGTGGTAGAAGCATGCGCCTTAAGTCATTCATCTTGTCAATGGTCCTTGGTTCGATCCCTGGTTGGGACATTTTTTTGTTTTATTTCACTTACTTTGATTCATTGTTTTTTCTTCTCTCTTTTCCATTGGTTAACATGCGCGCGTGTGTGGCTTGTTGGTTGTTGTTGTATGCTGGTAGCTAAAGGGCCTGGGTTCAACTCCCAACTTTGCCCTTTTTCATTCTTATTTGCTTGTTTATTGGTTTTATTGTCATAATTCACCAAAACTTCAAATATTTGTAACTTGTTCATATTTTACCATTTTTGGTCCATTCTTTTTGCAACAAGTTTGTTATAATGTATACTTTTGTATGATGTGAAAATATTACTTGTTGTCATAAATTGTGATATACTTTGCTCATATTGAAAATTGTTCATTTATTGTAATTAGTGATCTAACTTACAGTTGAATTACTCTGAGCATGATTGAATTTCTTGTAAGATGTTTATTCCCCTTGTTAGTTAACATGTTAGGGTACCCCTTTGGATGTCACCATAATCCTGTCTCATAAACTCCTCCTAAATTATGAGGTTTAAACTAGTTTAATTGTGTTTTATTGTCATCTATGTACATTGTTGTCACATTTACTATGCTTTGAACTTATGACATGCCTACTTTCAAATTTTGATTTGTTCATATGATTGTTACTCTTATCATGCTTCAAATCTTTGTTAAGATAGGCCCAAATCTTTGTTAAGATGATTGACTATTGGTTGTAACCCTTGATATCATATGAAGTATATGCTCCTTGTAATTTGCATGCTTACTTGTCTTGATCTTATCTCATATTGCTCATTTGTAATCTTGCTTTATTAAGTACTACTTCCCCAAGTGATGGAACTTT
Source organism: Lathyrus sativus (assembly GCA_963859935.3). Classification (NCBI taxonomy): domain Eukaryota; kingdom Viridiplantae; phylum Streptophyta; class Magnoliopsida; order Fabales; family Fabaceae; genus Lathyrus; species Lathyrus sativus. Next base: position 186,940,560 of record OZ012735.1, on the reverse strand, counting down.
CTAGTTCTCATCCAAGTTGTCTCCCCCTCTCTCCTTCCAAAGGAAAAGTCTCTCCCTTGACCTTTGTGTCATTGGATAACTCATTTACCCCTCCCTTGACTTTGTGAAGTCATCTTCAACCCTAACTTAGTTAAGTTAGAACATTTAAACCATTAGACTTTGCTTTAAGTCTAGGAAACTCACCTACACTAGGAGTGTTCTTCAATTAGAATCCTAGGATAGAGTTTGTAAACTCTATTTAAGAATCATAATAATGATTACTTACTCCTCTTTCTTGAGTGTTTAACATAGATCTAGAGAGTTTTGTGAAACTCTACACAAGCATTGTAATGTTTGTTCCCCTTTGAACCTTGATCATAATCAAGTGTTCTTCATCCCTAGTGAGGCGAACTACGATTGCTCTGATTCTATCCTAGTTAGGATACGTAGGCAGAGGACGCGATGTCTTTGCGAGCAAGCTTAGAAACTATCTTTAGGTTTTAACCTACACCTTTTACCCAACCCAAACGTTAGCAAACATTAACAAACTTAGCATGCAAACAAACAAAAGGTTCCTGTAGAGTACTATAGATGTTTAGGATGTGAAATACCTACCCTATGCATAACCAACCCCGATCCCCGAATCTCTTAGCGTTGTTGTTACATCGCGCAAAAGGGTTTTTCTTTCTTTAGACCTTTCCTTTGGATAAATTAAAGACCGGTTGTGAACTTAAGAATTAAAGATTCAAGTTAGTCAATAGCTTGGTATCACGATTCTCACTGCAACACATGCTATTAGGGGGACCCCTTTCTTCCTTCACATATTTTCGTTGTGCCAAACCATGTCCCCTTTATATGTAGGTAAATATTCCTCATTTGCTACCATCTAGAAGCTATTGTTGTACACATTGAATACTTTATTGTAAACGAGAGATAAATGCTTGGAAGGGTCTTGACGAGCATATGGGCATGCTACACTGATATGGGAGCAAGGCTTACGGAAGGCTTGAAACTTTCTGTAATTGCATCAACCTCTATTTAAATCGACATGATAGTATCCATTTGGACTTCTCTCATTATGGTCCATTGTCTCTTTTACACTGAAAGTGTGTCTATGACGACCAAAGATTAAAACCACATGTGTGTTAGTTTTTCCAGTTTCCTCCTTAATAAATTTCACACATCTTTCACTGAGCAACTGCCCCAATTCTAACACCGAGTTCCACTTTGAACCTCTGTGTTCTTGCTAAAACACTAAAAGGTTGACTTCCTTGTTATTGCTCGAGGAGAGTCTTAGGTGAAAGGTTTAAGGTGTCTGTTTTTGTGTATGAGTAATGTGTATCGGTTCTTCTCCTTTGTTTCTCAATCACTCCTTATTTATAGGTCTCCCTTTACTGGTACATCTCCCTGTAATGTCTGTTGCCTCCATAATTATTCGCATGACGTATGCCCCTTCAATGATTGTAACTCTCCGGTCATAATGTACCTTTTCATAACCATTCCTTGTGTCCTTTGGTGTGGCATCCGAGCTTTATAATCGCCTAGTTCTGTATGGCTGAGTCAGCTCTCGATTCATGCGAGATCAGCTCATCCTTTTTTTATTCGATTATTCTTAATTGGGATCCGACTTATAAATTGGCATGTGATCTTCCGATTAGTCTTTCTTATTATGCTCAACATTATTGGGTTCGTATCTCGATTGGTCAACATAATTTCTGGGATGTACATAAGCCCCCCGAGCATGAATTCCAGAGAATCGTGTTGTTCTTACAAAGTAAAACCTATAAATTCCTTTTTCGCACATGTTTTAAACTTGAAATGTCCTCTCGGCTTCCTCGCGTTTGGTACTTTCTTTTAGTGACGTGTCATAGTGTATATTTTGCTACATTTTTCTTTTATCTCAGTAATGATGGATTTTTATGGGATTTGATCCTTTAATGGATCCCTAATATTTTGAGTTCCTTGGGACTTTAAAGGGTTTTCACCTTCATTGAAGTTACCTATTCATCTCCCGACTGATTGTAATCACTTTCAGAGCAAATTTCAAGATTTTGAATACCTCATCAAGATCATATATAATTACTTTGATTTCTTTGTTTTGTGCTTTTTAAATGGCTATTATTGATGCATATAATGATGATACTGATATGTCGAGAACCCTGAGTGCTTGAGAAATAAAATACCTTTGGGATACTTTGACCCAAACTAAGTTTGATCGCATTGTAAGGGAGGCCTACGGGAATATTTCTATTTCTTTTAGTGATTCTGACTCCGAATCTTCTTCATTAGGTTCCTCGGTGTAACACCCCAAAATTTTCCTTATCTTTTTCTTATCTCTTTGCTTATGTTTCACTCCATTTGCATTTTCATTTATGCATATCATTGGTTCTAGGCAGGGGATCAAAGTATCTTGTTCAATTCTCAAGAGGAAGAGTGTGATTCTCAAAGCTCAAGAAAATATTTATTCTCAACCTTGTGGTATTCTAAATCCCCAATATCCTCTCATCATCAAGGCATCTCTCACAACCATTTGAGTCAAGATTACAAGCATTGATCATCTCCTCCTATCTTTGAGACAATTGGATTGAGGTTTTGGTCAAAAGGCATATGTGGCTAGTTTCTTGGGCAAGACATGGTTACATGGCTCAATACACATATTGAGGGTTCCCTATATGCATTATGTATCATCACAAGTAATCACAAGAGCTTCAATCAATGGATAGGGTGCTAGGGTTTCATTTGATCAAGAAAAGTCAATTGTGGCTCCATAAGGTCAAAGTCTTGGATTTCAAGGTCAACCAACGGCATGTTATGTGTTGTCAAGTGTTTTGATGTCTTTGGGACAATAATTATTAAGGATAAACATAAAATCAAGAGTTTGATTGATTTAGGGTTTTGGTAAAATATTTTCTAAGTGTAGAAAACCCTAATTCTAGCCATTTTGCAACATCCATAACTTTTTCATCTTTGATCCAATGGGAGTAAACTTGTTATCAAATTAAATAGGACATCTTGAATTACAAGTTTGTAGAAGAAAGCAAGTCCAAAAGATTCATAGTTTGAGAGATATGGAGAGCTAAATTGAGAAAATCAAGGTTTTGTCATTTCAACGCTTACAAAATTTTCTGTATAGAAATTTAGCTTGAGGTACATGCTCTACAACTTTCATGTTGGAGGAAAATTCATTTTAAACTTGGATCACCAAGCTTTCTTTTGAGTACTATAACTCCTCCATTGGATGTGTAGAACTTAAGTTATGATGTCTCCAAGTTAGGGTTTCAAAGATTTCAAGTGGGACAAGTTTTAGGCAGATTTTTGGGTCAACTTTTCTAGGCATTTTTCATCAAGTTCTTGACTCCAAATCAACTTTCTTTGAACATGAAAGTTGTAGATCTTTCTTCAAGCTTCCCATCCATTACAAGTTCTCATCAATTGGATAAAGCAATCTCAAGTTATGGTCCAACAAAAATGGTGTCTCAATGATGTCAAAGTTCCATAACTTAGAACTTTTTTTCTAAGTTATTCATGACATATTGGTGGACATCTTTTCAAGACCATTTTGCACCTCAATCAAAGCATCATATCAAGATCATTCCAACATAGATTTTTTTCTTTGATCTCCCTAGTTTCTTTTGAACACAAGAATTTCATGATTTGATGATGAATTCATCAAAATATGGTCCATAGGAGTAGCATGCATGGATGTAATTTTGTACATAATTTGATTATCCTTTCTTGGCATAATTTGAACTTCTTGGCATCATGTTTTATGCGCATAATACACACATATTCCATCACCAAAATTTTCCATATCAAGCCAAACATTCCCATACCACAATGTCCCATTTTGAATGGTTTTGCCCAAAGAAGGTAAGCCACAAACATGTGCACCAAGGAGTTTTTCTCCATTCTCTTATTATGAATGCTACACCCACTAAAAAGGACAACAAAAATCCCACTAAAACCATGTCATGCGTACCACAATTCCAACTTGTTTTTTTTTCAAATTTCACCAAAGTGATTAACCATGATTTTTAACCACAGTAACTCATTGAAACCCTCATATTTAAGCAAAATAAAACCCTTGAGTGAAGGGGGCATCATTCTTCAGCAGCCAAAGACCTAAAATCCTCTCTCACTCTCACAAACTTATTTGCTTCGAATCTGACTATACAAGCTTTTTTTCTACATGTGCTCCAGCATCTGAGTTTGTTGCCAATAATAATTGGTTTCTAAAGTGCTTAGTAGAACTAGTTAAGAAAGAGTCGTTTGGATAAAGTGCTTGACAATACTAGTTGCAAGAGTTGTTTGGCTAAAGTTCTTTCTAGAACTAGTTAAGTAATAATATTAAGGTTTGGGTTCTTTCTGTTTTCTGATGTCCTTCAAAAGTGTTGAGATGTTGACTTCTTCAGAGGATCCAATGTATTAATTTTGTGAAAAAGTTTGTGTTGATAATCCAAAATCAATTGGAAAATATTTAGATTTGATTCAATCAAAGAAGAGTTGATTGAATGTACCTTATGGAAGGTTAAGTCCAAAAGTTACTCAACAAAGAAGACTTATATGAAGAAAAGTTGTTTTCGATGCTCTAGTGTAACATGTGGAGCACGACGTTCCAACATGTTTGTTACAGCATATGGTCTCCATCAACAAGACATATGTTATTATATGTTGCAACATCTGACAACTATTACAGTTGTTGTTCAATATTTTTCTATCCCAGATTCACTCTACAATAGAAGATCTATGAGTTACGGAGAAACGTTAATTTGGATGTATTGTTGAAACATGTGGAACATGATGTTCTAACATGTGCACTGCAACATATGGCCCTAGTTCAACAGGCTAATATTGTTGCGCTTTTGGAATGAAAATCTAGTTTAGATTAGATCTGATTTATTGCTAGTCTAATGCAATGTTTGGTTGATTTGTTTCATATCTGGAAAATTTCAAATCAAATTTAAATGATTTAAATTTGAATTTGAAATATTAAAAATCATATCTTTTTGGAGAAATTTAAGGAGAAAATTATATCCGACTGATTCAACTATTTTATGGACGAATTAAATGCAGATGTCCATGGGAAAAAACACAAGATTGCATTTCTATTTAAGGAAACTCAAACCTCAATTTTGAGGTGTTCAAGTTTTGAAGATACCTAGTGTTAGGGTCTATCTTTTGAGTCTTTATATGTGCACCACTCTAGCGCCTCCTTTCAAATCATAAGACATAGAGTTTGGTTTTATTGAGTTGTAAATTTGTTCCAAGATGTTAAGTTTATAAGCTTGAGAACATAATGTTTCTTGTATTCTAAGCTAATTCCATAACTAGACTAGGGTTGAATCTTTGTGTACACCTTAATGTTTCAGTAACTTGGCATATATGGTTTGTCTTAGTTGAGCTATAACATTCAACATTACTTATTGAGTTGTAAACACCAATCACGGGTTATGTGATTGAGAAGAAAGTGAGTAGGTTCTCATATTTTGGTGAAGTCCTTAAATAAAAAGACATCAGGATTAGGAAAAGCTTTGAACAACATAGGATTTGTTTGTTCTTGTAAGATTAAGGGTACTAATTTGAAGTAGTGAATTTACTTTCTTGGGTAGAGTGCACCCCAAACGTAGGTGTGGTTTCACCAATTTGGGCTACCAATCTCTTATGTTCTTTATTGCTTTTCTACTTCATCATCTTGTATAAGTTAAAATGTCATATCTTACTTGCAAACTGATTTTTGTTTCTAGTTTACAACGTCCCAATCGTTGTGTATGACATTTGTCCCTAGAAGTTGTAATATGTTATAAACCCGTAGTTCTTTTTGTTCTGAGCATCTAGTCCAACATTTGTCCCCTCAAAAACATAATTTTCAATTGGCATCAGAGCAGACACCCTATTATGTTCGGGTGAGCTCCAAGGAAGATATATTTTGTTCAAGATGAATAAATTTAATGAAGGAGGAGTTGTTTATCAACCTAATATTTGTTATGGTGCTAAGAATCCTCCAAATATTATTGTCAGTTATGAAGATTGTGATGTTCAAGCAGAATGTAATTTTGAAGACAATCTCATGCTTGCTAAGATGTTTAGCAAATCCATAAGATAACTTGAGAAGAGACATAGGAAAAATATCCCTACAAATTTCAAGAACATTTATCATAAAGGAAAGGATGATTATAGGCAAAAGTTCAACTATTCCTACAGGTGGAAATGGATCTAATGTCATAATTGCAAAGACTTTGGTCATATTCAAGCTGAACGCTCAAGTGTTCTAATGGAACAAAGAAGAAACTCTAATGTCTTTATTGATTAAGAAGGTGAATATAATCTAGAAAACAATTTCGTAACCTTCAAAGACGTGAAAGAGGCTATGAATTCTAGTGAGCAACCAAATTCAAAGAAAAGGTGTATTGCTCCTATTCAAAAACCAGAATGCAGAATGTTAGGAGACATGTCTCAGCATCGGCTCAAGCATGAATACTAATTTCTTAAATGTGTCTTATCCATTACCATGTACTTCTGTAAGATATATGGTAGAATACCACACCATCAAAATTTGAATGAGAAGCTTCAAAGGCAGCGATAACAAGTTTGGCTTGGCAATCTAAATATCATTGTTTCTTGTTTCTCCCATGAGGAGTTCTCTTGTGAAGATTGGTTTCTTATCTGCATTAGGAAGATGATTGGAGAAATAAATTTTTATGCTCCTTGTGATAACCATAGAAGAAGGAAATTTGTAAAGATGAAGATGATGGTTGCATCTGTAGAGCAGATTGTTGAAGACCATGGTTCAGTCATCAGAAAGCTTGAATGTTGATGTCACATACGTACTGATCTCAATGTTGAAGAAGGAATTAGTTATGAAGTTTTCCATCATGAGAAGAAAACCAAGATGTCTTACTAGTTGGTCCAACATCTATCTCATACTTTTGATTTACCGCATATGAACTTTATGAGACTCAAGCAAGGATTTGTCATTTAAGGGATGGCTAGTGGTCAGGCTGAAGGTCCTCCCAACATCGAACAACAAGTAGTGGTTTAGAAAAATGAGTTAAATAAGAAAAGGAATTATGGCATTCCTACTTATATGTCTGGAGTTTTTGTTTAACCAAAAACATGATAGTGTGTTTGGTAAAATTAGAATTGGCATTATTTTTTGTTTCTTGAAATATGTTATAGATCTTGCTCTCCATAACATTTAACATATTGATAAATCTAATATGGTTGTTGGTGAAACTGTGTTTGATGTCCCACTCATGTATGGACCTATGAGAAATCATCATCTCATTCAGATATTTGCTAATGAAGAATCCTAGGAATCCAATCTGTGTTGATAAAGATATGCCAAACATCTTGTCTAACATGTTGATAAAGTCTCAAAGGCTCAAGGAGAATGATGATCATATCCATGAAGATGTTGAGTTTTATTCTTCTAAGGGGGATGATGATGATGTTAATTCCTATGATCATGTGGAGATATTGTGTGAAGATATGACAAGTAAGAATGAAAGGTTACTTCTAGTTTATGCTTTTATCAGCAAGGTGTATAGATTGCTTACCAAGGGAACACAATCTATAGATGATATGACTCCCCTTAATGATGAAGAATGTAATCCCATGGGTCTTGATATGGAGAAATTTGTTACTATCTTGCTAAGAAACACTATGCTATTTGCTGAAGAAGATGGAAGTCTTAGTGTTGCTGAAACTTTTGACCGTTTTGGAGCCATCATATTTATACCAAGAAGGACATGTATTTTGATGTTCAAACTTCATTAGATGGATGTGGAAAGTATCTCTCTCAATAGATACTTGAATGTGGAAGCTGGAGACCTTTCTCTTGACAACATAATGAGGAAAATCATGGAGATTATTGTGACTAAAAACATTGATAATATTGTTGATGAATTTGTCAGAGCTTGTCGCAATGAAATTTGGATGTCAAGCTATTGATTAACTTGAATCTTAATTCATTTTCAACCGAAATTTAATTTGTCCAAAGGAAGGGAAAAAGATCGAATTACCCACAATGTAATGCAAATGCAAAGGTTTAGAGAGTTTTAGGTTCGGGGGTTGGTTAAACTTAGGGAAGGTGCTAGCATCCTAAGTTTCTGTAGTACTCTACAGGAACCTCTTGTTTTATATTGTTTATTGCTAAGGGTTATCTGCTTAAGGGATAAAAGACCTAGGGGTTTATTTCTAAGTATACTCGACAAGATATCGCATCTTGTGCCTACATATCCTGACGGGAGTGGAATCATAGTATTTGTAGTTCCCCTAAAGGGTTTGAGGAGCTCTTTGACAGTGGTCAAAGTTCCTACGGGATAAAGGTAGTTGATTGATTGATTTTAGGAGAAAAGATGAGTTGTCATTTTAAGGGAGATTACTTGATTTAACCACCACAACGTTGTAGGAAAACAGTCTTTGCATCATCTTAAGAGAAGGGCTCAAGTACTCGGATTGTCAACAAGTACGCCTCTATCTCTCCTAAGGCAAAGTCCCTACATATTGATTGAATTGTTATGGGGTAGAAGTTTTATCTCGGTTAAGATGATTAACATCTTATTCTCTAATATGTTTGAATAACGTTTGAATTGAGTTGTTGAATGTGTTTGTCTAAGTTGAAAAGATAAAAGGTCCTCCTTATGGGGTAGGGTCTAAACTTAGAAGATCGACTTGAATGAGATCAAGGATCAATGGGGAGTATGATGCAAATGAGATGCATACGCACAATTGTTTAGGCCATGCGCAGATTCTTCCTTTGGACGCTTATGCAATACGATAAAATAAATAGTGGATAAAGATAAATAGCAGTAAAGTAAAGGCAAGTAAACGAGAGCATACATAAACGCATGAAAGCGCTAAAGTGTGTGAATTGTACATATGTGAACGGTGTCGGAGCGAAGACGTAAGCGTGCACGATTGATTATAGTTCTTACGGGAGATTGACTTTGTGAGAAATTGAACTGGATTTATAAAAGGTTTTAGGTGTGAATTAATTAGGTGATTTTTGATAGAAATGATTTTAAATGAGGAAATACTTAATAAATAAATTGGTTTTAGTTATTAAAATAAAAGTTGATTTGAAATAAGATGGTGTTATTGTTGGTAGGTATAATAATATGGAGTGAGTTTTGGTTAATATGATTAAAGATCGAAGTTAATATATTTATTAAATAAAATAGTTGTTGTTATTAGATAAAAAGCTATTTAAATTTAGAAAAAAAACTTTTTCTCTTCATAAAAATGAATGCAAACTAAATAATATGAAATATGTTTTCTTAAACAAAAAAAGTCCTCAATTATTAAATAAAAAGATTTTCAAAATGCTGAATTATTACTATTTATCAACTAATAACTATTTTAAATTATAGGTCTTTATATTATTTAATAAAAGGGTATTAAGTGATGGGAATAAGAATTATTAATAAAGTGAATTAACTCATTAAATAAAAATAAGTTGATTAGTTAAAAAACGGGTGATTTGTCCAGATTAATTATTGGTATAAAAGAAATTGAGTTAAAAAGAAGATTAAGGGTTTGATTTGGGGTTAATGAAGGATTGATGGGGCGTAGGGATCAGGTGTGACGCGGGTGAATGAGGTTCACGGTAGTATGCACGTGTGTGGCGTGTGATCTGATCTGACAGTGAATCGAACGGTGACGTGTGTGGGTGCGTGATGATTATGGTGAGCGAGCGCACACTTGATTACAATAATACAAAAAAGAAATTGAAACCCTAGGATCCCCAATTCCTTTCTTCCGCCGCTTGCAGCCCTTTCTCTCCCTCTTCATTCTTCCATTTCTCTTCCGTTCTTCCATTTCTCTCTGTTTTCTTCCGATCTCCTACATGAAAGAAAATAAAACATTAATAGATCCTCAACATTAGCTAAAACGCTTACGGTTTGACTGGTTTCCGCAGATTTCGACGGCTGATGGCAACTTCCGGCGAAGGTTTCTGACGATGGCTGCGAAGATGACGAGAGTTTGAGAGCGATGGTGATCTGAGGTACCCGATGGGGGTTGAAGACTCGCGAATGGAAACTCGGGGAACTCCGGTAACGGCTTCACGGCAAGGGCTTCGTGGTGGTTCCGGTGACAAAGATTTTGACTGTGGCAAAACAAAAGATAAGTTCTCAATTTGAACTTAGGGATTTATTTTGGAATTTCTTTGAATGTTATGAATTTCCGTTTTCTGATAGCTTCCCCCTAATTCTCGAGCTCTTCTTCTTTCTTATAGTAACTTGGAAAAATTATGAATTGAATGAGTGAAGTAATGATGTCGGGTCTTGTTTTGGTAAGAAGTTGAATGGTCATGAAAGGTTTTTCAAAGTAGTTATGTGATTTCCTTTCGTGTTGAAGCTTGCTTTGGAAAAAAATTTGGTCATTAATGATTTTTTCCACTTACGTGTAATAACATTGACATTGAATATGTTTCAGTCTTAACTATATTTCTTGTTTTCTCAGCCAACTTTTGCGTGAAAGAATTGCTGGTGCTGGAGCTTCTCGCTGTTGATTGAAAGCCAGATTTGCAAGTTTTAAATCGTAGAGTAAGATTGATGTCAAGCTACAAATCTTGATGGTAGGCTAATGGAGTGATAACACTTTACTGGATCCTATGTCAAAGGTGGTTTGCATCCTTTAATTAGGAACAAGTTCTGTAGGCTATTTGACACCAACTTTCAAATTCTCATCCCAATTTCTATGTTGAGGTCTTTGTTCAATCAGTGGATTTTAAAGGCAACATGAATATTTAGCCATGAGGATGGCGAAGGTTTAGACTTTCTCATAATTTTCTTTGTACAAGGCACAACATACTCAAGCTCTAAGAGCTTTAGATTGCTGGGTTCATGGAAATCCTTTACGGTGGAATTCTTTGGTTTTTGGATTCTCCCGACTGCGAAGAACTGTACCGGGAATAATCTCACGCATAGTAAATGGCACCAAACTCTTGCTGAAAGAAAGAGGAATGCAGCGTAGAGTCCACGATCTTGTTGCTCCGTATGATTGAATCATAAGTGAGCTTTCCTCCGAATTCGCGTTTTAACATGTTAACTAATGTTGCGGTGAAAATTTGATATCAAGCTATTAATTAACTTGAACCGTATTTCTTTTTACAACCGGACTTTAATTTATCCAAAGGATAGGTCTAAAGAAAGAAAGAACCTTTTGCGCGATGTGACAACAACGCTTTTAAGAGATTCGGGGATTCGGGGGTTGGTTATATCTAGGGAAGGTATTAGCACCCTAAATATCTGTAGTACTCTACAGGAACCTTTTGTTTAATTAATTGCTAAAGTTTGTGAATTGTGCACTATGGTTTGAGTTGGGAATAAAAGTAAAATAAAGGCCTAAGTGGTTTTCTAAGTTTGCTCGCAAAGGTATCGCACCTTCTGCCTACGTATCCTGACTAGGATAGAATCAGAGCAATCGTAGTTCACCTCACAAGGGAAAAGAACACTTGATGACGATCAAAGTTCAAAGGGGAACAAACATGACGATGTTTGTGTGGAGTTTGACAAAACTCCCTAAACTAAATTGTAAAAGGGGGAAGTAAGAAATCATGACGATGATTCTTACACAGAGTTGACGAACTCTTTCCTAGGGTTCTAGTTGAAGAACACTCCTAGTATGGGTGGGTTTCTTAGACTTCAAGCAAAGTCTAAAGGCTTCTAGTCTAGGGTTAAGGTGACTTAACAAAGTCAAGGGATAGCAGAGATTTTGGTCCAAGACATTGACAGTCAAGTGGACAGACCTTCCTTTGGAGGAACAACATTATTGGCAACTGGACGAAAGCTAACGAGCTTTGTCGCTTGGGGATAAAATAAAATACAAACTTATTCAAACATTCATGGTGACAACCAATACAAGGATTAAAGATGGAAAGCAATGATGACAATCAGAGCAATTGTTTTGGTACGAGAACCGTGACGACAGTTCGCACCTGGAATACCGTTAACAGACAGATGAGATAAACGTAAAGATAATTCGAGGTAAAAATTCTAACATGTTGACAAACATATATAGACATGATAACGATCAATTTTCCTGAGAAAACACAAGAGGAAACCTTCTAAATTTCATCTGCAACCAAATAGGGTTAGTACCGTTGACGCGCGGATTGCGCACCATAAAACGTGGTGAAAAAATAATCAAACATGGAAAATAAAATTATGACATGAAAGTACACATTAAAATAAACACAATGAAAAAAGAACGGGTGAAAAACGATAAAAAATGAGAGAGTTACGAATTTTTGAAGTTTATGTACAAAATAGGAAAAATAATAAAAGGGTTCGACCTCCACCTGGATCGAACCCTGGTCATGATGGTGAAAGGTATAATTGCGCGCATGCTCTTACCGTTGGGGCGGATGTTACATCCATTAATCAAATGGAAACAATATGTATACAAGGCTCGTTTTGAATCATGGCTGGGCAAAATACATAATCAACACCAAATACGTTTTATACCGTATCTCACTAACCGCTCATCGGATCGAGGCAAATTTTATATGGATCTTGGGTAGAAAAATGAGAGGAAGAGGATGGTGATGTTAGTTTTTCCAAATTGTTCACCTAGTAAAAAAAAACGCTGACTGGTGTGTGTGTGTGTTTTGAATGCATGGAAACATAATCGAAACCAAATACGTTTTATACCGTATCTCACTAACCGCTCATCGGATCGAGACAAATTTTATATGTAAATTGGGTAGAAAAATGAGAGGAAGAGGATGGTGGTGTTAGTTTTCTGAGATTCATTTTCCTGTGAAAAAAACGATAGCTGGTGTGTTTATGTGCTTTTGATTTGCAAAATGACATGGACACCTTGATACAAACATGTTCAAAGCCAAGTAAATCCACATACACATCCAAAATATGATATATAAACAGACTGGAACAGGTTTATGGCCAGGAGTTTCAGATAGATGAAAGTCATGTTCAGTTTGCAAAAACACATAAGAACACACATGCATAACAAAGTGATTTTTTGGATTTTGGGTGTTTTGATTTGTTCCAATCATTCTAACATCTTAATCATGTCATATTAAGTGTGTGCAAATGAAAACATTCAAACTGGAACACACATATGAGAACATAGCATTCAATTTGCAAATGGTGTGTATTATGTGTGTGTGAAGCATGATGTGAAGCAAATCATTGTGCAGGTCATTTTTAGTGTTGTGGCCTATCTAAACATGTCACATATGTTCACATAAAGCTGTAGCAACAATAAAATACCAAGTACAAACAAGCATTTACAATTTGGTGTGTGAGAATGAGGCTTTTTGCAAAATGGTGCATGATGATGCATAGATGAAGTTCCAAAGCAAATTTAACCAAATTAATCATTTGTACAGCACAAGTGAGTGATAAATGGATGGTCTAAACACTAACATTCCAAAGAAACCACTTGGTATGAAAAATGTCATGGTAAATGCAAGTTGTTCAAGTACTGATGCACATGAAGACATGAATCATGACACATTGATTTTTAACACAAGATGATCATTCAAACACATCAAATATGTTCAATATGGGGTGTATAAGGTATTTGTTTTGGCAGAAAATAAGCATAGGCAAAAATCATGTTTTGGGGCTTTATGTGCTTTTTGTGATATTTGGGGATTACATGTGAAATTATGAGGCTGTGCTCAAATCAACCATATGAGTGCATACACATGTTATTAATGACATTTAAATCATGCTAGAATGATAGGAAATCATAATTCATGCTTGGTGCCAAAAGTGAGAAAGTGAGTGGATTAATGTATTCATGTGCTCATGTCAACATGTGAAATTCAAAACCAAACCACAAATTAGCAAGGTGAGCATATACACAAGTTCCAAATGGTCATTGTGATGTGTGTTTGAAATGTGTTTTGGTGGAAGACAAGTTTTATGCAAAAAACCAAATTGTGTGGTATCAAGTGTTTGTGTTCATTTGTGATTCCTTGGTGCAAGGCGGCAAAACAAAACCAATACACATAGATATGCTCAGAATGTTAATTGAATCATGTTGAACTGATGCAAACAAGTTAACATGCTTTTATGCAGATGATGAGAAACTAGCAACATATAGTTAAACAAACTTAGCAGTACTAGACATAAAACAAGCTGGTAATAAACCTAACAGCAACATGAAACTATACTAGCAGCATATCATGACAATAATTTGGCAGCAACAGACATAACAAGCTGGCAATAAACCTAACAGCAACATGAAACTATTCTAGCAGCATACCATGAAGACAATTTTGACAGCAACAACAGCATTAGTCATTATTCTATGACAGTATCATTACCATCACTCTAGCAGTCTTGGCAAGAATCCATGATTACCACATTATAGTATTGTCTCACTCTTTAAACAAGTAATAAGCATAACCGGTATCATATTGGTATGACAGGAACAAACTTTGTACCAAACACTCATGAAGGCCAAACATACACTACATAACTCTAAAAATTCACAAAAAGCACTTAAATGCATAATCCATGAAAATGAGATGCCATAGAGGATATAGATACTACATACCTGTTGGAAATCAGTTGAGTACACCAAGGATATTGAGAAACAAACAGAGATGCTGAAATCCAAATTCTTGTTGTAGGCTTTTTTGAACTTTAAGCAACAAGTCACTTTTGAGGCCAAAATGAAATCTGTTAGTTTTTGATGGATGGTGAGAGTTTAGACAGCTTACATATGTTGTATTTGAAGTGTCCAAGGGTTCAAAACATCAAGGAAGTGTTTGGATCAAGTTTTGGTGGTTTTTGAGGACTTAAGTCAAAGTAAGCTTCATAGAATGTTGACTTTTTGATATGATGATTTTTTGGGTGGTTTAATGGTTGGTACACCTCATATATATGATTTAGAGAGTGTATGGATGGTTATTTGAGAGCTGGAATGTATAGAACTCAATATGGCATCAAAGTTGCAAATGCTGATTTTTGGGCAATTTTGACAACTTTGGTGTTTTTGCAAATTTGGAGTGAGAGAGAGATGTAATGAGGTGCTTGCTTTTCTCAGGGTTTCAGAATGATATTCATGTCCTAAATGAGGAGTTTGAAGTCCCTATTTATAGAAAAAATGAGTGAGGAGCTTGCTAGGTGACTTTGCTTCACCATGAAGAAATCTTAGATTTTTTCTTCCAAATGACAACTTGCTTTGCTTTTCTGATCTCTAGCTGTTCCCTTAACTCAATTGGCAAGTTAGAATGATGATGTTACAGAGAAAACACAGCCTAGAGGCTTGGTAGAGTGGCTGGAGCAGAAATCCCTTTACACCTCATGCTTGGAAAAGTCAATCTTTTCAACTTAGGCAATGAACTTCCAATTCTTGATTCCATGCTATCTCCTTGCTATTTCTTTGATTCAACCTGCTTGAGATGATTAATATATCAGATAGAAGGAGTTTAGAACATTGAAATTGATCCACTTGAGTGACAGAGGTGCTTTTGCAAAATTCATCAATGTGGGACAAAAGTGACAAATTGCCAACTTTGAACACATGTATCTCTCAGCTCATAAATCCCCTTGAGATGTACTTGTACTTTTTAGAAAGCCCTCACATAGTACTACAACTTTCATGTTGGCCAGAAGTCTTGATTCCATTTGAAACTAGGTGAAAAATCCCCTTGAAGTTGGCTGATTTTAGGGTTCTTTAGTGTAAATGACTTAGAAATTTTCTAAGTTATTTTCCCTTCTAGGAATGTTTTTGCTTATATCTCAAAAAGTATGCATTTTCTGGTTGTGGACTAGTATGGGACTTTTGTAGGACTTGTCAAGAGCTTTCAAATGAGACTAGAACCAACTCAATTGGATGTGCGGTTAAGGAGATACGGTTTAGCCCTTTTCAAAACCCTAATTTCCCGATTTCTCGATTACTCTCTCATCTTTGATCCAATGATCATGAAAATTGATATGCAAGTCCATTATGACATAAGGAACAACTTTGATTCACAACTTGGATTCCAATTCTCAAAATTCGAGGAGTTGACTTTTCGGTCAACCGTACGATCGATCGGTGCCGATCGAGTCGCCTGTTGATATTCTGGACATCCTGGGACTTTGACACTTCTTGAATAGTCTTTAATAGCCTATATTAACTTCATGGACCTCACTCCCACCATTAAAACCTTTCCCAACATCAAAGTCAAACCACAGTTGACTTTCCACTAGTTAAAAACCCTAATCGGGGCCTCCTGACTGCACTGTTCTTGATTCTAAAACGATTTCTTCAAATTGACTTCCCATTTGACTTTGATATTGTCTTTGATTTCATTCCATGATTGAATTGGCCCAAATCATTGGTTGATCATTCCTTGATTGTTTTGAATTTGTCGGTGCGAGAACCCTGATTCATCTGTAACTTGACAATAATAAACTTGCACTGGTTTAGGGTTAGATAATGCATGATCATGCTTCTAAAAATGATAATGAGGATCTAAGGGGTCAAAATTTGGGGTATGACAGTTGCCCCTATTTAAATATCTTCACTAGATGGAACTGAGGATGACAATCCTCGAGGAATCGTAGTGAGAGGTATTTAAATACAGAAAAACCAAAAATTTTGTACCTTAGATCCAATGCTATGCAAAGGATCAATGCTTGAATGCTATGAGACCTAAATGATGATTTATGATGCTTGAAAATGCAAGACACACAAAAAAAAACGGTAAAGACAGACTGCTATCCACCGGGGAACAGACTCTGGAAACTTGACACACAGAGGATGTCCTTATTGAAGGACTCGCACTGGGGAAGAGAAACTCAAACCTAGGCATCAGATAGTTCAGACATGACTAACTGATAGCATCTGAGGATAAAACTATGATTGGAGGAACGGAACCTGACGAGGACAACCGTTCACTGGGGAAAAGGGACATACTTTACTGGGGATCAAATAGTTCAGACGTGACTAGATGATATCATCTGAGAAACTCCGACTGGGAAACGGAACCTGACGAGGACAACCGTTCACTGGTGAAAGAGATGCACTCCACCGGGGAAAGAATAATTTTCACATGGGGAATAAAGGAAATTGGTGACAACCTCACTGGGGATGATCAGACGAGGCCTTCCTATAATGAAGAGTTCAAACGGGATCTCCAGGAATGGACTAGGAACAAAGTCAGACACACAGGGGATACTAGTGACAACTAGATCTCCGGGACTAGACTGGAAAAGCAAAGACCTACTGGGGTACTGGTGACTACCAACCCAGAGGAAACAAATAAGGAAAACAGGAATGCCAGTGACAACTGGACTTTAGCTAGTGGGATTGGTGACGACCGATGGAATGTTAAATGAATAAACGACCATACCAGTTACAACTGGCTTTTCACGGGATTTGGTGACGACCAACCAGTGATGCCGGATAAGAATGCCAGTTACGACTGGACTTACTGGGGAATTTAAATAACAACCACAAATAACAATTTGGGTGAGCGCGCCAGTTACGACTGGACTTTATGAGGATTTGGTGACAACCAAACTCAGGTATCAATAACAATTGGATTTAAAAGACGCCAGTGACGACTGGACTTCAGTAGGGGAGGTTGGTGACGACCAACACATGATACCAATGGCAACTGGATTTAATGATGCCAGTGACGACTGGACTTCAGGGGATGTAACAATAATGATTACTAACCACGGTTCGGTTGAAGGGTGCCAGTTACAACTGGACTTGATTGGGGATGTTAGTGACGACCAACAAACACAGGGTGCCAGTGACGACTGGACTTAAAGTAAAAAGTTGGTAACGACCAACAAGTGATACCAACAACAATTGGATTTAAACAATGCCAGTGACAACTGGACTTTACTGAGGGAAGTTGGTGACAACCAACGAAAGGGTACCAATTACAATTGGATT
This sequence comes from Lathyrus sativus, assembly GCA_963859935.3. NCBI lineage: Eukaryota > Viridiplantae > Streptophyta > Magnoliopsida > Fabales > Fabaceae > Lathyrus > Lathyrus sativus. The sequence continues at coordinate 186,922,704 of OZ012735.1, read as the reverse complement.
TTGCGATGCCAGTGACAACTGGACTTTTCCGGGGAAAGGTTGGTGACGACCAACAAACACAAGGTGCCAGTGACGACTGGACTTTTAAAAGACTGTGGTGACAACCACGAGATAGAACATATGAATGCTAGTGACAACTGGACTTGATGGTAACAACCAGAAAATGAGATACCACAACCGGGGGAGAGGGTAGAACCACCCTGAATCCAGGCTAAGTGGTGCAAATAATCTCAACTGTACTGGGGAACGGAGCTTAGTCAGGTCAGCCCGCGATGTACCAGTAATCTCTGTCTTTGGCAATCCTGTGGAGGATGGATCCTTCAAAACTTTACATGATGGCTTCTTAGTCTTGGTTACTACACACGGCCAAAGGCGAACCAAGTGAACAGATCTGCTAAGTGTTTCAACTGGGGAAAAAATGCAAATGTATATCAATGCTCCTACCACCCTGAGACATCAGGGTGAGTATGATCTTACTGAGTTTTCCACGAGTTTAAAGCATTTGTTTTTTATTGACCTTTTCAAGTTTTATCATGAAAAATTTTGCCTCTTACGTTTTTCAAAATCATCGTTTGTCAAATAAACAGTGTTTTGCATAACAAAAAATGATAAAGAGAAGTAGTAGTTGCAAACAAAAGAATGGTTCGAAGCTGATTTTATTCAAGCAGGAGGTCTTGCCAATGGCAAGATTCCCTAGAACATTGTACAAGTGAAACATGGCAAAAGTGGAAGGGTTACATTGAATCCCATGACCATTTATCCCTAAAGACTAGAAATCCACCAACATCCTTGCTTCTGACGAGAGCAACCGGAAGTGAGTCTTCTCTGTGTAACTTGCTGCACTGGTGACAACCTTCTGATGCAGTGAAACGCCTTTGTCCCTAATTTTTGCCTGGATCGCCCTTTCGGGTTTTCAATCCACCGGGACGCTCATTTTTGCCTAAGTCGCCCTTTCGGGTTTTCAACTTAGCGAGCTTTCAATTCTTTTCTCTTTTTCTCTTTTTCTTTTTACCCTAACTTTTGCATAAGCCGCTCTTGCGAGTTTTCGACTTATCGGGCTTTTCTTAGGCGTAATATTTTTTGACTGCATCAGAATTTATTGGATGAGTAAGCTGCTCTCCATCCATGGTTGTGAGAATCAACGATCCTCCTGAGAAAACTGTCTTCACAATGAAGGGGCCATCATAGTTAGGCATCCATTTTCCTCGGGCGTCTTTATGGACTGGTAAGATCTTCTTCAATACAAGCTCACCTTCTCTGAACTCCCGGATGCGGACCTTCTTGTCAAAGGCTCTTTTGATCCTTTTCTGATATACCTGGCCATGACACATTGCAGATATACGCTTTTCGTCAATTAAATTCAATTGGTCAAATCTTTCCCTGACCCATTCTGCCTCTTCCAGCTTTGCTTCCATTATAACCCTTAACGAAGGGATCTCGACTTCAATTGGGAGTACAACATCCATCCCATACACTAAAGAGAAAGGGGTTGCCCCTGTTGAGGTGCGGACTGATGTTCTGTATCCGTGTAGAGCAAACGGTAACATTTCATGCCAGTCTTTGTAAGTTTTCACCATCTTTTGTAAAATCTTCTTGATGTTTTTGTTAGCTGCCTCAACAGCTCCATTCATCTTCGGACGGTACGGGGAGGAATTATGGTGTTCAATCTTGAATTCATCACACAATTCTTTCATCACTTTGTTGTTCAGATTGGTTCCGTTGTCTGTGATAATTCGGTTGGGAATCCCGTACCGGCAGATTATTTCCTTCTTAATAAAGCGTGCCACCACCTGTCGAGTCACGTTGGTGTAGGAAGCAGCTTCGACCCATTTGGTAAAGTAATCAATGGCAACCAGAATGAAGCGGTGCCCGTTGGAAGCTTTCGGCTCAATTGCCCCGATCATGTCGATGCCCCACATTGAGAATGGCCACGGTGATGACAGTACATTTAACAGCGTCGGAGGTACATGCATTTTATCTGCGTAGATTTGACATTTATGGCACTTCCTGGAGAATTGGATGCAGTCATTCTCTAAGGTCAGCCAGTAGTACCCGGCTCTCAAAATCTTTCTGGCCATCGCGTACCCGTTGGCATGAGTACCGAAGATTCCTTCATGGACATCTTTCATTAATAAATCTGCTTCTCTTTTGTCGACGCATCTGAGCAGAACCATGTCATGATTTCTTTTATAGAGTATACCATTACTGATGAAGAACTTTGACCCTAGTCTTCTCAAAGTTTTCTTGTCAAGAGACGTAGCATCTGTCGGATATTCTTGTGTTAACAGAAAGTTCTTTATATCGTGGTACCATGGTTTACCATCTGTCTCTTCATCGATCATATGACAGTAAGCAGGTTCTGTTTTTTGCTCAATCTTGATGAGAGTAGCATCACTAACATCCCGGACTTTCCACATGGAGGCTAACATGGCTAAAGCATCGGCAATGTGATTTTCATACCTGGGTACATGCTTGAAGGTAATCTCGTCAAAGTACTCGATCATGTCGACAATGTAAGCCCTGTACGGGATCAAGTTTTCATGCCGGGTTTCCCAGTCGCCTGTGACCTGGTAGATGACTAGTGCTGAATCGCCGCTCACTTCTAGAGTTTTAATTTTGAGATCAATGGCCGCTTCGAGACCAAGGATACATGCCTCGTATTCTGCAATGTTGTTTGTACAATCAAAATCCAACCGAGCCGTGAATGGCGTGTAACCACCTCCTGGATTCATTAAGACAGCGCCTACACCATGCCCGCTATAATTTGACGAACCATCGAACATCATTTTCCAAGGGGAACTTGGTGGTGAATCTTCAACAGGGTCGACCTTTTCACAATCCTTTACTAACATGACGTCTTCATCAGGAAAATCAAGCTTAACTGACTCATCGTTCTCAACTGGTTGTTCTGCAAGGTAATCTGACAAGATACTGCCCTTGATAGACTTCTGGGTCGTGTACTGAATGTCGTATTCTGATAATAACATGTGCCATCTGGCGAGCCTTCCAGTCTGAGCAGGTTTTTCAAAGATATATTTGATTGGGTCCATTTTTGCGATTAACAGAGTAGTATGGCAAACCATGTACTGTCGTAACCGTTTGGCGGCCCATGCTAAAGCGCAACATGTCTTTTCAAGGAGTGAATAACGGCTCTCACAATCAGTAAACTTCTTGCTTAAGTAATAGATGGCATGTTCCTTTCGTCCGGATTCATCCTGTTGACCCAACATACAGCCCATGGAACTTTCTAGAACAGTAAGGTACATGAATAACGGCCTTCCCGGAACCGGAGGTATCAAGATGGGCGGTTCTTGCAAATAACTTTTGATTTTGTCAAAGGCCTGCTGACAGTCTTCATTCCAAACCACTGGTTGATTTTTGCGTAGTAGTTTGAAGATGGGTTCACAGGTCGGTGTCATGTTGGAAATGAACCGAGATATGTAATTTAATCTGCCCAGAAAACCTCTGACCTGTTTTTCTGTTTGAGGAGCCGGCATGTCTTGGATGGCGCGGACTTTGTCTGGGTCTACTTCGATTCCTCGTTGACTAACAATGAAACCAAGTAGCTTTCCTGACCTTACTCCGAAAGTGCATTTGGCAGGATTCAACCTTAGTTGATACTTTCTAAGTCTTTTGAACAGCTTCAGGAGGTGCTCTAGATGATCATCTTCGCTTCGAGACTTTGCAATCATATCGTCGACATACACCTCAATTTCTTTGTGCATCATGTCATGAAATAGAGTGACCATGGCCTGCTGGTAGGTGGCTCCAGCATTTTTCAAACCAAATGGCATAACTTTGTAACAGTAGGTTCCCCACGGCGTGATGAAGGTAGTTTTTTCCATATCATCTGGATCCATTTTAATCTGATTGTAACCGAGAAACCGTCCATAAAAGAGAACACTTCGAAACGAGCTGTATTGTCTACCAATGTATCAATGTGTGGCAGTGGGAAGTCATCTTTCGGACTGGCCTTGTTCAGATCCCTGTAGTCTACACATATTCGGACCTTACCATCCTTTTTCGGTACTGGAACAATGTTTGCTACCCACTCAGGGTATTTGGATACAACCAAGAACCCTGCATCTACCTGCTTTTTTACTTCGTCTCGGATTTTGAGTGCCATGTCTGGCCTGGTTCTGCGGAGCTTTTGTTTTACTGGAGGGCATTCTGGTTTAAGCGGCAGCTTGTGAACCACTATGTCAGTGTCTAGACCCGGCATGTCCTGATAGGACCAAGCGAACACATCCACATATTCCTTCAGGAGTTCTTTCAATTGTTGTTTGATGTCTGCCCCGAGGCTTGCCCCAATCTTGACTTCCTTTTTGTCATCTTCTGAGCCCAGGTTAATGACTTCAATCTGCTCTTTGTATGGTTGGAGTTCCATGTCTTCGTCTTGAGTTAGTCTTACCAGTTCATCGGGAATTTCAAGATCTTCGTCCTCCTCTTCAGCTTGGTGAATTGGTGAATCAAAGTCAGGAGGAGATGCCTGGTCATGGGAATCAATGGGTTTTTGGATGTGGCTGCAGATGGGGAATGGTTTAATTTTATTAAACATACAAAGATAAATGCAGCACACAAAAAAGAAGATTGCTTTCGGTTTTTTATGATTGCCATTTTTCTTTAAAAGTGAAAACGAATAAAAGCATCAAAAGCAAATGAGGAATTTAGCAAAACAGTTCATTTTCATTGATGTATTTTGAAAGTGCGGGGCCCGTACAAAACATTCCTATGACCTTGGGCACGGTCATGGAGTTTTAAAACAACAAAACAAGAAAAAGACACAAAGCAAATTACTTTAACTCGTGACAAACTACAGGAACATCAATGGCCTCCCAGTTGCTCAAGGGAGATTTGCACCGATACACTAGATGCCCGATGTATTCACTTTCTTCTTCGTCTCCTACGGCGTTGACTTGGGACCCGCCGCTGATGAATATTTCTTGTATTGTCCTGGGACGCCTCTGGTCTAGTGTAGTGTCTTCAGCAGGAGTTGGTTTGTAACCCAACCCCTGTCGATCCATCTTCGGCTGTACTTCAATAATTTCTCCCCATCCTGCGGGAGTGCCTTCTGCGAGCGCTGCTCTGATACTTTGAGCGGAAGCGAACGATGGACTACCTTTGGCTACCGTTTCTTCTACTGTTACTGCATGGGCTATTTCCAGAGCTTGAAATGAGGTTTCCAGCGCACCTTCTTCTGCTTCGATGTATCTGAAGGATGACAGATTGTTACCATAAAGTCTTCCTCCCCATGCACAATTATTAGCTGGTCATTCACCACATACTTCAATCGCTGATGCAGAGTTGATGTTACCGCCCCGGCTTCATGTATCCACGGTCGTCCCAACAAACAGCTGAATGCCGGGTTAATGTCCATCACCTGGAACGTTATATCAAATACATGTGGTCCAACCATGACGGGTAATTCTACTTCTCCAATAACAGCCCTTCGGGACCCGTCGAAAGCCTTCACGATCAAAGGAGTGGGCTTCATCTCTGCTCCTGTATAGGCCAACCTTGCAAGTGACCTTGCAGGCAAGACATTCAAAGAAGACCCATTATCAACCAGGACTCGTGCCAATGTGTCTTCTTGGCATTTGATGGAGATGTGTAATGCTTTGTTGTGATGGCGACCCTCTTTCGGCAACTCGGCGTCGCTGAAGCTCAACGTGTTACATGCTGTGATATTGGCTATTACTGAGTCAAATTGCCCCAGCGTGATGTCCTTAGTTACGTGGGCTTGTTGAAGTACTTTCTGTAGAGCCTCCCGATGGGCGGGAGAATTCATCAATAGAGAAAGGACGGAGATTTTAGCCGGCGTTTGGTGGAGCTGGTCTACCACCTTGTAATCACTCTTCCGAATAATTCTTAAAAATTCTTCATCTTCACCTTCAGGTCTGGGCGCTTCTTTGTTCTGAGTTTCCGCTGGGGTGGTGTCTTTTGGAGCAACTATGGTAATCTTGGGCTGGTAGATTCGACCGCTGCGGGTCATTTTGCTAGTACCCACGATGTTTGTAACATCATCTTGTTCTTTCTTTATCTCTTTATTCTGGTATGTTCTCTTGGACACTGTCAAGTCATACCTCCAGGGGACTGCTTTTGTATTATTGTAGGGAAACGGCTTCGGCCTTTGGATCACGACTGATCGGGGTTGGTTGATTACCGACCTGTCGAACACGGGTTCTGTATTTCTAGACGCCCGAGTCCACTTATCTTTGTTTGGTTGATCAAAAGTAGGCTTTATTACTGCAACATTTTCACTTTGGATCTTACCGCAGACTTGCAACAATCCTTCGTCAATTAAACTTTGGATGTCTCTTTGTACCGTACCACAACTGGCGGCATTGTCGGAACACTTCCCACAGTTGGCGTGATTGTTCTGGATATAACCTGCCTTTACAAGTTTCTCATGCAACATCTTCAGTGGAGTCTTGATTTCTGATACCTCAGTGATTAATCTCTCAGTTGAAGAGTCGTCTACAGCATTAACTCCTCCATGGTTTGGCAATGGGTTACTTTTGACGTTCGGTGGAATATCATTGAAGGACAGGATCTTTTTCTCAATCAATTCCCTTACCAAATGTTTTAAAGCAAAACAGTTTTCCAAGTCATGGCCAGCGGCACCTTCATGAAACGCGCAGTGGGCGCTTGGATTGTAATGAGGAGAAGTTGTATCAGGATTCAACGGTCTCGTGGTCATTAAACCTTCTTGCACCAGCGAGGGGTACAGTTCTGTGTAAGTCATTGGGATCTGCGGGAAATTCGGCTTGTTTGTTGGTCTTTTATTTTGGAAATTCTGGCGGGGTGCCGGAGCTCGAGGTTGTTGATGTTGTGGGAAGGGTGGAGCGTTGAGCGCTCTTTGTTGCATTTGTTGTTGATAACCAGGTGCAGGCTGTACTGTCTGGTAGTTTGGGCGGGTGAAAGCGGGAGTTACAGCTGCCACATATGGTTGTGCGGCATACTGTGGTGGGTACATTGCTCCGGGGTAACCTTGTTGAATGTAACCAGGCTGCATCGGTTGATTGTAACTCAGATAGGGTTGCTGTTGATATGGCTGCTTTCGTGTACGTACCCCTTTTCCACTGGTGATGGCGTTAGTTTCTCCTTCCTTTTTCTTGTGGAACGGATTACTAGCTTTCTTGACCTGGCCACTTGAGCTACTGGAACTACCTGTTACCCTTCCATTCTTCAGCCCTAGCTCTACTCGGACTCCCACGGCTACAATGTCCGAGAAGCTAGCGGATACGCTACTGATCATTTTCTCGTAGAATTCTGGTCGCACAGTGTCAACGAACCAATCAGTCAATTCCTTTTCACTTAGTGGAGGTTCCACTTGTGAAGCTATTTCTCTCCATCGCTGTGCGTATTCCTTGAAAGATTCAGAACTCTTTTGGGACATGCTTAGCAGTTGCCTTCGGTCTGGAGCCAAATCCATGTTATACTTATAGTGTTTGACAAAAGCATTGGCTAGATCTTGAAAGCTGAGAATTTTGGACTGATCTAGACCCAAATACCATTTTGCCGGAGCCCCTTTCAAGCTGTCCTGGAAACAGTGTATCATTAACTTGTCATTTTCGACATACGCTGCCATTCTACGGCAATACATGAGAAGATGCGTTCGTGGGCAGGAAGCCCCTGAGTATTGGTCAAAATTGGGGATTTTAAACTTTGGTGGAATTACTAACCCAGAGACCAAACACATGTCCTGGGTGTCTGCCCCAAATATATCATTGCCCTCCATAGCCTTTAACTTTCTTCCCATCGTCTCCACACTTTCTTTCAATCTCTCATGTTCTTCATTTTCTCCTTCGTACTCTTCCTGATCTTCGACCGCTGGCTGATAATTATGGAACATTGGGCGCACCTGCGCTTGCATGGTTGCCTGAGTATAAGTAGGGATTGCCTGAGGCACTTCCCCTCTCAAAGGAACATTCTGCTGATTTACTGGAGTCGGATGTAGAAAATCCGGATGTAAGCCATACGGTGGATTGTTGGCGATGGTAACAGTTGTTGGAACCGGATCTATAGCAGCACTAGTAATCTCAGAAACTACAGTAGCTTGGGTATCCATCTTCGCTCTTATCACCTGTAAAGCTTCCATAATCTGCTTGATCCCGCCTCGGAGATCTCCGAGCTCGTCGTCGATTCTTTCAATTTCTTGATTTTGGGCTTCCATGATCTGGCGAGCTCGAGCTCTTGTATTGTACTTGTGTGTTGGATTCAGTGTGTTCCTCTCTGTTAAAGGATCAGACAACGGGATGAGACACGACACAGGAGACAACACTCATGCTATGTTTATGATATGCTTATGATATGCGGATGCAATATTTCGAACATTCAAGGGGTCTTAGAATGTCATTCATAGATATTAAGAACGGGAAAACACTACAGACACTTCTTGCGTCCCTCTATTGGGGAGTTTTTACAACAGTTGGAAATTGAAATACAACTCTCTTTTTTTTTTTTTTTTTTTTTTTTTTTTTTTTTTTTTTTAAGATTAAAGATTACAAAATAACTCAAAAGATCCTGAACCATCTAACTCGAAGATTCCCCTTCTTCCGGTTGATTCCTCCTTCTACCTTGACGACCCAAACCCTGGAGAGCCTCTTTCTCTTGCATGGCCAAGAAGTATTTGTTCCTCCAAGCTTTACCTTCCTCCTCTGCTCTTACCAAAGCAGTCTGCAATTCTTCCTCAAGTGTGGACTCTGTTGGGACGGGCTCAAATCGGGTATAGAACATCTTCAAAGAAGCTTCTCTTACCCACGCTAGGTAGGAGTCTGAAACCGCCGTGTCAGGGTAATCTAAAACAGTCATGCCCCTGACGTTGATACGGCGCCAAGCGTAGATGATTCTAGCTTTGAATTCTCGGTCTCTTCCGTCTTCGATGCAGAAACTCCTCATCAAGTTGAAATCTGGTTCACCCCTCATTGGATGCCCCAATTGTCTGCGAGCAAGGACAGGGTTATAGCTGATGCGCCCTTTGGTACCGATGAGCGGTACGTTTGGAAAATCTCCACAACTTTGAATCATGGGGATCCCTCCGTAAACAGGGTCGTACCATTGAATATCAGTCTGCCTGAGCAGCAACAACCTGTCAGTCCATGGGTTACTGTTTTGGGTATCCCAGAGTGCTGGGAGTCTTGGTAAGCGTGAGATAAACCATTGGTAGAGGAGAGCGGAGCAACACTCAATAGGTCCATCTTCCTACAGATGTCGGCGATGAATTGCATAGTAGGTATCGGCTAGGAGAGTAGGCACAGGGTTTCTGAGAAGGAACAAGTTGATTGCGTCTTTGTTGATGAAGTTGTCGTAGGATGGGAACAGGAAGAGTCCGTAGATCAACAACACTAACAAGGCTTCAAAAACTTCCAAGTTCTTAGCTTCGGCGTGAAACTGCGCTTTTTCAAACAAGAATCTGGTAGGTAGCCCGTATGGGTGTCCTTGAGCGATCATCATGGCTCGTACTTCAGTTACTTCAAGATGAATAGCTTCGGCGATTGTTCCTTCGTTGGGAAACCCTTCTCTTCTGGAAAATGGTCTGGGAGCAACATTTAATCCCATTAGCACTGAGTATTCCTCCAACGTTGGTAACAACTGGTAATCTGGGAACGTGAAACAGTGGTATGTTGAATCGTAGAACTTTACGAGCGCGGATAATATTCCTTCATCTACCTGAATCTCAAGTAAGGATAACATATTTCCATGTCTGGCTTTGAATGCCTCAGGATCTTCTACCATTCTTCCCAATATCTTTAGATTCTCCAGATCTGGTTGTCGGAATTTGAATTCTGCAGTTGATCCTCTCCTTGGATCCATTTTTTAATATCTGTGAAATGAGTGTAAACCCCTTGAATGTTTAAAATAAAATGCGGATGTAAATGCAAATGCACAAAGTTTTATGGAACTCAGACCTCGAGATTCAAAACATCACGGATTTCATTTAATTTTTCGATGTTGCATTACAAAATATTTTAGTACACATTACAAGAAAAAGGAAACAGTGCTAGATAAGGTCTTCTGACAGAAACTCTACTGTTGCTTCTGCTTTCTTCAGCTTTTCCTCTACTTCAATTTTCTCTTTCATGAGCTTTTCCACCATTGTCTTCCATGGAGTAGATTGGTTGCTGAAGTAGAACAGGTCCTCTTGGGTCTTTCTCTTCTTGGATGCCCTTATCTCTTCATCTCTCTCTTGGAGCTGCTTGCGGAGCGTTTCGTTCTCTTCCATTACCACCTGATACTTATACCTCCAGGACACCTCAGTCTGCTGTGACTTTCTCAAGGCAATCCTCAACTTTTCCTCCTCAGAAAAGAAGATCAATAGGCGTTCTTCTTTCAGGACCATAGGTTCTTGCAAGGCATAAGGCATCTTCAGTTGGATAGCTCTCTTCCGAACCCATTGGAGATAAGGATCAAAAGAGACACAGTTAGGCTTTCCCAGACTTTCTTTTCCTCTCTTGTGGACATGTTTCCAAGCTTCCAAGAACTCCTCCTTCAACTCAGATTCTCCCACAAAGAACATACTTTCTACACAAGCACTGTTGGGTCTGTCTTTTAACGGATACCCGAGCTGTCGTCGGGCGAGAACCGGACTGTAGCTGATTCCCCCATCTATAGCAAGGAGAGGTACGTTGCCGAAGTTTCCACAACTGTCTATAATCTTTATCCCATCATAAACTCGACTGTACCATTCGATATCAGAGTGAGATAAGGCCATAATCTTTTCAGACCACCATCCTTTCCTCCAGAAGACTTGAGCTTTGGGCATATGAGAATGGAACCACTTGTACAACAACGGGACACAACAGACGATCATTCCTCCCTTGTGAAGATTTCTGAGATGAATGGAATGATGAGTATTACCCAGCAGAGTTGGTACCGGATTTTTCTTCAAGAAAATCTTGATAGCATTGAGGTCCACAAAATTATCAATGTTGGGAAACAGGAAGATACTGTGAAGGCAAAGTATCTACCAACACAAGCGTGCCTCTGGTTTTTGATGATGACAACTTGCTAAGAGATATCCTTCTTTCGTTTAAATCATTCACGCTACTTATGATTCAATTTTTACAATGACGTAATGCACAAAAAGCTGTAGAAATTTATGTTTTTGCAGATTTTTGAACCATGAGCCGACCATACCGTCAGCACACAGTTTCATTCAGTTCACACGGCTCAGCGCATGAAGGTCATGCGTCGACCGTTAACTTGGCGCATGCAGGTTTAAGAATCAGACGGCTCAGCGCATGAAGATCATGCGTCGACCGCTGACTCGGCGCATGACAGTTTGAGTGTCACACGGCTCAGCGCACGCCGACCCTATGGTCGACCGTTCGCGCGCAGAAACAGAAATTCTGCTATGTTTCATTGATCTGTCAACTGTCTGTTTTGTATATTACTATAAATAGCTGTCTTTTCAATTTTAACAAAAAAAAAAACATTTATTTTGAAAAGCATTGTGAGAAAGTGTTCAGGTCAAGAAACGTGAAAGAGGTGCATCAGTGTTCTTCATCTTCATCGTTCAATCAACTCACAAATCCTCAAATTACAGATAATCAATTTTTTTTGCTGCGGTTTGTGGTTTGCTCGACGGTGATAAGGTTCGAATGCGTGATTGAAGATCCGGTTCGAGTGGAAGCTGGTGCAGGTGTTTCTTGGGAGAAAACCTTTGAGGTTTTACCTATCAAGACTACAGGTTTTGAAGGCTTTTGTTACGGAATCGTCGGTTCAACAATCAAGCGAGTGCGAAGGTGATTGATTAGCGGAAGGTTGATCAATCTAGTAGCTAGGGCGTTGAAAGGTTGAAGACGTTCCGGGTTCAATTTGGGTGTGTCTAAGATCAGCCGTGCCGAAGGTTTGATCAACGGAAGAGTTGTCAATAAGGTGGCTGCAATCGGAGGTCATTCACATCAAATTGGAGGACTTGATTCATCTTGAATCAAGGGGCAAGAAGTGGTAGAAATTATCAGCAACATTGAGATTGTTTGTATCAATTGTCTATCGATTCTTGTGTATAACTGTTCTACCAAACAGGTGATATCTATTCAATACATATCTCAATTCTCATTGTAGAATTGAGGGCAGACGTACCCCAACGCGAGGACGACTGGGGGAACTGCCTCATCAAATCTTGTGTTCCTTTATTTTCTGCATTTTCAATTACAGCTTAAAAATTAAGTGATTCTAGAATAAGTGATTTTGTCAAATTGTAGTATTGATTGAGTGAGTTGGTGAAACACTGTTTTTTAACTACTAAGTACAATAGAAATACTGTACTAAGGCTTTTTCAATCACTCATTCAACACAAATATCATTTAAGGTATTTGTGCACACCAACTGTTCGACAAAAGTGCTGAACTAAAATTGCCTTAATTTTGCTGCTAGTTTTGGTGTAATTTTTGATCATTGGAATAAGGAAATAGTACGAGTGAATCACATCTGAGTTTTGCATAAAAGTGTGTAGTGATTTACTATCCGTTATCGTCTTAAATTCATCTGCTTGACGCATATCCGGCTCTCCAATAGTTGTTCGTTTTAGACTATATTTTCCAAGGCCGCTTCCGCATTTGAAAACAATTTTGAAAACCAATTTTATTGGTAGCGCCACTCAAATTTTTAAAAGGGATCTATTCAACCCCCCCTTCTAGATCCGTGCCTTAGTCTAACAAGTGGTATCACGAGCTCCGGTTCTCCGGTGCTTCAAATACAACATTGATAGAATAATGGCTAACGAACCAAAAGGGGCGTACAATAGAGCTCCCGTTTTTAACGGTGAAAATTATAGCTATTGGAAAGACTGTATGCGGGTGCACATTAATTCCATAGATAGAAAGATATGGAACGTTATTCTCAATGGTCCGATTGAAATAACCATGACAAATGAGAATAACGAAGTTGTGCCAAAGCCCGAAGCACAATGGACCGACGACGATGAGCGAAAGTATAATTACGATTGGAAAGCTAAGAACATTCTAATCTCCTCATTAGGTGTAGATGAATACTACCGTGTATCCCATTGCCCTACGGCTAAGACTATGTGGGATGCACTACAAATTGCCCATGAGGGGACAAACGATGTTAAGTTGGCTCGAATCAACACTCTTATACAAGAGTTTGATCTCTTTTTCATGGAGCAAGGGGAAACCATTGCTGACATGCAAAAGAGATTTACTCATCTCATAAACAGATTACATTCACTAGGAAGACCTATTTCCAATGATCTTGCTACTAATAAAGTTTTGAGATGTCTTAGCAGGGAATGGCAGCCGAAAGTGACCGCCATCAAAGAGGCAAATGATCTTACGGTATTAGACCTGACTACATTGTTTGGCAAACTACAAGAGCATGAACAGGTACTCTTGAGTCTTGACCAACATGAAAGGAAAGAAAAGAAGGACAAAGTAAAGATGAGTGAAAAGAAGTCCATAGCTCTTAAGGCTTCTTCCTCGAAGTCTAAAGCAAAAGAGCAAAGTGATTATTCTTCAAGCGACGACGAAGAAGAAGACATAAATGAGGACATGGGGCTGTTCGTTAAACGGTATAACCGGTACGTGAGAAAGAACGGCATCCAACATTCGGAGAAGAACCTGGTAAATTTCCGAAGGCAATCAAGGTTCTCCAAAGATGACAATCAAAAAGGCAAAAAGGCTAGAGGAACGTGCTATAAATGTGGAAAGCCCGGTCACTACAAACCGGACTGTCCAATGAACAACAAGGGAAAAGAAAAGGAACAATCGAAGTCACATAAGAGAGCATCAAAGCCTAGGAGGGCGTACATCGCGTGGGAAAGCGACAGTGATTCTTCCTCCTCTAATGAAAGCTCTAGTGATGAAGAAGAGTCCGTGAATCTATGTCTCTCCGCAAATCAGAAAAAGAAAAAGAAACAGGTACGTCACTCTAGATATAATATGTCATCTAATATGTCTCATTCCGAATTACAAACCGCATTCGATGTTTTACACAAGGAAGCAACTGAAGCCTTTAAGAAACTTGCTTCTAATAGAAGAATTTTTACATATTTAGAGCACAAAGTCTTAGAGTCCGAAAAGAAATTAGAGGACCTTAAGGCTTCCATTGTGAAAGATAATGAATCGGATTGTAAGGACAATAGTAATCCTTTCAACTTTGGTTGTGATACTTGTCATATTTGGCAAGGTGAGGTTAGAAACCTTAAGGCCAAATTAGACAAGGCACTTGAACCTAAAATTACATTTGCAATCGATAAAAAGGATTTTAGAAAAAGTATGATAAACCCATATCAAAAATATGCATATGTAATTAGGGATCAAGCAAGTGAAAGTGATTCTAATGTCGACTTTGTATGCTTTTACTGTTGCAAGAAAGGCCACTCCATTGGTAAATGTCGATTTAGGAGATTTCTTGTTCCTAAAGGCATCTACCAATGGTTGCCCAAACGCAACCGTCTTGTCGCTAACCTATTAGGACCCAATATGCCATTGGGTACCTCCCTTTTCTAAGTTATATTTTGACAGGTGAAATGTGTCGAGTCCACCGAGAGAAGATGGGTTCTTGATAGTGGGTGCTCAAGGCACATGTCTGGAGACATATCCTTATTCATAGACTTCGTGGCTAAGAAGAAAGGGTATGTAACATACGGTGATAACAACCGCGGAGCGATACTAGGTAAAGGTAGTATAGGTAATCCCTCCTCTACTACAATTTCCGATGTGTTGCTTGTCGAAAACCTTAAACATAATCTCCTTAGCATTAGCCAATTATGCGACAAAGGTTACAATGTTTCCTTTTCAAAAGATTGCTGCAAAATTGTGCATGAAAGTGATAAGAAGAATGTGTTTATTGGTTTTAGAGTAAACAATGTGTATATGCTTGACTTGAATGTGGTATCCCCAACAAGCGATCAATGTCTCATATCTATGAGTGAAGACTCATGGCTATGGCATAGGCGCTTAGCGCATGTCAACTTTGACTTACTCAATAAGATTGTCTCAAAAGATCTAGTACTAGGACTTCCCAAAATTAAGTTCACCAAGGATCACCTTTGTGATGCTTGTCAAAAAGGAAAACAAACGAGGATCTCCTTTAAATCCAAAAAGATTATTTCAACAACGAGACCTCTTGAACTACTTCATATGGACTTGTTTGGGCCGTCTAGGATCAAAAGTCTAGGAGGAAACTATTACGGATTCGTAATAGTGGACGACTTTTCTAGGTTCTGTTGGACCATCTTCTTAGTGAGTAAAAGTGACACGTTTGCCGCTTTTGAGAGATTTGCCAAGCTCTCCCAAAATAAGTTAAATACAAACATTGTGTCAATAAGAAGTGACCACGGAGGTGAATTTGAAAATCATTTATTTGAAGAATATTGCGGTAACCATGGCATCGATCATAACTTCTCGGCTCCACGAACTCCTCAACAAAATGGGGTTGTGGAGCGTAAAAACAGAATTTTAGAAGAATTGGGAAGAACAATGATTAATGATAGTGGTTTACCAAAATACTTTTGGGCCGACGCCATTAGTACGGCATGTTATGTTTTGAATAGGGTACTCATCCGCCCCATTCTAAACAAAACTCCGTATGAACTTTTAAAAGGGCGAAAGCCTAATGTTTCTCACCTTCATGTTTTTGGATGCAAGTGCTTTGTATTAAACAATGGAAAGGAAAACTTGGGCAAGTTTGATTCAAAAGCCGATGAAGGCATTTTTCTAGGGTACTCGCAATCAAGTAAAGCATATAGGATTTATAATAAAAGATTACTAGCTGTTGAAGAGTCTGTGCACGTTACGTTTGATGAGTCCTATCCGAGAAATGTCGGAAAGGATAGTGTTGTTCATGGTGCAGGTACATCCACAGAAGACATACTCAAAGGTGGCGAAACGGGGATTGATCAACCCGATAGAGTCAAAATTGAGGAGGATAAGGATGCACACCATGAGGTAACTGAGGAAGCTCATCCGCCTACAAACGATGATCTCCCTCAAGCTTGGAAGTCGTGTAAAGATCATCCAATTGACAATATTCTCGGAGACATCACAAAGGGAGTCACCACTCGATCTAAGCTAAGTAACTTTTGTTATCACTTCGCTTTCGTTTCACAAATAGAGCCTAAAAACCCCAAAGAGGCCCTACTCGATGAGCACTGGTTTTTATCGATGCAAGAGGAACTAAATCAGTTTAAAAGAAACGAGGTATGGGACCTTGTCCCTCCTCCGCGAGGCCATCGAGTAATCGGCACCCGATGGGTGTTTAGGAACAAGTTGGACGAAAACGGGGTAATATCCCGTAATAAAGCGAGATTGGTCGCTCAAGGGTATAACCAAGAGGAAGGCATCGACTATGAGGAAACTTATGCGCCGGTTGCCCGACTCGAGGCTATACGCCTTTTACTCGCCTTTGCATGTGCAAAGGATTTTAAGTTATTTCAAATGGATGTTAAAAGTGCGTTCCTTAACGGTCACATAAATGAAGAAGTATATGTGTCTCAACCTCCCGGTTTTGAATCTCATGAATACCCTGAACATGTTTACAAGTTAAAAAGAGCTTTATATGGTCTCAAACAAGCTCCTAGAGCTTGGTATGAGCGACTAAGTAAGTTTTTACTTAATCAGGGGTACTCACGAGGAAAGGTTGACACTACACTCTTCATTAAACGTCAAGGAAAGCACTTGATTTTGGTGCAAATCTATGTTGACGATATTATATTTGGATCCACTAACATGAATCTCGTGAGAGAGTTTTCTGACCTCATGCAGGGCGAATTCGAGATGAGTATGATGGGGGAGCTCACATACTTCCTCGGCCTGCAAATTAAACAACTCCAAGAAGGGACATTCGTGAGCCAAACAAAATATTGTTTGGACTTGATCAAGAGATTTGACATGGCAAAATCCAAGGCCATAGACACCCCAATGCCTACATGCGTAAATTTGGATAAAGATGAAAATGGCAAGGACGTAGAGGTAAAACGATATAGAGGTATGATTGGTTCACTTCTCTATCTTACTGCGTCACGTCCTGATATTATGTTTAGTGTGTGCATGTGTGCACGATACCAATCATGTCCCAAAGAATCCCACCTAAAAGCTGTTAAACGAATTCTTCGATACCTGTCAGGTACCCCGAAGTATGGATTGTGGTATTCTAAGGGTAGTGATTGCTCGTTGGTAGGTTACTCCGATTCCGACTTTGCCGGGTGCAAATCGGATAGGAAAAGCACTAGTGGTACATGTCATTTGTTTTCAAACTCCTTGGTTAGTTGGCATAGCAAGAAACAAGTTTCAGTTGCTTTATCAACGGCCGAGGCGGAATACGTTGCCGCTGGTAGTTGTTGTGCTCAAATTCTGTGGATTAAGCAACAACTACTAGATTTCAATCTTAAACTTGAACGTATTCCTATCCTATGTGACAACACTAGCGCTATTAACCTTACCAAAAATCCCGTATTACACTCTCGCACTAAACATATAGAAATTCGACACCATTTTCTTAGGGACCATGTTGAGAAAGGTGATGTTGTATTTGAACACGTTGACACTAAAAACCAACTAGCGGACATTTTCACAAAGCCGCTAGCAACGGAACCTTTCTTTCATATCCGCCGAGAACTTGGCATCCTCGACATTTCGGAACGGGAATAATATTTGCTGATGTTATCTTATTTCATTCAAATAATCATGCTGTTGTACTTCTAACAATTTGATATTCGTGTAAGTATAAGTATGTTGTGTATCAAGCAAATCAGGCATCAAGGTGATATTGTTCTTTCTCTCTCTCTTTGTTTGATAATCCTGTTGATCTCAAATCATATCGCTTATACTACGCTAAATTTGTATGACATCTACTGCATATGTATATAGATATTTTTTTTCTTATATGTCATGACATCATTTTTGCATAGCATGTACCTCTGAATATGGTAAAATACAAAAATCTGCTGTTTGTTGCATATTGAGTCGACCATAACAGGGCAGCGGTCGGCGCACCCTGTTAACTTTTGTATCTGGTGAAAAATCTGAAGCATGCGTCGACGCATGCAGAAGCTACCGTCGACGGCTCGCGCAAAAACCCAGTTTTCCTGATTACTTGACGGTTCAGTTTTTTTTTGGGCAGTTACACTTGCATTTATCTTCATTACTAAAAACCCACACCTACTACCCCTACTAACTCTCTTCATCTCCTCACATTTTCCAATCAAACCCTAATCCTTACATTAAACAAGGGTTATCTCTCTCCTTCTTCTCAAAATTCAAAATCCTTCATCTCAAAACTCTTCATTCTCCATCACATTGGTAAAGAGTTCCTTGTACCCACAAAACTATACCCATGGCTTCTTCCTCTAGACCTACAAGAAAGAGATCAAGAGGGTCAACCTCCGGAACAGTGCCAATCACTGCAGAATCCCTGGTTCATCCGTCTCGTCGGGAAAACTTTAACAAAGACATTGGTAAGAGGAAAGTGGTTCGACAACACGCCTTCTATGAACTGGTTGCTGAACGCATGCATCTGGGTGAGTTCATGAACTTTCTTACTTATCATGGTGTTGAACGATTTGTTGAATGCAATGTACAATATAGCGAAGATCTGGTGCGTGTCTTTTACTCTGAATTGAATGATAAATTTCACAGAGAAAACTTTCATTCCCATATTGGAACAACTCAAGTGACTGTAAATACTGAATTCTGGAGTAAGTATTTTGATATGTCTGTAGAGGATGGTGAACCTCCCCTAGCCGAAGTGACCGATTCTAAAACTCTTGAAGGTTATGAGTATAACAAAGCACTGAATAATATGCTCAAGAGGCCTTATCCGGAGCACATTGTAAACAGTGCGGCTTTTCCGAGGTCCGTCACATCCGGAAAACTCAGATCATTTCCAAGGATCCTTCAATGGATTGTGGCGCGCATTCTGCGGCCTAAACAAGGTGGTTTGTCAAGAGTCGAACAAGCTGAAGTGCATCTCATCCATATACTAGGTCACGGCATTAAAATTAACTGGCCGTACTATATTACAAGCCGGATGTATGAACTAAGAGACTCCAAGCGAGGCACCGCGCTCGCCTATGGCTCATTCATTCAGGAAGCTTTAAACTCTGCAGGTATCAATTACCCGTCTTTTCAGTATACTCCAATTTCTTCCGATAAAGAGTTCAGTTCAAAGGTCTTTGCTATGATGGGATATGTGTGGGATCAGTCGCTCAAAAAGTACAGATTTTATCGGCGCTCAACCATGGCTGCAGCTGCCTCCTCGAGTGAAGAAAGTGCTGATGAGTCAGAGGGTGGAGAAGATGAAGAAGCAGAAGGAAGCTCAAGTGAAGATGAAGACAATCAAGGTGACAATGCAGGAGAGGCACAAGAAACCGCTGATGAGACTCAGCTGGACCACGATATTAATGAAGGTCATCAACCATACGTGCCTTCTGAAAACTATCAACAAACATATCAAGATGACAATCAACACAATAACTGGTCTGCCTACTCAAACCAACAGGAAAATGAGGATGAGGAGAATAACCAAGGCTGGGGTGAATGGCAATACACCGGGTGGACCACCCTTGGCAAATTCTATCAGCCGTATCAACCAAGCACTGCAGACCCACCTTCTCCTCAACAACCGTCAAACAATTCGGAGATTTTAGAAATGATGCAGTCGATGCAGTTGGAACAGCGAAATTTTATGACCAATATGCAGGAACAACAGCAAAAATTCATGAGGGATCAAAATGAAAGAATGGCACAAATTCGTTCTGAACTGCATAACCAAAATGAACGGATCAGTGGAATGTCGACTCAGCTGGACGCTCGATTCGAGACTCTAACTCACTGTCATCAAGCTGAAGAGCGCGCCATTGTCGACAGTCTTGACTTTTTGAATAACATCACAGAAGAATTTACTGATCTAGCTCATCCCCAACGCCATCCTCATTACTATGACAGGCGTGGTCGTGGTCGCGGACGTGGACGGGGCTATTAGCATGCGCTCATATGTCATTTGTTGTTTCCTGTTTTGGCTTGCATTCATTTTGTTTGTTGTGTTTTGCTTTTCTGCCCAAACTCACTATGATTGTTGCTTACTTCTATGTTGCTATCATGACATTTTTGTGGTTCTGTAATCTATTAACTGTTATCTCCATCGTATGTATAACTGTTGTTTACTTCTCATCTGTTGGTATCTCATTTATGCATGATTCAATGTGTTGTTATTGTGTCACGAGTTTACCTCTTTTTGATGTTGTCAAAGGGGGAGAACCGAGCAGTAGATAGACGATGATTACGACCGCTATAATTGTAAAAGAAAGGGGGAGCATACCTATACCTATCACGTGTTGCGTAACAGTAGGTTGCCATCATCAAAAAGGGGGAGAATGTGAAGGCAAAGTATCTACCAACACAAGCGTGCCTCTGGTTTTTGATGATGACAACTTGCTAAGAGATATCCTTCTTTCGTTTAAATCATTCACGCTACTTATGATTCAATTTTTACAATGACGTAATGCACAAAAAGCTGTAGAAATTTATGTTTTTGCAGATTTTTGAACCATGAGCCGACCATACCGTCAGCACACAGTTTCATTCAGTTCACACGGCTCAGCGCATGAAGGTCATGCGTCGACCGTTAACTTGGCGCATGCAGGTTTAAGAATCAGACGGCTCAGCGCATGAAGATCATGCGTCGACCGCTGACTCGGCGCATGACAGTTTGAGTGTCACACGGCTCAGCGCACGCCGACCCTATGGTCGACCGTTCGCGCGCAGAAACAGAAATTCTGCTATGTTTCATTGATCTGTCAACTGTCTGTTTTGTATATTACTATAAATAGCTGTCTTTTCAATTTTAACAAAAAAAAAAACATTTATTTTGAAAAGCATTGTGAGAAAGTGTTCAGGTCAAGAAACGTGAAAGAGGTGCATCAGTGTTCTTCATCTTCATCGTTCAATCAACTCACAAATCCTCAAATTACAGATAATCAATTTTTTTTGCTGCGGTTTGTGGTTTGCTCGACGGTGATAAGGTTCGAATGCGTGATTGAAGATCCGGTTCGAGTGGAAGCTGGTGCAGGTGTTTCTTGGGAGAAAACCTTTGAGGTTTTACCTATCAAGACTACAGGTTTTGAAGGCTTTTGTTACGGAATCGTCGGTTCAACAATCAAGCGAGTGCGAAGGTGATTGATTAGCGGAAGGTTGATCAATCTAGTAGCTAGGGCGTTGAAAGGTTGAAGACGTTCCGGGTTCAATTTGGGTGTGTCTAAGATCAGCCGTGCCGAAGGTTTGATCAACGGAAGAGTTGTCAATAAGGTGGCTGCAATCGGAGGTCATTCACATCAAATTGGAGGACTTGATTCATCTTGAATCAAGGGGCAAGAAGTGGTAGAAATTATCAGCAACATTGAGATTGTTTGTATCAATTGTCTATCGATTCTTGTGTATAACTGTTCTACCAAACAGGTGATATCTATTCAATACATATCTCAATTCTCATTGTAGAATTGAGGGCAGACGTACCCCAACGCGAGGACGACTGGGGGAACTGCCTCATCAAATCTTGTGTTCCTTTATTTTCTGCATTTTCAATTACAGCTTAAAAATTAAGTGATTCTAGAATAAGTGATTTTGTCAAATTGTAGTATTGATTGAGTGAGTTGGTGAAACACTGTTTTTTAACTACTAAGTACAATAGAAATACTGTACTAAGGCTTTTTCAATCACTCATTCAACACAAATATCATTTAAGGTATTTGTGCACACCAACTGTTCGACAAAAGTGCTGAACTAAAATTGCCTTAATTTTGCTGCTAGTTTTGGTGTAATTTTTGATCATTGGAATAAGGAAATAGTACGAGTGAATCACATCTGAGTTTTGCATAAAAGTGTGTAGTGATTTACTATCCGTTATCGTCTTAAATTCATCTGCTTGACGCATATCCGGCTCTCCAATAGTTGTTCGTTTTAGACTATATTTTCCAAGGCCGCTTCCGCATTTGAAAACAATTTTGAAAACCAATTTTATTGGTAGCGCCACTCAAATTTTTAAAAGGGATCTATTCAACCCCCCCTTCTAGATCCGTGCCTTAGTCTAACAGATACCATAGATGAGCAAGGCCAAGATTGCCTCGAATGTATCCATACTCAGATGATCGGCGTAGTACTGTGCTTTTTCAATCAAGAACCCAGCAGGCAAACCAGAAATTCCTCCCTTGGTGGTCATGTTTTCTTGTATATCTTTCACTCCCAAGCGTATTGCTCTGGCGATCTCTTCTTTCTTAGGGTCCTTTTCTGTGAATGGAAAAGGAGATTCTTCAAGGATAGGCAACCCGATCAGACAGGAATATTCTTCAAGTGTTGGCACAAGTTGATAATCTGGGAATGTAAAGCAATGATAAAGCGGATCGTAGAACTGTAGCAAAGTGGAGAGGAGTCCCAGATCCATTCTCTTCTTCATCCTCAGTAGTGACAACAAATTACCGTACCTGCTCTTGAACCCTTCTACATCTGTGATAATAGCGCTCAACTTTTCAATGTCATCCAGCTTAGGACTCTTGTATGTGTACTTGATTGTTTTCTTTTTTTCTTGATCCATGATGTTCCTAAAGTTTTAAAATAAGAGACTGAGTTCCATAAAACTTTTTATGACATGATGTTCATGAATGCATGAATGCAGCAAACACAGGTGTTCACATATACACATAGATAAGCAAACAACAGGTTTTGGTTTAGGGAAATTCAAGCATGGAGCCAAGGTCTACCCTTCCCAATATGGAGTGTACTAGAGATTTTCATCACCTGTAGAACAAGGTTCTAAAAAGTTCCCAGAGTCCTCAACCCATCTTTCGGATATTATCGACTGCCCAAATAACTCGGGGGTCGATAATATTCTCAAGAGAGTCTCGTCCGAGTGTAGTATCGCGTATCAACTATTCGGAAATACTCCCTCATAGTCATCGCACTACATCCTAATAAGGCCAAGTGGGGTAATGTGTTCTAAAGGTCCTCAATGGCATGGGCCCCTTATAGAAAGCAGCATTGTTTTCACGAATACTCGATCAACAACACTACCCTCAAAAAGGACCTCCATTGAGCGGCGGTTTTCAAGTTGGCTTAGTCGGGAATCAACTCCCTATAAACCTCCTTGAATATACCACCTACCTATCATAAGTACGCTCAAGCACGGGTATAATGCTGTCTCACCAATTGTATTTCCCAAAAGCCAAAAGAACAAATCTGCACATATTCACAAATATTCACAAATAGCAAGTATATAAACAAAATAGGTTAAACCCTCAAAATAAACAGATTCCCCAGTGAAGTCGCCATTTCTGTTGCGGTGAAAATTTGATATCAAGCTATTAATTAACTTGAACCGTATTTCTTTTTACAACCGGACTTTAATTTATCCAAAGGATAGGTCTAAAGAAAGAAAGAACCTTTTGCGCGATGTGACAACAACGCTTTTAAGAGATTCGGGGATTCGGGGGTTGGTTATATCTAGGGAAGGTATTAGCACCCTAAATATCTGTAGTACTCTACAGGAACCTTTTGTTTAATTAATTGCTAAAGTTTGTGAATTGTGCACTATGGTTTGAGTTGGGAATAAAAGTAAAATAAAGGCCTAAGTGGTTTTCTAAGTTTGCTCGCAAAGGTATCGCACCTTCTGCCTACGTATCCTGACTAGGATAGAATCAGAGCAATCGTAGTTCACCTCACAAGGGAAAAGAACACTTGATGACGACCAAAGTTCAAAGGGGAACAAACATGACGATGTTTGTGTGGAGTTTGACAAAACTCCCTAAACTAAATTGTAAAAGGGGGAAGTAAGAAATCATGACGATGATTCTTACACAGAGTTGACGAACTCTTTCCTAGGGTTCTAGTTGAAGAACACTCCTAGTATGGGTGGGTTTCTTAGACTTCAAGCAAAGTCTAAAGGCTTCTAGTCTAGGGTTAAGGTGACTTAACAAAGTCAAGGGATAGCAGAGATTTTGGTCCAAGACATTGACAGTCAAGTGGACAGACCTTCCTTTGGAGGAACAACATTATTGGCAACTGGACGAAAGCTAACGAGCTTTGTCGCTTGGGGATAAAATAAAATACAAACTTATTCAAACATTCATGGTGACAACCAATACAAGGATTAAAGATGGAAAGCAATGATGACAATCAGAGCAATTGTTTTGGTACGAGAACCGTGACGACAGTTCGCACCTGGAATACCGTTAACAGACAGATGAGATAAACATAAAGATAATTCGAGGTAAAAATTCTAACATGTTGACAAACATATATAGACATGATAACGATCAATTTTCCTGAGAAAACACAAGAGGAAACCTTCTAAATTTCATCTGCAACCAAATAGGGTTAGTACCGTTGACGCGCGGATTGCGCACCATAAAACGTGGTGAAAAAATAATCAAACATGGAAAATAAAATTATGACATGAAAGTACACATTAAAATAAACACAATGAAAAAAGAACGGGTGAAAAACGATAAAAAATGAGAGAGTTACGAATTTTTGAAGTTTATGTACAAAATAGGAAAAATAATAAAAGGGTTCGACCTCCACCCGGATCGAACCCTAGTCATGATGGTGAAAGGTATAATTGCGCGCATGCTCTTATCGCTGGGGCGGCTGTTACATCCATTAATCAAATGGAAACAATATGTATACAAGGCTCGTTTTGAATCATGGCTGGGCAAAATACATAATCAACACCAAATACGTTTTATACCGTATCTCACTAACCGCTCATCGGATCGAGGCAAATTTTATATGGATCTTGGGTAGAAAAATGAGAGGAAGAGGATGGTGATGTTAGTTTTTCCAAATTGTTCACCTAGTAAAAAAAAACGCTGACTGGTGTGTGTGTGTGTTTTGAATGCATGGAAACATAATCGAAACCAAATACGTTTTATACCGTATCTCACTAACCGCTCATCGGATCGAGACAAATTTTATATGTAAATTGGGTAGAAAAATGAGAGGAAGAGGATGGTGGTGTTAGTTTTCTGAGATTCATTTTCCTGTGAAAAAAACGATAGCTGGTGTGTTTATGTGCTTTTGATTTGCAAAATGACATGGACACCTTGATACAAACATGTTCAAAGCCAAGTAAATCCACATACACATCCAAAATATGATATATAAACAGACTGGAACAGGTTTATGGCCAGAAGTTTCAGATAGATGAAAGTCATGTTCAGTTTGCAAAAACACATAAGAACACACATGCATAACAAAGTGATTTTTTGGATTTTGGGTGTTTTGATTTGTTCCAATCATTCTAACATCTTAATCATGTCATATTAAGTGTGTGCAAATGAAAACATTCAAACTGGAACACACATATGAGAACATAGCATTCAATTTGCAAATGGTGTGTATTATGTGTGTGTGAAGCATGATGTGAAGCAAATCATTGTGCAGGTCATTTTTAGTGTTGTGGCCTATCTAAACATGTCACATATGTTCACATAAAGCTGTAGCAACAATAAAATACCAAGTACAAACAAGCATTTACAATTTGGTGTGTGAGAATGAGGCTTTTTGCAAAATGGTGCATGATGATGCATAGATGAAGTTCCAAAGCAAATTTAACCAAATTAATCATTTGTACATCACAAGTGAGTGATAAATGGATGGTATAAACACTAACATTCCAAAGAAACCACTTGGTATGAAAAATGTCATGGTAAATGCAAGTTGTTCAAGTACTGATGCACATGAAGACATGAATCATGACACATTGATTTTTAACACAAGATGATCATTCAAACACATCAAATATGTTCAATATGGGGTGTATAAGGTATTTGTTTTGGCAGAAAATAAGCATAGGCAAAAATCATGTTTTGGGGCTTTATGTGCTTTTTGTGATATTTGGGGATTACATGTGAAATTATGAGGCTGTGCTCAAATCAACCATATGAGTGCATACACATGTTATTAATGACATTTAAATCATGCTAGAATGATAGGAAATCATAATTCATGCTTGGTGCCAAAAGTGAGAAAGTGAGTGGATTAATGTATTCATGTGCTCATGTCAACATGTGAAATTCAAAACCAAACCACAAATTAGCAAGGTGAGCATATACACAAGTTCCAAATGGTCATTGTGATGTGTGTTTGAAATGTGTTTTGGTGGAAGACAAGTTTTATGCAAAAAACCAAATTGTGTGGTATCAAGTGTTTGTGTTCATTTGTGATTCCTTGGTGCAAGGCGGCAAAACAAAACCAATACACATAGATATGCTCAGAATGTTAATTGAATCATGTTGAACTGATGCAAACAAGTTAACATGCTTTTATGCAGATGATGAGAAACTAGCAGCATATAGTTAAACAAACTTAGCAGTACTAGACATAAAACAAGCTGGTAATAAACCTAACAGCAACATGAAACTATACTAGCAGCATATCATGACAATAATTTGGCAGCAACAGACATAACAAGCTGGCAATAAACCTAACAGCAACATGAAACTATTCTAGCAGCATACCATGAAGACAATTTTGACAGCAACAACAGCATTAGTCATTATTCTATGACAGTATCATTACCATCACTCTAGCAGTCTTGGCAAGAATCCATGATTACCACATTATAGTATTGTCTCACTCTTTAAACAAGTAATAAGCATAACCGGTATCATATTGGTATGACAGGAACAAACTTTGTACCAAACACTCATGAAGGCCAAACATACACTACATAACTCTAAAAATTCACAAAAAGCACTTAAATGCATAATCCATGAAAATGAGATGCCATAGAGGATATAGATACTACATACCTGTTGGAAATCAGTTGAGTACACCAAGGATATTGAGAAACAAACAGAGATGCTGAAATCCAAATTCTTGTTGTAGGCTTTTTTGAACTTTAAGCAACAAGTCACTTTTGAGGCCAAAATGAAATCTGTTAGTTTTTGATGGATGGTGAGAGTTTAGACAGCTTACATATGTTGTATTTGAAGTGTCCAAGGGTTCAAAACATCAAGGAAGTGTTTGGATCAAGTTTTGGTGGTTTTTGAGGACTTAAGTCAAAGTAAGCTTCATAGAATGTTGACTTTTTGATATGATGATTTTTTGGGTGGTTTAATGGTTGGTACACCTCATATATATGATTTAGAGAGTGTATGGATGGTTATTTGAGAGCTGGAATGTATAGAACTCAATATGGCATCAAAGTTGCAAATGCTGATTTTTGGGCAATTTTGACAACTTTGGTGTTTTTGCAAATTTGGAGTGAGAGAGAGATGTAATGAGGTGCTTGCTTTTCTCAGGGTTTCAGAATGATATTCATGTCCTAAATGAGGAGTTTGAAGTCCCTATTTATAGAAAAAATGAGTGAGGAGCTTGCTAGGTGACTTTGCTTCACCATGAAGAAATCTTAGATTTTTTCTTCCAAATGACAACTTGCTTTGCTTTTCTGATCTCTAGCTGTTCCCTTAACTCAATTGGCAAGTTAGAATGATGATGTTACAGAGAAAACACAGCCTAGAGGCTTGGTAGAGTGGCTGGAGCAGAAATCCCTTTACACCTCATGCTTGGAAAAGTCAATCTTTTCAACTTAGGCAATGAACTTCCAATTCTTGATTCCATGCTATCTCCTTGCTATTTCTTTGATTCAACCTGCTTGAGATGATTAATATATCAGATAGAAGGAGTTTAGAACATTGAAATTGATCCACTTGAGTGACAGAGGTGCTTTTGCAAAATTCATCAATGTGGGACAAAAGTGACAAATTGCCAACTTTGAACACATGTATCTCTCAGCTCATAAATCCCCTTGAGATGTACTTGTACTTTTTAGAAAGCCCTCACATAGTACTACAACTTTCATGTTGGCCAGAAGTCTTGATTCCGTTTGAAACTAGGTGAAAAATCCCCTTGAAGTTGGCTGATTTTAGGGTTCTTTAGTGTAAATGACTTAGAAATTTTCTAAGTTATTTTCCCTTCTAGGAATGTTTTTGCTTATATCTCAAAAAGTATGCATTTTCTGGTTGTGGACTAGTATGGGACTTTTGTAGGACTTGTCAAGAGCTTTCAAATGAGACTAGAACCAACTCAATTGGATGTGCGGTTAAGGAGATACGGTTTAGCCCTTTTCAAAACCCTAATTTCCCGATTTCTCGATTACTCTCTCATCTTTGATCCAATGATCATGAAAATTGATATGCAAGTCCATTATGACATAAGGAACAACTTTGATTCACAACTTGGATTCCAATTCTCAAAATTCGAGGAGTTGACTTTTCGGTCAACCGTACGATCGATCGGTGCCGATCGAGTCGCCTGTTGATATTCTGGACATCCTGGGACTTTGACACTTCTTGAATAGTCTTTAATAGCCTATATTAACTTCATGGACCTCACTCCCACCATTAAAACCTTTCCCAACATCAAAGTCAAACCACAGTTGACTTTCCACTAGTTAAAAACCCTAATCGGGGCCTCCTGACTGCACTGTTCTTGATTCTGAAACGATTTCT
Source organism: Lathyrus sativus (assembly GCA_963859935.3). Taxonomy (NCBI): domain Eukaryota; kingdom Viridiplantae; phylum Streptophyta; class Magnoliopsida; order Fabales; family Fabaceae; genus Lathyrus; species Lathyrus sativus. The sequence continues at coordinate 186,894,236 of OZ012735.1, read as the reverse complement.
TCAAATTGACTTCCCATTTGACTTTGATATTGTCTTTGATTTCATTCCATGATTGAATTGGCCCAAATCATTGGTTGATCATTCCTTGATTGTTTTGAATTTGTCGGTGCGAGAACCCTGATTCATCTGTAACTTGACAATAATAAACTTGCACTGGTTTAGGGTTAGATAATGCATGATCATGCTTCTAAAAATGATAATGAGGATCTAAGGGGTCAAAATTTGGGGTATGACAACTAAAGAATTTCAATTTCTGTCTTCCAATCTTATTCAGGTTGCCTCGATGTTCCGGTATGCATTAATTCGACCAGAACACGGTATTTGGTTTAGTATCTCTCATCATTGTCCTTGTCTGAAGTGGTTTTGGTTTTATCATGGAGCAAATGGCGGAACTTTTAGTATTGGACCAGAGCTTTCCATGTTTGAACTATTTAGGATCTTTCTTCTAAAAAAAGTTATATCATTGGAGTTATGTATGGATTCTCATGATTTTTCATAGCTTTAATCAGAGGGACGGATTTGGTATGTTGCCGCTGTTGTGGGAGTTGAAGTGAATTCTTTGCGATAAACGACAGTTTTCAGATTGGGCATACTCTAGTTAGCAGGTGATTCCATCAAAGCCGAATTTGGTATTTACGCACGGAGTTGCACCGTCACTGATTTTTTTGTGATGTTTTCCATCTATGGGATTTGTCTATAGGAATTCTAAGGGTGCTGCCGACGGAAGCTGAATTGATGAGGAAGTGAGACTGCCTGGGATAAAATTTGATTGTGCTCTTCCCTAAATCAATTTCGGTTAACGGTGTCAAATGTTGGGTTTCAAATGATGGACTTTTCTCTTTTCAGACTCAACTTGCTCGACTGGACTTTGGAAGATGCGTTGCGTATGCAAGGATAACCGTCAGTTTGGTTCTGCCAGTCAGTTTGGTCGGCACCCGCTTGTGTATGAACAAAACGATTTCTTTCTTGATATCTCTTTCTTAATGCACATGTAATAACATACCAGGAACTTTGTTACTTTATATTTACGATAATTGTAGTAGAAGTGGTGCACTTCCAGCTTGATATAAATTGCCAGTTAGAAAATATCAAAGTCTTTGTACCAATTGAACAACTTTTTAGTGGCAAGTTGTCCTACTCATATATCTATTGATAAAACATGGATAAATCCAAACAACAGCTAGGAAACCGAATGCTTAATTGTTGCATTCCTTGTTATTATGATATTAATGCCCACGACAGTTAACCATGCAATTGAGTAATACGCGGCAGTAATTGTTTTTCCTCATTCAAATCCTGGAAACGACCACTTCAACATTAGCTCCTCAATAACTTAAACGTCCACCATGAACATTCACTCCTTCGACATGATGAGGTTCTTACTTATGATGAAACAAGCTCTTTGCAAATATGCTCGTGAAGGAATGGTAACCTGGGCGAATTTAACACAGTTGGCAGCTTAACTCCTTACAAGTGTTCCTTGCCAATACTCAATTCAAGATCTCATGCAATCCTAACATCTCAAGACAACTTGATCATAAATCACCATTCAGAACATTCCCAATCTCCTTTAGAAAATAACGACACAACCTGCGGGGTAGCCCCCCCCATGGAAAACATAACAGGTCTCAAACGCTTGCACCCTAAAGCACTTGACTATAAGGGTCTACACTTGGTATTATAGCACCTGCGCCAATTGGTTAGTTATAATAACATACATATGAGAAGCAAAAAGATAACACGCAAGACAAATGCGCCAGGAGGTGGGATCTTAAGGTAAAAAATTAGGGTGTGACAGATGCCCCTATTTAAGTTTCTTCTATCCGGAGATATGGAGATTGAAATCTTCGTCTCGACGAGATATGAGAGACTTAAATACAAACATTGCACGAATTTTTGGCAATAAGAAGCCACCGAATGCATATGAGATGATATAATAATGCAAGACAAAACAGTCCTGTGGAGACATGATGCCACATGGGATGAATTGGACACGACACACGGGAAGAACAGGCTCAACAAAGCGAGTCTCCACGGGGAGAGAGACAACAATTAACAATCACAAGGTATCCATAAATATGTTGTGAAGAACTTGCGGGAAAAATCCACTTGAAGAACCTGCTGTATAGGTTAAACGTAATGATTTCAGGAGATTAGCTGGAGAAGTTTAGTGCTGAGACTTGTAACTTTACTTTGAGAACACTTTTTGCCAAAGTGTCTACTGTTAAAAATTTAAGGAATCTGCTGCCGAGATTCTATGCTGAAGTCTGCTGGAGAAATACTTCCGTCGAAGTCTTCTGGAAATCTACTATCGAGATTAGCCAGGAAATGAAATAGCAATACCTACTGCCGAGGTTTTCTGGAAATCTAACTGCCGAGATTTGCCAGAAAAAGAGATATCTTTGAATAAATTGCTCACAAGGAGACATGACCTACTACCAATCCTGGTAGCCTAAGAAAAGGTATCTATCCAAAATGAAATGGTATATTACCTACTATCAAACGTATGATAGCCTAAGCGAAGTTAATAACCAAAATAACCTCCCCACGCCTCATGGTTTGTTTGCCATGAACGGGTCTCAGTTTCTTGTTTGAACTTCAAAAGAGTTGAAATAAACCTCCCCAACGACTCATGGTGTGTTTGCCATGAACGGGTCTCGGTTATTGAAATAAACCTCCCCAACGACTCGTGGTGTGTTTGCCATGAATGGGTCTCGGTTCTTGAAATAAACCTCCCCAACGACTCATGGTGTGTTTGCCATGAACGGGTCTCGGTTTCTACCCAGAGTGATGAAAACTCGTGAGAGTGTCTTTACAGGGGATTAAAATGTCATTGTAGATTGTAGAACTTTAGCAGTAATCCATAATGTATTGGAGATTGTAAAACTTCACCGGGGATCTTCGAAAGAGATGTAGGCCGGTTGACTTGCAAAATGTCTTCTCGAAACAAAGAGAGATCAAATGTAATAGACTTCACCAAACTTCTCGGGAGAGATGCCATTTGATGGAAGTAGACTTGCATAATGAACTCGCTGGGGAATACATCCCTGAGGAGTATCTCTTGTTGTAGTTGTAAAAAGTATTGGAACTCTTGAAGTGAGAATTCTCAAATGAAGAGAAATATCTGTTAAAGTCTTCGACAAACTTTTCTGACAGATTTCCGTAGAGATGCCATTTGACGAATTGATAATCTTGATAAAACCCACTGGGGAGGGATAAATTGTCTTGAGGAGACTGCATTCGTCATCTTGATAAAAAACCTGATTGAAATGAGTTGCTCAAATAAAGGGCTGCTTGTAATTTAGATATAGATTGTTGAGAAAATCTTGTAACACTGTTGGAGAAGTATTCGTCTTCAATGATGATCTTCATAGAGATTTTCTTGGGGAGTCAAAGTGCAAAACAAATGCACGCCCAATCCAAGTTGAAAAGCCTGGAGATATCCAAAATGTGATTGTCAGGGACCGAAGTTCAATTCAGGAAATAACTGAAGAGAAACTGTCAAGCAAGACTCAACCATTGAGGTATGAACTCAAAATGGGATCGTACTAAAACAGGCGTCTTCCACGATAATCAAACTCTATGGGGAAATAGAAATATTGTGCTCTTTTCTGCCTAGGGCTGACAACTCTACTTGGAAAGAGAAGACACACCCAGTCACTTGGGGGATAAACACGGCCAAAGTGACAAAATAAACAAACACAAAGATGCAAAAATGCATATGCCATGCTATCTATCTATATGCTATGCGTATGCCTATGCTGACGAAACGAACAACAAGAGGCAACCGGAGAGGGAATAAACATCTCAAAGTAAACATCCGACCAATCTTCAAAGATAGAAGTATCACTGGGGATAGGTGGAGAACTGAATATGGGATCACAATCCTGCTTCAGGGCTTCAAAAACTCCTCTTGAGGAATAGATAACATTCAACTTGGGGATAAAACATCTTGATCTTACTGACATATTTGTCAGGATGAATCTGGGTTATCATGTTGAAGATGAGGATAAAGATCTACTGGAGACGGATCCATCTCATAATTGTAGAAACTTCATGGATAAAATAAATATCCGCTTGACTAGAGAGATTCACACTGGAATTGTAGACGTGGATACTCAAGCTGAGGTTTCACAGGGGATAAAATAAGTGCACCTCAAATGGGGAAACTCGGGTCAACATAGCTGTTGAAGATGTCGGAGTCCTCACGGGGATGAAATAAACATCCGTTTCGCTGGAGAAGATCAACGTTGATAGAGATCCACTGGGAACTGAAATAACATCCACTTCATCGGGAAGGTGAAGTTAAGAAGATTCGCTGAGGATTAAAAAACAATATCCACTTCATCGGGGAAGTGAAGTTAAGCCAATCACTGGGAAATCTTGCATTGAAAAGATTCATCGGGGCAACGTCATGTTCACCTAGAGTAAAATTTACCGGGTACATGAATGAAGAATGTTGTAAGAAAGTATGGTAGTCGCCATTTGAACAATGGTTTGTTGTAACTGGATAAAAATACTATTTAATTCTTGAGTGCCCCAAGTCACATGCTCATGAGAAAAAGTCATTCCATGAGGATTTTACAGAAAATTTGGCGTCCCATTGTCTTCAGACTCTCTGGAGAGATTCGCCGAATCTCGACGTAACTGACCCTGATTGACGGTATTATGACTGAGTCTTCAAGAATAGATCTTCAGTAAGTCAGACTTGCACAAAACAAACCACTTGGAAACAAACTTGCCCCGGGTTAGCAGAACCTTCAAATTTTAATCGGTGATGTAGTCACGTAATCTTTCTAAGATATCAAGCAAAGTTAGCAAGTCAGAAATGTTAATTTCGAAATTGTTAATGCAACACACATTTGTGTTTAAGTTTTGAAAAGAGATATCACAATAACTTGTGTCCGAATCACTAGTTAGGATATAGATTTATTTTTATAAAGCCAACCATCAAATTGAGCATTGCTCATAGGATTCAGGGAACTCTATCTCATTGAGTATGCTTTTGAACTAACCTTACTTCAATTAGGACTTTTGAAAGTTGTATTATGGTTTAGTTTACGATTTGTAAAACAAAGGAATAAGGGTCAAAGTATATTTGTACCCACCCATTTTTGAAAGATGTTCACTCTTTTTGAAAATTGAGTGTTCAATCAAGTTGATTGATAATTGCCTTGCCCCAGGACAAAAGGAGGTTGAAAAGGGGTAAAGAGGAATTAACCACTTTATATTTTTGGTGTTTAGGAGGTTTGAAACAATGCCTTACATCATCAGTAGGGTTTTGTTCAAAAGCATACAACAGGAGACCTTGCGTTTTTTGATTCGTCATCCTCCGTCCAACTCTTCATCACAGTGAGAAGAAATTGGGTAAAATAGCTTTATAAATTGCATATAAATTTTTTTTTGATTGACCACGAATGGGTTTCTTCAAGACAAACATTTATTGCATTACTTATTCAAAGTAACAAGTTCTTACATGCAAATTATGCTTTTAATAAAAGAAATAAAAAAGTACACACAAGGAAACACAATAAACAGGTGATCAGCATAACAGTGTTCCATTCACGATTGGGCTTTCTCCCCTGAAAGTTAGCACTTCATCATCTATCATCTCTTGGACTTTCTCTTGAAAAACTTTGCACTCTCCAATCGAATGCCCCAACACCCCATCATGGAATTCACAACTGGTGTTTGGGTTGAACCACGGTGGGTGAGAATTCATGACTCTAGTCTTTCTGGGTGTCATCACCGAGTTTCGGATGAAATAAGACCATAGTTGACTGTAAGTCAATGAGATAAGATCAAACCGGCGAGTTTCTTCTTTTGAAATACTCAGAGGTGCCTTCTGACTCTGAAACCGTCTTCGAACCTGTCGATTCTGATGCTGATATGGAGATATCATCCTTCGCTTATGAGGTAGTCACTGCTTGCGGTGAGCGGGCACTGCATACCGATATTGAGGATGAGGTACTGGAACCGGATCTGACAGGATTTGAGAGGGATCCCAAACTGCATTAACATCAATGCTTCTTTCCTCTAGGGAATCATCAACTGAAATTTTTTCATTAGCTTGGCTATTCAAGTTATCTTGAATTCTTTCACTTTGAGTGCATTCTCGATGTTTACTCCGACTTCTACATTTTTGGAGAAATCTAATGGCACAACGCCCACCATCCTATCATAATAAGAGTCTGACAGCGTTCTTAGAAACATCTTGCTTAATTCTTTCTCTGTAAGTGGTGGATGAACTTGGGCTGCCAACTCTTTCCATCGTTGCGCGTATTCCCTAAAAGATTCATCGTCATTCTTACTCATTCTTGTCAGTTGATCACTGTCTGGAGCCATGTCCAAATTATAATTGTACTGTTTTACAAAAGCATCAGCTAAGTTTATCCAAGATTGAATATGATTCCTTTGTAGCTTAATATACCATATCAAGGATGCCCCAGATAAGCTTTCTTGAAAGCATTGAATCATCAGTTTGTCATTGTCAATATAAGCAGTCATCTTTCGATAAAACATCGTCAGATGGTATCTTGGACAACTAATACCCTTGTATACTTCGAAGATAGGCATCTTGAACTTCAGAGGAATGATTACACCCGAAACCAGACATAAGTCATGAGCATCAAGATCAGATGCATCATCTCCTTTCATCGACTTCAACTGTCCTCGAGATTGCGAAATCCTTTCTCAATTGCTATAATTCTAGGATCTTTCACCTTCATCTCAGTAAGAATATTCTGAAGATTTGGTAAACACCATGGAGACTGGGAATCTCTTTCATCAACTTGACCAACCAGATTATCTTACATAGGTTGAGATTGCGCAGGAGCATCCACTTGTTGAACATTGTCATCAGAAGGAAGATCAAACAACGAATTGTTCATAATTCTGAAACCAGTCATTGGATCCATATCTTTTGTTCTCTTTACTATCCTTCAGTAATACTTCAAGCTTGGTCAAATGGTCTAGATGTCAGGGTTCAAGACAAAGACAGAAGAGCGGAATGAGCCACATCAGAGAAAAGACACATGCATATGCAAATGCTAAATGAAGGATGCAAAATGCAAAAATGAAAAATTTCATGGAACTCAAGCATTTATAAACGTTACAGAATTCTAAAGAAAAAAAAATTCATTTATTATTGATTACAAATAAATATTCTTATAAGAGTCCTGACATAATAGCTAAATAAAAGCTAGTAAAGTACTAAGGAAGTCCTTCATCGTGATTGTTGATTTGCTGTTCTATCTGGACTTTCTTGAATATAAACTTGTCCATGATCACCGTCAAAAGAGTAGTTTGATAGAGGAAAATAAATCCTCCATCTTTTCCTTTTCTTGCTGAATGCTGATGAAAGTCTCTTGAACTTCTATTAATCTTCAATGATAAGGGGAGCCTTTTGTATTTGTCTTTTGAGTTTTCTTGATTCTTCAATCAGTGCCCTTAACTTCCTTAGGTCATCCAAGTTAGGACTCTTAAAAGAATATTTCAAAATATTTTTCTATCGCAATCCCTATTGGTTTTGTAATGTTTATAAATAAACTCGGGATTCCATGAAACCAATGCAATATGATGCTTTATGAATGCAACAAGCACAAGTAAGCACATAAGGACACAAAGATAAACAAACAAGGGGGACCCTAGGTTTGCAACGAGCATGGAGCAAGGGTATACCCATTCCCAAAGGATGTGGACTAAAGGTTGATTGTGCCTGCAGAACAAGGTTCTAAGAAGGTTCCCAAAGTCATTAGTCCATCTTTCAGATATTATCAACTTCCCAATTACTCGGTGATTAATAATATTCTCAAGAGAACTTCTTTTGAGTGTAGCATCGTGTAGCACTATTTCGGGAGTACTCCCTCATAGTCCCGCACTATATCCTAATAAAGGCCAAAGTGGGGTCAAAGGTAACTACGGTCCTCAATATTATAGGCTCCAATCGAAAATAGTGAATGTTTTCACGAGTACTCGTTCAACATTACAGCTTTCGAGAGGGCCTCAATTGAGCGGGGTTCTCGAGTCAACTTGGTCGGGATTCGACTCCCTATAAGCCTCGTCGAATATATCACCATCCTATCTTAAGTTCACTCAAGTATGGGTGTAGGAATTTGTCTCACCACTCAAAGATATCAACCCAAAGGCAATAAACAAACAAGTATACAAGTAAACAATTAAGAAAATATAAGAAAATATAAACAACCATAAAAGCAAGTTAGGGAAACCCACTAAGGGATCCCCAGTGAAGTCGTCATTTCTGTCGCGGTGAAATTTGGATGTCAAGCTATTGATTAACTTGAATCTTAATTCATTTGCATCCGAACTTTAATTTGTCCAAAGGAAGGGAAAAAGATCGAATTACCCACAATGTAATGCAAATGCAAAGGTTTAGAGAGTTTTAGGTTCGGGGGTTGGTTAATCTTAGGGAAGGTGCTAGCATCCTAAGTTTCTGTAGTACTCTACAGGAACCTCTTGTTTTATATTGTTTATTGCTAAGGGTTATCTACTTAAGGGGTAAAAGACCTAGGGGTTTATTTCTAAGTATACTCGACAAGATATCACATCTTGTGCCTACATATCCTGACGGGAGTGAATTCAGAGTATTTGTAGTTCCCCTAAAGGGTTTGAGGAGCTCTTTGACTGTGGTCAAAGTTCCTACGGGATAAAGGTAGTTGATTGATTGATTTTAGGAGAAAAGATGAGTTGTCATTTTAAGGGAGATTACTTGATTTAACCACCACAACGTTGTAGGAAAACAGTCTTTGCATCGTCTTAAGAGAATGGCTCAAGTACTCGGATTGTCAACAAGTACGCCTATATCTCTCCTAAGGAAAAGTCTCTACATATTGATTGAATTGTTATGGGGTAGAAGTTTTATCTCGCTTAAGATGATTAACATCTTATTCTCTAATATGTTTGAATAACGTTTGAATTGAGTTGTTGAATGTGTTTGTCTAAGTTGAAAAGATAAAGGGTCCTCCTTATGGGGTAGGATCTAAACTTAGAAGATCGACTTGAATGGGATCAAGGATCAATGGGGAGTATGATGCAAATGAGATGCATACGCACAATTATTTAGGTCATGCGCAGATTCTTCCTTTGGACGCTTATGCAATATGATAAAATAAATTGCGGATAAAGATAAATAGCGGTAAAGTAAAGGCAAGTAAATGAGAGCATACATAAACGCATGAAAGTGCTAAAATGTGTGAATTGTGCATATGTGAACAGAGTCGGAGCGAAGACGTAAGCGTGCACGATTGATTATAGTTCTTACGGGAGATTGATTTTGTGAGAAATTGAACTGGATTTATAAAAGGTTTTAGGTGTGAATTAATTAGGTGATTTTTGATAGAAATGATTTTAAATGAGCAAATACTTAATAAATAAATTGGTTTTAGTTATTAAAATAAAAGTTGATTTGAAATAAGATGGTGTTAATGTTGGTAGGTATAATAATATGGAGTGAGTTTTAGTTAATATGATTAAAGATCGAAGTTAATATATTTATTAATTAAAATAGTTGTTGTTATTAGATAAAAAACTAATTAAATTTAGAAAAAAAGTTTTTCTCTTCATAAAAATGAATGCAAACTAAATAATATGAAATATGTTTTCTTAAAGAAAAAAAGTCCTCAATTATTAAATAAAAATATTTTAAAAATGCTGAATTATTACTATTTAACAACTACTAACTATTTTAAATTATAGGTCTTTATATTATTTAATAAAAAGGTATTAAGTGATGGGACTAAGAATTATTAATAAAGTGAATTAACTCATTAAATAAAAATAAGTTGATTAGTTAAAAAACGGGTAATTAGTCCAGATTAATTATTGGTATAAAAGAAATTAAGTTAAAAAATAGATTAAGGGTTTGATTTGGGGTTAATGAAGGATTGATGGGCCGTAGGGATCAGGTGTGGCGCGGGTGAATGAGGTTCAAGGTAGTATGCACGTGTGTGGCGTGTGATTTGATCTGACAGTGAATCAAACGGTGACGTGTGCGGGTGCGTGATAATTATGGTGCGTGAGCGCACACTTGATTACAATAATACAAAAAAGAAATTGAAACCCTAGGATCCCCAATTCCCTTCTTTCGCCGCTTGCAGCCCTTTCTCTCCCTCTTCAATCTTCCATTTCTCCTTCGTTCTTCCATTTCTCTCCGTTTTCTTCTGATCTCCTACATGAAACAAAACAAAACATTAATAGATCCTCAACATTAGTTAAAACATTTACGGTTTGACTGGTTTCCGCAGATTTCGACGGCTGATGGCAACTTCCGGCGAAGGTTTCTGACGATGGCTGTGAAGATGACGAGAGTTTGAGAGCGATGGAAATCTGAGGTTCGCGATGGGGGTTGAAGACTCGCGGATGGCAACTAGGGGAACTCCGGTGAAGGCTTCACGACAAGGGCTTCGTGGTGGTTCCGGCGACAAAGATTTTGACGGCGGCGAAGCAAAAGATAAGTTCTCAATTTGAACTTAGGGTTTCGTTTTGGAATTTCTTTTAATGTTGTGAATTTCTGTTTTCTGATGGCTTCCCCCTAATTCTCGAGCTCTTCTTCTTTCTTATAGTAACTCAGAAAAACTATGAATTGAATGAGTGGAGTAATGTTGTCGGGTCTTGTTTTGGTAAGAAGTTGAATGGTCTTGAAAGGTTTTTCAAAGTAGTTATGTGATTTACTTTCTTGTTGAAGCTTGCTTTGGAAAAAAAGTTGGTCATTGATGATTTTTTCCACTTCAAACGAACTTGTCCGAGCCTGTTTATGTTCCATTACGTGTAATAACATTGACATTGAATACGTTTCTGTCTTAATTATATTTCTTCTTTTCTCAGCCAACTTCTGCATGAAAGAATTGCTGGTGCTGGAGCTTCTCGTTGTTGATTGAAAGCCAGAATTGCAAGTTTTGAATCGTAGAGTAAGATTGATGTCAAGCTACAAATCTTGATGGTAGGCTAATGGAGTGATAACTCTTTATTGGATCCTCTGTCAAAGGTGGTTTGCATCCTTTAATTAGGAACAAGTTCTGTAGGCTATTTGACAGCAACTTTCAAATTCTCATCCCAATTTCTATGTTGAGGTCTTTGTTCAATTAGTGGATTTTAAAGGCAACATGAATATTTAGCCATGAGGATGGCGAAGGTTTAGACTTTCTCATAATTTTCTTTGTACAGGGCACAACATACTCAAGCTCCAAGAGCTTTAGATTGTTGGGTTCATGGAAATCCTTTACGGTGGAATTCTTTGGTTTTTGGATTCTCCCGACTGCGAAGAACTGTACCGGGCATAATCTCATGCATAGTAAATGGCACCACACTCTTGATGAAAGAAAGAGGAATGCAGCGTAGAGTCCATGATCTTGTTGCTCCGTATGATTGAATCGTAAGTGAGCTTTCCTCCGAGTTCGCGTTTTAACATGTTAACTAAATAATACCTGTCCTTGAACAAGGCCTTACAATCCACTGCTGATCTTCAACTAGCTCCAAGTGAGGATATGAGCCCCATACAAGCATTCAAACTTCTCCAGAACTCAAACCTCTGTCTGATGACCTTAGTAACCTCTTAAGCTTGAATAATACCTCTGGTTAGGCTTCTCTTGACATGTATCACACTTGATCCCCTGCTAAACGAAGGATGTTATGCTATGCAAATGCTAGAACTATGCTAGAACAATGTTATGCTATGCAGTGAAACATAAACCAAGTGATAAAAAGGTTGGGCAAATTTTAGGGTGCAACAGCGTAGAGTCCATGATCTTGTTGCTCCGTATGATTGAATCGTAAGTGAGCTTTCCTCCGAGTTCGCGTTTTAACATGTTAACTAAAGAATTTCAATTTCTGTCTTCCAATCTTATTCAGGTTGCCTCGATGTTCTGGTATGCATTAATTCGACCAGAACACGGTATTTGGTTTAGTATCTCTCATCATTGTCCTTGTCTGAAGTGGTTTTCATTTTTAGCATGGAGCAAATGGCAGAACTTTTAGTATTGGACCAGATCTTTCCATGTTTGAACTACTTAGGATCTTTCTTGTAAAAAAAGTTATATCATTGGAATTATGTATGGATTCTCATGATTTTGCATAGCTTTAATCAGAGGGACGGATTTGGCGTGCTGCCACTGTTGTGGGAGTTGAAGCGAATTCATTGCGATAAACGGCAGTTTTCATATTGGGCATACTCTAGTTAGCAGGTGATTCCATCAAGCCGAATTTGGTATTTACGCACGGAGTTGCACTGACACTGATTTTTTTGTGATGTTTTCCATCTATGGGATTTGTCTGTAGGAATTCTAAGGGTGCTGCCGACGGAAGCTGAGTTGATGAGGAAGTGAGACTGCCTGGGATAAAATTTGATTGTGCTCTTCCCCAAATCAAAGTCGGTTAACGCTGTCAAATGTCGAATTTTAAATGATGGACTTTTCTCTTTTCAGCCTCAACATGCTCAACTGGACTTTGGAAGATGCGTTGCGTATCCGAGGACAACCGTCAGTTTGGTTCTGCTAGTCAGTTTGGTTGGCACCCGCTTGTGTATGAACCAAACGATTTCTTTCTTGATATCTCTTTCTTAATGCACATGTAATAGCATACCAGGAACTCTGTTACTTTATATTTACGATAACTGTAGTAGAAGTGGTGCACTTCCAGCTTGATATAAATTGCCAGTTAGAAAATATCAAAGTCTTTGTACCAATTGAACAACTTTTTAGTGGCAAGTTGTCCTACTCATATATCTATTGATAAAACGTGGATAAATCCAAACGGCGGCTAGGAAATCGTATGCTTAATTTTTGCATTCCTTGTCATTATGATATTAATGCCCACGACAGTTAACCATGCAATTGAGTAATACGCGACAATAATTGTTTTTCCTCATTCAAATCCTGGAAAAGGCCACTTAAACATAAGCTCCTCAATAACTTAAACATCCACAATGAGCATTCACTCCTTCGACATGATGAGGTTCTTACTTATGATGAAACAAGCTCTTTGCAAATATGCTCATGAAGGAATGGTAACCTGGGCGAATTTAACACAGTTGGCAGCTTAACTCCTTAAAAGTGTTCCTTGCCAATACTCAATTCAAGATCTCATGCAATCCTAACATCTCAAGACAACTTGATCATAAATCACCATTAAGAACATTCCCAATCTCGCTTTGAAAATAACGACACAACCTGCGGGGTAGCCCCCCCATGGAAAACATAACAGGTCTCAAACGCTTGCACCCTGAAGCACTTGACTGTAAGGGTCTACACTTGGTATTATAGCACCTGTGCCAATTGGTTAGTTATAATAACATAATTATGAGAAGCAAAAAGATAACACGCAAGACAAATGTGCCAGGAGGTGGGATCTTAAGGTCAAAAATTAGGGTGTGACAGAGTTGATGGTGGTTCTGTCTTTATGAACAGTGGAGTTCATGATGGCTTTAAACCAGTCAACGAAGGTGTTACTAAGGATGTTGACTTATGTAACTTACCTCTTCGTTGTGAGGATATTTTATTGAAGTATTTATGTCATATGAGGATAGCCCTTGATAGGTTGGTGCTCAAAGAAACTTTGACATTTGAAGAGGATGTTCACTTGCTGAAGGAAGTCATTGAAAATCATAAGAGAACTTTCATATTTTTTGATGAATTGTCCGACAACATAGTGGAGAATGTTTTCATCAAATGCAGTTTGACTTTGAGTTAAGAATGGTAGAATATGTAAGTCGTCTGCCTATTTTACAAGTGAAAAACTACTCATGTGGTTCTCAAGGTACATATGTTGAAAGAAGTTGCACTTAATCATTACATAGAAACAAAATGATCAATGATGTCACAAAAAAGGTTAATGAAGATGTCAACCATGATGTACAAGATAACATGTGTGACATGTTGATGATTGAGTTTCAAACTTAGAGGAAGGATGAACAAGTTACCCTTGTTAAGTTTGAAGTGGATAGAAAGCTTGTTTAAACGAGGGATTCTAAGACGAATGTTGAAGCAACATTCCATAATATTGTGTCCACCTTAAGAAGAAAGGTTGGAGAAAAGACAATTCATGTGGATGTCACCTTTCCTCACATGGATAATGTGTTTTTCCATTCTAAAACAAGTGTTTAAAAATGGAAGTATGTTCTGTTGGAACAAGTTTGGTTCTAAAAATATCGTTATGTTTTTATGGTAACAAAGTGTGGGGAATAATTTTATACACTAGCTACTTTGTTGAGTTTGTAGAAAATTGGAAACAAATTCTGACTCTGAAGATGTCCATACTCTGAACCAAAGGATAAAAGCGTGTACTGACAAGTCAACTATGATATATCTAATCAACATTTCTGAACATAAACAATCCAAACATACTGTGATAAAACCTCTAAATACAAGTTTGGTAAAGTCTCAGAACCCAGTACTCCAAAGACTCTGAAGTCTGACCAAAGTTATGAAGACATATTGTGACCTCTACTCAAGCTCCTACCACTTGCATATGAAGCCTCTGACTAAATATTTGAATCAATATATCAACATTGTTTGATGTCACAGAAGTAGAAAAGAAAATCTACTTTTTGCATAAAGTATTATACTCTCTGTTAAAGAAGTCTTCTACATTCCATCATCCTCACCAACTATCGACTACAAGCGCCACTCTAGTATTTAATATGAACTGACTTTCATACAACAACTACTTTTAAGATATCTCATTTTCACCTCTGGACAAATATATTTGCTTCGATATAAATAGGTCTTTGAAGATTGAAAAAATGAAGAAGATTGATATACGCGCACTGGACATTCATTAAGACTCACACTGAGAATAGGTATACAGAAAAACAAGAAGTGTTTCTCATACTTATAAACTTAGAACAAAAACTCAATAAATACTATTGTTAAGTTTAATACTTGGTTTAAACTTGTATATCTGCTTATTTGAAGCATCTTGTAAACATAAAAAATTATTATTATAACACTGATTGTATTCCTCAAGCGACAAGGTTGGCCAGTCTCTTGAGAATTCAATAACAAGTAGTTATTGAGGATTAAATCTTCTTAAGCGACCAGGTAGGTCAATATCTTAAGGAGTCTGTGACCATCAGATTTCTTAGGGGACCAGTTGGGTCAGAAGCATCAGACTCTAGACTCTAGATTATAATCAAATTCAGACTCAAGTGAGGTATTATCTAATCTTACTCGCTCTCAAGTTGAATCTTGTCTCACTGAAATTCTTGAAAAGTTTCAGAGTCTTCAAAATAGACACGAGGATCTGAAAAGAATCCATGTAGCTGATTCTGAAGCCCTTAGTGAGTTGAAGAAAGAAAATTCTAGTTTGAAAGAATAATTTTTGTTCTTGAAAAGGATAATTGTGCTCTAAAAAGCAAGAGTAAAGAAACTGAAAAGGAAATTCTTTCAGAAGCTCCTATGGAGTCTAATGATGTCATAAAGAAATATGACATGGCTTTTTATAAATTCCTAGCATAAAACATATACATAAGAAAAATGGCTTCCATGATCTATGGAGTAAGTAGAAATAGGAAAAAGGGTCTTAGTTATGAGCCACTCAAACACTGTAGGGTCAAACTTAAATCTAAAAGAAAATGCTACAAAACCAAAAACATTATACTCCCATTTTACTTATGGGAACACATATGATTATGCTGCATAAAAACCCAAGGCTAGGAAAAAATTTGGGAAAAATAACAAAAAATGGACCAAAAAAGATATGGGTACCTAAAGATAAAATAATCTATGTTGCATACATCCTTAGCAGTAAGGTTGAAACACTAGTCATGGTACATGGACTCTGGATGCTCATGACATAAAACAGGAAAAAGGCATATTTCCAAAGTCTGAAGCTTAAGCCTCGAGGCACAATAGGTTTCAGAGGCAGTCAAAAGGGTAAGATTATTGACTCTGGAGCTATTTGTAATATCTATCTCCCTTATAAATAATGTTTTACTTGTTAAAGGTTTAACGCGTAACTTATTATCCATACGTCATTAACTGACAATGGTTATGATATTATATTTAATGGAAATTCCTGCAAATTTGTTAGTCAGAAGGATGTCTATGTAATCTTCAATGGCAAGAGGAAAAACAACATTTATAAAACCAAACTTTATGATTTAGAAAATCAAAATGTTAAATGCCTCATGTCTGTGAATAAATAGAAATGGACCTGGCATAGACGGTTAGGCCATGTTAGAATAAGAAGGATCCCAATGCTTAACAAGCTGAACTTAGTCAGAAGTCTTCCAAATATGAAGTTTGCTTCAGATGCTCTTTGTGAAGCATGTTAGAAAGACAAGTTTTTACAAACCTCTTTCAAAGCCAAAAATTTTATTTCAACCTTTGGGCCTTTGGAGATTTTACACATTGACTTGTTTGGGCCTGTGAAGACAGCCTCTGTCAATGCTAAAAAGTATTTCTTGGTCATTTTTTATGGCTACAATAGGTGGACATAGGTCAATTTTCTCAAACATAAGGATGAGTCACATACTATGTTTGCTACCTTCTGCTCCTATGTGCAAAATTAAAAGGGTCTAATAATTGTTAGAATCATAAGTGAACATGAGGGTGAATTTGAAAAGAAACTCTTTGAAAATTTCTTTGATGAACATGGCATCTCACATGATTTCTCCTGACCTAGAACCCCTCTGCAGAATGGAGTTGTAGAGAGGAAAAATAGAACTTTATGAGACATGGCCAGAACCATGGTCAATGAGACTAATGCTGCAAAGTAGTTCTGGACAGAAGTAGTGAATAGAACTTGCTACATTTAGAACATGATCTCTATAAGACATATTATGGGCAAGAATCATATGAACTATGGAAAAACATAAAACCCAACATTGCATATTTTCATCCTTTTGGATGTTCATGCTTTATTTCTGAACATTAAAGAGAACTTGAACAAGTTTGACTCTAAAGTACAAAAATGTATCATGTTAGGATACTCTAAACGCTTAAAAGGCTACAGAGTGTATAACACTGAAACCAATATTGTTAAGGAATCAATTTATGTTAAGTTTGATGATATGCATAACCCTGAAAAGTCAAAGCTAGATGAAAATCTTGTAAATCTGAAGATTACATACTCAAACTATAAGGGTGTTCAACTTGAAACCAAACAATCACCATCAAGAGCTACTTCCATGTCAAAATATGTTGATACATCAACATCTTAGAAGAAGCTCTTATTGGATTGGTGTCTGTCATAGAACCAACATCCATTTATGAAGATCTTATGGACTCTGAATGGATTTTAGAAATGCAAGAAATTTCAATCAATTTTTCAGAAATGATGTGTGGATCTAGTGCCAAAACTCAAAGGAAAGCATGTCATAGAAACCAAGTGGGTCTTGAAAAATAAGTTGAATGAGCAATGAGAATTTGTAAGGAAGAAGAGCAGACTGGTTGCACAAGGCTATAGTCAATAAGAGGGAATTGACTATACTAAGAACTTTGCACCAGTTTCTAGGTTAGAATCTATTTGTATTTTAATTTCTTTTTTTATTAATCATAGTATTATCTTATATCAAATGGATGTTAAAAGCACATTTTTGAATGGTTACATAATTGAAGAAGTTTATGTCCATCAACCTCTTGGTTTTGAAAATCATAAAAATCCTGACTTTGTTTATAAACTTAAGAAATCTTTGTATGGTCTGAAACAAGCTCCAAGAGATTGGTATGAAAGGCTTAACAATTTTCTTTTGGAAAATGGTTTTTCCAGAGGTAAAGTGGATACAAAATTGCTCAGTAAAAAATTCAAAAATGATCTTTTAATAGTTCAAATCTATGTTGATGATATTAATTTTGGTTCTACTAATGCCTCTCTCTACTAAGAATTTTCCAAGTCTATGCAAGAAGAATTTAAAATGAGCATGATGGGAGAATTAAAATTCTTTATGGGAATACAAATTAATCAAGACTCAAAATGATCATACATTCACTAGAGTAAATATACAAAAGAACTTCTAAAGAAGCTTGATATGAATGAATGTGAAATTACTAAATCTCCAACGCATCCCACTTGCAATTTTGGAAAAGTTGAGGAAAGCAAAAAGGTAGAACAAAAGGTATACGAAGATATGATTGGATTTATCCTTTACTTAACTACTTCTAGGACTGATCTTATATTCAGTGAATGCTTATGTGCTAGATTTGAATCAGATCCTTGAGAATCTCATTTAAATGTTGTTAAGAGAATTTATAGACATTTGATAGGTATTACTAACCTTGGTTTGTTTTATAAGAAATCAAAAGATTACAAGTTATAGATTATTGTGATGCTGATTATGCTGAAGATGGAATTGAAAGAAAAAACACCTAAGGAAGCTGTTAGTTTCTGGGTGCAAATTTAATCTCATGGTTCAGCAAGAGACAATCGACTATCGCATTATCAACAAAAGAAGCTGAACACAATGCAATCTCTAGATGTGGCACTCAGATCCTCTAGATGAAAAGTCAGTTAGAAGATTATCAGCTAAATGAGAGTAAAATTTTTGTCTTTTGTGATAATACTTCTCCTATTTGTTTGTTTAAGAATCCCATTTTACATTCTAGAGCTAAGCATATTGAGATCAAACATCATTTTATTAAAGACTCTGCTCTGTCACACCCTAATTTTTGATCATAAGATCCCACCGCCATGTGCGTTTTCTTGCATGTTATCTTATACTTTTGTGTGTGTGTTTGTTATAGCTAACCAATTTATGCAGCCGCAGTAATCGCAAGAGGATATATCTTTCATTCTCGCAATCGATTAGTTCAGGGAATGACCCCCTTTCACCTGATTCAAAGAGTTCCTAGGGTTCAGTGGATTTAATGGAAGTTCCGGTGTTTGCTCCTGAAGAGGATCAAGGCTCTCCTTCAGTTGGTGTTGAGCATGGTGGTTTGAGGGCTAATTAGTGTTCTATGGTGACACAGGTTGGGACAGACTTTGTCTTATTTATGAAGTGTATCCTCATGTGTGTTGAGATTGCCTCGGTAATATTTCGTGTTCAATGCGTCGTAAAGTGATAAGTTCGAATGGAAATCTTGAATCGAGTTTGGACGAGAAGTTCTCAAAGCAAGATTCAAATCAGTTCACTTTTTTCTACAAAGTTTAAGTCCAAGATTCAAGTCTTTTAAATCATCATTCAAATTTTAGAAAATGAGGTGCAAGCTCTAAATAAGTCTCGATATCCATGGAGTTTTGGGAAGAATTAATTAATGGACTACATAGCCAAATCAGTTATAAAATTAAGGATTTTATATTCGCTTGTTCTTTACAAGGCACCAAGCCATTTTCAAACCGCACATGATAAGGTCACTTGAGATACTAAAAGTATAACGTAAACCCAAGAACATTCTAACAATCCAGGTATCCGAGTTATCAGCCCGGAGGATCACAGTGTACATTAATTTAACTAATTCAAGGAGCAGGACAGTGTACTGTTGACAAGATTAATTAATCTCATGCTAAATGTTCACATTAAAGACGAACAGGTCAATACAAGAACCTACGAGATTCCTAAATTCATAAGTTGTAAGTCCTAAAACTCCTTGCTCCTTATCGCGTCCATGCTTCGATCTTCAGCAAAACCATTTCGTTCATGATTAGAGAGAACAAAAGAAAGGAGTTTTGGGGATACCCAAAGATCACTCTGTATACATTTTCTTCTCCCTAGCATCAATGAAGGAAGACAGGGTTACCTGTTCAAGACACGACCTCGGTTCAAGTCATGATCATTCCCGCAGATAACACTAGTCTGTCTAGGCAAGCAATCCACAAGGCATGTCGAAGAAGGGATCTACCGGTTGTCGTAACCTGTCCACAAACATAGCAACAAGAAAAGAACGTATTACAATGATGAAAATTATTCAAGGCAGCTCATGACAGTTAACAGCAAGCTCTTTAATTGCTTTTTGAAGGAATTCAGGATGGAAAGAAAGAACCATTTCAAACCACCGTCGCAGGATGAATTCGATCATTACGGTCAAGACAAATAATGCAACAACACAATTATGTCATACCACCTCCAGTCTCTCCAGTTAACGAGCAGGCTGCCGCAAAAGTCTCCGCCTGTATATTGACCAAAGACTTCATGATCTATAGAGGCCTATTTTGAAAATCATGCCTATAGTACCTTTCACCGTTAACGCCAAACGTTAACTCTCGACACAGTTTGATTTGCACATACCCAAATTAACCTGCAGTTTGATTTAACATATTAAATTAAGAGGAAGAGAACAAAGTTGCATCAATTCAACCAGACCTAGACGCATTTGGTGGAAAAAAATAAAGACTACATGAATCACTAAGAAGGAAATCAAAAGAGACCAGACATAACCTTGTTAAGGAGGCTTACTATCTTCACCAATTTGTGTTAGCAACATAATGGCCATTTCCATTGCACCTACAAAACATAGAGCAGGAAATATTAAACAACAACACTTTCCTCAAAACGAAAGTCAGGACTAGATTTGCAATGTATTGAAAGCCAGACTTATTTTCCCGGAGCCATCTCGTGACTTACAGGCTTCACTATTGCAGGATGTGCTTGTGAGTAATCTTAATAAATAAAGGAATTTAAAACCGTACCAACATCTTCATACACGTAAATATCAACGACAACTCTGAGCAGGCTATTGTTAAGCATTAGTGTAATACCCCAAATTTTGCCCTAAGATTAGTCGTTTCATCTTGCATCCCATTTCATTTTGCATTGCGTTTAAACTAACCACTAACAGGTTGTGCAGTTGTTTGATTGTTGCAAGAAAATATCATGTGGCACGCTCTTTTAGTTTACAGGGTTTCTAGTGCCACTTTATTTTGAATGAATAAAATAGCACAATTGGCAAGAGACTGTGTGTAAGGAGTTTATAAATAGGGTGACAATCATTGTAACCAAATATCATGTTTTGTAGCCGTCATTCTTAATAGAATATTTTTAATGTTTAGTATAAATAAATAGAGTTTTAAGTTTGTTTTAGTTTGTTTTTTTTACTTTTAACTAATATTAATTTAAGTTGGGCTTTAAAATGGGCATTAGGTTAGAGTTAACCCTAATTTGTTACCTATATAAACATAAGTGATGGGAGGAAACCTCACATTGACATCAGAAAATCAAGAGCAGGTCATCAGAGGAAGAGAGAATTTTTCGGAAGAACCCTAAAAGGCTAGAATTCATCATCGGCCAAGCGCTACCGGCGAACAAAAGTTCCAACGGCAGAGGATCAGTTCATTCAACGTCATCGCCGTTACCGTAACCTTTCTTTTTCCTTTGATTTACATAATTTTACTATTTTTCTATGTTGTTTTGTTCATTGATTATAGATTAAAGGGAAGATAAGGAGAAAAGACTCTGAACCATGGAAGACAGCCGCCGCCGGTTGAGAATATGAAAGGAAAGGTTTTTTCCAAACCCAAAAAAAGGGAAAAGGTTTTTCCCAAACCCTCAAAAAAGGGAAAAAAAAGTTTTTTTCCCAATACCATCCACCTATCCTCACTCCTTTTATTTCTATTTCTATTTCGTTTTTTTATATTATCTTATTATTTCTTTCTTTTTTTTAACTGTAATTAGTAATCACATTAGGTTTTAATTTATTACTAACACTTCTTCTTTTTTTATTAAAACCTTTTCTTTTTATTAAAACTTTCTTTTATTAAAATTTTTTTTATATATATTAAAACTTTTTTTTATATATAGTAAAACCTTTTAAAATTAAAACATTTTTTTATTTTTAAAACTTTTTAAATAATCAACACTAACTATTTTTTTAAAATATAATGAAAACTAAAAACCTTTTGATATTAACATTAAAATTCGTCTTTTTTTCAAAAATTAAAATTAAGATCTTTTTTCAAAAAGTATTAGGAACAATAACAATGTCCAAATTCGTATTTTTTTCTTTTTCACTATTTTGTTACTTGCCATTGAATTTCGTCTAACCTTTCACTAATGTTCTCTGTTTCTCTCCTCAGATTATCCTTAAATTCTGATTAATATTTATTCAGTTTATTTTGTTCCATGGATGTAGTTTACGCGAGGCCATGGTCGCGGTTTATTTTATTTTGCATTTTTTGGGGATTTGTAATTTACGCGAGTGATCGTCGCGACGCTTTCTTTACCGTTTTATTTACTTTTTGCACTTTAATCTTGCCGTATAATAATTTGTCGTATTTTGCACGTTTAGTCATTAGAATCCCTCCGAAGGAATTAGGTCTAGCCGTTTGACCGCTGAGTCAATAACCCTAATTTTTGACCGTTTCAAAACCCTAATAGCCTAGGTGTCCCGCCGTGGACGAAAATGCCCTTTACCCTAACATTAGGTTAAAGAGTCGCCGTACTCTATTTAGGGTTTCCCGCCGTGGAATCCCTAATTTCAACCCTAAATTTTCAATTAACAAATTCAACATAGAAATAGGAGTTTCAAAGACTCCACGTAAGTGTGTCCTTAAGATACGTTTATTCCCCATTGAAACCTTGACCATAGTCAAGATGTTTCTAACCTCCCTTTCGAGGGGAACTACGATTACTCTGATTCCATTCCCTATCCAGGATACGTAGGCACAAGATGCGACGTCTTACCGAGTAAACTTAGGACTAACCCTTAGGTCTTTAGGTCACTCTATCCCTTAGCTCAATATATATTAAAGCAGATAATGAATAAAAAAACATACAATAAACGAAAGGTTCCTGTAGAGTACTACAGAAGTTTAGGGTGCTAGTACCTTCCCTAAACTTAACCAACCCCTTACCTAGGTCTCTCCCCGCATTGTGTTTACGATGCAAAAGTAGGTTTTCCTTATTTTGACCTTTTCCTTCGGATAAATCAAAGTCGGTTGTGAATTAAAAATTGTGATTCAAACTAATTAATAGTTTGGTATCCTATTTCCACCGCAACAGAAAATGGCGACTTCACTGGGGATTGCTATAATTTTTAAGGGTTATCCCTACCTCGTTTATTGCATGCTATTTACTTTATTATTTGTTTGCTTATATATAATATGTTCATATTGTACATTGCTTGGGGGTTATATATTTTATTGTGAGATAAGTCCTACACCCGGACTTGAGTGACCTTATTATAGGAGGTGAGATATTCAACGAGGCTTATAGGGAGTGATTCCCGACCAAGCCGACTTGAGAATCACCGCTCAGTTGAGACCCTTTCGAAAATGGTTTGGTTGAACGAGTATTCGTGAAAACTTTTACCATGTTTGATTGGAGTCTATGAAATTGAGGACCGTAGTACCTTAACACCACCTTGGCCTTATCTAAGACGTAGTGCGAGGACTATGAGGGAATATTCTCGAAATAGTCGCTACGCGATACTACACTCAAAAGAGATTCTCTTGAGAATATTATTAACCACCGAGTTAATCGAGAAATTGATAATATCCGAAAGATGGATCGATGACTTTGGACACCGCTTTAGAACCCCTGTTCTGCAGGTACAACTAACCTTAGTACATACCTATTGGGATGGGTAGACCCTAACTCCTTGCATATACCTTTAACTTAGGACTTTGTATATATGCATTTCATTCATAAGACATCACATTGCATCATATGTCATGGAATTCAAATTTTATTTATGAATATTGCAGGATACCATAGATTACAAAAACAAACAAACTTTGAGATATTCATTTTAAGGACTTAAGGAAGCTAGGAGCTTTGGTTCAAGATCAACAAAGGATCCAGAAACAAGTACGAAAGGCCGTTATTTTTGTTGAAACCTCAAGTAGACGAAGGTTTCCTTTCGACTTTGTTACAGTTCTAGGATCCAGATTATCTTTTCCTTACATCCCTCGAGTACCAGCTCTTGCCTACCCTAGAAGAGTACTCTCAATTGGTGGGGTTACCAATTCTGAAGGAGTCTTTGTTTCCTTTCTTGGAGAAAGACCCTAAAGGACAAGACTGTTGCTAAAGCCATATGCTCGAAGTTATCCGACATCAAGGACACTAATCACCAAAAATTGTGAATACTTTTCCAACGTACCCTTGCTTGGTTTTGATGAAGGATTTATTTTCCTCTAACTCTCGATTTACCTTTTGAAGATAGGCTTATCCTCAAAAAGGCCTAGCCCGAAGAGCAGAGCAAGGGGCAGAACAGGAAGCTTCCTTAGGGTCATTATTAGCTTTTATTTAGCTATTATGCCAAGACTTTTCTAAGAATGTTATTTGTAACCCGGTTTCAAATTAATAAATAAAGTTTTGGTATTCTGCGATATTCGTAAATATTTGAATTCCATGAAATCATTTCATTCGCATTTCGCATTTTTTGCATCATATTTTTGCATCACATGTGTCTCCCGGTTTCTTATTCTCGGTTCTCTCGCCTTCCAGTTTTGTCACCCTGGGTCCTCCGCATCAGTATAATACTAGAGCCCAAGCTCGAAAAAGGATGGAAGAACAAGCTCAAGAGATAGACCGTGTCAGCCATGAACTCGAAGATCTTCGAGGAAGTGTGGGGCAGATTATGGAGATGCTGCAAGCCCTTAAGGTGAAGATGGATAATCAACCTACTGTTGTTTCTGAGATTACCAATGCTGTTGTGGGTTCTCACCCAGCTGTTACTGTTGAGAGCATGCCTCCTCATGGTCTTCAACCCAGTTTGGTGCATCCTACCATTGCTCAACCATTTTGACGAGTTACTCCTCCGAAGTGCAAAACTCCGAGCATTGATCACCATAAAAGACCTACACATCTGAGAAATCGCTCGATGGCTCCTCACCAACCTTGGCAACCTCAGCAGAATTATGTTCAAGGTTATCCAGTTCAGTATGCTCCACAACCCTATGTGGCTACTGTTGCAACTCCTGTCAATCAACAGTTTCCTATTTATCAACAACCTCTGCCTAAATATCAGCAGGCGTCCAACGCTCCGGCAAATCAACAGCCGAGGAATCAGGCACCCCGCCAAAATGCTCCGAAGAGACAATACAAGCCTTGTCCACTGATTCCAATGACGTTCACCGAGTTGTATCCTTACTTAGTGCAACGAGGTTTGATCACTACCCGAGCAATGGGTCCACTTCCAAATCCTTTGCCAGCCAACTACAATGCCGCCACTCATTGTTTACTTCATGAGGGTGCGCCCGACCATGATTTGGAAGGTTGTTATGCACTCAAGAGCATTGTCAGAGATTTGTTGGAACATAAGATGTTGTCTTTCGATGATCCGCAGCCAAAGATCTAGGCTCCTCTCAAGGTTTTCAACGTATCTCAGCCAGTTACTTCTCCTGTGAATCTGCCAAAGCTGGAATTTATTCAGAAACCTAGTCCATGTCAGTTCAGCGATCCTCAAGATGATAGTCTGAAGGAAGATTCAAAGACTGATACTGAAGCATTGACAGGTATAGCTGGGGCAAGCAGGGTGGTTTGCGGTGATCATACTCCCCACTTCATTGAGGCTCCGCCAGAGGGAACCACTGCTACCGTGCCAGCGTTGAAGACAAAGACTTCATAAACACCTGTTGAAGGACTTGCCATACGATTCATTTTGTTTCTTTATATTCTGTTCCTTTGATTAATCATAATTAGCATGTGTGAACTTGTTTATTTTGGAATAATTAATGTATAATGTTTGTCTTGAATAAATCCATTCGCTTCACTCATTAAAAATATTTTTTTTCCATAAACTTATAATGCCAACTTTACCTGATCTCTTACTTTTATAGAGAATTGGGAGGAGGATGATGAACAAAAACATCAGATCTCTTGTCATATGCTTTCGATTGAAACCTGCTAATGATGTAAGGAATTGTTTCAAATCCCAAACATTGGAGATATAAGGATGATAACCCCTCTTTAACCCCTTTGAGCCTAGAAGTAGGAGTTTTCTTTTCACAATAAGAACCCTCATTTTAACTCGGGGCAGGGTAGTTTTTCAGTTAAATTGATTGAGCGCTCAGACTCTCAAAAGGAGGAGCAAACCGTCGAGAATCTATCCTTAGCATCTTAAGAAGTCAAAATGCAACGACTATTCCTCTACTACCTAAAGAGTGGGGCAGTCACAAACCTTCATAAGAGTCACACGACTCATTCACAAAAATAAAAAAAAAATATAGCCCGCTAAGTCAAAACCTATGATGGAGACTTAGGCAAAACTAGGGCATCCCGCTGGACTCTAAAGTCAAATCCAAAAGACGTTGTCTAGGCAAAAGTTAGGGAATAAAACAAAATAAAGGATTAACTTAAAGAATTCCCAATAAAGAGCGAAGTCATGTGATCAAACACTAAAGAAATAGGTGAGTGACTGCCATTGTCCAAAGCCTTGATGAGCTCTTGGCCATACCAAATCCGATCGAGATATGAGTGCTCGCATCCTGTTAACTGAATAGGATTGGAGAACATCACGAAGGAGGGGTGGGTACAAATAAAATTTTGAGCCTTTATCCTTTGTTTCTTAAAACCGTGAACCAAGCTACGATACAACCTTTAAAAGACCTAATTGAAGTAGGAATTCTTTTGAAAGCATACTCGACGAGATAACGTTTCCTGACTCCTATGAGCTATGCTCAATTTACCGTTGGCATTACAAATTAAATTCATATCCGAGCTATGTGATTTCGGTCACGAGTTATAGCGATATCCTTTTTCAAAATAAACACAAATTTTTTTTAAGACAAATATATTGTTGCATTGATAGTTTCAGGATTAGCATTTCTCGCATGTTGGTTTGCCAGATATCTTAGAAACTTGCATAGAAATGATGTCAATAGAGCTCGAAGATCCTGCTAGACAGGGGAATGTGGGTTACCAAGTTGATTTTTGAGGCAAGCCTGACCCTCTTGAGAGTTACTTCTTGAAGACTCAGTTACGTCACCGCCGATCTGAGCCAGTTACGGCGAGATCCAACTAAATCCCTCAAAGAGTTGAAAACAATGGGGAAATTGAACTCCACGTTCTCTGTAAAATCCTCTCGAGATGACTCTCTCATACAGGAGGTACTCTAGGGCATCACATTTTCAAAATGGCGACTACTACAAAGTCCATTGAGATCAAAATTAGCTTTACAACATTCTTCTTGCACCCGATGGATTTTACTCCCGGGGGTCCTCATTCCCCAGTAAGTCATCGTTGCAAAAGTACATCTAGGCCATTGCCTCAACATAGTCCCCAGAGAGACTTCAAGTCGATACAGTCCCCAGCGAAACTTTAAGATGACATCACTTTGGACCGAGCCGGTAATTTCCCAGACAGTAGAGATTATACCAGCATCTTCCCAGTGATAGTCCCCAACGAGACTTTAAGCTGTCCACACTTTTGGGATCCATCCGATAAATCCCCAGTGACTCTCAAGACTTCAGGGATGTCCCCGGTATCCTCCAAGTGATATATGGTCTTGAAGACCCATTCTCAGTAGGATCACCTATTCCTCAGTGAAATTGCCTTACTTTCCTCAGGAAATACTTCCCAGGAGACTGCCATATCCTCCCCAAGAAGTCAAGATACTGTCCTCAGGAATGTCTGTTGATTTCTCCCCAGTAGGTCTGATGAACTGTCCGCAAGGAAGTTTGATATCTGTTATCCCCAGTTGGATATACCTTGACCCCAGGAAGCCGAGGTATTATTCCCAGGAAGTTGCTACACTATCTCCATAAAGCTTCCTAGCTCCACATCTTCCCCACGAAGCGGATATTTATTTTATCCCCGGAAGTCTCTGATCCTAAGAGTTCTTTGCCTGATTATGGTTCATGATAACAATCCCCCCGTGAAGTCACGACATTGTATCTTCATGCAGAGATCACGGATCCCCAGTTGAAGTCAGGACATCATACTCTCTAGTAAAGCCATATCATATCCCTGTGTGGAAGTCATGATACTTTCTCGCCAGGGAAGTTATAACTTTGAAGCCAGATTCGGTTCTACCATCAACTTTTTTCTATCCCTCTGATAGATGTACTAGTGCAGAGGTCGTCGGGCATTCCTGTCGAGATGTTTATTTCATCTTATGTCGCCTCTCTCATTTGTTTTGTCAACATATGCGTGATCCTAAGCATTGCATACTCATTGCATGACATTTTCATATACTTAGACATGCACATTTGTATACACTTTGGCACACGCATTAACATCTACATCGTTCGGCTATTTGTCGTCATCCTTTGTCGTTACCGTCGAGTAACTGGGTTGTCCGCTCTCTCCAAGTAGATCATCAACCTAAGCATAAAATACTTGTTTTGTTCCAAGTTTCCCCACAGAGTTCAACCCTCGTGGACGATGGTTATTTCTGTTACCTTTCCGCGTTAGGATAAGGTAGTCCCCATTCGAGTTCATTTCCTCAATGGAGTCTTGTGTGTTAGTTCTTTCTAGCCCAATTCTAGATCGAACTTTGGTCCCGTCGGTCACTGAACCTACCCGGACGTGCATTTATTTTGCACTATCTTTCAAGGAAAGCATTTACAATCCTTTACAGACAAGCGACAGTCCCCAGCCGAGGAGCGCATCACCTACACTCAACTTTAAGACATTGAGTCACCGCACTCATTCTTAGGCGTCCCGCCGCGGACATGTCATTATACCTTAAGACATTGAGTCACCGCACTCATTCTTGGGCGTCCCGCCGAGGACATGTCATTAAACCTTAAGACGTGAGTCGCCGCACTCATTCTTGGGCATCCCGCTGCGGACATGTCAGTAAACCTTAAGATGTTGATTTGCCGTACTCATGCTTAGGCGTCCCGCCATAGACATATCCTTTCCTAAACCTTGAGAAGTTGAGTCTCCGCACTCATGCTTGGGTGTCCCGCTGTGGACATATCTTTTCCTAAACTTCAAAACATTGAGTCGCCGTACTCATTCTTGGGCCTCCCACCGTGGACCATTTTACCCTTTAGTAAAAGAAGGAGCTGAATCGTATTCAGGGCGCTGACCTTGAAGTATGAAGAAGTTCGTTTTATCCTTTAGTAAAAGAAGGAGCTGAATCATATTCAGGAGAGCACAAGATCTTGAAATATGAAGAAGTTTGTTTTATCCTTTAGTAAAAGAAGGAGTTGAATCGTATTCAGGGCGCCGACCTTGAAGTATGAAGAAGTTCGTTTTATCCTTTAGTAAAAGAAGGAGCTGAATCAGGTTCAGGGCACCGACCTTGAAGTATGAAGAAGTTCATTTTATCCTTTAGTAAAAGAAGGAGTTGAATCATGTTTAGGGCGCCGACCTTGAAGTATGAAGAAGTTCATTTTATCCTTTAGTAAAAGAAGGAGCTGAATCTTGTTCAGGGCGCCGACCTTGAAGTATGAAGAAGTTCATTTTATCCTTTAGTAAAAGAAGGAGCTGAATCCTGTTCAGGGCGCCGACCTTGAGGTATGAAGAAGTTCGTTTTATCTTTTAGTAAAAGAAGAATCTGAATCGTATTCCAGGCACCGGCCTTAGATATGAAGAGGGTTATTTACCAGATGAGTGACAATCCCTTCAGCGGAGCTCATCAACCAACCAATCATTTTTCATCTATTATTCACCGATAAGCAGCAGTCTCTTTATTTGAGAGCTTATCCAGTTTGGCATATAAGTCCCTTCCGACGATAAGTGGCAGTTCTCTCTCGAGAAAGCTTATCAGGGCGTTTCCCATTTAAGACCATTTTATTTTGGTATACAGTCGGTTGTTACCCTGTATATTGTCTACGGATTCCTAAATTCCGTCTGATCCTGTCACGAGGGAGAGTTTCCAGAAGCTCGGATGTTATTCTTTTCTCAATGCTCTAGCATCTTGTTAATCGATCCTACAGTCGTGTAGATCCATTTTTATCATTTACTCTTACATATTCCCTAGTGGAGGCTGTCTCGCCGGTGCCATCTCCATTGAGGATCCCATTCTACTATTCCTTTTTCCTAAAGTGATAATTGGTCGTACTCGCACCAGTTGACTATCACTTTAGAATTCCCTAGTGTCGTGCTGTCACCCAGTGCGTCGTATTCCCAGTGTGGTTTGTTCGTCGCGTCTGTCTCCTATGTCGTCGTGTCTTCTGCATCTCTGCATTTACCATTCCATCATACGCACCATACTAAATTCATGGCATTGTCAGCATTATAGTTTATTTCCGTTTTGTCCATAGCATTGCATATCACTGCATCTAAGGGCAAAATTTTTGGTTATCTATATTTAAATCCCTCCACCATGATTTCTCGAGCCTTCGTCGCTCAAATCATCCGGTGAAGCTATTTAAATAGGAGCAACTGTAATACCCTAAATTTTGCCCTAAGATTAGTCGTTTCGTCTTGCATCCCATTTCATTTTGCATTGCGTTTAAACTAACCACTAACGGGTTGTGCAGTTGTTTGATTGTTGCAAGAAAATATCATGTGGCGCGCTCTTTTAGTTTACAGGGTTTCTAGTGCCACTTTATTTTGAATGAATAAAATAGCACAATTGGCAAGAGAACATGTGTAAGGAGTTGTGAGTGTGAGAGGTCGAGAGTTCGAATCCCCACCTTCTTCACTTTTTGTTTTGTTTCTTTTATTTTTATTCTAACTTTTCTATTTTCATAAAAAATCACAAAAATAGTTTTTTTTATTATTTAATTATTATTTTCGTATTTTATTTAAATTATTTTTTAAAAAATATTATTTTTCACTTTTTTCCATATTATTCATAAAAACATCCAAAAATCATAAAATTAAAAATGTTAGAAAAGATTTTATTCTTTTTATAATATTTTTAATGTTTAGTATAAATAAATAGAGTTTTAAGTTTGTTTTAGTTTGTTTTTTTTAGTTTTAACTAATATTAATTTAAGTTGGGCTTTAAAATGGGCATTAGGTTAGAGTTAACCCTAATTTGTTACCTATATAAACATAAGTGATGGGAGGAAACTTCAAATTGACATCAGAAAATCAAGAGCAGGTCATCAGAGGAAGAGGGAATTTTTTGGAAGAACCCTAAAAGGCTTGAATTCATCATCGGCCAAGCGCTACCGGCGAACAAAAGTTCCAACGGCAGAGGATCAGTTCATTCAACGTCATCGCCGTTACCGTAACCTTTCTTTTTCCTTTGATTTACATAATTTTACTATTTTTCTATGTTGTTTTGTTCATTGATTATAGATTAAAGGGAAGATAAGGAGAAAAGACTCTGAACCATGGAAGACAGCCGCCGCCGGTTGGGAATAAGAAAGGAAAGGTTTTTCCCAAACCCAAAAAAAGGGAAAGGTTTTTCCCAAACCCTCAAAAAAGGGAAAAGGTTTTTTCCCCGAAAAGTTTTTTTCCCAATACCATCCATCTATCCTCACTCCTTTTATTTCTAATTCTATTTCGTTTTTTTGTATTATCTTATTATTTCTTTCTTCTTTTTTTTAACTGTAATTAGTAATCACATTAGGTTTTAATTTATTACTAACACTTCTTCTTTTTTTTATTAAAACCTTTTATTTTTATTAAAACTTTTTTATATATATATATATTAAAACTTTTTTTATATATAGTAAAACCTTTTAAAATTAAAACATTTTTTATTTTTAAAACTTTTTAAATAATCAACACTAACTATTTTTTTTATAAATATAATGAAAACTAAAAACCTTTTGATATTAACATTAAAATTTGTCTTTTTTTCAAAAATTAAAATTAAGATCTTTTTTCAAAAAGTATTAAGAACAATAACAATGTCCAAATTCGTATTTTTTTCTTTTTCACTATTCTGTTATTTGCCATTGAATTTCGTCTAACCTTTCACTAATGTTCTCTGTTTCTCTCCTCAGATTATCCTTAAATTCCGATTAATATTTATTCAGTTTATTTTGTTCCATGGATGTAATTTACGCGAGGCCATGGTCGCGGTTTATTTTATTTTGCATTTTTTGGGGATTTGTAATTTACGCGAGTGATCGTCGCGACGCTTTCTTTACCGTTATATTTACTTTTCGCACTTTAATCTTGCCGTATAATAATTTGTCGTATTTTGTACGTTTAGCCGTTAGAATCCCTCCGAAGGAATTAGGTCTAGTCGTTTGACCGCCGAGTCAATAACCCTAATTTTTGACCGTTTCAAAAACCCTAATAGCCTAGGTGTCCCGCCGTGGACGAAAATGCCCTTTACCCTAGCATTAGGTCAAAGAGTCGCCGTACTCTGTTTAGGGTTTCCCACCGTGGAATCCCTAATTTCAACCCTAAATTTTCAATTAACAAATTCAACATAGAAATAGGAGTTTCAAAGACTCCGTGTAAGCGTGTCCTTAAGATACGTTTATTCCCCATTGAAACCTTGACCATAGTCAAGACGTTTCTAACCTCCCTTTCGAGGGGAACTACGATTACTCTGATTCCATTCCCTATCCAGGATACGTAGGCACAAGATGTAACGTCTTGCCGAGTAAACTTAGGACTAACCCTTAGGTCTTTAGGTCACTCTATCCCTTAGCTCAATATATATTAAAGCAGATAATGAATAAAAATAAAAAAGCATACAATAAACGAAAGGTTCCTGTAGAGTACTACATAAGTTTAGGGTGCTACTACCTTCCCTAAACTTAACCAACCCCTTACCTAGGTCTCTCCCTGCATTGTATTTACGATGCAAAAATAGGTTTTCCTTCTTTTGACCTTTTCCTTCGGATAAATCAAAGTCGGTTGTGAATTAAAAATTGTGATTCAAACTATATAATAGTTTAGTATCCTATTTCCATCACAACAATTAGTCACACCTCCATTTATCTTCAGTGAGGGCCATAAGTTGGTATGCCATGTCGACCTGTTATACGAGACCAGTTCTGCATCAAACAAAAAAGGCGTCAAGACAACAATGAAATCATCACCTGTTTTGAATTCAAGAAAGCCACGACCGTGACATCAAACAGCTTACCACAGAGGTCAACTTCTCCTGGCATCTAACACTTCAAACATGAATAACCGCCTCGCATTTTCTTTTTCTTCAAGCTTTACCAAAACCCTTAAATTACCTACACAATTTCCATGTTAGGAATCTATTACAAAAAGCACTTAGTCACTGTCATAGCAGTTCTGCAGAATTTAATAGGCCCACCATTATACCAAGCTTTTGCATTTTTGTGGAGTTGTCATTTGGAATTCATTAAGGCTTCAACAGCAGCTACGCCCTCAGCATTCCTACACAACCAAATCCAGTACCAAATATCCAAATGCGCTTCCAACAAGCAGTATTCTTTCCCGATTAAGCTCAACACAAAACCTGGAGATAAGGGTACGAACACACACTTTGGTTAGAAAGAATCGTATTGAATCAACATTTACTACCTTCCAAAATACAACCAAGCAATAACATTAAAAGGTGATGCAATTAGGAGGGAATTAATTTGCAGGCATCAAATCGACCTATACCATTTCTTTCCAAATCTAGAACCCATTGGCTTTAACTCAAAATCAAGAAGTTAAACAGCCTATCAAGTTGATTTGGAAACTACCAGTCTCTTTCCCAATCATACTCAGACATGTCTAACCGAAGATGGAAAGGTGTGAATGACCATCTTATGACCATTGAATCCAAAAATTGTACTCAGGATACAAAAGCTGGCTATAAAAGGAGAAAGGCCTTATGAAGAAGCAGGGGAAAATCGCAGGGAATACACAGAAAGATTCACATAAAACACATTCACATACACCAAAAATATAGACGAAATTATGAGACGAAAAAGGAGAAAGAGTTGAGGAACTTATCTGAGCTTCGACGTCGCCACCATCGCCGTTACTATCCCGAACCTCCGTCATCCACGACTCGCGGTAATCCCTCTGCTTGAACTAAATTCATTGAAGCTTTTGATTTGTCTTTTGTGTTTCAGGTTTAAAAACGAAGGAGAAGACGGGGGCGGAAGATGAGGAGGAAATCGCGGTCGGGAGGAAGAAGACGAGAAGAAAGAATCGGAACAGGAGGGAAGGAAGAGGACGAACGACGCTGAAAGGGCAAAGGGGGGGGGGGTCAATTTGGGGATTTAAGGTTTTTAATTTTGTTTCATTTTACTGTTGTAATCGTATGCATGTCGCACACACATCACGTACACCCTCACGCCTCATCACCGTACGATCCATCATCAGACGGATCACACGCCCCACCACGCACCCACATCGTAAACCTTCACCAAACGTGCCACACTGAACCATACGCCCACCCTAATCCACTCATTAACCATTTAATATGCGTTTTAATCCACTTAATCATAACATAATCCTTTTTTAATTAATAAACCTCTAATTTTCCGTTTAATATAATCATTAATTTGATTAATCTAAACTAATATTATCTTTTTATAATCAGCCTTTTTATTAAAAAAACAAACTAATAACCTATTATTTAATTAACCTTTTACTCTAAACTTAATCAACCTTTTTTAATTAACTAACTTTTATTCAAATCAACTTTCTCTAATAATTTTAGATTTATTCTATTTTATTAATCAACTCATATTTTTTATTAATAACAATTTAATTATCCACCCAACTTTCTACAATTTGCATTTCATTTGTTAATAACTAAAACAATTTTATATATAAAAAGAAAAACCTTTTTTTTATAATTAAATTAACATTTTATATAACGACGATTTTTATAATATTAAAACCTATTTCATAATAATCCAATTAATTTGTATTTTATCTATTAATAATGACCAACTTCTTATTCAATAAAAACCTTCTTTTATTATTAATTAGAATCTAATTAATCCACAACCTAGGACCTTTCGAACTAATAAAATTAATCTAACTTTTTGTCTTAAGAGCTCTTCCCCTAAAATCAATCTCGTCTAAAATTAATCAATCTGACTATAATCAATCGTGCACGGTTCCGTCTCCGCTCCGATTCCGCTTCACATATTCACAATTCACACATTCACTTAGCGCTTTCATGCGTTGGTGTATGGATTTATTTACACGCTTTTACATTATTTACTTTTATTTACTGTATTTACTTTACCGCATTACATCAACGTCCAAAGGAAGAACCTGCGCGTAACGTGAAACTTGCGTGTACGCATCTCATTTGCATCATATTCCCCATATGGTCCTTGATCCCATTCAAGTCGATCTCTTAAGATAGATCCTACCCCATAAGGAGGACCTTATTCTTTATCTTTTACAACATAGAAAAAACAATACATTCAACAACTCAATATCAAACTTTTCAAACAATAGAGAATAAGACATGAGTCATCTTGACAATCGAGATATAAATCTCCTGCCTCATAACAATACAATCAATTTCCCTACAAGTTGTGGTGGCTAAGTCAAGTCTTCTCCCTCGAGATGACAACTCGTCTTTTCTCCTAGACCCAATCAATCAACTACCCTTATCCCTTAGGAACTTTGACCACAGTCAAAGATCTCCTCAAACCCTTTAGGGGGGAACTACAGATACTCTGATTCCACTCCCGTCAGGATATGTAGGCACAAGATGCGATATCTTGTCAAGTATACTTAAAAATAAACCACTAGGTCTTTTATCCCTTAAGCAGATAAACCTTAGCAATAAACAACATTAAAACAAGAGGTTACTGTAGAGTACTACAGAGACATAGGATGCCAACACCTTCCCTAAGTTTAACCGACCCCCGAACCTATAACTCTCTAGCATTTGCATTGCATTGTGGGTAATTCGATCTTTTCCCCTTCCTTTGGAAAAATTAAAGACCGGTTGTAATAAATTTAGATTCAAGCTAATCAATAGCTTGGTATACAAATTTCACCGCGACATAAATGGCGGCTTCACTAGGGACTCTTCAGTGGGTTTCTCTAAATTGTTTATTATGCTTGTTTATTATATATTTGCTTATACCTGCTTATTTGTATATTTGCTCTTGTTTGCTTTTGGGATGATATCTTTGAGTGGTGAGACAAATTCCTACACCCGGACTTGAGTGAAATTATGATAGGATGGTGAGATATTCGACGAGGCTTATAGGGAGTGAGTCCCGACCAAGTTGACTCGAGAATCACTGCTCAGTTGAGACCCTTTCTAAAATGGTTCGATTGAACGAGTATAGTCATGAAAACTTTTACTATTTTCGATTGGAGTCCATGATACTGAGGACCGTAGTTATCTTTAACCCCACTTTGACCTTTATTAGGACATAGTGCGAGGACTATGAGGGAGTAGTCCCGAAATAGTTGCTACGCGATGCTACATTCAAAAGAGGTTCTCTTGAGAATATTATTAACCACTGAGTCAGTCGGGAAATTGATAATATCCGAAAGATGGACTAATGACTTTGAGAACTTTCTTAGAACCTTGTTCTGTAGGTACAATCAACCTTTAGTCCACATCCTTTGGGAATGGGTATACCCTTTGGCTCCATGCTCGTTGCAAACCTAGGACCTTCTTGTTTGTTAACATTTGTGTCCTTATGTTCTTACTTGTGTTTGTTGCATCCATAAAGCATCATATTGCATTGGTTTCATGGAATCCCGAGTTCATTTGTAAACATTACAGAACCAATATGGATTACAATAGGAAAAAATATTTTGAAATATTCTTTTAAGAGTCCTAACTTGGGTGACCTAAGCAAGTCAAGGGCACTGATTGAAGAATCAAAAGACAAATACAAAAGGCTTCCATTATCATTGAAGATCAACAAAAGTTCAAAAGACTTTCATCAATATTGAAGATCCAAGTAAACAAGGGCTTTCTTCCTTCCTTACCAACAAGAAAAGAAGAGAGATAGAGGATTTATTTTCCTCTATCACACTACTCCTTGAGCATTGATCATGGACAAACTTGTATTCAAGAAAGTCCAGATAGAACAATAAATCAACAAGCGCGATGAAATACTTCCTTAGGACTTTATTAGCTTTTATTTAGCTATTAGGTCAGGACTCTTATAAGAATATTTATTTGTAATCGATATCAACAAAATAATAATAATAACAAATGAACTTTCTTTGGTATTTTGTAACGTTTATAAAAACTTGAGTTCCATGAAACCTTTCATTTATGCATTTTGCATAGGATCCTGCATTTTGCATTTTGCATGTGCATGTGTCTCTTCTCCTCTGCGTCCTCATCCGACTTTCTGTCTTTGTCTTGTTAGCTGACATCTTGACCATCTGACCAAGCTCGAAGTATCATTGGAGGATAGTAAAGAGAACAAAAGATATGGATCCCATGACTGATTTCAGAGTAAGGACTAATCCGATATTTGATCAACAAGTGGATGTTCCTATGCAACCTCAACCTGTGCAAGACAACTTGGTTACTCAAGGTGATGAGAGAGTTTCCCAATTTCCACGGTGTATGCCAGATCTTCAAAATGTTGGTACTAAGACAAAGATAGATGATCCTATATTTTTAGCAATTGAGAAAGGATTTCGTGATCTCGAAGAGCAGTTGAAGATGATGAAAGGAGCTGACGCATCTGATCTTGATGCTCATGACTTATATTTAGTTCCGCGCGTAATTATTCCTCCGAAGTTCAAAATGCCTACCTTTGAAGTATACAAGGATATTAGTTTTCCAAGATACCATTTGACGATGTTTTGTTGAAAGATGACTGCTTATATTGACAACGACAAACTGATGATTCACTGCTTTCAAGAAAGTTTGAGTGGGGCATCCCTGGTGTGGTATATGAAGCTACAAAGGAACTGTATTCAGTCTTGGAGAAACTTAAATGATGCTTTCATGAAGAAATACAATTATAATTTAGACGTGGCTCTAGACAGTGATCAATTGATGAACATGAGTAAGAATGACAATGAATCTTTCAGGGAATATGCTCAACGATGGAAAGAGTTAGCAGCCCAAGTTCATCCGCCACTTCAAGAGAAAGAATTAACCAATATGTTTCTAAGAACACTGCCAGGCTCTTATTATGATAGGATGGTAGGCGTTGTGCCATTAGATTTCTCCAAAATTGTGGAAGTTGGAGTAAACATTGAGAATGCGCTCAAAAGTGGAAGAATCCGAGATGACTCGAACAACCAAACTAATGAAGAAATTTCAGTTGATGATTCCCAAAAGGAAGGAAGTGTTGATGTTAATGCAATCCTGTCAGATCCAGTTCCAGTACCTTACCCTCAACATCAGTATGCAGCGCCTGCTCAGCGTAAACGACAACTACCTCGTAAACGAAGGGTGACATCTCAAGATCAGCATCAGAATCGACAGGTTCGAAGACGGTTTCAGAATCAGAAGATACCTCTAAGTATTCTAAAAGAAGAAACCCGTTGGTTTGATCTTATCCTAATGACTTACCTTCATCTATGGTTTTATTTTGCTAGAAACTCGGTGATGACACCCAGAAAGACTAGAATCATGAAGTCTCACCCACCGTGGTTCAATCCGAACGCCAGCTGTGAATTTCATGATGGAGTGTTGGGGCATTCGATTGAAGAGTGCAAAGTTTTTTAAGACAAAGTCCAAGAAATGATAGATGATGAAGTGCAAACTTTCAGGGGAGAAAGCCCAATCGTGAATGGAACACCGTTATGCTGATCACATGTTTATTGTGTTTGCTTATGTGTACTTTTTATTTATTTGATCAAAAGCATAATTGGCATGTAAGAACTTGTTACTTTGAATAAGTAATGCAATAAATGTTTGTCTTGAAGAAATCCATTCGTAGTCACTCATAAAAAAATTTTATACAATTTATAAAGCTATTTTACCTAATTTCTTCTCACTGTGATGAAGAGTTGGAAGGGGGATGACGAAGTAAAACACATGGTCTCTTGTTGTATGCTTTCGAATAGAACCCTACTGATGATGTAAGGCATTCTTTTAAACCTCCCAAACACCAAAGATATAAAGTGGTTAATTCCTATTTAACCCTTTTCAACCTTATTTTTAACCTGGGGCAAGACAACTTTCAATCAGCTTGATTGAACACTCAACTTTCATAGTGAACCTTCAAAAATGGGTGGGTACAAATATACTTTGACCTTTATTCCTTTGTTTTACAAATCGTAAACTAAGCCCTGATACAACCATCCAAGAGTCCTGATTGAAGCAAGGGTTACTTCGAAAGCATTCTCAGTGAGATAACGTTTCCTGACTCCTGTGAGCTATGCTCAATTTGATGTTTGGCTTTATAAAATAGATCGATATCCTAACTAGTGATTTCGGTCATAAGTTATTATGATATCTCTTTTCAGAAATTCAAGACAAATGTGTGTTGCATTAATAGTTTCGAAATTAACATTTCTGACTTGCTAACTTTTCTTGATATCCTAGAAAGATTACGTGACGACATCACCGATTAAAACTTGAAGACTCTGCTGACCTGGGGCAAGTTATTTCCAAGTGGTTTGTTCTGGGCAAATTTGACTTCGCTGAAAGAGCTATTTTTGAAGACTCAGTCATAATACCGTCAGTCAGGGCCAGTTACGTCGAGATTCGGTGAATCTCTCCAAAGAGTTTGAAAACAATGGGACGCTAAGTTTTCTGTAAAATCCTCTGGGAATGACTTTTTTCTCATGAGCATGTGACTTGGGGAATTCAAGAATTAAAGATTATTTTATCCATTTATAACAAGTTTTTGTTCAAAACGGCGACTACCACACAATTCATCAAGTCAGAGCTACTTTGTTTTCACAACATTCTTCATTCATGTCCCCAGTAAATTTTACTTCCGGTGGTCATGACATTTCTCCAACGAAGCTTTTCGATGCAGATCCTCAGTGATGTGCTCAACTTCACTTTCCCAATGAAGTGGATGATTTTAATCCCCAGTGAATCTTCGTAAACTTCACCTTCCCGATGAAGTGGATGTTATTTCAGTTCCTAGTGGATCTCTATCAACGCCGGTCTTCCCCAGCAAAGCGGATGTTTATTTCATCCCCTTTGAGTTCGACTCCGATATCTTCAAAAGATATGTTGACCCAGGTTTCTTCATTTGAAGTGGAAATTTATTTTATCCCCTGCGAAACCTCAGTCCGGGTATCCCTATCTACAACTCCAGTATGAATCTCTCCAGGGAGACAGATATTTATTTTATCCGTGAAAGTTCTCCAATTATGAGTTTAATCCGCCTCCTAGTAGATCTTTATTCTCATCTTCAACAAGATAGCTATGATTCATCCTGACAAATTCCTTAATATAAGATCAAGACGTTATTTCCCCAAGTGGAATGTTCTCTATTCCCCAAAGAAGCTTTGAAGCCCTGAAGAAAAACTGTGATCCCATATTCAATTCTCCGTCTATCCCCAGTGATACTTCCATCTTTGAAGTTTGGTCAGATGTTTGTTCCGAGATGTTTCATCTCCAGTTGCCTCTTGTTGTTTGTTTTGTCAACATAGGCATACGCATAACATATAGATAGATAGCATGGCATTTGCATCCTGCATCTTTTTGTTTGTTCTATCACTTTGGTCGTGTTTATCCCCGAGTGACTGGGTGCGTCTTCTCCCTCCAGATAGAGTCGTTAGCCCTAGGCCAGAAAGAGCCCAAAATTTCTATTTCCCCACAGAGTTCGATCCTCGTGGAAGACGGTTATTTTAGTACAACCCCATTTGAGTTCATACCTCAATGGTCGAGTCTTGCTTGACAGTTTCTCTTCAGTTATTTCCTGAATTGAACGTAGGTTCTCGACAATCACATTATGGATATCTCCAGATTTTTTAAACCTTGGATTGAGCGTGTATTTATTTTGCACTTCATTCCCTAGGAAGAATTTAATTGAAGATCACTATCTGGAGACATGTACTTCTCCAACAATATCCTCAACAATTTATATCTGAACTGCAAGCGACCTCTTTATTTGAGCAACTCGTTCTGATCAGGATCTTATTCAAAACAACAAAAGGAAGTCTCCAGACGATTTGCCCATCCCTAGTGGGTTTATCAAGACTATCAACTCATCAAAAGGCATTCCTCCAGAAATCTGTCAGGGAAATGCGTCGAAGACAGTACAAATATTTCTCTTTATTTGAGAATTTACACTACAAGAATACATACTTTTACAGCTACAACAAAAAACACTCCTCAGGAACGTATTTCCCCAGGAGTCTATCACACAAGATTAATTCCATCAATTAA
Source organism: Lathyrus sativus (assembly GCA_963859935.3). Taxonomy (NCBI): domain Eukaryota; kingdom Viridiplantae; phylum Streptophyta; class Magnoliopsida; order Fabales; family Fabaceae; genus Lathyrus; species Lathyrus sativus. The sequence continues at coordinate 186,853,320 of OZ012735.1, read as the reverse complement.
CATCTCTTCCGAAGATCCCCGATGAAATTTGAGATCTCCAGTACATTATGGATTACTGCTAAAGTTCTACAATCTACAGTGATATTTTAACCCCCTGTGAAGATGCTCTCTCGAGTTTTCATCATTTTGGGTAGAAACTGAGACTCGTTCATGGCAAACAAACCATGAGACATGGGGAAGTTATTTCAAGAAACTGAGACCCGTTCATGGCAAACACACCATGAGGCGTGGGGAGGTTATTTCATAAAACTGAGACCCGTTCATGGCACACAAACCTTGAAGCATAGAGAGGTTTATCATCCTTTTGAATAGTTATTCGAAGACATCTCTTTTCCTGGTTAATCTCGGCAGTAGATTTCCAGAAGACCCCGGCAGTAGGTATTTCTATTTCATTTCCTGGATAATCTCGGCAGTAGATTTCTAGAAGACCTTGGTAGCAGGTATTTCTATTTCATTTCCTGGCTAATCTCGGCAGAAGATTCCAGAATACTTCGACGAAAGTATTTTCTCCAATAGTTGCAACATAGAATCTCGGCAGCAGATTCCCTAGAAGTTCTAACAATAGACGCTTTGGCAAAAGTATTCTCGAAATGAGTTATAAGTCTCGACAGTAGACTTCTCTAGCTGATATCTTGAATCAATTACATTTGACCTATGCAGTAGGTTCTGCAAGTGGATTTTCTCACAAGTTCTTCACGATATGTTTATGGATTCCTTGTGATTGTTGACATTCCCCCGTGGAGTCTCGCTTTGTTGAGCCTGTTCTTCCCGTGTGTCGTGTCCAGTTCATCCCCTGTGGCATCTTGCCTCCACAGGACTGTTTGTCTTGCATTATCATACCATTTCATATCTTATGCATTCGGTGGTCTCTTAGGGCCAAAAAATTCGTGCAATGTTTGTATTTAAGTCCCTCCTATCACGTCGAGACGAAGATGACATCTCCCTATCTTCGGATAGAAGGAACTTATATAGCGGCATCTGTCACACCCTAATTTTTGACCACGAGATCCCACCGCCTTGTGCATTTTCTTGCGTGTTATCTTATACTTTTGTGTGTGTGTTTGTTATAGCTAACCAATTTATGCAGCCGCAGTAATCACAAGAGGAGATATATTTCATTCTCGCAATCGATTAGTTCAGGGAATGACCCCTTGCACCTGATTCAAAGAGTTCCTAGGGTTCTATGGATTTAATGGAAGTTCCGGTGTTTGCTCCTGAAGAGGATCAAGGCTCTCCTTCAGTTGGTGTTGAGCATGGTGATTTGAGGGCCAAATAGTGTTCTATGGTGACAAAGGTTGGGACAGACTTTGTCTTATTTATGAAGTGTATCCTCATGCGTGTTGATATTGCCTCAGTAATATTTCGTGATCAATGCATCGTAAAGTGATAAGTTCGAATGGAAATCTTGAACCGAGTTTGGACGAGAAGTTCTTAAAGCAAGATTCAAATCAGTTCACTTTTTTCTACAAAGTTTAAGTCCAAGATTCAAGTCTTTTAAATCATCATTCAAATTTTAGAAAATAAGGTGCAAGCTCTAAATAAGTCTCGATATCCATGGAGTTTTGGCAAGAATTAATTAATGGACTACATAGCCAAATCAGTTATAAAATTAAGGATTTTATATTCGCTTGTTATTTACAAGGCACCAAGCCATTTTCAAACCGCATATGATAAGGTCACTTGAGATAATAAATGTATAACGTAAACCCAAGACCATTCTAACAATCCAGGTATCTGAGCTATCAACCCGGAGGATCACCGTGTACATTAATTTAACTAATTCAAGGAGCAAGACAGTGTACTGTTGACAAGATTAATAAATCTCATGCTAAATGTTCACATTAAGGATGTACAGGTCAATACAAGAACCTACGAGATTCCTAAACTCATAAGTTATAAGTCCTAAAACTCCTTGCTCCTTATCGCGTCCATGATTCGATCTTCAGCAAAACCATTTCGTTCATGATTAGAGAGAACAAAAGAAGGGAGTTTTGGGGATACCCAAAGAGCACTCCGTATACCTTTTCTTCTCCCAAGCATCAATGAAGGAAGACAGGGTTACCCGTTCAAGACACGACCTCGGTTCAAGTCATGATCATTCCCACAGATAACACTGATCTGTCTAGGTAAGCAATCCATAAGGCATGTCGAAGAAGGGTTCTACCGGTTGTCGTAACATGTCCACAAACATAGCAACAAGAAAAGAACGTATTACAATGACGAAAATTATTCAAGGCAGCTCATGACAGTTAACAGCAAGCTCCCTAATTGCTTTTTGAAGGAATTCAGGATGGAAAGAAAGAACCATTTCAAACCACCGTCGCAGGATGAATTCGATCATTACGGTCAAGCCAAATAATACAACAGCACAATTATGTCATACCACCTCCAGTCTCTCCAGTTAACGAGCAGGCTGCCGCAAAAGTCTCCGCCTGTATATTGACCCAAGACTTCATGATCTATAGAGGCCTCTTCTGAAAATCATGCCTATAGTACCTTTCGCCGTTGACGCTGAACGTTAACTCTCGACATAGTTTGATTTGCACAGACCAAAATTAACCTGCAGTTTGATTTTACATATTAAATTAAGAGGAAGAGAACAAAGTTTCATTAATTCACCCAGACCTAGACGCATTTGGTGGAAAAAATAAAGACTACATGAATCACTAAGAAAGAAATCAAAAGAGACCAGACATAACCTTGTTAGAGAGGCTTACTATCTTCACCAATTCGTGTTAGCAACATAATGGCCACTTCCATTGCACCTACAAAACATAGAGCAGGAAATATTAAACAACAGCACTTTCCTCAAAACGAGAGTCAGGACTAGATTTGCAATGTATTGAAAGCCAAACCTTTTTTCCTGGAGCCATCTCGTGACTTACAGGCTTCACTATTGCAGGATGTGCTTTTGAGTAATCTTAATGAATAAAGGAATTTAAAACCGTACCAACGTCTTCATACACGTAAATATCAACGACGACTCCGAGCAGGCTATTGTTAAGCATTAGTGACACCTCCATTTATCTTCCGTGAGGGCCATAAGCCGGTATGCCATGTCGACCTGTTATACGAGACCAGTTCTGCATCAAAGAAAAAAGGCGTCAAGACAACAATGAAATCATCACCAGTTTTGAATTCAAGAAAGCCACGACCGTGACATCAAACAGCCTACCATGGAGGTCAGCTTCTCTTGGCATCTAAGGCTTCAAACATGAATAACCGCCTCACATTCTCTTTTTCTTCAAGCTTTGCCAAAACCTTTAAATTACCTACACAATGTCCATGTTAGGAATCTATTACAGAAAGCACTTAGTCATTGTCATAGCAGTTCTGTAGAATTTAATAGGCCTACCATTATACCAAGCTTTTGCATTTTTGTGGAGTTGTCATTTGGAATTCATTAAGGCTTCAACAGCAGCTACGCCTTCAACATTCCTACACAACCAAAGCCAATACCAAATATCTAAACGCGCTTCCAATAAACAATATTCTTTCCCGATTAAGCTCAACACAAAACCCGGAGATAAGGGTACGAGCACACGCTTTGGTTAGAAAGAATCGTATTGAATCAACATTTACTACCTTCTGTTGCGGTGAGAATCGTGATACCAAGTTATTGATTAACTTGAATCTTTAATTCTTTGAATTCACAACCGGACTTTAATTTATCCAAAGGAAAGGTCTAAAGAGAGAAAGAACCTTTTGCGCGATGTAACAACAACGCTAAGAGATTCGGGGATCGGGGGTTGGTTATGCATAGGGTAGGTATTTCACATCCTAAACATCTGTAGTACTCTACAGGAACGTTTTGTTTGTTTGCATGCTAAGTTTGCTAAATGTTTGCTATGGGTTGGGATTGGGTAAAAGAATGTAGGTTAAAACCTAAGGATAGTTTCTAAGTTTGCTCGCAAAGACATTGTGTCCTCTGCCTACGTATCCTAACTTGGATAGAATCAGAGCAATCGTAGTTCACCTCACTAGGGATGAAGAACACTTGATTATGATCAAGGTTCAAAGGGGAACAAACATATCCATGCTTGTGTAGAGTTTCACAAAACTCTCTAGATCTATGTTGAACTCTCAAGAAAGGGAAGTAAGTAATCATATCCACGATTCTTACATAGAGTTAACCAAACTCTATCCTAAAGTTCTACGTTGTAAGACCGATTGGTTCTATCCAGACCAAAAGGTTGGAGAAAGGGAAAGGTTGCTCGTCAAGATATCGCATCTTGTGCCTACGTATTCTCATTGTCCGATGAGAAATCAGAGCGGTCGTAGTTCGGGCCCGAACTACAGAATAAGGATGAATTGGTTCTTTCCAGACCAAAAGAGGGAAGAAGGTTCTATCCAGACCTATGAGTTTAAATCCTATTGGTTCTATCCATACCAAAAGGATGGGAAAAGGTTCTATCCAGACCTATGAGTCTAAATCCTATTGGTTCTATCCAGACCAAGAGGAGGGGAAAAGGTTCTATCCAGACCTATGAGTTTATATGAGCTATCTATGACCCAAGGGTCAATAGAGAGACTTTTCCTTTGGAAGGAGAAAGGAGGCAACCTGGATGAGAACTAAAGAGTTCCATCACTTGGGGGAGAAATACTTAACAAAGGAATTAAACAAATAAGCATGATGAATACAAGGAATATGGTTACAACCAAGCAAGCATGCATATCATAATAAGCAAGGATTAAATTGATACAAATGGTTTCCACCTAGTATGACACATCTTCACAAAGATAAAGGTAACAACCCAAGGGATGCATATTCACAAATATGGAAACAACAATCATGCAAATAAATCACAACTTAAGATGATCATACTATAAGTTCAAAATGTAATAACATTTAGGCCTTGATGACAATCAAGTATGTAAAGAATGTTCACAACAGTTAAGTTCAAGATTTAGGAGGAGAAAATGTAGGTTCATGGTAACAACCAAAAGAGAAACAAAGCCTTAACATGTTAACAAACACAAAGGAGTTAATCACAATCAAATCTTACAAGATAAGTCAAGCATGGTTCAAGAGAAATTCATCAAGACGCAAGGTAACGACCAAAAGAACTGAACCAAATTACAAGTAGGCAAAAGGCATTGTAAATACAAACAATTTGAAATTTTATTTCATTGAATAAAAATAGACAATGTCATGAACATTTTACAAAAAGAATGGGTTAAAAATAATGAAAAATGAACAAGCTATGATTTTTTGAAGTTTCATGAAAATATTAAGCAAAGCATGTAAATAAAAAAAAAGAAAAGGGCATAGGAAAGGATTGAACCCACGCCCTTTGGTTCACAAACCCAACACCTATCCACTCAGCCACCATGCGCGCTTTTGCAAGATATGGAAAGGGATAGAGAAGAAAATAAAACAAGGCAATTGAAAATAAAAACAAAAGAGTTGATCTCCACATAGATCGAACTCAGGTCAGGCAGGTAAAGGGGTATAAGGCGCGCAAGCTTCTACCACTGGGGTGGCTATACATCCAAGTATTTTGCCACCCCAATAAATACAAAAGGTATCTTTTGAGATTTTTCTGGGCAAGGTAAAGGCAAAAACAAGGAAATGCTAAAATACGAATTGACTCTAACTTTCTCAAAACTCCACCAAATCAAGTAAAATTTGAGTCTATCATGCTTGAATTTTTATAAGGATCATGATGGTACTAACAAATTTTTGAAACAACAACCACACATTAAAACACGAATGCATATGCAACTTGGTATTTGATTTGCATTTTGATGAACATGGAACACAACAGATGCAATCAGGATTAAAGAAAGATATGAGTAAGTTACAAATATGATTCTGAATGAATTACAACAAAGATTTTGTTCAAAAACAGCCTTGGATCAAAAAAAGGCAAGTGAGTTGCAATGATAGACATGATATGGTCATGAGCAAAAATGAAATGATAAAAAATGCAAGAATTCAAAGCTAGCACTGGTTTGCACATGTTTCAAATATAATTATTGGATGAATCCTAACAAGAAAATCAGTCAAAGGATTTTAGAACAAGGAAATAGTAGGTGAGTTGCAAGTTGCTTTGGAAAATGTCATCTTGATACAACGGCTCAAACAATGCAAATGTAAATCATCAAACCAGTCTGTACTAGCTCTAAATATGTTGTTTGTAAAGTTCAAACTTGAAGGAGACTCAAAATCAAACCACAGCAGAATGTGACTCATGAGTTGCAATTATTGCACATGAGCTGAAATGACAATTTTCAAAAACAGTTTGCAGCAAACTTAACTAGGCAAACAATCATGAATCAACACAACCAACATGTAAATGAGTTTCAAACATAAGATGAGTTTAAACATACATGGACCTCAAACTCAAGCTGAAATGCAAAATAACTTGTACTTGGTGAAATGTGAAAATGAAGCTAGGCTGAGAAGCCTCAAAACAGTTTGGACAAAAATCTAATATCATTCAACCATGTTTCTATAACAACAAATGCATATATAAAGCTTTCAAAATAGAACAAAGGTTGGTTTAAATAGAAGCTAGTAGCACATTCTATTATCAACTCATGGCATTACAAGCAAACAATAACCCAAGCAGGCTCAAATCCAACACAGTTCCAACAATGCAAATTATGAATTCAAATGTGGCAATGCTCAAGGCATCCTAATTCATGTGATGATTGCTACTTTACAAGTAGGTTTTGGCATGGAAGATAAATTTTAGCAGTTATGCACACAATGTTATTCTAATGCAGCAAGCATGAAACAAAAACAGCAGTTCACAATGGCATAGAGGCATACTTGTCATGGCAATGTCAAGCATCCTACTCAATATGCATTTTTCATGACAGTTATGACCATTTGACAGCAAAACTAACACAAAGCAATGTTGGTCATCATGGATTAATACAACATGATATGAATCATTCCAACAGAAACAGTACATTGGCATGCCTATTTGCTAAAAATCCAATCATACTGACAGTTCATATGAGTTGACAAACTCAAAATGGCCCTTAACAGAACCAAAGCATTTCCAATATAACAATGTTGACAAACATTTAGCAGACATGTCATAGCAATTTAAAAACAGGAAGGCACATGATATCTTGGCACAAGATTCATGACAATGGTGTAGCAAATGAAACAAGCATCACAACTGTGAAACAAAAGCTAACCTAGATTCAAACATGACCTAGGGGAAGGGGAACCTCATGAAACAACTAACAAGCAATTCAAATATCACAAATAAACAAAGGCTGATAGATTTATGGCAAGCACAACAACATCTCATGTTTGGATCTCTAAAGCTACCCTTGTAGAAAAAATTTCTCAAAACAGTTATAGACAACATACAAAGTTTATTTTTGACAGAATATTATCAACACATTACTCATGAACAATATACTTTAACAAAGCAATATCATAGCAATAAAACACAAGCTCTTGACAAAGAGCCAACTTGGGACAACATGATTATGGTTTTCACAACAAGAACTTCAAAATTGCAAAACATGAAAATGTATGTATAATGAAGAGGTTAAGCATTACATACCTCTTGTAGACCTTCTTGAGCAAGCTAGAAAGCAAAGAAACCCAGAGATCTTCTTCTTTGGCATAGATTTGGAGTTTTCTTCCTCTTGAAGCAATAAGCAATCCTTTAAGACAGTTTGAGTAATGAGCTTCCCAACTTGTTTTTGAGACTTTGGATAGTTGAAACAAGATATATATGAGGTTTTGGGGGTGTTGAAGTGGTAGGAAAGGCCTTAAGTAGAGACTTGGCTTCCAAAGTGCATAAAAGTCAAAATATGAAGGTATGAAGGTTGACTTTTAGATTGATGAGTTTTCTGATGAAAGTAATGGTAGGAACAGTTTCAAATGGTCATTTTAAGGGTGTGTAGATGGTCTTTGAAGTGTTTTGATGTTTGGAACAAGAACTAGCATGAAAAGTCGAAAATGGTGATTTTTGTGATTTTGAGAACTTAAGCAATTTCAAGCAAGGAAAGGAATGAGAGAGCTATGAGTTCTATGTGTTCTTGATAGCTCTGGGGTGATTTGGAGAGTGTGAAGAAGTCTCTATTTATAGACCATGAGGAGCTTGGGGCAGATTTGGTTGCATTGGCCTTTGGAGGGAAATTTGGAGGAAATCTTCCACAAAATCTTGAGACATCTTCATCCATCATGCTCTTGGCACAATGCAAGCAAGAAATCAAGTGGAATTAGGTGTGTGAGGTGACTGAATAATGCCTAGAGTGTAGAGGTTACAGCTGCTACAACTTTGGAGCAAAAAGTTTCTCTTTCCTCTTTTGAATTTCTTGATTATTTTATTGCAACTTGCTTGCAACTTATCTCTCTCTCTCTCTCTCTCTCTCTCTCTCTCTCTCTCTCTCTCTCTCTCTCTCTCTCTCTCTCTCTCTCTCTCTCTCTCTCTCTCTCTCTCTCTCTCTCTCTCTCTCTCTCTCTCTCTCTCTCTTCACATCTTTCATTTTTTCTGCATTTTTACTCATCCACACCTCTAAATATCAGATTGAACATGATCCAATGGCTGAGCATGGCCCAAGTTGTTGAAGTTTGAATTTTTGGAAAAAGTTGAAGTGGTGACTTCAAGTGTGGGAGCCCCAACTTCCATCATCCATAACTCTCTTCTCACAAATGCTATTGAGGAGTTCTATCACATTTTAGAAAGCCCTCAAGTAGCTCTATAACTTGTATGTTTTTGAGATTTTCAAATTCTAGATGGAACTAGGTTGAAAAACCCCTCCAAGTTGTTGAAAAAACATACTCAAGAGGCCAAATAACCTAAAATTTTTCTGTTATTTCCCTTCTTGAAATGAATTTGGTCATAACTCCAAATCTATGCATTTTTTGAGCATGGACCACTTTGGGACTTTTGTAGGTCTTGTCAAGAGCTTTCCAATGAGCTTTGAACCAACTCAATTGGATGTGTGGTTGAGGAGTTATGGTCTTGCCCCTTTCAAAACCCTAATTTCCGATTTTTGCAATTACTTCCTAACCTTTGATCCAATGGTCATGAAATTTTATGGGAAGGTGTAATATGACATAAGGAACATTTTTTATTCACATCTTGAAGTCAAATTCCTTATGGTTGAAGAGTTGACTTTTCGGTCAACCGTACGATCAATCAGTGACTACCGAGTCGGCTGTTGATGCTCTGGGTATTTTGAGGCCTTGAAACTCTTTGAATATACTTTACTAAGCCATAGGGACTTCAGATCCCACCATTGGAACACTATTTAAATCAAAAGTCAAACTACGGTTGACTTTTCCTGATCAAAAACCCTAACCGGGTATCCTGAACTGCACTGTTCTCAATTCCCGGGTGACAACCTCAAATTGGATTCATACTTGACCCAATGTAGTGTCCTTGATCTTGTTTATAGTTGAATCAATCCAAAACATTGATTGATCAAACCATCAAAGCCTCAATTTCTGACGGTACGGAACCCGGATTCATCTGCATCTTGACAAAGATAAACTTGAAATGGGTTAAGGTTAGTTAATCAAATGAATATGATCCTAAAATGATGATGAGGATCTAAGGGGTCAAAATTTGGGGTACAACAGATGCCCCTATTTAAATATCTTCACTAGATGGCAATGAGAGATGATAATCCTCATAGAATCGTAGTGAAAGGTATTTAAATATAGCAAACCATAAATTTTGTCCCTTAGATCCGATGGTATGCAAAACGACAAATGCTGAAATGAAATGAGTTCTAAATGGTGTTTTATGATGCTTGAATGCAAGACAGATGCATACACACGAGCAAATATAAAAGAACGGCAATACGACGAGTAACCACCCACGAGGGACCCAACACACCGAGGAAAGATTCAAGGTAAATAAGCAAGATAGTTCAAGCATGACTAAGGATGTTGTTCAAGCGAATCTTTCACACAGGGGACACAAATCCCAACAGGGAAGACACAAACCTCACTGGGGAAGAAGGAAATTCTTCACTGGGGAAACGGAAGAAAAGAAATGCAAACCTCACTGGGGAAGAAACCCACCGAGGAAAACTTTTCTCGGGAACAATTCCACTGGGGATGCAAATCTTCACCGGGGAAAAGACAGAACGGAGACACGAACCTCACTGGGGATAACCAGATGAGAAATTTCCTATAACTAAGAGTTCAAACGGGATCTTCAGGAAAAGGTTAGAAACAAGACTGGACGCGCCGGGGAAGCTAGTATCCACTAGTTCTCTGAGACTCGACTGGGAAAGCAACAACCTCAATAGGGAAACCGGTGACGACTAGAACAACAAATAGTTTCAAACAATGTTAGTTTCCATTAGACTTACTGGGGAGGATGGTGAAGACCAATCTAACAAACGGTTTCCAAAAAGTGCTAAATACCACTAGGCTTCCTAGGGAGATGGTGACGACCAAATCAAGGCTAAATTACAATTAGGAATTCCAAACAATATTGATAAAACACTGGACTTCGGCTGGGGGAATTGGTAACAACCGACTAATAACGATTAGTTTTTAAGCAATGCCAGTAACCACTGGATTTAGAAAGAACTGGATTTTCAAAGAGTTTGGTGACGACCAGGTCTGCAAACAGGAAGCATAAATTGTAAGTTCAGAGTATGCCTAAGAGGGGGGTGAATTAGGCTTTTAGAGACTTTTTTCGATTTTTGATATTCTTTAATTTTACTTCGGTTATGTTCTTGGTGATGAATGCAGTAGAAAGCATAAAGAAAGTGGACACCAAGATTTATAGTGGTTCCCCTCACAATCCGAGAGTACTCCACTCCCCTTTCAACACGAAAGAGAGTTTTCACTATTGTTTAAGAAAGTACAACCTATCACACCATCAACCGGTGAGGCCTACTAACAAACAATTTCAACAACTTAGGATGCAAGAACAATCCTCTTGCAACACTCACCCTTGTGTCCAACAATCCTGGATCACAAGTCAAATACAAGTAATTCTAATGATTTGATGAGAGTAATAATAGTGAGATCAATACAAAGATTGATCTTCTCCTTTTGATTAGAGTTCACTCTTTTGATCTCAATACAAGTGTTCAATGCTATGCATATGAAAAATATGAACAATATGAACACTTTGAAAATATTTGAAAATATTTGAATTTTAGTGAATTTGATTCAATGAAAAATTTGAAAATTGTAGGAGAGTGTTTGTCAATTTGAATTTTACAGAATTTATATCAGTCAAAACACCATTTCAAAAGGGTATATGAAAATACAAAACAATGGATGGAAGGGTATAACATTTGAACACATTTTGAACTTGAAAGGAAACAATTTTTCAGAAAACGTTCAGTGTTAATCGGTTAACCATATAGGTTAATCGGTTAACACTGTAACGTTGGCCCAGAGAATTTGAAAGATAAGGGCGTTAATCGATTAACCTATATGGTTAATCGGTTAACACTGTAAAAACTTTGAAAAATAATTAATTTAAAAGATTTATACCAATTCCAAATGATTTTAAAACATGTTAATGCATTATGCAAAAATAGTTTACAGTATTGACTACTTGTATATCAATTTAGAGAGGGAACTTTGATATACCAGCCTTGTGTCCAAGTCTCGACAGATGTAGAACAATGTTTGCATACGGAGCTTGACTTGAAAGATAACTTTGCATAGTCTTGATAACTTTGAAAGGCTTGACTTTTTGCAACTAAGAGATGAGCTTCTTGAGTAGTGTTGACATCATCAAAACTTGAGATTGAAGCATGCTTCTACATTCTCCCCCTTTTTTATGATGGAAATCAAAAAGCGTCTGTGCGATATCTTGGTTCGGTATGCTTCTCCCCCTATGTCTAGCAACTCCCCCTATCTATACTGAGGCAAAAAATATGCACAGAGAGATATTAAAAGAACCAAGCTCTTCTCCCCCTTTGACATCAGCAAAAAGGAAAGAGCTTTCAAACAAACACAAGATAGCAGCATATATGGCAGCAAGCAATTATGTAAACAAGAAAGCAAATATAATTAAAAGAAATGCAGCATATAAAACATGCAACACAAATAGTGTACGGTTACAAATCAAACGGAAGAAAAATAACATAATCAGTTCGGAAAAGAAACAGAAGCAAAGCAACATAAGCAAATATTTTCGAAAAATCACTAGCCACATCCTCTTCATCTGCTTCCTCTTCTTCTTCACCTTCTTCATCCTCTTCATCATCGTTTCCGGTGTTGGTATGGCGAGAGGTCAGGATAAGGTTTCGGAGGGAAGCAATGGCTCGGGAGTGTTCACGGTGATGGTTCATAGATTCTCTAAGCTGGGTCATGATGGTTTGATAGAGAAACTCGTTAGAAATGCCTCCTTCAGGTACGAGATAGGCTTGATTTGCGACTGCTCCTTCATTAGCATACTTGTATGTGCCATCAGCGTCCTTGAAGATGCCAGTGTTCTTCACAATTGTTATATCATTAATCTCATTAGTTGTCGACTTCATCTTTGTGACCGTTTCTCTTTTGAGGTCCAATTCCGACAACTCGAGAATGCGTGAGACCAGCCGTGCACACGGAAGACGCGTCTGAAGCGAAAGCTGTTGTTGAAGATGATACATGATGGTCAGAATCCAATTTACCCGAATCTTGTTTTTGATAGCAAACAGAAGTTGCATTTCCAAGTCGTTGATTTGAGCGTGATTGGAGTCTTTCGGAATGAGCACATAGCAGATGATGTAATGAAGCATCCGGTCAGATACCGTCAAATTCTTTGCGTAGCAGAGCATACGAGCAGTCCTCTAATTAGCAACAATGGTTTCCTTTGGGAATCTGCAGATCCGGTAATAGTATTCCATTTTGTCGTAATTAGCCCATGGCCCTTCATCATAGTTTACCCCTTTCCTGAAAAACAACCGGTAGAGGGAATTTGCAGCTTCAAAGCAATATCAGACAGTTTTTCTTTCAACCGATAGTCACGAACCACTGTTTCCAAAACGTGTTCACCATCAACATTTAAATACACAGACAGCTTATTCAAGAAATTCTTAACCAAATCCGGATAACAGTTACCGGAGTCAGAGACGAACTTATCCATCCTTTGGTACTTCAGCAAAGCAGGAAAGTCAAAAGACGAAACCGGAAAAGCTTTGAGATTGACATATTTTACCGGCAAGATGTGGCAAAAACGAACCTTGAAGTCCATGCGTCGTTTCTTTGTGGTTTCCATGGAGATGCTATCTTCTTCAGATTCAGACTCGTACTCTGGAAGCTTTCCTTTTCCTTTGTCAGACGAAGCCATGGAAGAAGTTTGTGAGAAACTGAGGTTGTGGGTTCTGAGGCAGTTAGGGTTTGAGAAGATGGAGATGGTTATGAGGAGTTATCCCACTTAGAGAGTGGGAGAGAGATAGTGGGTTTTAAACTTAGGGTTTGAAGAGGGAAGTTTCAAATACTCTTGTAGTCAAAGAAGAGGGAATAGGATTCCAAGGATATGTTGGATTGAAATTTTAAGAAAATATTTACCACATAAATAAAACAAACAAATATAATTTTCCAAAATTTAAAACACTTTTCGTTTCTGATTTTTGCCCATTTTGACAGTGTTAATCGGTTAACCATATAGGTTAATTGATTAACTTGTTAAAAAATTTAATTTTCAGACAAAAAGTTACAGTGTTAATTGGTTAACACATAAAAAAAATAAATCAGAACTGAAAAACTTTCAGTGTTAATCGGTTAACACCTGCGAATTTTGGAAAAATGCTTACAAACAGAATGCAAACATATTGAAAACATACATAATATCATGCATACATAAAATAGAAAAAGGTCAGATGTCACCTTCATCAAGAATCCCAAGTTCTCGCCGAATTTTGTAGAATGGTTCTTTCGCCAAGGGTTTGGTTAAGATGTCGGCAGTTGATTGTGCGTGTCGACGAAAGTAACATCTACATCTCCATTTAATACGTGATCTCGAATGAAGTGATGTCGGATATCTATGTGCTTTGTTTTTGAATGCATGACCGGGTTCTTGGTAATGTTGATGGCACTTGTATTGTCACATAGTAGAGGAATGTAGCCGAGATTGACACCATAATCCAGAAGTTGTTGTTTGAGCCACAGAATTTGTGCACAGCAACTTCCTGCTGCAATATACTCCGCTTCAGCTGTACTAAGTGCTACACATGCTTGCTTCTTGCAGGCCCATGACACTAGAGCATTCCCGAGAATGTGACACGTACCACTTGTGCTTTTTCTATCGTTCTTGCATCCTGCATAGTCAGTGTCAGAATAACCAACTAAAGAACAAGTACTACCTTTTGGATACCATAATCCGACGTTGGTTATCCCTTTGACATACTTTATAATTCTTTTCACGGGTGTGAGATGCGATTCCTTTGGACTTGCTTGAAAGCGTGCACACAAACAAATGCTAAACATAATGTCAGGACGGCTTGCCGTCAAATATAGTAATGAACCGATCATACCTCGATATTTTGTAATATCAATTTGAGTACCGGATTCATCTTGATCAACATACGTTCCGGATCCCATAGGAGTGGACATCACCTTGCACGAATCCATATCGAATTTCTTCAATAATTCCTTGCAGTACTTGGATTGATTAAGGAAGATACCATCCTTTGTTTGCTTGATTTGTAGTCCAAGAAAATAATTTAGCTTTCCCATCATGGACATCTCGAATTCTCCTTGCATCATGAGTGAGAATTCTTCGCAAAGTTCTTTGTTTGTTGAACCGAAGATGATGTCGTCGACATAGACTTGAACCAATAGGGTGTTAACTTTGATCTTCTTTATGAACAGTGTCTTGTCAACTTTTCCTTTTGTAAATCCTTTCTCACATAAGAAGTTGCTAAGGCGATCATACCATGCTCTTGGTGCTTGTTTTAACCCGTAGAGTGTCTTTTTCAGTTTGTACACATGTGAGGGATTCTTGAAGTCTTCAAAACCCGGAGGTTGTTTGACGTAGACTTCTTCATTGATGTAGCCATTCAGGAAAGCTCTTTTGACATCCATCTGGAACAACTGAAAATTCATAGAACACGCGTAAGCAAGTAATAATCTAATTGCTTCTAACCGTGCTACCAGAGCGAATGTTTCATCAAAATCAATTCCTTCCTCCTGGTTGTAGCCTTGTGCGACCAATCTTGCTTTGTTACGAACTATGATACCATTCTCGTCAAGTTTGTTTTTGAACACCCATCTTGTTCCTATGATGTGCTTATTATTCGGTCTTGGTACAAGAGTCCAAACTTGATTTCTTTCGAATTGGTTGAGTTCTTCTTGCATTGCTACAATCCATTGATCGTCGCCTAAGGCTTCATCAATCTTGGTTGGTTCAATTTAAGACACAAAAGCCATGTTGAGACAAGCATCCTTAAGATTTAGTCGAGTTGCAACGCCTTGGCTAATATCACCAATAACTTTATCTATCGGGTGAGCTCTATGAGTTCTCCATTCCTTCGGAAGATCTTGATGTTCTTGAGTGACATCTTCTTATAATATTGCTTGATCCTTTGAATTATTTTCTTCATGTTATGAAGTATCTACAATATCATCATCATCATCCAAAATAATATTATCCTCTTTCGAGGGGTTAGTCTCATCAAAAGAAACATGAATGGATTCTTCAATAGTAAGAGTTCTTTTATTAAAAATTCTAAAAGCTCTACTAGAAAGAGACTAACCAAGGAATATACCTTCGTCGGACTTCTCATCAAACTTACCGAGATTGTCCTTATTGTTGTTGAGAACGAAACATTTGCAACCAAATATGTGGAAGAATGCTATGTTTGGTTTCCTACCCTTGAACAACTCATACGGAGTCTTTTTGAGAATTGGTTGAATATTCACACGGTTGCTTACGAAACATGCCGTGCTTACCGCCTCTGCCCAAAAATACTTAGGAAGATTCGAGTCGCTCATCATTGTTCTAGCAAGCTCCACTAGTGACCGATTCTTCCGTTCTACGACGCTGTTTTGTTGAGGAGTCCTTGGTGCTGAAAAATTATGAGAAATTCCATGTTCTTCGCAAAAATCTTCAAAATATGAATTTTGGAATTCTCCACCGTGGTCGCTTCTTATGGATGCTATAGTGAGTGACTTCTCGATTTGAATTTGTTTTGCATACTTTTTGAATGCTTTGAAGGCATCATTTTTCTGCACTAAAAACATTGTCCATGTATATCGAGAGAAATCATCAACAATAACTAAAGCATAAATACTACCTCCGAAACTCTTTGTTCTTGATGGACCAAAAAGATCCATATGCAACAATTGAAGTGGTCTTGATGTAGAAACCACTTGCTTGGATTTGAAAGATGTCTTGGTCTGTTTCCCTTTTTGACATGCATCGCATAATTTATCCTTGATGAATTTTATCTTTGGAAGTCCAACAACTAGATCATGCTTTATCAATTTGTTTAGATGCTCCATGTGGATGTGAGCAAATCTTTTATGCCAAAGCCACGCCTCATTGTTGTTTGCCATAAGACACTTTACCTTCAAGGAAGAGTCATCAAAAGAAATCATAAAAATGTTATTATATCTTTTACCTTTTAGCACAATGTCATGAGTGACTTCGTGTTCTATCAAACATTCCTCCTTTGTGAAGTTGATTCGGAACCCTTTGTCACACAATTGACTTATGCTAAGTAGGTTGTGTTTAAGGCTTTCCACATAAAAAACGTCTTCGATGATTGTACATGGAGGTGCACCAACGGTTCCAACTCCAAGAATTTTTCCCTTATTATCATCACCGTAAGTAACGTATCCTTTGGCCTTTAATGATAGACTTGAAAATTTGTTTATGTCTCCCATCATATGCTTCGAGCAACCGCTATCAAGATACCATTGATTAGACGTTGTCTTGAAGCATACCTACAACACAAAATTAAGTAGTGTTAGGTACCCAAATTGCTTTGGGTCCTTGATAGTTAGTACCTTTTTCAACCACACATAATTCCCTTTAGCAACACCAATGTTGCGCACATAGCACGCATTAGGTGTATGGCCTTTAATTCCATAATAAAAACATGTAGGCTGAAGATGACTTCTATATCTAGGAACATAATTCTTTTTCTTAACAATTCTTTTCTTTTTATTAATTTGATGCATATTATTAGAATTGTTTGTCTTTTCTTTAACAACTTGTTCACTTGCTTTCACAAAAATGGTTTCATTGGTACTTGGTTTGGAAAACTTAGAATATCCTAAACCACTTTTATCATTAGGATATCTTTGGTGCCTATGAATTTCCTCCAAGCCAACTTGACCTTTTTCGTATCTTTCTAAAATTCTTTTAAGTTGAACAATTTGAAAAGATAAGGATTCACAATTTTTGCACACAAGACTTTGTTTTTCATCCATCAATTTTTGTTTTTCATTTTCAATATTTTTTATAAAAACAGTATTTTGTTCTTCCAAAAATGAAATTCTTTTCTTTTGAGATGAGATGCTTTTATACAAAGTCTTGCACTCTTTTAGAAGTTCATCTATGACTTCTTGTGCATCATTGTCATAAACTGAAAAATTGCTACTAACCTTATCAATTTCTTCATCGGAATGATGTGATGCCATGAGAGCCATATTTGCACATTCGTCGCTATCCGATTCCGATGATGAGCTTATCTCGTTATCGTCCCATGCAACATAGGCCTTCTTAGTTTTGAAATCCTTCTTGCCTTTGAATTTTCCTTTATTTGCGAGTTTCGGGCAACCCGGCTTTATGTGACCTTGTTTCCCACATTCGTAACATGTAACTTCTTGATTTGATGTGGATGCCTCCTTTTTCCTGAAATGTCTATTCTTTTTAGAAAAAGAGTAATTTTTATTATTATTAAAAAACTTACCAAGCTTCTTTACTAGAAGCATGAAATTTTCGTCTTCGGAAGATTCGTCATTTTTGTCATCCTTTGTGTCAATCTTTAAGGCAATTCCTTTGGACTTCTTGTCTTGACTTTCATGCTTCTCAAGCCTTCCAAGTTCCAGTTCATGCTCTTGAAGTTTTCCAAATAAGGAAGCGGATGTCATCGTTGAAAGAATCTTCTTTTCTGAAATAGCAGTCACCTTCGGTTGCCATTCTCTTGTTAAGGATCTTAGGACTTTCAAGTTGAGATCATCATTGGTGAAGGTCTTCCCGAGAGCAATCAAATGATTTGTTAGATGAACGAATCTTTTTTGCAAGGCAACAATAGATTCACCGGGCTGCATACGGAACATCTCATATTCTTGACTTAACGTGTTGAGTCTTGTTCTTTTTACTTCGGTTGTCCCTTCATGCGTTTCTACCAAGGTGTCCCAAATCTGTTTTGCCGATTGGCACTGTGATATGCGGAAGAATTCGTCCATACTGAGAGCGCTTTAAAGTATGTTGATTGCTTTCTTCTCATTCAAAATTCTCTTCTTGTCATCTTCATCATATGAGGATTTTACCTTTGGAGTTCCAACACCATTTACCACACTTGTAGGAACATGTGGACCAGTTTCTACGGTTTCCCATATACTGTCTCCTTAAGCCTCAAGATGTGCCTTCATACGGATTTTCCAAAAATCAAAATATTCTCCAGAAAAGAGTGGTGGCTTGTTACTACTTCCACCATCTTTGAAAACCGGGTTGGTACTTGCGGAAGCCATACTGAATCGTTAGGAACAGGTTACCTTAACCCGCTCTGATGCCAATTGTAAGTTCAGAGTATGCCTAAGAGGGGGGGGGGTGAATTAGGCTTTTAGAGACTTTTTCCGATTTTTGATATTCTTTAATTTTACTTCGGTTATGTTCTTGGTGATGAATGCAGTAGAAAGCATAAAGAAAGTGGACACCAAGATTTATAGTGGTTCCCCTCACAATCCGAGAGTACTCCACTCCCCTTTCAAAACGAAAGAGAGTTTTCACTATTGTTTAAAAAAGTACAACCTATCACACCATCAACCGGTGAGGCCTACTAACAAACAATTTCAACAACTTAGGATGTAAGAGCAATCCTCTTGCAACACTCACCCCTGTGTTCAACAATCCTGGATCACAAGTCAAATACAAGTAATTCTAATGATTTGATGAGAGTAATAATAGTGATATCAATACAAAGATTGATCTTCTCCTTTTGATTAGAGTTCACTCTTTTGATCTCAATACAAGTGTTCAATGCTATGCATATGAAAAATATGAACAATATGAACACTTTGAAAATATTTGAAAATATTTGAATTTTAGTGAATTTGATTCAATGAAAAATTTGAAAATTGTAGGAGAGTGTTTGTCAATTTGAATTTTACAGAATTTATATCAGTCAAAACACCATTTCAAAAGGGTATATGAAAATACAAAACAATGGATGGAAGGGTATAACATTTGAACACATTTTGAACTTGAAAGGAAACAATTTTTCAGAAAACATTCAGTGTTAATCGGTTAACCATATAGGTTAATCGGTTAACACTGTAACGTTGGCCCAGAGAATTTGAAAGATAAGGGCGTTAATCGATTAACCTATATGGTTAATCAGTTAACACTGTAAAAACTTTGAAAAATAATTAATTTAAAAGTGTTATACCAATTCCAAATGATTTTAAAACATGTTAATACATTATGCAAAAATAGTTTACAGTATTGAACACTTGTATATCAATTTAGAGAGGGAACTTTGATATACCAGCCTTGTGTCCAAGTCTCAACAGATGTAGAACAATGTTTGCATACGGAGCTTGACTTGAAAGATAACTTTGCATAGTCTTGATAACTTTGAAAGGCTTGACTTTTTTCAACTAAGAGATGAGCTTCTTGAGTAGTGTCGACATCATCAAAACTTGAGATTGAAGCATGCTTCAACATAAATATATCCCTCAATACTTTAGGAACAAAAGCTAATATCCTCAAAGCGTTAGGATACAGCAGAGACGCAACCCTCAACCCGTTAGGATTGGACGAAGACCCTCAAAACTTTAGGAACGAAAGCTGAACATCCTCAATACATTAGGATATAGAAGAGACACCACCCTCAACACATTAGGATTGGACGAAGACCCTCAAAACCTTAGGATCAAAAACTAATACCCTCAAAACATTAGGATATAGAACACTTCGTGCAAATGCAACCACTTTAGTCTTTGGGAATTTCTGAACTCTGGATTCAAAGTATATATCTCCAAAGATACACAACCTGTGCTCGGGATGGCAACAAACATCTTCCAAAGGTACAAAGCCTGTGCTTGGAATCCAACAATACATCTCCCAATGTACGAAACCTGAGCTTGGGATGGCAACAAACATCTATCTCCAAAGGTACACAACCTATGCTCGGGATAGAAACAAACCTCCTCCAAAGGTACGAAACCTGTACTTGGAATCAATCAATACATCTCCAAAGGTACGAAACCTGAGCTTGGGATGGAAACCAATATCTATCTCCAAAGGTACACAACCTGTGCTTGGAATTAAACAATACATCTCCCAAGGTACGAAACCTGAGCTTGGGATGGCAACAAACATCTATCTCCAAAGGTACACAACCTGTGCTCGGGATAGAAACAAACCTCTTCCAAAGGTACGAAACCTGTGCTTGGAATTAATCAATACATCTCCAAAGGTACGAAACCTGAGCTTGGGATGGAAACCAATATCTATCTCCAAAGGTACACAACCTGTGCTTGGAATCAAATAATACATCTCCCAAGGTACGAAACCTGAGCTTGGGATGACAACAAACATCTATCTCCAAAGGTACACAACCTGTGCTCGGGATAGAAACAAACCTCTTCCAAAGGTACGAAACCTGTGCTTGGAATGGAAACAAACCTCTTAGTTTGGATTGATACACAACCAAATTGTTAGTATTTGTTGTCCATGGATTTTCATAATGTCAATTACCAACGGGCCTTACTTGAATATGATTGGTCACCACCAAATTACTTATACCAGTATCCATTGGATTTTCAAACAATGCTGGTCACAACCGTGCGTCGACGTCCTTAAGATAAACTTCTCAAATGAGACTGCCATTTATCGTTGAAGAATGATAAGCTTCTCTGAAGAGACTGCCACTTATCTAGGGACGAATAAGCTTCTCTACAGAGACTGCCACTTATCTGGGGATGAATAAGCTTCTCTACAGAGACTGCCACTTATTTGTTGATGACGATTTAAGCTTCTCCGAAGAGACTGCCACTTATCGCTGAAGACGATTAAGCTTCTCCGAAGAGACTGCCACTTATCGCTGAAGATGATTAAACTTCTCCGAAGAGACTGCCATTTATCGCTGAAGATGATTAAACTTCTCCGAAGAGACTGCCATTTATCGTTGATGTAGGTTAAGCTTCTCCCAAGAGATTGCCACTTACTGCTGAAGACGATTAAACTTCTCCGAAGAGACTGCCATTTATCTTTGATGAAGGTTAAGCTTCTCCCAAGAGATTGCCACTCACCACTGAAGACGATTAAACTTCTTCGAAGAGACTGCCATTTATCGTTGATGAAGGTTAAGCTTCTCCCAAGAGATTGCCATTTATCGTTGAAGACGATTAAACTTCTCCGAAGAGACTGCCACTTATTGATTGGAGATGATAAGCTTCTCTATAGAGACTGCCACTTATTGATTGAAGACGATAAGCTTCTCTACAGAGACTGCCACTTATCTGTTGAAGATGAATAAGCTTCTCTACAGAGACTGCCACTTATTTGTTGAAGATGAATAAGCTTCTCCACAGAGACTGCCACTTATTTGTATGGTAATGTAAGATGTTCTTCTTAATAGATAGTGCAAAATAAATGCACGTCCAGGTAGGTTCGGCGACCGACAGGGACCAAAGTTCAATCTAGAATATAGCTAGAAAGAAATTGTCAAACAAGACTCCAACCATTAAGAAATAAACTCGAATGGTGACTCACCTTATCCAATCATGGAAAAAGATAACTGAAGCAACCATCATCCACGAGGATTAAACTCTGTGGGGAATTGATAAAGGATGGACATTTTATGCTTAAGGGCTGACAACTCTATTAGAGAGAGACAACACACCCAATCACTGAGGAGGGAACCAAAGTGAAACAGGAACAAGTAACAACTGGAGATAGCAAAAATGCACAAATATTATGCATATGCTTATGCCATGCTTATGTTTATGCTGACGAAACAGACCAAACAAAACAAGAGATGAAATAAACATCTCGACACGGAGACCCAACCAACTTCACCAAAAATTGGACATCAAAGGGATGATCATGAAGAACAATAATTTCACTTCAAGGTTACCACCTTCTTTGGGAGAGAGTAATCTTCTTAGGCCAAAAAATCATGACTTCACTTGGATTGCCATCATGAGCTTGAATTCTTTGTTGAAGGAAAAAACACCAAAGGAAGTTCCAAGATCAACCGAAGTAATAACTTAATCGGAGAGCTGACAAAGGGTATCATGTGACCAAAATCTTTTTGCCCCATTGATAGTATAACAATCCTTTTCTGGTGAGCAACGACTCTTGCGACAAAATAGGCTTCAAACTTTTCAGCCCCAAATTACATGGTCTGCGGGAAGACCATCGAGAGAACTAGCATAAACATGCTTCAATGTCTTCAAACTCTTATAGGGAGAGATTTACAAATCTCGACGTGATTGCCCCAGTTTAACGGTATTTGTACAACAAAGTCTTCAGACTGTGGAAGTAACGACTGGGGAACAAACTTGCCCCTGCTAGCTGGTAACTACAAAAGATTTGTCCCAGACTAAACTGTTCATTGAGAGCTTCATCTGATCTTGACCTGGTCGACTCTGATTAGCTGAACGTTATGACAAATGATTAACAAATCCTTCAAATTGGTTTCCCCAGGCTGAGCTTCCTTTATCAAGTCAAATTTCCTAGCTGACAGCGCTCGTTGGGATTCCTTTGATATTGGATTGTTTTGCATGCAATGTTGTTCATTAATCGGAAGTTGTATCGGAGACGAGGTTAATCAGGTAAATTAGGTGAATTTTGAATTAATAGAAAATTAGATTTGTAATGGTGTTTTCATATCACTTTTAAATTAAAAATAATAAAAACAATTTATTTTATTTTGCATAACAAAAATAATGTTTTACAAAATAAAGAATTTTTATTAATGATTAATTCTTTACAAAAATAATAATAAATACATGAAATTACCAAAATAATAAATTACATTTTCTAAAAAAGTCATAAAATTCCTAATTTCCTAAATTGTTCGATTTTTCTTCGTTCCAATTCTGAGCTTCCGATTATTTCTCCGAACCTGCAAAAGTAGCAAAACAGACAACAATTTTATTGGTTAGAATTTTTATGCGACACCCTTAGAACATTTTCATCATCGGGTGCGTCGGGAGGGCAACGGATTACTCCAAAGCCGGCTCCCGACATTATTTCCAACCGAGTGTTAAATCAAGCAATTTCTGTTCTTATTTTCCGAGGCAACCGAGAGAGAGGTAAAAAGTAACTTTTAGAAGTGATTTTTCTAGAAAAGTGATTTTCAGAAAAAGTGCTTTTTGGAAAAGCACTTATTCAAAAGTGATTTTTCCAAACAAAGCACAAACAACTTTCCAGAATTTCTGAGGGTCCAAACGGATCAAAACAAACCATCTAGTAACCACCAAGCCGCAGAAGTTGCCAAAACAAACAAATCAAACTCAACAGCAACAATCAGTCAAAAGCATCCAATAAAACCGCAGGAAATATGGCAACAAATCCGACGAACAAGTTGCAAATCCATCAAGCCCACAATCTAAAAATGAACATATAAGTTCATCATAAGTTCAGAAAGAAAAAACCCTAAAGGGGAATGAACAAAAAACGGTGGCGATTCATCCACCATCAGATCTGAAAACCCTAAAGAAACAGGCGACGACGGCTCAGAGCATCCGAGGACGGATCTTCATCATCGCCGAAGAGAGGAAAACGACTTCCATCATCATTCTCCAACGGCCAAAACTCGGAGGTTCAGAAGAGCTAAAAGCTCATCATCATCACCATCCGTGAAGAAGGAGAGGAAGAAGCTCGAATCCCAGAACGCAAATATCATTATCGGAGGGCGACGAAAATCGGTCGGAGCGACGAGGAACTCAGGCATGAAGATTCACATCATCATCGTCCGGTCAAGCAAACCATTGGAGAAATCGCTTCAAACCCCCCTAACAGAGGTAAGCAATCTCTTCCTCAATGGTTTCTGTGTTTGTTTTTTTTTATTTTCAGATTCAAAGAGGAGAAGAAAGAGAGCGGTCCAAGCGAAGGAAGAAGAGAACGAAAGCATGCAAGCTGAGACGGAAGCGGAAAAGCTTCGAGGAAAGCTTTCAACGGCCACCCGCGGCGCATACGAAGAAGAAGAGGAAGTTTTTTCGGAAGGAGACGGAGTGGGTAGCCGCTGCGGGTTTGGAGGAAGGGGAAGATATTGGGGTTAAAAAACCCTAGTCATCCACAAGACCTTTTCTTTGTCTTTTTATATTTCTTTTTCTTTTGTTTATTCTTTTATTTCTTTTACTTTTTATGTTTTCTTTTTATTTATCTTTTATGTAATAAGGTTTAATCAGTTATCAAGCAAAAAAACTTTTAGAAAAATATTATTAACATGTTAATTTTTATTAAAATGAATTACAACTAAAATTTCATTTAGTCAAAAATCACAAAAATCCTCTTCTTTTTTTTTTATTTATTAATTTAACATTAAAACTAAATTTTTTTTATTAAACATTAAAAAAAAACTTTCTTTCCTTAACTTAAAAATAAAATTGACATTTTTTTTAGTTAAACCTTAAAACCAGAGCATATTTTTTAACATTTAAATTGAAACAATTTTCTTAATTAAAACAAATTTTTTACTTTCGCATTAAAAATCATCAACGTTTTTCAAATCTAAGCATTCTTGACATAAAAATCTTTTTTTAATTAATTAAAACATTTTAAAACTAACTATATTTTTCTTTGTAACTAAGGCGAGACATTGTTGTTATTGCTTTGTATTGCATTTTTGGGATTTGTAATTTAAGCGAGTGATCGTCGCGATGCTTTTTGCTTTACCGCTTTCCTTATTTTCGTACTTTAATTCTGCCATATAATAATTCGTCCTTTGCATCATTTATCGCTAGCGCGCTTCCGAAGGATTAGGTCTAAACCATTTGACCGCCGAGTCAATAGCCTTACCCTTTGAATGGTTCAAACCCTAATTTGCCTAGGTATCCCGCCGTGGACGAAAATACCCTTTACCCTAGCGCTAGGTCAAAGAGTCGTCGTACTCTATTTTAGGGTTTCCCGCCTTGGAACATTTAGTTAACCCTAATTTTAATTCAACTCTTCAACATAGAAATAGGAATTTCAAGACTCCACGTGAGCGTTTCCTTAAGAAATGCTTATTCCCCATTGAAACCTTGACCATAGTCAAGACATTTATAACATCCCTTTCGGGGGGAACTACAATTACTCTGATTCCATTCCCTATCCAGGATACATAGGCACAAGATGCGAATCTTGCCGAGTAAACTTAGGACCAACCCTTAGGTCTTTCAGTCACTCTATCCCATAGCTCAGTATATATTTCAAGCAAATAATAAAGCAAAAATAGAAAAAATAAACAAAAGGTTCTTGTAGAGTACTACAAAAGTTTAAGGTGCTAGTACCTTCCCTAAGCTTAACCAACCCCTTACCTAGGTCTCTCCCCGCATTGTGTTTATGATGCAAAAATAGGTTTTCCTTCTTTTGACCTTTTCCTTCGGATAAATCAAAGTCGGTTGTGAATTAAAAATGTGATTCAAGCTAATTAATAGTTTGATATCCTATTTCCACCGCAACAGAAAATTGCGACTTCACTGGGGAGATGATATCTAACTTTTAAGGGTTACCCCTACTTTGTTTATTGTATGCTATTTACTTTATTATTTATTTTCTTGTATATATAATATTTCTGTTACCTTGCTTGGGGGTATCTACTGTGTTGTGAGATAAGTCCTACACTCGGACTTGAGTGACATTATTATAGGATGGTGATATATTCGACGAGGCTTATAGGGAGTGATTCCCGACCAAGCTGACTTGAGAATCACCGCTCAGTTGAGATCCTTTCGAAAATGGTTCGGTTGAACGGGTATTCGTGAAAACTTTTACTATTGTCGATTGGAGCCCGTGATACTGGAGACCGTAGTACCTTAACACCACCTTGGCCTTATCTAGGACGTAGTGCGGGGACTATTAGGGAGTATTCCCAAAATAGTTGCTACACGATACTACACTCAAAAGAGGTTCTCTTGGGAATATTATTAACCACCGAGTCAATTGGGAAATTGATAATATCCGAAGGATGGACTAGTAACTTTGGGCACCTCTTTAGAACCTTATTCTGCAGGTACAACTAACCTTAGTACATACCTTATGGGGATGGGTAGACCTTGACTCCGTTCATATACCTTTAAACTAGGACTTTGTACATGTGCATTGCATCCATCAAGCATCACATCGCATTACATTGCATGGAATTCAAACTTTATTTATGAATATTGAAGGATACCATGGATTACAATAAGAAAAGTACTTTGAAATATTCTTTTAGGAGTCTTAAGTTGGATGACCTAAGGAAGTTAGGAGCTTTGGTTCAAGATCAAGAAGGATTCAGAAACAAATATGGAAGGTCGTTATCTTTGTTGAAGCTTCAAGTAGACAAAGGACTTCTCTCTGCTTTGTTACAGTTCTAGGATCTGGATTTTCTTTGCTTTACATTCTCCGAGCATCAGCTCTTGCATACCCTAGAAGAGTACTCTCAGTTGGTGGGGTTACCTATGTTGGATGGATCTCCTTTCCCTTTTCTTGGAGGTGAACCCTAAAGAACAAGACATCGCTAAAGCCATATGTTCGAAGTTATCCGACATCAAGGACATTAATCACCAACAGTTGTGAATACTTTTCTGATGTACCGTTGCTTGGTTTTAGTGGAGGATTTATTTTCCTCCGACCCTTAATCTACCTTTTGAAGACAGGATCATCCTCGAAAAGGCCCAACTAGAAGAGCAGATCAAGAAGCAGAATACGAAGCTTCCTTAGGGCTTTATTAGCTTTTATTTAGCTATTATCATTAAGACTTTCTTTCAAGAATATTTAATTGTAATCCATTTTCAAAAAAATAAAAAAAAATAATAATAATAATAAATAAATAAAACTTCCTTGGTATTCTGCAGTATTCGTAAACATTTAAATTTCATGAAATCTTTTATTCGCATTTTGCATTTTAGCATCATATTTTGCATTACATGCGTCTCCCGGTGTCTCATTCTCGGTTCTCTCGCCTTCCAGTTTCGTCACCCTGGGTCCTCCGCATCGATACAACACTAGAGCCCAAGCTCGGAAAAGGACGGAAGAACAAAATCAAGAGATCGACCGTGTCAGCCATGAACTCAA
Organism: Lathyrus sativus; assembly: GCA_963859935.3. Lineage (NCBI taxonomy): Eukaryota > Viridiplantae > Streptophyta > Magnoliopsida > Fabales > Fabaceae > Lathyrus > Lathyrus sativus. The sequence goes on along the minus strand of OZ012735.1, from coordinate 186,825,988 downwards.
AGATCTTTGAGGAAGTGTGGGGCAGATTATGGAGATGCTACAAGCTCTTAATCCAAAGATGGATACTCATCTCACTGTTTTTACTGAGACTACCAATACTGTTGCGGATTCTCAACCAGCTATTACTGTCGAGGCCATACCTCCTCAAGGTACTCAATCGGATTTGGTGCCTCCTATCGCTCAACTAGTTCAGCAAGACCGTCCTCCAGAGTTCAAAACTCTGAGCTTCGACCGTCACAAAAATGCTACGCACCGGAGGAGTCCCTCGAGCAAGTATAACCATAAAATGGTTGCTCATCAACCGTGGCGACGTCCGCCTAACTATGTTCAAGATTATCCGGTTCAGTATGCTCAACAACCCTATGTATCTACTGTTGCACCTCCCTTCAATCCTCAATTTCCTACCTATCAACCTGTGCAACCGGCTCTGGTCTATTAGCATCCGGTTTATCAACAACCTCCTGTTTATCAGCCTGCACAAACACCTGCCAACTGTCAACGAGGGCCCAACACTCCCGTGTGCCAACCATCAGAGGAGCCGATAGCTCGTCAAAATGCTCCGAATAGGAGACAGTACAAGCCTTATCCTCCAATTCTGATGACTTTCACCGAGTTGTATCCTTTCATAGTGCAACGTGGTCTGATTACTACTCGAGCTTTGGGTCCACCTCCCAATCCTTTGCCTGCCAATTACAACGCCGCCGCTCATTGTTTATTTCATGAGGGTGCGCCTGGTCACGATTTGGAAGGTTGTTACGCACTCAAGAGCATTGTTAGAGATTTGTTGGAACAGAAGATATTGTCTTTCGATGATCCTCAGCCAAAGATCAAGACTCCTCTCAAGGTTTTCAACATGTCTAAGCCAGTTGAAGGTGAGAAAATACTTAGAAGGGGGGTTGAATTAGTATATAGAAAAACTTTTGGCAATAAAAACTCAAAGATTTTTATCCTGGTTCATTGAACTCAACTACTTTAGTCCACCCTATCAAGAGTGATTTGCCTTTCTCAACAAGGACTTAATCCACTATTAATCAACGGATTATAATAGCAAGCACTAAGAGCAACTGTTCTTAGTCTTCTCAAGAACTACTGATCCCAACTGGATCTTCTTAAGGATCTTTTACAATCAAATGTAAGAATATAACAAGTGTTTAAATGCTTCTAATTAAGCTATATCACAACTGTGATTTTACACTTATGTTTTAAGAACTTAGAAATAAATTCAGCAAGATAAAGATTTGTATGAGAGCTTGTAATGAATTTCTTTCAAGTATTTCGTCAACTAAAGAAGAGAGATGGAATCTTGCTTTTATGGGCACAAAGGTCCAAGTAGTTTTCACGATGAAGGCTGTGTATTGAAAAGAGCTGAGCCTTTTTGTCTTCACATCACATGACCTTTCCTAGAAGTAGAATGCATAGAGAAATCCGTTTTGTCTGTGTTCTTGTGTCTAGCATAAATGAGGAAAGAGTCGTTTGGCCAAACCAACAGACATAACTTTGAATTCTTCTTCAACAAGTTTCAGCAAATACCATCAGAGCCTTGAGTGATCAGAGTCTTCTGATGTTCATCAGAGTTTGCTGAATCAGAGCAATACAACATGTGTGCTTTCAGCGTGTAATTTCATTTGAGCAGAGTTTTAGGATCAGATCCTCAGTACTGGTAGCGTAGTACTATCAGAGTCTTCTGAAATAAACTAAGCTTGAAACTCTTCATACAAAATTCTTTAATGCTTCTGGCTTCTGCTTCAGATCCTTTTGTAGACAGCGCTCAGAACCTTCTGTAGGCAGCGTTCAGATTCTTTTAAGAGATGCTTCTGACGCTTCAGAGCCTTGCATATTTTCATGTTCAGATCTAATTTGCTTCCAGAAAAATATTCACTTTAATATCTGCAGCAAACATACTTAAACAAATTTTAAAGTATATAATTCTTTAATATAAAATTTCATAAGAGTTATCATCAAAACATAGAGATATAATTAAGAACCAATCTGTGTTCTAACAATCTCCCCCTTTTTGATGATGACAAAAACATAAGAAATTTTGTTCAATAAGAAATATAATTATAACTCCCCCTGAGATGATGAAATCCCCCCTGAATTGAATACTTAGAAGGAATAGAAACTTCCCTTTTTGTATGAGTATTCTTTACAGAATCAGAGCCTGATTGTTCCAAAAATTATATCTTAACTTGGATAAACGTTTCAGAATCAGAGCCTGATTGGTTAAATATGATTTGGGAGTCTTAGAGTTGCTTTTAAAGAATTTGTCAGATTTTTCAAATGTTCTGAAATACTAAGAGTTCACGTTAGTTATAATTAGATATGTCTGAGTTTCATTTAGGTAGAGTTTATTTGAACAGTCGGATCCATTTCTCCCCCTTTTTTGTCATAATCAAAAAGTAAAACTTTTAAGGACAAATAAAAGGAAATACAGAAAAGAATACATTCATGTAGAGAAAACAGTAGATTCATTCATTCATATTAAAAACAAACAAATCATCAAATAAATTCAAGTACATGTGCACACACATCAGATACAGAAAAACATAAAACTAGGTTTGCTTGGACAGAATCATCTTCAGAAGTTGAGTGATTTCAGATGAATATTCTTCTTGCTTTGTCATCCATTTTGCCATGTTATAATTCTTCTAATCTTGCTTAGACATCCATTGAGCCATGTTTTCAGTCTTCTGGTCTTGCTTGGCCATCCATGACTTGATCTCAGATTGTCCAGCTTCCAATACTGCAATCTTATCTTCTAGATCTGGATTTTCTTTCTTGATCTCAGTAGATGTAGATGGAGCAGATTCTTGTGCAGGAATAGAAATAGAGTCAATTTCCATTGGGGATGTAGAGCCAGGAGCAACAGATGCAGAGGGATTTTCCACAATTGTCATAGCCAGTGGATTTTCTTCAGAAGCAGATTCAGCAAAAACTTCTGTAGCAGATACTCCAGAAGATGAAGGTACATCTTCAAGAAGCAAAGGTGCAGATCTTTTCACATTCCATATCATGCTTCTGGCAGTCTCAGCAAATCTGAGCTTCACATCATCAAAACATACATTCTTCAGATTTGAGGCAACAATATTGAATCTAGCAATGAAGCTATTCCAGATAGCATCAGATTCATTTGCATCCATGGTTGACAAGCATCTCTTTTGTACAGAGCCTAAATTCATCTTTATCTCTTTCAGAAAATTAGCAAATAAAGTATCAACGTTTAGCCTAGTTTTTGGTTTAAGAAGGGTTTCCAAAGTGAATGGCTTGGGTTGAGGTGGAGGTGGTATGGTAAATTTTGGAATGATGATCAGAGGACGAGGGTAGAAAGGAAAAGATGGATGGTCAGATGGAGTGGCAGATTTGGATCTGGATAAGGCATTAACCAAAAATGGTTTTACACGTGATGCATAAGAAACGACATCAAATGTAGTGGGAGTGTAAGGAGTGAAAACAAATTTATCAGACAACAGAGGTTCTGATGAAGTCATATCTGGCAGTTCTTTTAATTAGGTTTGAAGAACAGATGGTAAAATAGTGGAAGTCATAGGTTTAAATGGAGTGGTAGAGTCAGATGGTTCTATTCTGTCATAAAAATGTTTAAGCTTTAAACCAGAAGGAAGGGGATCAGAGGGATGTGGTTTAAAGGAAGCAAATGAAACAAACTCAGATGTCCTGGGTTTGGGTGATGGAATGGATTTAGGAATGAGAGTTTCAGATAAGTAGGTGGATCTGGTTGTTTAGATTCAAATTCTATGAGAGAGGGAGGTGAGATAACATCAGGATGGACATCAGATTCAGATGAATCAGATGAGGTGGTTGGGGTACAAGATGTAGAAGAAACTTCAAATACAGTCTTGAGAGGTTTAATGTTCAGAACCTTAGAGTCAGGTATATTTGATTCAAGAGGATTGGATGGTTCTGGTTGAGAATCAGGTACAACTGGTTCAGATGCAACTTGTTCAGATGCAATAGTTTCAGATGTAACTGGGTCAGATTGTATGGGTTCAGTTGCAGCTGGTTGTTGAGTTTCAGGTTGTTGTTGTGTTGTAGGTTGTTCTATTGGTTTTGTTTGTGGTTCTGATTGTGGAATATCAGATGAGTTTAGTGGTTCAGAGGTTTGAGATGGAGCAAGAATTGTTTGATTTTGAGTGGGAGGAGGTTCAGGCATAGAACCAATTGTTGATACATTTACAACAATTTTATAAATAGAAGGTAAAGATGATTTAGTACCTTTTATCTTTATGCGCTTGGTAGGAACAGAGGGAACTTCTCCAGAAGCTTTTCTCTTGATCTGCTTCTGTGGTTTTTCAGTAACTCTCTGTTTCTTCTTAGCAGCAGCTTCGTCTACCTCTAATTATTTTCTTTTCCTCATGTTCTCATCATAAACATCTGGCATAGGTTCTCTAGCACGAATCAAAATATCAGCAGAAATAGGTGTACTATCTTCTTTGCACGCATCAATATACCTAAGAATAATATCCCTAGGTTCTTCAGCACCAAAGATTGGAAAGTCTTGAACTAGAATCCTTCTCTGACTTACTTCAGTAACATTCAGCTTCTTAGGGGCAGTTGTGAGTTCATCCACAATTTTTAGCCTCTGAAGACTCTTTCCATTCAATGGTTTTCCAACAATTGATTCAAGCTCTTCTTTAACTCCAACTTCATGTAAAGCAGCTACCAGACCATTCTCTGTCAGAATGTCTGAGATCAATCTTCCAAAAGGAATCCACGTCCTGATCTTCTGTCCCTTATCCTTTATGGATTCTCTGGATGCATTGATGTGATTCCGTAGATGCATAAAGAGAATGTATGGCAGATCTACTTTGGTACTCTGACTTAAGCAGTACATAAAATAGAGTTGTTCATTATTTACATAATCTGGAGAATTTTTGGATTTTCTGTGATTGATGCATCCCAGAAAAATCTTTGCCCAAATTTTGTAGTCAGGTTTCAGATCCTTAAATTTGTTAGAAGCCTGTCCAGATGCAATAAATTCCTCATAAACTTCTTCCATGTCAACACGCCCAGCTGGCAGATGACAAACTCCATCAGTTTCCTCATACCCTATGAGTTTCCTGATGAGATCTTCAGTGATTATGATCTCTTTTCCCAGAACAGAAGAGAGGATGAACTTTGGATAAACAGATGCATGTATCCAAAATTCCTTCACCAAGTGTGGATACACTGGACCAAACAACCTGTCAAAATACTTAACCCAGCCTTGTGCATCAACAATAGAACGCAACTCAAAACCATTGTCAGCCAGAGAGTCAAATTCCACCATGGATTCACAAAGAACTTCAAGCTTGTCCATATGGGTTAACAATGTTCTCTTAGGTTCCTTAAAGGGAGTAACACCCATGTTTGATGATGCAACTACATCCATAGATGATTGAAACTGAGCTGATGTTGAGGATGATGTTGCCATTGTTGAAGATGAAGAAGATTTGGACGAAGGTTTAGGGTTTTGATGAAGAGCAAAGAGCTGACAGAAATGCATATAATGTTTGTGAAGTGAAAAGTGTGAAATGGTGTGATTTGTGGTATTTATAGAGAAAGAAATTAGGGCATTCAAAAAGACACATTCAGCACGTTCCACTTAGCAATTAATAGCATTTAATGAAAAGAATAAAAAAATCATTTCAAAGCATTAATTGATTCTGACAATTTGGGGGGAAAACCAAGATTTTAACTATTCAAACAATACCTCAAATGTCTCTTCAGTAATGTGCACGCCATCTTTTCAGAGTCAGAGTGACACGTGTTTGCTTGCACGTGCTTCTGAATTCTCTTGAGAAATGAAACGTTAGCCAACGTTCAGATCCTCTAAGATTGGTTAGTTCAGATACACACAAATAATAATAATTCAATAAATCAAATAATGACAGATGAAATACTTCAGAGTTTTAAACATTTTGCATCTGAGAAGTTTTGCTTCTGATAAATATCATTCTGGACAGAAATCCATACCAACATTTTCCAGAATAAACTTAAACCTATCTTCAGCAAGGGGTTTTATGAAAATATCAGCCCACTGATGATCTGCATCAACAAAGGCTAAGTTTATAATTCCCTTCTGAACCTAGTCTCTGATGAAATGATGTTTAATTTCTATATGTTTTTCCTTATAGTGTAAAATAGGGTTTTTAGACAAACATATAGCAGAAGTATTATCACAAAAAATAGAAATATTACTCTCAAAGATCTGATAGTCTTCTAGCTGACTTTTCATCCAGAGCATCTGCGTGCTACATCCAGCAGCAGCAATATATTCTGCCTCTGTAGTTGATAATGTAATTGTAGGTTGCTTCTTGCTGTACCAGGAGATTAAATTTCTTCCCAGAAATTGACAACTTCCAGAAGTACTTTTTCTTTCCACTCTGTCTCCAGCGTAATCAGCATCACAGAATCCAACTAATTTGAAATCATCAGATTTTCTGTAACACAAATACCTTAGAATCCTCTTAACAACTGTTAAGTGTGATTCTCTAGGATCTGATTGGAATCTTGCACACAAGCATACACTGAATAAAATATCAGGTCTATAAGCAGTTAAGTAGAGAAGAGATCCTATCATACCTCTGTAGAGTTTCTGATCTACTTTCTTACTTACCTCTTCCTTACCAAGAGTACTTGTTGGATGCATAGGAGTCTTTTCCATCTTACTATCAGTCATGTTAAACTTCTTCAGAAGCTCTTTAACATATTTGGTCTGATGAATGTAAGTGCAATCTGGAGTCTGGTTGACTTGAATTCCCAGAAAGAATCTCAATTCTCCCATCATGCTCATCTCAAATTCAGCCTGCATACATTGAGCAAACTCCTTTCCCAGCATAACATTGGTAGATCCAAATATAATATCATCCACATATATTTGACAAATTAAAAGATCTTTCTTAAATGTTTTATAAAAGAGAGTTGTGTCCACTTTGCCTCTGATGAAATTTTCTCCAGAAGAAAATTGCTTAATCTCTCATACCAAGCTCTGGGAGCTTGTTTTAAACCATAAAGAGATTTCTTTAGTTTAAAAACATGTTCTGGAAATTTTTCACTTTCAAAACCAGGAGGTTGGTGAACATAGACTTCTTCTTCTATAATACCATTTAGAAAGGCACTTTTAACATCCATCTAATATAGAGTGATGTTATTCTGTGCAGCAAAAGAAATGAGTAAACGAATAGACTCTAACCTGGCTACAGGAGCATAAGTCTCTGTATAATCAATTCCTTCTTGCTGGCTATAACCTTGAGCAACAAGCCTTGCTTTATTTCTTTCAACTTCTCCTTTTTCATTTAACTTGTTTCTGAAGACCCATTTAGTTCCAATTATGTTGAATCCTTTTGGTCTTGGAACCAAATCCCAAACATCATTTCTTGTGAACTGATTGAGCTCTTCTTTCCTGGCAATTATCCAGTCATTGTCTTGCAGAGCTTCATCCACAGAAGTTGGTTCAATAACTGACACCAACCCAAATAATGATGCTTCAGATGATCTGAGAAAGGATCTTGTTCTTATTGGGTCATCTTTCTTTCCAATGATCACATCCTCTCGGTGAAAGGCCTTGATTCTGGAAGATGATCCTCTAACATTTGATTCTTCAGAAATGTTCAAGTTATTCATTTGATAAGCTAAAGGAATTGCATCTGGCGTTGCTTCTGGTTCCTTCACTTGAGCTTTTTCTGCCTCTGAGCCTTCAGAGTCTGTGAGAATTACTTCTCTATCTGCAGAACTTTCAAACTGCTTTGGCTTTTCAATGCCAAGCTTATCATCAAATCTAACATGTATAGATTCCTCCACAATCTGTGTTTCAGTATTGTATACTCTGTAGCCTTTAGAGCGTTCAGAATAGCCAAGCATGAAACACTTCTGTGCTTTAGAATCAAACTTGTTAAGATTCTCTTTAGTGTTCAACATATAACAAATACATCCAAAAGGATGAAAATATGAAATGTTTGGCTTTCTGTTCCTCCACAATTCATAAGGAGTCTTTTCCAAAAGAGGTCTTACAGACACTCTGTTCTGAATGTAACAAGCCGTGTTTATTGCTTCTGCCCAAAAATGTTTTGCCAGATTAGTCTCATTGATCAGGTTTTGGTCATTTCTTGCAGAGTTCTATTTTTCCTCTCTACAACTCCATTCTGTTGTGGAGTTCTTGAGTAGGAGAAATCATGAGCAATGCCATTTTCATTAAAATATTTTTCAAAAAGTTTGTTTTCAAATTCACCACCATGATCACTTCTGACATTAATGATTTTAAAATCTTTTTCATTCTGGACTTATTTGCAGAAGTCAAAGAACACAGAATGTGACTCATCCTTGTGTTTTAAGAACTTTACCCATGTCCATCTACTATAGTCATCAATAATGACTAATCCATACTTCTTGCCTCTGATGGATGCAGTTTTCACTGGTCCAAACAGATCAATGTGAAGTAATTCTAATGGTCTTGAAGTTGAAACAACATTTTTTAATTTAAAAGAAGATTTAGAAAATTTTCCTTTTTGACATGCTTCACAAAGAGCATCTGAGTTGAACTTCAACTTAGGAAGTCCTCTGACCAGATTGAGTTTATTAATCTGAGATATACGTCTCATATAAATATGTCCCAATCTTCTGTGCCAGACCCATTGCTCATCATTAACAGACAAAAGGCATTTAACATTTTGAACCTTAAGTTCTGAAAGATTGATTTTTTAAATGTTGTTCTTCCTCTTTCCATTAAACAGGATTGAGCCATCCTTCTGACTAACAGCTTTACAACATAGTTGATTAAAGATTATGTCATAACCATTGTCACTTAATTGACTTATGGACAATAGATTATGTTTTAATCCTTCTACAAGTAAAACATTAGATATAGAGGGAAGGTTACCATTGCCAATAGTACCAGAGCCAATAATCTTGCCCTTCTGATTCCCTCCAAACTTCACTTCTCCTCCAGATTTAAGCTCCAGGTTTTGGAACATAAACCTTTCTCCCGTCATGTGACGTGAGCAGCCAGAGTCCAGGTACCATGACTGGCGTCTTGACTTTTCTGCTAAATACATCTGCAATAGGGATTATCTTATCCTTAGGTACCCAGATCTTTTTGGGTCCTTTTAGGTTAGTTGCCTTGAAAGTCTATCTGAACTTCTATCTTTTTATAACAGTTCTGTTCTGATTGACTTTTGGCTTAAACACAGAAACGTTCTGATCAGAACGTGTGTGTTTAATATCATTTAGATGACCAAACTTGAAATGAGAGTATATGGGAGTTTTCTTAATTATATGTTTATCAACAGACATTGGATTTAAATCCTTTCCTGTTGTTTCTGCTAACTCCATAGATCATTGAAGCCATCTTGCTTCTATCTATGCTTTTAGCCAGAAACTTCTGAAAGCTGAAGTCATATTCTTCTAAAATATTTTTGCATTTAGACTTAATTTTAGATTCAGAGTTTTGTTGAGCTTTTTCAAAATTGGCTTTCATTTTCAAATTATTTTCTTTTAGCTCAGCAACTTCTGATCTTAGCAGATTATTCTCAGATCCAAGATTGCATTTAAGCTTCTTGCATTTGAGCTTAATCTGATTATAATTTTTCAGGACTTCTGATAAGACTTTAATAAGCTCTTCCCTAGTGAGATCAGCAAGTACCTCTTCTGAATCAGATTCAGAATCAGATTCAGATCCAGATGATCCCTCATTCTGATCTTCCACGCCTGCCATCAGAGCTATGTTGGCGCATTCATCTTCAGATTCTGATGAGGATCCAGATTCATTAGACTCATCCCATGTTGCCATTAGAACCTTCTTTTTTTTTTTTCAAACTTCCTCTTTGGCTTTTCTTTCAGAAGCTTTGGACATTCATTCTTGTAATGGCCAGGTTCTTTACATTCAAAGCACACAACTTCCTTCTTTCCAGATCTTTTTGGTCCAGAGGACTCCTTGCGTTGATCTGGCTTTTTGAAGTTCTTGAACTTCCTCTGCTTGTGCTTCCAGAGTCTGTTGATTCTTCTGGACTGCAAGGACAGTTCATATTCTTCTTCAGAAGAAGATTCTTCAATGCTTTCTTCTAACACCTGCAAAGCTTTCACAGATTTGTTAGATTTTAAGGCAATTGACTTACCTTTCTTTTGAGGCTCATCTTCCTCAAGTTCAATTTCATGGCTCCTCAGTGAGCTGATTAGTTCCTCCAAAGTGATATTGTTCAGATCCTTAGCTAGCTTCAGAGCAGTGACCATTGGTATCCATCTGATGGGCAAGCTTCTAATGATCTTCTTCACATGATCAGCAGTTGAGTAGCCTTTGTCCAGCACTTTTAGACCAGCAATGAGGATCTAGAATCTAGAGAACATAGTTTCTATAGACTCGGATTCTTCCATTTTGAACGCTTCATACTTCTGTATTAGCGCCAGAGCCTTGGTCTCTTTAACTTGAAGGTTTCCTTCGTGAGTCATCTTCAAAGACTTAAACATGTCAAATGCAGTTTCTCTATTTGTGATCTTCTCATACTCTGTATGAGATATTGCATTTAACAAGATTGTTCTAGCCTTGTGGTGATTTCTGAACTCCTTCTTTTGGGCTTCAGTCATAGATTTTCTATCTACTTTCTTGCCATTCCCATCAGTGGGATGAACATACCCATCTATGACCAAGTCCCATAAATCAACATCATAACCAAGGAAGAAAATTTCTATTTTGTCCTTCAAATAATCAAATTTCTCCCCATCAAACATAGGGGGTTTTGTGCTGATTCTATCCCTTTCTTCATATCTGCTATTACTGTTAGATGTTGAAGTTTCAGCCATAATAACAACCAAATATATATCAAAATTTTCTCACAGGATCTTTTCTGTCACTGTGAAGTGGTAGCACATACAGAACCGGAGCTCTGATGCCAACCGGAACTCCTTCTTTCAAGTATTTCGTCAACTGAAGAAGAGAGATGGAGTCTTGCTTTTATAGGCACAGAGGTCCAAGTAGTTTTCAGGTTGAAGGTTGTGTACTGAAAAGGGCTGAGCCTTTTTGTCTTCACATCACATGACCTTTCCTAGAAGTAGAATGCACAGAGAAATCCTTTTGGTTTGTGTTCTTGTGTCTAGCATAAATGAGGAAAGAGTCGTTTGGCCAAACCAACGGACATAACTTTGAATTCTTCTTCAACAAGTTTCAGCAAATACCATCAGAGCCTTGAGTGATCAGAGTCTTCTGATGTTCATCAGAGTTTGCTGAATCAGAGCAATGCAGCAAGTGTGCTTTCAGCGTGTAATTTCATTTGAGTAGAGTTTTAGGATCAGTTCTTCAGTACTGGCAGCGTAGTACTATCAGAGTCTTCTGAAATAAACTAAGCTTGAAACTCTACATATAAAAGTCTTCAATGCTTCAGATGCTTCTGGCTTCTGCTTCAAATCCTTCTATAGACAGCGCTCAGAACCTTCTATAGGCAGCGTTCAGATTCTTCTAAGAGATGCTTCTGACACTTCAGAGCCTTGCATATTTTCATGTTCAGATCTAATTTTCTTCCAGAAAAATATTCAATTTAATATCTGCAGCAAACATACTTAAACAAATTTTAGAGTATATAATTCTTTAATACAAAATTTCATAAGAGTTATCATCAAAACATAGAGATATAATTAAGAACCAGTCTGTGTTCTAACACCAGTTACTTCTCCCGTGAATCTGCCAAAGCCGGTAGTTATTCAGAAGCCTAGTCCATTTCATTTCAGCAGTTCTCAAGATGATGTGACCCCGATCGACCAAGAATCTGGGAAATTTTGTCTGAAGGAAGATTCAAAGACTGATACTGAAGCATTGACAGATATAGCTGGGGCCAGCAAGATGACTCGCAGTGATCATAAAGGACTGCGGTGCCGGGTTTGAATGCGAAGACTTCATAAAGGACTTTGAGACATTTCATTTTTGCTTATTTATATTTTGTTTCTTTTGGTTAAGTATAATTAGCATGTATGAACTTGTTATTTTTTATTAATTAATGCAATGCATATGTTTGTCTTGAATAAACCCATTTGTTTCATTCACAAAAATATTTTTTCATAAACTTATAATGCCAACTTTACCCAATCTCTTGCTTTGATAGAGAATTGGGAGGAGGATGATGAACCAAAACATCATATCTCTTTTCATATGCTTTCGATCGAACCTGTTGATGATGTAAGGCATTGTTTCAAACCCCAAAACAATGGAGATATAAGGACAATAATCCCTCTTTAACCCATTTGAGCCTAGAAGTAGGAGTTTTTTTTCTTTGCAAAAAAAAAACCCTCGACTTTAACCTGGGGCAGGGTAGTTTTTCAGTTAAATGGATTGAGCGCTCAGACTCTCAAAAAGGAGGAGCGAACTTCGAGAATTTATCCTTAATGTCTCAGGAAGTTAGAAGTCGATGATTATCCCTCTACTACTAAAAGAGTGGGGCAATCACAAGCCTATCAAAAGAGTGACACGACTTAGTCAACAAAAATAAAAAATATATATAGCCCGCTAAGTCAAAACCTATGAAGGAGACTTAGGCAAAACTAGGGCATCCCGTTGGACTCCACGTCAAATCAAAAGACGCCGTCCAGGAAAAAGTTAGGGAATAAAAGCAAAAAATAAGGGATTACGATAAAGAATCCCCAATAAAAAAACAAGGTCGTGTTGATCAAACACCAAAAGATAATAGGTGAGTGACTGCCGTGTCCAAAGCCTTAATAAGTTCTCGGCCATATCAAATCCGATTGAGATATGAGTGCTCGTGTCCAGTTAACTGAATTAGGATTAGAGAACATCACGAAGAAGGGGTGGGTACAAATAAAACTTTGAGCCTTTATCCGTTGTTTCTTAAAACCGTGAACCAAGCCACGATACAACCATTAAAAGACCTAATTGAAGTAGGACTTCGTTTTAAAGCATACTCGACGAGATAATGTTTCCTGACTCCTATGGGCTATGCTCAATTTAACGTTGGCATTATAAACTAAATTCATATCCTAACTAGTGATTTCGATCACGAGTTATTGCGATATCTTTTTCAAATAAAAAAAATCTTCAAGACAAATATACATGTTGCATTGATAGTTTCAGAATTAGCATTTCACGCATGTTGATATTGCTTGATATTTTAGAAACTTACATACAGACATAATCAATGGAGCTTGAAGATCCTGCTAAACAGGGGCAGGCAGTTTCCAATTCACTTACTGATGCAAGCCTGACGTCCCTAAGAGCTATTCTTGTAGACTCAGTCGTAACATGGTTGATCCATGCCAGTTATGTCAAGATCTGACAGATCTCTCCAAGAGTTTGAAAATAGTGGGGCGCTTGGACTCCACGTTCTCTGTAAAATCCTCTCGAGATGACTTTCTCACAACGCAGGTACTCTGGGGCATGATATTTTTCAAAAAGGCGACTATCCCAAAATCCATTAAGATCAATACTACTGTGTTTTCACAACATTCTTCATATACCCAATAGATTTTACTCCCGGCGCTCTTCATTCCCCAGTAAATCTCATCGTTGCAGAAGTGATTTAAACCATTAAGCTCAACACAGTCCCCAACGAGACTTTAAGCTGACGCAATCCCCAGCGAGACTATAAGCTGACAACACTTTAGACCGAGCCGGTGATCTCCAAGACAGCAGAGAGTTTACCAGCATCTTCTCAGTGATAGTCCCCAGCGAGACATTAAGCTGACCACACTTCTGGATGAATCTGGTTATCCCCAATGACTCTCAAGACTGCAGAGATATCTCGGTATCCTTCAAGTGATATATGTTCTAGAAGACCCATTCTCAGTGGAATTATTTGTTCCTCGATGAAATTGCCTTACCTTCCTCAGAAGTTTTCCCCAGGAGATTGCCATATCCTCCCCCAAGAAGTCAAGATACTGTCCTCAGGAATGTCTTTTGATTTCTCCCCAGTAGGTCTGAAAAACTCTCCTCAGGGAAGTTTTGATATCTTTTATCCCCAATTGGATGTACCTTGTCCCCAGGAAATTGAGGTATTATTCCCAGAAAGTTGTTACACTATCTCCATGAAACTACCTAGCTCCACATCTTCCCCACGAAGCGGATATTTATTTTATCCCTGGAAGTCTCTGATCCCAAGAGTTCTTTGGCTAATTATGATTCATGATAGAAATCCCCCCAGTTGAAGTCAAGACATCATACTCTCCAGGTGAAGTCGTATCGTATCCCCATAAGGAAGTCATGATGTCGTATCTGTAACACCCCGCTCCCCAAAATTAAAATAAATTGCAAATGAATCAAACAATTATCAGAGTTACCACACCAAAGCGGGATATCACAAAAGAAACTCAACAAACACTTCATTAAATGGTTTTCAACAGTAAACAACGGAAATATCATATATACATATATACATCGTATTCGGCCATCCGCCTAAAATATACAAAATATTCACCAAAGGTTCCAACAAAACATGATACGCCGTGGAGTAAATCAAAATCATCAAAAAAACAATAAACTCCCAAAGCCCCGTGTTACGTATCAGAGCATCCCTACGACTCGACTCGCCACTATCCAAGCGAGCTACGCACCTGGATCATCTGTACTCCCGAAAAAGCACAGACCACAACAACAACAAAGGGGTGAGAAATCATGATCAAAAATATAGCGGTAATAATGTACATGAATAAAAAGGTAGCAATCATATGAATATCATTCAACATACATCAATCAGGACCTACTGTCCCACACCAACACAACATACAAGACAATGCAAACATATGCAACTCAACACCATGATATGCGGTACCGACTCATCAACACCGATGGACACCGGGCCATCAACCCTCCACAAGGGAGCACAGGATAGATCACATACACCTACCAATGGCAATGATCTATCCCCACCATTCTCCACAAAGGAGTACGGATGGATCGCATACACTCCTCCCGAGCAACGATCCATCCCATCATTCTCCACACAGGAGTACGGATGAATCGCATACACTCCTCTTGAGCAACGATTCATCCCACCATTCTCCACACAGGAGTACGGATGGATTGCATACACTTCTCCTAAGCAACGATCCATCCCACCAAACCACTATGATATGCACGACACCAATGCACAACAACAATCCAAGCACATAAGGTGCACACGATCCTCCTGATCACATTTATACATAGCACATACATATTCCACACATCACCGCATTCATACATAATAACATACACCAATTTAATTATTCTAATTAAACGAATAACAAGGAAATCACATTCCAACATCACACATACACTCTTAACTGTTCAACACCAATCTTATATTCAATCATGACTAACAAGGGTCCCACAACACAAGAGAACAGAATAGAACAACACAAAAACACAAACTACTGTCATGCTCGCTGGCTCACTCGTCTGGTGAAGCATCAGCGAATGCTCGCTACTCGCTCGCCCAGCGAACTCCCTAGCGAAGGCAGATTGTGGCTACTGGAAGCACTCGCTACCCAGTTCGCCTAGCGAATGCTCGCAACTCGCTCGCCCAACGAACTCCTTAACGAAGGCAGACAGTGGCTACTGGAAGCACTCGCTACCCAGTTCGCCTAGCGAAGCATCAGTGAAGCATCAGCGAATGCTCGCTACTCGTTTGCCCAGTGAAAGTGTTAGCGAACGCCTGCGATTTCACAAAAACCCCACTGTCAGAATCGGCAAAACTCTCCGAAATCATCCGATTTCGCTCAAACCAGTTCCCACAGCACTAGTTCAACATTCTACGACTTAGCTACATAATCTATTCTAAATTCCACCCGATAAAACATCAGCTCTACCGATTAACTCATTTTTAGCTTAAAATGGTAAACTACTGAAAACCTCAAATCATCCAAACCATCACTCTACCCATACATGCAACAGGTTCATCATGCTAACAGCAATTCAGAATTTCAACAACATATCAAACATGATAATCAATTCCTACGGGATTGGGGAAAATCCCTTCTACCCAATATTCATACAAACATACCAATTTCGACCCGTTTCTCCCCCCTACCTCGATAACTCGATCAGATTAAAGAAGACTCGGTAATCCTAGCTTCCTCTCTTCCTCTTTGATTCTTCTCTTCAATCTCTCTTCCACTTGATCTTGTTCTTCTTCTTCTTCTTCTCCTCTTTGATCGTGTTTCTCTTCTTTCCAATATTTCCTTCTTCCCAAAAACTCCCTAATACCTCCTTTCTATTCTTATTCCAATATTAATAATAATAATAATAATAATAATAATAATAATAATAATAATAATAATAATAATAATATTACCATTATTTATTAAATTATTATCACTAATAATTATATTATTGATATCAAATCCAAAGTTTAGTAACTAATCTCCAAACTTAAGGGCACTCACTATCGCACTCAACCACACCCCCACAAAAGGCACACCGAAAATAAAATAACACAGAAAAGACTAGATAATTAAAATGGGTGTTACAACTCTCCCCCACTTTAATTATTTTCGTCCTAAAAAATTACCTGATGGAAACAATTCCAGATACGCATCCCGTGTCCTGCTTTCCAATTCCCAGGTCACACTGCCTCCTGCAGCACCTCCCCAAACCACTTTCACTAACGATATCTCCTTCCCTCGGAGTTGCTTCATCTTACGATCTTCGATCCTCAACGACATCGTCTCAATGGTAAGATTCTCCCAGACTTGCACTTCATCTCTCTGAATCACATGAGATGGGTCCGCAGTATACTTTCAAAGTTGCGACACATGAAACACGTCATACAAATTCGAAAGCTCAAGCGGCAACGCCACCCTATAAGCCACAACACCAATTCTCTACAAAATCTGATACGGCCCAATAAACTTCGGATCCAGCTTCTTGGATTTCAACGCACGACCCACACTGGTCACTGGGTTAACTCTCAGGAACACGTGATCACCTTCACTGAATTCCATCTCTTTTCTTAGGTTATCATGATAACTCTTCTGCCTACTCTGAGACGCTTTCATTTTCTTACGAATCATCTGAATTATCTCAGTAGTCTGCTGCACAATTTCTGGTCCCAATACTACATTCTCACCCGTCTCATACCAACACGGAGGAGTTCTGCACCTTCTACCATATAAATCCTCAAAAGGTGCCATCCCAATACTATAATGGTAATTGTTGTTGTACGTGAACTCGATCAATGGTAAATGAGTGTCCCACGCACCACCTTTCTCCGACACACAAGCCCTCAGCAAATCCTCCAACGTATGAATAGTCCTCTCTGACTGTCCATCAGTTTATGGATGATAGGCTGAACTCAGCTTCAACTTAGTACCCAAAGCTTCCTGCAAACTCTTCCAAAATTCTAAAGTAAACCTCGGATCCCTATCCGACACAATACTCATCGGCACACCATGTAACTTCACAATCACCTGAATATAAATCTTTGCCAGCTTCTCCAACGGAATACTGATATTAATCGGCACAAAATGTGCAGACTTCGTAAGCCGATCCACAATTACCCAAATAGCATCAAATCCTCTTGCCGTGTTCGGCAATCCTGTAACGAAATCCATAGCGATACAATCCCATTTCCAAACCGGAATTTCCAACGGTTGCATAAATCCAGAGGGTCTCTGATGTTCCACCTTTGATTTCTGACATGTCAAACAGGCGCAAACAAACTTAGCTATATCCCTTTTCATACCTGACCACCAAAATATCCTCCTTAAATCGTGGTACATCTTAGTAGCTCCCGGATGAATACTCAAACCACTACGATGTCCTTCACTCATAATTGATTTCTTCATCTCATCATTATCCGGCACACAAATCCTTCCTCATAATCTCAGCACACCTGCACTATCCAACTTAAAATCACTATCGGAGTCACTTCCCACTCCAGGCATCAAATCCACTAGCCTTACATCTAGCTTTTGGCCTTCTCTAATCATATCCAAAAAGTCGTTGTTCACTTGCAACTTGCCCAACATCACACAATCTGTCGTAGTCTCACAAACCTTGCTCAAATCTCTGAACTGCTCAATAAGTTCCATTTCTTTCACCATCATAGACGACATATGAATCGCTTTTCTGCTCAACGCATCGGCTACTACATTTGCCTTTCCTGGATGATAACTTAAGTTGAAATCATAATCCTTCAATAATTCCAACCATCTTCTCTGTCTCACATTTAGCTCTTTTTGATCAAACAGATACTTCAGACTTTTATGGTTGCTGAACACCTCAAACCTCGAACCATACAAATAGTGCCTCCAGATCTTTAACACAAAAACTACCGCGGCCAATTCAAGATCATGAGTAGGTTAATTCCGTTCAAGCACCCTCAGTTGCCGCAAAGCATACGCAACCACCTTACCATTCTGCATAAGAACTCCACCTAATCCCATCTTAGACGCATCACAGTACACCACAAACGGTTCGCTCGGAGTCGGCAATACTAACACCGGTGCCGTAGTCAATCTCTTTTTCAATTCTACAAAGTTCTCTTCACAAGCGGCATCCCACATAAAAACTTGGTTCTTTCTCGTCAACTGAGTCAATGGCAACGCCAAAGTAGAAAAACCTTCGATAAACCATCGATAGTACCCTGCGAAACCCAAAAAGCTTCTAACTTCCGTCGCTGTCTTCGGCGGTTCCCACTGCAACACTGCACTCACCTTTGATGGATCTACCGATATACCATCACTAGATATGACATGCCCCAAGAAACTCATTGTCTTCAACCAGAACTCATGTAACACCCATTTTAATTATTTAGTCATTTTATTATTATTTTAAAAATTATACGTTGGTGTGTCCTTTGGCGGGGGTGTATTTGGTGATGTTTGGTGGGTGTCCCTAATGTGGGAGGACTATTGGTGGTATTTTGGTGTGAAATATAATAATATAAAAATAATAGTAACATTGGTGGGGGTGTTATTATTATTATTATTATATTTATTATATTTGTTAATATTATTAATATTATTATTATTTTGGTGAAATAATGATATTATTATTATTATTATTATTATTATTATTATTATTATTATTATTATATTTATTATATTTGTTAATATTATTAATATTATTACTATTATTTTGGTGAAATAATGATATTAGTATTAGTATTATTATTATTATTAATGAGTATTATTATTATTATGATTATTATTATTATTATTATTAGTATTATAATATTATTAGTATTAATAATAATATTGTATTATTTTATTAAGTTATTTTATTAATTGGGATTAGATTTAATAAAGAAAATAGAATGTGAAGGGGTGGGAGAGTGGTACGATACATTTTAGAAATTGAGAAAAAGGGCGATAGAAAAAGAGAGAAGAGAAAAGGACGAAAGAAAGGAAAAAGAGCGAAGGAAAAAGGGAACGAAGAACGGAAGAGAAAAGGGGAAGGCCAAGAGACCAATTCTAGGAGGATTTCTATCGATCAACCAATTGATAAGGTAAGGGGGGAGAAATTTGATTGGGAATGGTTTATACATGTATAGGGTAGAGGGGATTCCTTAACCCCGTAGGAATTTATCGTTATATAAAGTTTTATATTGGCATGCTATGATTATTGTTGATGTTGGGGGATTGATGAATGCTGATGATGCATTTTGGTGTATATATATATATATATATATATATATATATATATATATATATATATATATATATATATATATATATATATATATATATATATATATATATATATATATATATATGGTGATGATAGTAACTGTAATGTTGATCCATTTTGTTGGATTGTTGATGTTACTGTAGTATTGATCCATTTTGTTGGATTGTTGATGTTACTGTAGTGTTGATAGTAACTAGGAATATAAAGCTGATGAGATTCTGTGTTGTTACCGTAGTGTTGGCAATGACCATGATTATAGCTTTGGGAAAGTTATGTGTTGTTTCCCTATAGTCTTGTTAACGACTATGGTTAGGACCTTGGTGAGATTCAGAGTGACTCTGAAGTGTCGGTAATGTACCATAATGTCGGTTCTAGAGTAGAAATTATAGGATAATTGATAAGTATAATATCTATTGGCATGTTTGTGATTGTGGATTGATGTTGATGAATTGTTGATTTTGGTGTATAGGCTGAGGTGTTGGTTTAGGGAGGTTCTGAGTAACCTCAGAGACTTTTGGTGAGATGTCTGAATTGGTCTCGTGTGATCCTTCTAGCCTTGTTGTAGTGTGAAGATGATGAGTATGGGATATAACTTGTGTACTTGGTGATAGTACGCGTTTCCCTTAATATTGTTGGTGAGCAATTAGTTGATGTATATGTGTGTAGTGATCAGTAGGATCGTGTATTTCCCGAGCGGTGAGATGTGTTTATATTTGGTGTTAGAAAGTGAGACTACTCACTGTGTGATTGAATTATATGATGTTGGTGTATGTTATATCTATACATATGCATTGATGTATGATGATATGATCAGGAGGATCGTGTGCACTTAGTAAAGGAGGAGATCAAGAGCTCATGGTTGCGTGTTTATGAAGGAGGAGATTCCTGGGGTTACTTCGCCTATGGTTTATCTTGCTATGCTTTTTAGCTGGTACTTGGACTGTTCGAATGAAAATTACGGATTCATATCATTCTTTTCTAGTTCTATCATTTCTTGGAGAGACCAGAATATTGTCAGTTGGCTTAATTTTTACTGATGTGACTGATTCTGTTGGTTTCCAACCTAATGTCTGTACTTTGGCATGTTGCCTTGTAAGTGATGGTTTGCTTGTTCAGATTTACCAATCTACTGTTAAGCTTTGTTTGCCTACTAAGGATGGTCATTCTGAAGGCATCCCTTTGTCTTCTCCTATTTGAACATCTTGGTCCCCAGACAATTTGAATATTAGTCTGGGAGCAGTTGGGCATAATTTCGTAGTTTTGTCAACTTCTAACCCATGTTTTTTGTTTATCCTTGGGGTTAGAGTGCTATCAGGTTATCAATATGAAATTTATGAAATGCAACATTTGGAACTGCAGAACGAAGTATCATGTATTTCCATCCCTAGACCTATGTATGGGAGAAAACAATCAAATTCAGAAAATAATAGCTCAATTGCCTCTTTTGTAAGCGGAGTGGACATCAATAAAACATTTGTTATTGGCACCCATAGGCCTTCTGTGGAAATTTGGTCTTTTGATCTGAATGGTGGAGTTACGATAGTTGCTTGTGGTACAATTTCATTAAAAAGTACAATGGGGACTGCTAAAAGTTTTTGTATACCTCAAGATGTACGACTCGTATCTGTTGATAAGTATTATGTTCTTGCTGGATTGAGGAATGGAATGCTCCTTCGCTTTGAATGGCCAACAGAGTCGTCTCATTCATCATCAAAGAATGTGGTGGACACTGCTTTATCTTCTATAAATTTGGTAAATTCTATGGCCATGGCTTTCTACGTGAGAAATAACCTCCCTTGCATGCTTCAACTGATTGCCATTCGTCGCATTGGCATTACTCCAGTTTTCTTGGTGCCCCTGGATGACGCACTTGATGCTGATATAATTGCACTGAGTGATAGAGCTTCGTTGTTGCATAGTGCAAGATACAACATTTCCTATACTTCTATCTCATTTCAACCATCTTCACATGTAACTCCTGTTTGCTCTATTGACTGTCCAAAAGGAATATTATTTGTTGCTGAAAACAGTTTGCATCTGGTGGAGATGGTCCACAGCAAGAGACTTAATATGAGGAAGTTTCATTTAGAGGGCACTCCACGGAAAGTCCTGTATCACAACGAAAGTCGGATGTTACTTGTGATGAGGACTGAACTGAGTATTGGTGCATGTCTGTCAGACATATGTTGTGTGGATCCCCTAAGTGGGTCAGTAGTATCTTCTTTTAGACTAAGACTCGGAGAAACAGCAACTTCCATGGAATTAATTAGGTTTGGAAGTGAGCACTTGCTTGTGGTTGGAACTAGTCTGTATTCTGGTCCACCCGTAATCCCAAGCGGTGAAGCTGAGAATGCTAAGGGCCGTCTTCTTGTTCTCTGCCTTGTTCATGTGCAAAATTCAGATAGTGGTTCAATGACCTTCTGTTTGAAGGCAGGGTCGTCATCTCAAAAAACTTCACCTTTCAATGAAATTGTTGGGCATGTTCCTGAACAGCTATCAAGCAGTAGCCTTGGCAGCAGCCCTGATGATAATAGCTCTGATGGCATCAAACTTGATGAAAATGAAATGTGGCAGTTCCGGTTAGCTTGTGCAACTACATGGCATGGAGTAGTACAAGACATATGTCCTTATCTTGATCGCTATTTTTTGGCATCTGCCGGCAATACTTTCTATGTTTGTGGTTTCCCAAATGACACTCCGCAAAGAGTGAAAAGGTATGCCGCAGGAAGGACGCGTTTCATGATAAAATCTTTGACTGCATATGTTAGTAGAATTGCAGTTGGTGATGTTCGTGATGGTATCCTTTTCTTTTCTTACCATGAGGAAGCAAAAAAATTGGAGCAACTTTACGGTGATCGATCACTTAGGTTGGTTGCTAATTGCCTTCTCAGGGATGATAATACGGCTATTGTTTCAGATCGTAAAGGAAGCATAGCTGTTTTATGTTCAGATCATTTGGAAGCACCAAATAATGTAAGGTCGGAATGCAATTTGAGTATAAGTTGTGCTTATTTCATGGAGGAGATAGCTGTGAGCATCCAAAAGAGCTCATATTCATATAGACTTCCAGCTGATGATGTGTTGTTAGGTGGCATTGGTTTTGGCCCCAAGACAAATGTTGACGATACACTACAAAATACTATTCTTGCTTGTACTCTGTTAGGAAGCATTATGATCTTCATCCCATTATCAAGAGAGGAATATGAGCTCTTAGAAGCTGTGCAGGCAAGACTTGTTGTCCATCATTTAACTGCACCTGTTCTTGGAAATGATCATAATGAGTTTCGGAGCCGTGAAAATCCAGCTGAAGTACCCAAGATACTTGATGGGGACATGTTGACTCAGTTTCTGGATGGAACTACCTGATGATATGGTAAAACCAAGTTTGAAGCCACTCCTTCCCCAATATTCTGTCAACCAAGTCATTCAACTTCTTGAGCTAGTCATTGTAGCTGCTGCAACTGCACTTACACATCTCAAAGACACTCTAAATGAATGGGACTCTAAAGTTGGTAATGGTGACTGTGGGTCAACTATGTACAAAGGTGCAAAGGCAGTTCTTGAGGACATGAAAAATTACCCTCTGAATGATGCTGCAGAAACTGTCGGTGAAATTGGATCAACAATTGGAAAAACATCAGGAGTCATCAAGCCACATGATAGAGTTGTTATTTGCCAGAAAGTTGGTGATGCATCTGTTGTTAAGATTATCGAGCTTGAAGATTAAGAGATTCACACCCTTAACGTCTTTTTGTCTTTTTGGTTGGTCATCACCAAGTTTTGAGAGGAGCAGATTTGAAGTTATCTCCACTGGGTTTTGGTGGCTAGTTATTATATACAGTTTTATATACTGAGAATGAAGATGAGGTTTCAACCCTGTACTATTTGCATACTATCTATGATGATGAGTGGAATAATTTTGTGAGGAAAATACAGTCCCAGGAGATTGAAAAATGAAAATTTGAAGCTATAACAAGTACAATTGTCAGAAGAAAATAGTGGATTGCATGTATAGAATCAGAAAACTCTCTGAAGAAGCTTCTTATGCCAAAGAACTGGCCTCAGCTGCTGCTGTAGAATTGAAAAAAACTTGGCTGGGACGAGGCAACAAGATTTGATTAAACATCACATAGACCAAGCCGTGCGAACCGTAAGTCAGCCATGAAAGCCAATCAACGTTATATAATCTGAGTTGAAATCAATAAACCAGAAAATCCACGTCACACAAGAGCTAAAAAATGAAAAAATCAAAATGATGTGAAAGATGCACATGGGTCACGCACGGTTCACACAAAGCATCAAACCAAAACGCACAGAAAATTGCAAAACGGCAAATCACTCTCCCTCACTCTCAATCTATAAATACAACACATACCTCATTCATTTCTTCAAGCTTTTCAAGCCAAAAAATCCCTGCTAATTTTCTTCTTCAATTCCTCACTACGAAACCTTTTCGTTCACTTTTTCTTCTCCTATTTCCTTCCACCAAATTCACTCCAATAGAGACAAATTCATCCAGAATCAAAGAAGAAGAAAGAAGAAGAAAGAAGAGGAGAGTTTCGGTTTCATCATTTACCTGATTTTGAAGGTAGTTTGAGCTTCACCGTCATTTTCGATCCGTTACTTTTGGTTGCATTTCTTTGAACTATTGATACTATTATGAAGAGCTCTTGATTTCGATCCATTCCAAGTGATTTTTGCATCTCGTCGCTCCAATCTCTGGAAAGCTCTGAAACATCCATGGCCGTGAATAGTGGCACGTTGCAAATGAAGAAGATGATGAAGTTCTAAAACTTCAGATTCAATCCACTTTACTTTTTATTTTATTTTAAACTTTTTTAAAAAAAACAGATATTGGGCCGTGTGGCCTTTTTAATATCATCATCGTTTTTCTTTTACTTTAAACCTCCCTTTTTTTAAAGCTTTTTTCTAATATTTGTTTTTCTTTTGAAATAATTTCTTAAAATAGATTTTGTTTTGGATCTTGAATTTTGATGAGATCTCATCAATATCAATGGGCTTTGGGTGTCGATTTTATCCACCAAGATAGGTGATTGATATTGATGATGATTTAATCGATTTAAGATTCAAATTGAGGTTTCTTTTCATTTTAGTTCTTTTTCTTTTGATCGATGAAATCTATGGATCATAGATTGTTGATTATCAAAGTTGTTTAATCTTCATTATTTCAAATCTATGGACGAATAATCATTGAGATAATTCTCCGTACTTTGGAATAGTGATAGATTACCTTTGATTAATTGATTAAAAATCTTGATTATGATGAGATCACTACCTCTTTTCTTTTTGTGTGGCATGTTTTAGGAGAGTGATTTACATATTACTTCTCTAACATGTGTTAACACTAACATTATTATTGACCGGCCTCAGATAGTCGTGGTTTCTACATAAACCCGATTACGATTGCTTAACATAACGCTAAAGTGTCCCTTAATCGGAAAATGATCATTCGTGGCTCAAACTTACGTTTAAAAGTCCAAGTATGATTAGTTGCTTGTCTTAAGTCCAATACCTATGAAAATCATTGTTAGGAGGCTTTGATTCTATCAATCCTCTAATGAGTTTTCATTAACTTTGGTCTAAGTGCAAGAATTAATCATCATTGATCATATGTTCTAACCACTAATTACTAATTCACTAACAATATCCTTGTTTAATTTTGTTTATATTCTCTTCTTACTCTTTATTTCTTTACTTTTATGCTTCCATTTTATCATTTCATATCATATCTTTGTTTATGTTTATGTCATTTCTCTTTTGTCCACTTGGACCATACCTTGTTCAAAACACTAATAAAGGATAAAAAATCTCTAAAAAAACTTGGTGCTATTAACTTTGTGGTTATGCTCTTGGACTACTCTTAGACCTTGGACTTCATGGACCTTTGGACTGAGAATTAGGACTCTTATTCCTATGCTTGGAGTATTGTGGATCTTAGCCTTTATTTGGCTCGCTCATTAGCTTATGCTTTAAATCGGATGGAATTCTTTTTTGCTTGCTATGGAGTGTGCTACAAGTCGGTTAGATCTTTCTTACCTCTAGCTCTTATTTTGGTTTCTAGGATAGTCACTTCATCTCCTCCCCTTCTTAAATTTTCAAAACTTTCTCCCTCTTTCAAAACCTTCTTGGTTTCAAACTTCAAAACCGCTTTCGCAATAAAACCTTGACTTTCGTCAAGTGATTTTTAAACTTTGTTTTTTTCTTAATAAAAGTCAATCAATGTTAATCATGCTTTGACCAATTTCAAAAGACATAAAAAATACAAAAACTCATCAACTCTTTTTGTGCCTTTATGCACTTTTTCACTTTAAAACTTTTCATAAAGTTTAGACATGATTCATTTCTATAATTGAGATGTAAATCTCCTATTCCCCATATTATTAAGACTTTGACATTTTCCACGTTGATGTTGAGTGATAGTCTTGTTGATAATCCAAGCAAATCCTCCATCTTTATGTGACGCAGATGTTGTCTTAATACTCGTGGGTGGATAGTCGCAGTTTTCTCCTTGAAATGACGACTTGTCTTTACATCTAAAATCAATCAAAACCAACAAATTTTTGTCATTTGTACCACGAACTACGGGGTTTTGATCCCATATTGCACTTTGTGGGTACGTAGGCATGAGGCGATAAGTCTATCCAAACACAAAAATCTAAAAAATAATTCTCTTCTCATCTCCCCAATCTCTTTTCAAACAAACCATTTTCAAACCAAAAAACGTAAATATTTCAAAGGGCTCCTATAGAGTACTATAGACGTTTTGGGTGCTAACACCTTCCCATTGTGTAACCAACCCCCTTACCCTGATCTCTGTCTCTTGTTCTTATTTTAGAACTCTTTGGTTTTGTTCGCTCTTTTTCCTTTCCTTTTTGGGATAAAATAAAAGTGCGGTGGCGACTCTTGTTTTTTTTTTTGAGTTAAGTTAATTAATAACTTACACTCACGATTTTTACCGCTACAGAAAAGTGGCGACTCTGCTGGGGAATATTTAGGTTCCTAGTGGGTTTCGCCTACTTTGATTTATTTATTGTTTTTTGTTTGACTTGTTTGTTATTGATTGTTCTGTTTTGGTTCCTGGTAATCTGTGTGGTGAGATAAGTCCTATACCCGGACTTGAGTGCACTTATGATAGGAGGGTGGTATAGTCTTGTTGGCTTACGTGGAGTAGTCCTTACTAAGCTGACTTGAGATCCCCCGCTCGGTGGAGGCCCCTTTGGAAATTACTGATGTCTTACGAGTAGTCGTAATTGATATTACTTTTTCCGATTGGGAGTCTGAGAAGCTGAGGACCTTAGAACCCTTTAACCCATCTTGGCCTTATTAGGACGTGGTGCGGTGGCTATTCAGGTGTAGACTTGAATTAGTCGTTACGTGATACCACACTCAGACGAGTTTCTCTTGAGAATATTGTTGGCCGACGAATAGTCGTTTAAGCCGATAATATCCAAAAGATGGAATTATGACTCTGGGAACTTTTTAGAACCTTGTTCTACAGGTGATGATATAACCATAGTACATACCATTGTGGGTTGGTTGGTTCTTACCTTTGGCTCCATGCTCGCGCCGAACCTTTGAACCTGTGTGCTTTGTATGTCTTGTTTGTGGGTGTTGCATCTTGCACTCATGCATTCATGAACATTGTGTTTCAGTTGGTTTTCAAGGAACTCAGAGATTTCTTTTTTGCAAATATCGCAAATTTTTTAGAATCATGGATATTGAAAGAAGTAACACTAAGAAGTACATTTTCACGAGTTTTGACTTACAAGAGTTGAGAAATGCTGTTTAGGAAACTGTTGATTACTCTGAGGACTGATGTTGAAAAAGGGATTCTTAATACCTTGGTCCAGTTCTATGATCTGTTGCATCGTTGATTTACTTTCCCAGATTATCATCTATTTCCAACCTTAGAGGAGTATGCCTATCTTATGGGTGTACAAGTCTTCATTAAGTTTCTTGAGCGACGTGTCATGAAGAGATCAAGGATCCAGAGGATTTATTTTCCTCTAGCATATCATCATTTACTCATCTTCCTACCTCCGGTTCTTGGAAGGGTATTGTGGATCAACTCGTGAAAGAGAAAGACACCATGAAGATCAACTACGTAAGATAAATCAAGAGGCTTTGCAAGAAGTATCAGCTCAGAGTTGGGTCGTTTTCAGACACAATTCATTAGAACTAGATTTCTTTCTATCTTGTGTTGTAAGATTGATGAAACTGTACTTCAAAGCTATAATTCTTTCAATATTAATGAAATGAGATTTTTGGTATATCCAGTGTGTTATCTTAATGTAATGTTTGCAAACTGCTTTATAGTTCCTTGAAAACTTGCATTTGCATTTGCATCAAGCATCATTCTGCATTGTATCTTGCCTTTCCCGGGTGTCTTATTTACTTCCTGTTCTTGGTCTTTGTTCAGACAAGTTGTCGCATCACTACAATACTCGAGCTAAAGATGGATCAGTTGCAACAAGAGAATCGCGAGCTTCGCGAGGAATTGGCTACTTTGAGGGATGGTATGGAAAGGATCTCTACTTCGGTTGAAACTCTGCTTGTTGCTCAGAATCAACTTTCTCCTCATGTTTCTCAGACTCCACTACAAAAGACTGTGATTTCTGAAATCATTTCAACACTCATTTCTGTGGCTCCCATTAGCGCTTCCAGTCATGTTACCGAGATGTGTCTCGAAGAAGGTGTCCAGAAAGGATGGTTGACCAAAGGAAATGGTTCTTCTAACAGTTCTAAGAAGTATGGAAATGCTTTTTCCAAGAAGAAAGAACAAGCTGCTAACGCTATTTCGCAAGAAAAGCGTAGAAGATCTCGTAACAGAAGTAAGCAACAACAGACACAACAAAAGATTGATCAGCAAAGTTGTGTTCAAAAGCGAATGCAGTTTGATCCGATTCCGATGTCGTACGCAGAATTATTTCCTGTCTTAATACAGAAGAATCTTGTGAAGACCAGGTCTCCTCCTGCTGTTCCAAAAGATATTCCATGGTGGTATAAACCAGAGACTCGTTGTGCTTTCCATCAGGGTGCACCAGGGCATGGTCTTGAAGATTGTTTTCCTTTGAAACATGAAGTGCAAAGACTAGTGCGAAAAGGAATTTTGTTTCTCAAAGGCACAAACGTCCAAGTCAATATGCTGCCTAAACGTGGTAACGCCACTGTAGTTGAGACGCATGCCGCAATTCCGAATCATTTCAAAGAAACTCAAGTTCGTCCGCCACTTTTTGAGAAAGAATTTTTCAAAATCCAAGGTGGTTCGAATGGCCAAACTAGTGGAGAAAATTTTGTTAGTGATTCTCAAGTGGGAGAAAATGTTGAGGTTGATGCAATTCAGAATTCTTCTCAGACTCTGCAAAATCCAGTCTTTAATGAACCAAAAGGAGAGACTCGCCAATTTGATTCAATCGCAATGACTTACAGTCAATTATGGTCTTATTTTTCCCGAAACTCGGTAGTGACACCCAGAAAAACCAGAGTCATGGAATCTCGTCCTCGTTGGTACAATCCAAATATCAGTTGTGAGTTTCATGATGGGGTAATGTGGCATCCAATTGAGGAGTGCAAGGTTTTCCAAGAAATGGTTCAAGAGATGATTGACGATGGGGTGTTGACTTTCGAAGGAGGAAGCCCATTTTTGAATGGAACGCCTTTATGTTGATAAAATATAAAACTCGAGGAAATTCATATTGCTGGTGTTAGTGGAGTGACCTGTAGCGATCGTGCATTTGCTTCTGTTTCTCCAAAGAAAGTTGAGGGTGTTCTTTCAAGCTCGGATTGAGATAATCTCCTCAGATCATTAGTTCATTTACTGCAATTTTATTTGTAATCTCTCATGTTTGTTAATGCTTTGTTTGCTTGTAGAAACTTGTTTGATTTTGAATATTAATCATAATGCAATGAGTATGTTTGTCTTGAAGAAATCCATTCGCATTCGCTCATAAATTGTTTTCTTGCATTTGCAATACCAACTTCTTGTTTGAACTCTTGGAGGGAGGATGATGAGGTGAAAACACAAAATTTCTGATTATATGCTTTTGAATAAGACCCTACTGATGATGTAAGGCATTGTTTCAAATTCCCAAACACCGGAGATATAAGGAAGATAATCCCTTGTTAACCCTTTTGAGCCTCGAAGTAGGAGTTTCCTTTCTAAATGGAAAAAACCTCACCTTTTAACCTGGGGCAGGGTAGTCTTCAGTTAAATTGACCAAGTGTTCAAATTTCCAAAAGGAGTGTGTATTTAAGGACCAACCATGATGGTTATCCCTTATTCCAAAAGAAAGAGACAATCACAACCCTTTTAACAAGTCAGATAAGCCAATGTCACGTGATTTGTTCAAAAGAAAAATAAAAAGCCTGCTAAGTCGTACAACTTGAAAACAAGTGACTTAGGCAAAAGTTAGGACATCCCGCTGGACATCAAAAATTCAAAAGAATTGGTCCAGGCAAAAATTAGGAAAAAAAATGCGAAAAGCGAAAAGAAGGGATTACAATGAAAAATCCTGAACAAATCTATGTGACTATAAAAGAAAAAAAGGGGGTGACTGTTATTCCTTGAAAAGCCTCATTGGTTCTTAAACCATCATTTTTCATCAGTTCCTCAACCATCACAAAATCCTTTGAGGGATGAACAGTTGTGTTAAATTAGCTGAATGTAGGACTGAAGAACATCACGAAGAATGGGTGGGTACGAATAAACTTTGAGCCTAAATATCCTTTTTTCTGAAAACCGTGAACCAGACCACATTATAATCCTCGAAAGACCTAATTGAAGCAGGGTTTATTTTGAAAGCATACTTTAACGAGATAGCGTTCCTGACTCCCATGAGTTATGCTAAAAGACCTTTGTTGGTATTGCATGTGCATTCAAAAATCAATGTCACATCTTAACTAGTGATTCGTTCACAAGTTTTTTGCGACATGTTTTCAGTATAAAAAAAAACTTCAAGATAAACATATGTAATTGCATTAGAATTATCATTCTCAGAATTAAGCATTTTTCTACTTACATACATTTGTTGACATCATGGAAGCTTACATATGAGCATTAGTGATGAACTCAATATTTTGAAGCCTGAAAATCTGATGAGTAATTGGCAAATTATTTCAAGGAATGATCATATCCGGGGGCATGTTACCTGAAGACTTCGTTGATCTTGAGCAAGTCCATTTTCCCAGTTGATGCTTTCACAGGGGCAAAGCTCGAATACTCCATTAGTAAAAGAATATGCCGACTACAGTTAATCTGGGGAAGTTACGTCGAGATTCGACGAATCTCTCAGAGTTTGAAGATATTGGGGCAGATTATTTCAAGGTATTATGAACTCGATATTCTCCCAATTAATGTTTGTCCTTGTTGATGTTCTCCTCGATAAGGTCTGTTGACAATCTCTCAAGCAAAGTTTGGTCTTATTGATGCATTTCTCAGTTGGGCACTAATTCAAGCATTTTTAACTTGGATTCCCCCTGCAAAGTCTTGATTCAGATTTCTTCAATTTGAGCATGGTTCTCCTTCCCTAACCTGTTTATGATCAAGCATATTTAAGTGTGAATGTGATTGTTGGATCCCATCATGTTCTATGATAAAATTTGATGAGGAATCTCTGGCAGGTTCCTACCTCCTCCGTTATGATTCTTTGCTCTTATGGCCAATTTGAACCATATTTCCTATCTAAGAAGTATTGATATAGCAATCAACTGTTGGGTTTTCTCTCACCCTGTGTTGAGCTTTAAAATCCCCTGCAGGTTGACTTTTTGCTATGATGTTAACTTCTTAATTATCCCCGCAATTCCAAGTTATTTCTCTCGAGGTTGTTAGTACCCAGAGAGTTATCCTTGCTGATCCCGTGCAGAGGATGTGCATTTATTACAAATGGTTGTGAAAGATAGGATATGACCCTCATCAGGTTCTTATTTTCCTCAACAGAGTTAGTCCTTGCTCCTCTGGTAGAATTTATTGGCAGTTCCCCAGTAGAGTTGTGTTAAGGTTTCTCTAGTAGGGTTTGCTGATATTCCCTTAGCAGAGTTTTGTTCCTATGGATAACCAGATGAGTATTGATCAGTTTTCCACAGCGATGTCGTGATTCAAATCTTCTCCAAATGAGTATGTTTCCTTCATCCAGCCAGGTTATGATCAGACAGTTGAGTAGTTTGAGGACCACCTCTCCTTGATGTTATTGCCCATGCGGAGACTTGTCTTTAATGATTCCTAGCAGAGGTTATGCATATTTACTTTGGATTATTCCACAAGTAGAGAACAATGTTGCTTACTTCTAAGAAGTGTTGACATAGCAGTCACCTGTCGGGTTTTCTCTCACCTTGTGATTGGGTGTTGATTTAAAATCCCCCACCGTTTGACTTTTTGCTATTATATTAACTTCTTATTCCCCTGGCAGGGTTGGAAGATTTGTGTTGCTATGTTTTCTCCAACAGTTTTTTTCTCAAAGCGGAGTTCATATTGTTGTTTCCTTTTGTTGAATTATTGATGGTTGAAGGTTGATCTTTGGGATCTTTTCCCAAGCGGTATCTTTGTCTATTCAGCGAGATTTAAGCCTTGTAGTAGGATTTATTTTCCTTTGATGGCTCTTGTGTATCTCTTGCAGATTTTCTGTTACTAATCCCCAGCATGATCTCTAATGATATCTCTAATTTGCTGAGATAAGCCGAGTATTTCAGTGGTGTTGTGATGTTTTGTTCACCCTCTGTTTGCCTTTTTTGTCTGTTTTGTCAGCATATTCATACTCATATGCATTGCATGCGCATTCATTTTGGTTGAGCATAGCATGTTTTTGTTGCATTATGCATCCTGCATTTTTTGTTGGTATTTCCCTTTTCCCGGTGTTGTTATCCCTGCGGAGTGCGTATGTCCTCTCTCCACTAGAGTGTCGACCCTTAAGCAGAAAATACCTATCCTTTCTAATTCCCCATTGAGTTTATGCCTCGTGGAAGATGTTTGTTTAGCTTTCCGCCCCAGCTTTTATCTGGATGGAATTGTTCCCCAGTTGAGTTATTTCCTCATTGGGTCGAGTCTTGTTTGACTGTTTCTCTCCAGTTTGTTCCTGGATTGAACTTTGGTCTCTTGCAGCGGTTATTTTGGATTTCCCTGGGCTGTGAAACCTGGATGATGAGAAGGTATTTTTGAGGATTTACTTTCCTCGGAAGGAATCTGTTATTGATTCCCATCAGAAGATGAAGATTTGATTTTCCCCAACGGTGTTTTGATAACACTCTCTTGGTGATTGCTTGTGCGACTTCATGTGACAGTCTCTTTATTTGAGCAACTTGTATGTCTCCAACAAGATAAACCTCACCCCAACAAATGGTTGTCTCTTTATTTGAGAAGTTTGTTGTGTGATTTGAGCTGCCTATTGGCTGGTAGCAGGTATTTCTTGTGAGTTCATTACCTAAATTTTCTACCTAGTACTGGGTATCTGGTAATGTTTCTTCACCTTTCGAGTATGTTACCTCTATTGACTGGTAATATTTCTCACCCCTTTTGGTTGGTTATGCTTTACCCATTTGACCGGTAAAAGATAATTCTTCCTCCCGAGCTTGTTGCCTTTATTTTCTGCCTAGTGATAGGTAGTAGGTAGCATTTGTCTCCTCCTTTTGGTCAGTTATCGACATTTTTTTTTACCCAGTAATCGGTAGTCGGTAATCTTTCCTTGTGAGTTGATTACCCAAATTTTTCTACCTAGTAATGGGTATCTGGTAATGTTTCTGCACCCTTTTGAGTATTTTGCTCATCCTTTTTGGTCAGTTATCGACATTTTTTTCCCAGTAATCGGTAGTCGGTAATCTTTCCTTGTGAGTTCATTACCCAAAATTTTCTACCTAGTACTGGGTATCCGGTAATGTTTCTTCACCTTTCAAGTATATTGCCCTTATTGTGCTATCTATTGACTGATAGTTGGTAATATTTCTCACCCCCTTTGGTTTATTATGCTTATTTTCTACTCAGTAACCAGTAGAAGCATTTTACCTGTTCTCTTTGGATCGACTATCTTCGCCCAGTAACTGGAAATTGGTATCTCTTTTCCCGTTGAGTCGTTTCCTTTCCTTTATCGGAATAGGATCTTGCTCTTTTGTTTTCCCTTGTGGAGTCTCTTTTCTTCTTTTTCTCCCGAGCCTTTGTTTGTCTCCTGTGGCATTTTCCTCCCCACAAAGGTCTTGTGTTTGAATACCATATCATTAGCATAATCATATCATTTTGTGGTCTCTTAGGGCAAAAAATTGGGTTTATTGTTATATTTAAGTCTCTTCTATCTAGTCGAGACAAAGAGGTCAATCTTCATATCTCCGGATAGAAGAATCTTAAATAGGGGCAGCTGTAATACCCTAATTTTTACCCCTAAGATCCCATATTTCATTTGCATCATTACATACGCAAACAAGATCATACTTTTCTGTTCTCCCACTCTTGTGTGTTTCTTATTTGCTTTTTGTTGTTTATGTTTACTGACCTCTAACCAAAATACCAAAAATATTTTGTATTTTTTGTTTGTTTCCTCTTCTTTGCATGTTTAGGGTTTTGCAAAGAGATTGATGGCAAGGATGTTAATTCAAGTCTAAATAAGATGGAAGTTTGACCTCATCTTGGTCAAACTATCAAGAGATTGCTTCAAGTGCAAATTGGTTGTGGCAGTGGGTTATTTTCTCAGGAATTGTGATCGTTCATGGTCAATTTGTCTTGTGTTGAAATTCATTGGTTTATCAAGCAGTGTTCAATGAGAAGTTTGGTCCAAATTGAAGGTGCAAGTAATGTCCTGGTACATGAGTAGTTGTGTTCATTTTTATCAGAGGTGTGTGGAAAATAGTCAAGTTGGTGTTACAACGAAATCAAGAGCTCATGGTTGCGTGTTTATGAAGGAGGAGATTCATGGGGTTACTTCGCCTATGGTTTATCTTGCTATGCTTTTTAGCTGGTACTTGGACTGTTCGAATGAAAATTACGGATTCATATCATTCTTTTCTAGTTCTATCATTTCTTGGAGAGACCAGAATATTGTTAGTTGGCTTAAGTTTTACTGATGTGACTGATTCTGTTGGTTTCCAACCTAATGTCTGTACTTTGGCATGTGGCCTTATAAGTGATGGTTTGCTTGTTCAGATTTACCAATCTACTGTTAAGCTTTGTTTGCCTACTAAGGATGGTCATTCTGAAGGCATTCCTTTGTCTTCTCCTATTTGCACATCTTGGTCCCCAGACAATTTGAATATTAGTCTGGGAGCAGTTAGGCATAATTTCGTAGTTGTGTCAACTTCTAACCCATGTTTTTTGTTTATCCTTGGGGTTAGAGTGCTATCAGGTTATCAATATGAAATTTATGAAATGCAACATTTGGAACTGCAGAATGAAGTATCATGTATTTCCATCCCTAGACCTATGTATGGGAGAAAACAATCAAATTCAGAAAATAATAGCTCAATTGCCTCTTTTGTAAGCGGAGTGGACATCAATAAAACATTTGTTATTGGCACCCATAGGCCTTCTGTGGAAATTTGGTCTTTTGATCCGAATGGTGGAGTTACGATAGTTGCTTATGGTACAATTTCATTAAAAAGTACAATGGGGACTGCTAAAAGTTTTTATATACCTCAATATGTGTGACTCGTATCTGTTGATAAGTATTATGTTCTTGCTGGATTGAGGAATGGAATGCTCCTTTGCTTTGAATGGCCAACAGAGTCGTCTCATTCATCATCAATGAATGTGGTGGACACTGCTTTATCTTCTATAAATTTGGTAAATTCTATGGCCATGGCTTTCTACGTGAGAAATAACCTCCCTTGCATGCTTCAACTGATTGCCATTCGTCGCATTGGCATTACTCCAGTTTTCTTGGTGCCCCTGGATGACGCACTTGATGCTGATATAATTGCACTGAGTGATAGAGCTTGGTTGTTGCATAGTGCAAGATACAACATTTCCTATACTTCTATCTCATTTCAACCATCTTCACATGTAACTCCTGTTTGCTCTATTGACTGTCCAAAAGGAATATTATTTGTTGCTGAAAACAGTTTGCATCTGGTGGAGATGGTCCACAGCAAGAGACTTAATATGAGGAAGTTTCATTTAGAGGGCACTCCACGGAAAGTCCTATATCACAACGAAAGTCGGATGTTACTTGTGATGAGGACTGAACTGAGTATTGGTGCATGTCTGTCAGACATATGTTGTGTGGATCCCCTAAGTGGGTCAGTAGTATCTTCTTTTAGACTAAGACTCGGAGAAACATCAACTTCCATGGAATTAATTAGGTTTGGAAGTGAGCACTTGCTTGTGGTTGGAACTAGTCTGTATTCTGGTCCACCCGTAATCCCAAGCGGTGAAGCTGAAAATGCTAAGGGCCGTCTTCTTGTTCTCTGCCTTGTTCATGTGCAAAATTCAGATAGTGGTTCAATGACCTTCTGTTTGAAGGCAGGGTCGTCATCTCAAAAAACTTCACCTTTCAATGAAATTGTTGGGCATGTTCCTGAACAGCTATCAAGCAGTAGCCTTGGCAGCAACCCTGATGATAATAGCTCTGATGGCATCAAACTTGATGAAAATGAAATGTGGCAGTTCCGGTTAGCTTGTGCAACTACATGGCATGGAGTAGTACAAGCCATATGTCCTTATCTTGATCGCTATTTTTTGGCATCTGCCGGCAATACTTTCTATGTTTGTGGTTTCCCAAATGACACTCCGCAAAGAGTGAAAAGGTATGCCGCAGGAAGGACGCGTTTCATGATAAAATCTTTGACTGCATATGTTAGTAGAATTGCAGTTGGTGATGTTCGTGATGGTATCCTTTTCTTTTCTTACCATGAGGAAGCAAAAAAATTGGAGCAACTTTACGGTGATCGATCACTTAGGTTGGTTGCTAATTGCCTTCTCATGGATGATAATACGACTATTGTTTCAGATCGTAAAGGAAGCATAGCTGTTTTATGTTCAGATCATTTGGAAGCACCAAATAATGTAAGGTGAGAATGCAATTTGAGTATAAGTTGTGCTTATTTCATGGCGGAGATAGCTGTGAGCATCCAAAAGAGCTCATATTCATATAGACTTCCAGCTGATGATGTGTTGTTAGGTGGCATTGGTTTTGGCCCTAAGAAAAATGTTGACGATACACTACAAAATACTATTCTTGCTTGTACTCTGTTAGGAAGCATTATGATCTTCATCCCATTATCAAGAGAGGAATATGAGCTCTTAGAAGCTGTGCAGGCAAGACTTGTTGTCCATCATTTGACTGCACCTGTTCTTGGAAATGATCATAATGAGTTTCGGAGCCGTGAAAATCCAGCTGAAGTACCCAAGATACTTGATGGGGACATGTTGACTCAGTTTCTGGAGCTTACAAATATGCAGCAAAATAGCATTTTATCACTGGAACTACCTGATGATATGGTAAAACCAAGTTTGAAGCCACTCCTTCCCCAATATTCTGTCAACCAAGTCATTCAATTTCTTGAGCTAGTCATTGTAGCTGCTGCAACTGCACTTACACATCTCAAAGACACTCTAAATGAATGGGACTCTAAAGTTGGTAATGGTGACTGTGGGTCAACTATGTACAAAGGTGCACAGGCAGTTCTTGAGGACATGAAAAATTACCCTCTGAATGATGCTGCAGAAACTGTCGGTGAAATTGGATCAACAATTGGAAAAACATCAGGAGTCATCAAGCCACATGATAGAGTTGTTATTTGCCAGAAAGTTGGTGATGCATCTGTTGTTAAGATTATCGAGCTTGAAGATTAAGAGATTCACACCGTTAACGTCTTTTTGTCTTTTTGGTTGGTCATCACCAAGTTTTGAGAGGAACAAATCACTCTCCCTCACTCTCAATCTATAAATACAACACATACCACATTCATTTCTTCAAGCTTTTCAAGCCAAAAAATCCCTGCTAATTTTCTTCTTCAATTCCTCACTACGAAACCTTTTCGTTCACTTTTTCTTATCCTATTTCCTTCCACCAAATTCACTCCAATAGAGACAAATTCATCCAGAATCAAAGAAGAAGAAAGAAGAAGAAAGAAGAGGAGAGTTTCGGTTTCATCATTTACCTGAATTTGAAGGTAGTTTGAGCTTCACCGTCATTTTCGATCTGTTACTTTTGGTTGCATTTCTTTGACCTGTTGATACTATTATGAAGAGCTCTTGATTTCGATCCATTCCAAGTGATTTTCGCATCTCGTCGCTCCAATCTCTGGAAAGCTCTGAAACATCCATGGCCGTGAATAGTGGCACGTTGCAAATGAAGAAGATGATGAAGTTCTAAAACTTCAGATTCAATCCACTTTACTTTTTATTTTATTTTAAACTTTTTTTAAAAAAACAGATATTGGGCCGTGTGGCCTTTTTTAATATCATCACCGTTTTTCTTTTACTTTAAACCTCCCTTTTTTTTAAAGCTTTTTTCTAATATTTGTTTTTCTTTTGAAATAATTTCTTAAAATAGATTTTGTTTTGGATCTTGAATTTTGATAAGATCTCATCAATATCAATGGACTTTTGGTGTCGATTTTATCCACCAAGAGAGGTGATTGATATTGATGATGATTTAATCGATTTAAGATTCAAATTGAGGTTTCTTTTCATTTTAGTTCTTATTCTTCTTCTTTTTCTTTTGATCGATGAAATCTATGGATCATAGATTGTTGATTATCAAAGTTGTTTAATCTTCATTATTTCAAATCTATGGACGAATAATCATTGAGATAATTCTCCTTACTTTGGAATAGTGATAGATTACCTTTGATTAATTGATTAAAAATCTTGATTATGATGAGATCAC
This sequence comes from Lathyrus sativus, assembly GCA_963859935.3. NCBI lineage: Eukaryota > Viridiplantae > Streptophyta > Magnoliopsida > Fabales > Fabaceae > Lathyrus > Lathyrus sativus. The sequence continues at coordinate 186,787,567 of OZ012735.1, read as the reverse complement.
TACCTCTTTTCTTTTTGTGTGGCATGTTTTAGGAGAGTGATTTACATATTACTTCTATAACATGTGTTAACACTAACATTATTATTGACCGGCCTCAGATAGTCGTGGTTTCTACATAAACCCGATTACGATTGCTTAACATAGCGCTAAAGTGTCCCTTAATCAGAAAATGATCATTCGTGGCTCAAACTTACGTTTAAAAGTCCAAGTATGATTAGTTGCTTGTCTTAAGTCCAATACCTATGAAAATCATTGTTAGGAGGCTTTGATTCTATCAATCCTCTAATGAGTTTTCATTAACTTTGGTCTAAGTGCAAGAATTAATCATCATTGATCATATGTTCTAACCACTAATTACTAATTCACTAACAATATCCTTGTTTAATTTTGTTTATATTCTCTTCTTACTCTTTATTTCTTTACTTTTATGCTTCCATTTTATCATTTCATATCATATCTTTGTTTATGTTTATGTCATTTCTCTTTTGTCCACTTGGACCATACCTTGTTCAAAACACTAATAAAGGATAAAAAATCTCTAAAAAAACTTGGTGCTATTAACTTTGTGGTTATGCTCTTGGACTACTCTTAGACCTTGGACTTCATGGACCTTTGGACTTAGAATTAGGACTCTTATTCCTATGCTTGGAGTATTGTGGATCTTAGCCTTTATTTGGCTCGCTCATTAGCTTATGCTTTAAATCGGATGGAATTCTTTTTTTCTTGCTATGGAGTGTGCTACAAGTCGGTTAGATCTTTCTTACCTCTAGCTCTTATTTTGGTTTCTAGGATAGTCACTTCATCTCCTCCCCTTCTTAAATTTTCAAAACTTTCTCCCTCTTTCAAAACCTTCTTGGTTTCAAACTTCAAAACCGCTTTCGCAATAAAACCTTGACTTTTGTCAAGTGATTTTTAAACTTTGTTTTTTTCTTAATAAAAGTCAATCAATGTTAATCATGCTTTGACCAATTTCAAAAGACATAAAAAATGCAAAAACTCATCAACTCTTTTTGTGCCTTTATGCACTTTTTCACTTTAAAACTTTTCATAAAGTTTAGACATGATTCATTTCTATAGTTGAGATGTAAATCTCCTATTCCCCATATTATTAAGACTTTGACATTTTCCACGTTGATGTTGAGTGATAGTCTTGTTGATAATCCAAGCAAATCCTCCATCTTTATGTGACGCAGATGTTGTCTTAATACTCGTGGGTGGATAGTCGCAGTTTTCTCCTTGAAATGACGACTTGTCTTTACATATAAAATCAATCAAAACCAACAAATTTTTGTCATTTGTACCACGAACTACGGGGTTTTGATCCCATATTTCACTTTGTGGGTACGTAGGCATGAGGCGATAAGTCTCTCCAAACACAAAAATCTAAAAAATAATTCTCTTCTCATCTCCCCAATCTCTTTTCAAACAAACCATTTTCAAACCAAAAAACGTAAATATTTCAAAGGGCTCCTATAGAGTACTATAGACGTTTTGGGTGCTAACACCTTCCCATTGCGTAACCAACCCCCTTACCCCGATCTCTGTCTCTTGTTCTTATTTTAGAACTCTTTGGTTTTGTTCGCTCTTTTTCCTTTCCTTTTTGGGATAAAATAAAAGTGCGGTGGCGACTCTTTTTTTTTTTTGAGTTAAGTTAATTAATAACTTACACTCACGATTTTTACCGCTACAATATGGTATTGTTGGGGTGAATAATTGATGTGATGGTGTGTTTTACTGCCTTATTTACATGTATTACATTACCATTATATTTTTGATCATGATTTCTCACCCCTTTGTTGTTGTTGTGGTCTGTGCTTCTTCGGAAGTACAGATAATCCAGGTACTTAGCTAGCTTGGATTATGGTGTGACAGTCGAGTCTAGGATGCTCTGATACGTAGCACGGGACTTGGGCATTTTTATTTACTTTATGAAGAACTTATATTTTATTTTCCTGTGAAACGTATCAAACCTTTATTGGATTTTATTATTTAATATTCCGCTGTATTGGAGAAAACCCTTTTTATAAGGAAACGTTGTTTTCATGTGATATCCCACTTGGGAAATTGGAACTCTGATTTTGTTTATTTATAATGTTTATTAATTTAATTGATTTTGGGAAGTGGGGTGTTACAATTGGTATCAGAGCAGGTCAGTCCGTCCGGCCAGTGTTGTTGAGTCGAGTTGAGTCTGTCTTTTATGATGTAGTTGAATATCTTTTAACCTGGTGTTGTTCTTTTTGAGAAGTATGGCAGGAAGGAACGATGCTGCATTGGCTGTTGCTATGCAAGCAATGGCGCAGGCGGTTGCTAATCAGAATCAAACTGCATATGCCCAATTCAGGAGTTTGGCGCAGTTTCGGAGCAACAAGCCGCCGACGTTCGAAGGAGGAGTTTTGGATCCTGAAGCTGCTCAGAAGTGGCTGAAGGCAATTGAAAAGATCTTCAGAACGATGGAATGTACTGATGAGCAGAAGGTGAGGTTTGGTACTCACATGTAAGAAGGTGAGGCTGAAGCCTGGTGGGACAATAGTCGCCAAAAATTGGAAGCTGCTGGAACCGCCATTACTTGGGAGGTGGTTCAGAAAGGTTTTCTGGAGAAGTATTTCCCGGAAGATATCCGAAGCGCTAAGGAGATTGAATTGTATGACTGTAGCAGAGTATGCTGCTAAGTTTGAGGAGCTGGTGCAGTATTGTCCCCACTATAATGTGGAGGGGGCAATGACTTCTAAGTGCTTAAAGTTTGAGAATGGACTGCGTCCAGAGATTAAGTTAGGGATTGCTTGTCAGAAGATCAGGAGCTATCCTGAGCTGGTAAGCAGAAGCAGGATTTATGATAACGATAACCGAGCAAGGATTGCGCACTACAAAGCTGTTAATGACCGTAAGGGTAAGCAGAGGTTTAGTGGTACTCCTTATAGTGTTGCTGCTGATAAGGGAAAACGTAAAGCTGTTGTTGATAAGAAGCCTAGAGATGGGAGAGCATCTGCTGAAGGGAAATGTTTTCGGTGCGGTGGTATGGGACACCGTGCTAATGATTGTCCTAATGAAGCCAAGAAATGTTTTAAGTGCGGGAAACCAGGTCATGTGATAGCTGACTGCAGAGCAACTATGCCGACCTGTTATAACTGTGGTGAGAAGGGTCATATCAGTACACATTGTGAGAAGCCGAAGAAGCCTCAAACGTCTCCGGCTGGTGGAAAAGTGTTTTCCTTGGCAGGAACTCAAGCTGCCAGTGATGAGTGTGTTATCAGAGGTACTTGTATTATCAATAATATTCCTTTGATTGCTATTATTGATACGGGTGCAACGCACTTGTTTATTTCTGTAGATTGTGTGAAGAGGATAGGTTTGGTGCCGTCCACTCTGGAGAGACGGATGACTATTGAGACACCCTCTATAGGTTCAGTGACTACTTCTTTGGTATGCCTGAAGTGTCCGCTGACTATTTTCGGTAGAGAATTTGGAGTGGATCTGATTTGTCTACCACTTGGTAGGTTGGATGTTATTCTGGGTATGAACTGGTTAGAGTTCAACCGAGTCTACATCGACTGTTTTCGGAAGGAATTGTTGTTCTTGACCCCTGAAGAGGAAGCTTTAGCAAGTTCTTTGTCTAATAAAGAATTGAGGGCCTTGTTGGAATATGAAACTAGAGTGTTTGCTTTATTTGCAACATTATCGGGGGATAGCAAAGTGTCAATAGAGGAAGTAGCCGTGGCGAATGAATTCCCGGAAGTGTTTCCTGACGACATTACGGAATTGCCTCCGACGCGAGAAGTGGAATTTGGTATTGATCTTGTTCCTGGTACGAGACCTATTTCTATGGCGCCGTACAGGATGTCTGCAGTGGAATTGGCTGAGTTGAAGTCTCAGATTGGAGAATTGTTGGATAGGAAGTTTATTAGGCCAAGTGTATCGCCGTGGGGAGCTCGAGTGTTATTGGTGAAGAAGAAGGATGGTAGTATGCGTTTGTGCATCAATTACCGTCAATTGAATAAAGTGACTATTAAGAATAAGTATCCTCTACCTAGGATTGATGACTTGATGGACCAGCTGGTGGGAGCTCGTGTATTTAGTAAGATCGACTTAAGATCGGGTTATCATCAGATAAGAGTAAAAGAAGGTGATGTTCAGAAGACTGCCTTTAGGACTCGATATGGACATTACGAATATGCTGTAATGCCGTTTGGAGTGACTAATGCGCCGAGAGTATTTATGGAGTATATGAACAAAATTTTCCATTCTTATTTGGATCAGTTCATTGTAGTGTTTTAGTGTTTATTGATGATATATTAATTTATTCTAAATCTGATGAAGAGCATGCAAGACATCTGAGAATTTCCTTGCAAGTGTTGAAGGAAAATAAATTATTTGCTAAACTGTCAAAGTGTGACTTTTGGTTGAAGAAAGTAAGTTTCTTGGGGCATGTAATATCTGAAGATGGAATAGCGGTGGATCCGTCAAAAGTAAGTGCAGTATTGCAGTGGGAACCGCCGAAGACAGCGACAGAGATTAGAAGCTTTTTGGGGTTAGCCGGTTATTACCGCAGGTTTATTGAAGGGTTCTCTAATTTGGCATTGCCATTAACTCAGTTGACGAAAAAGAACCAAGTTTTTGTATGGGATGTTGCTTGTGAAGAAAGTTTTGAAGAGTTGAAAAAGAGATTGACTACGACACCGGTGTTAGTGTTACCGACTCCGAGTGACCATTTGTGGTGTACTGTGATGCGTCTAAGATGGGATTAGGCGGGGTTCTGATGCAGAATGGTAAAGTAGTAGCATATGCATCGCGGCAATTGAGAGTGCATGAGCAAAATTATCCGACTCATGATCTTGAATTAGCTGCGGTTGTTTTTGTGTTGAAAATCTGGAGACATTATTTATATGGTTCAAGATTTGAAGTGTTTAGTGATCATAAGAGTCTGAGATACCTGTTTGATCAGAAAGAGCTGAATATGAGGCAGAGAAGATGGTTGGAATTTTTGAAGGATTATGACTTCAGTTTTAGTTATCATCCTGGAAAGGCCAATGTAGTGGCAGATGCTTTGAGTAGGAAAGTAATTCATATGGCAGCTCTGATGGTGAAAGAAATTGAGTTAATTGAACAATTTAGAGATTTGAGCATGGTTTGTGAGACTACTGCAGATAGTGTAATGTTGGGTATGTTGCAGGTAAATAATGACTTCTTGGATATGATTAGAGGAAATCAGAAGTTGGATGTGAAATTGGTAGATTTGATGCCTGGAGTAGGAAGTGACTCCGATAGTGACTTTAAATTGGATAGTACAGGTGTGTTGAGATTTAGAGGCAGGATTTGTGTACCAGATGATGAAGAATTGAAAAAGTCAATTTTGAGCGAAGGACATCGTAGTAGCCTGAGTATTCATCCGGGAGCTACGAAAATGTATCATGATTTGAAGAAATTATTTTGGTGGTTTGGTATGAAAAGAGACATAGCTCAATTTGTGTATGCCTGTTTGACAAGTCAGAAGTCGAAGGTGGAACACCAGAGACCTTCTGGATTTATGCAACCATTAGAGATTCCGGTTTGGAAATGTGATTGCATTACTATGGATTTTGTGACAGGTTTGCCGAATACGGCGAGAGGTTTTGATGCTATATGGGTGATTGTGGATCGATTGACGAAGTCTGCACACTTTGTGCCGCTCAATATTAGTTTTCCGTTAACGAAGCTGGCGGATATTTACATTCGGGTAATTGTGAAGTTGCATGGTGTTCCGTCTAGTATTGTGTCGGATAGAGATCCGCGGTTTACTTCGGAATTTTGGAAGAGCTTGCAGGAAGCTTTGGGAACTAAGTTGAAATTGAGTTCAGCTTATCATCCGCAAACTAATGGTCAGTCGGAGAGGACTATTCAGTCGCTTGAAGATTTGTTGAGAGCTTGTGTGTTAGAAAAGGGTGGTGCGTGGGATACTCATTTACCATTGATTGAGTTCACGTACAATAACAGTTACCATTCTAGTATCGGAATGGCACCGTTTGAAGCTTTGTATGGGAGGAGGTGTAGGACTCCTCTGTGTTGGTATGAAACTGGTGAGAATATGGTGCTTGGACCAGAAATTGTACAGCAGACTACTGAGACAATTCAAATGATTCGTGACAAAATGAAAGTGTCTCAGAGTAGGCAGAAAAGTTATCATGATAATCGGAGGAAAGAGTTGGAATTCTGTGTAGGTGATCACGTATTCCTAAGAATTAATCCGATGACCGGTGTGAGTCGTGCATTGAAGTCCAAGAAGCTGGATCCTAAGTTCATTGGACCTTATGAGATTTTGCAGAGAATTGGTGCTGTGGCTTATAGGGTGGCGTTGCCGCCTGAGTTGTAAAACTTACATAATGTGTTTCATGTGTCGCAATTGCGAAAGTATGTTTCTGATCCATCTCATGTGATTCAGAGAGATGATGTTCAGATTCGGGAGAATCTTACTGTTGAGACGATGCCGTTGAGGATCAAGGACCGTAAGATAAAACAGCTCCGAGGGAAGGAAATACCTTTGGTGAAGGTAGCGTGGGGAGGTGCTGCAGGAGGCAGTGTGACCTGGGAGTTGGAAAACAGGATGCGAGAAGCGTATCCGGAGCTATTTCCATCAGGTAATTTTCGAGGACGAAAATAATTAAAGTGGGGGAGAGTTGTAACACCCATTTTAATTATTTAGTCATTTTATTATTATTTTAAAAATTATACGTTGGTGTGTCCTTTGGCGGGGGTGTATTTGGTGATGTTTGGTGGGTGTCCCTAATGTGGGAGGACTATTGGTGGTATTTTGGTGTGAAATATAATAATATAAAAATAATAGTAACATTGGTGGGGGTGTTATTATTATTATTATTATTATTATTATTATTATATTTTTTATATTTGTTAATATTATTAATATTATTATTATTTTGGTGAAATAATGATATTATTATTATTATTATTATTATTATATTTATTATATTTGTTAATATTATTAATATTATTATTATTATTTTGGTGAAATAATGATATTATTATTATTATTGTTATTATTATTATTATTATTAATGAGTATTATTATTATTATGATTATTATTATTATTATTAGTATTATAATATTATTAGTATTAATAATAATATTGTATTATTTTATTAAGTTATTTTATTAATTGGGATTAGATTTAATAAAGAAAATAGAATGTGAAGGGGTGGGGAGAGTGGTACGATACATTTTAGAAATGGAGAAAAAGGGCGATAGAAAAGAGAGAAGAGAAAAGGACGAAAGAAAGGAAAAAGAGCGAAGGAAAAAGGGAACGAAGAACGGAAGAGAAAAGGGGAAGGCCAAGAGACCAATTCTAGGAGGATTTCTATCGATCAACCAATTGATAAGGTAAGGGGGGAGAAATTTGATTGGGAATGGTTTATACATGTATAGGGTAGAGGGGATTCCTTAACCCCATAGGAATTTATCATTATATAAAGTTTTATATTGGCATGTTATGATTATTGTTGATGTTGGGGGATTGATGAATGCTGATGATGCATTTTGGTGTGTATATATATATATATATATATATATATATATATATATATATATATATATATATATATATATATATATATATATATATATATATATATATATATATATATATATATATATATATATATATATATATATATATATATATATATATATATATATATATATATATATATATATATATATATATATATATATATATATATATATATATATATATATATATATATATATATATATATATATATATATATATATATATATATATATATATATATATATATATATATATATATATATATATATATATATATATATATGGTGATGATAGTAACTGTAATGTTGATCCATTTTGTTGGATTGTTGATGTTACTGTAGTATTGATCCATTTTGTTGGATTGTTGATGTTACTGTAGTGTTGATAGTAACTAGGAATATAAAGCTGATGAGATTCTGTGTTGTTACCGTAGTGTTGGCAATGACCATGATTATAGCTTTGGGAAAGTTATGTGTTGTTTCCCTATAGTCTTGTTAACGACTATGGTTAGGACCTTGGTGAGATTCAGAGTGACTCTGAAGTGTCGGTAATGTACCATAATGTCGGTTCTAGAGTAGAAATTATAGGATAATTGATAAGTATAATATCTATTGGCATATTTGTGATTGTGGATTGATGTTGATGAATTGTTGATTTTGGTGTATAGGCTGAGGTGTTGGTTTAGGGAGGTTTTGAGTAACCTCAGAGACTTTTGGTGAGATGTCTGAATTGGTCTCGTGTGATCCTTCTAGCCTTGCTGTAGTGTGAAGATGATGAGTATGGGATATAACTTGTGTACTTGGTGATAGTACGCGTTTCCCTTAATATTGTTGGTGAGCAATTAGTTGATGTATATGTGTGTAGTGATCAGTAGGATCGTGTATTTCCCGAGCGGTGAGATGTGTTTATATTTGGTGTTAGAAAGTGAGACTACTCACTGTGTGATTGAATTATATGATGTTGGTGTATGTTATATCTATACATATGCATTGATGTATGATGATATGATCAGGAGGATCGTGTGCACTTAGTGTGCCAGAATGTAATAGTTATGCATTGGTGTCTTGCATATCATGGTGTTTTGGTGGGATGAATCATGTCTCAGGAGGAGCGTAAGTGATTCATCCGTACTCTGTTGTGGAGAATGGTGGGGGGATAGATCATGTCTCAGGAGGAGCGTAAGTGATCTATCCAGGTTCGATTGAATGAACTAATGAGTCGGTACCGTATGCATGGTGTTGTGTTGCATAATTGCATTATAATATGTTATATTGTAATTTGAACAGTAGGTTCGTTATATGGTATTGTTGAGGTGAATAATTGATGTGATGGTGTGTTTTACTGCCTTATTTACATGTATTACATTACCATTATATTTTTCATCATGATTTCTCACCCCTTTATTGTTGTTGTGGTCTGTGCTTCTTCGGAAGTACAGATAATCCAGGTACTTAGCTAGCTTGGATTATGGTGTGACAGTCGAGTCTAGGATGCTCTGATACGTAGCACGGGACTTGGGCGTTTTTATTTACTTTATGAAGAACTTATATTTCATTTTCCTGTGAAACGTATCAAACCTTTATTGGATTTTATTATTTAATATTCCGCTGTATTGGAGAAAACCCTTTTTATAAGGAAACGTTGTTTTCATGTGATATCCCACTTGGGAAATTGGAAATCTAATTTTGTTTATTTATAATTTTTATTAATTTAATTGATTTTGGGAAGTGGGGTGTTACAACTCACACTTTGACAGTTTCACAAACAACTTATTATCCTTCAGCGCCTGCAAAGCAATTCTCAAATGTCCTGCATGCTCTTCCTCAGACTTAGAATAAATCAGTATATCGTCAATGAACACAATAATAAACTGATCCAAATAAGAATGGAAGATTCGATTCATATACTCCATGAACACTCTCGGCGCATTCGACACTCCAAAAGGCATTACCGCATACTCGTAATGTCCATATCGAGTTCTAAATGCGGTCTTCTGAATATCACCTTCTTTCACTCTGATCTGATGGTAACCCGACCTCAAGTCAATCTTATTGAACACCCGAGCTCCCACCAACTGATCCATCAAATCATCAATCCTTGGAAGAGGGTATTTGTTCTTAATGGTCACTTTATTCAACTGACGGTAATCGACGCACAGAAGCATACTACCATCCTTCTTCTTTACCAACAGTACTGGAGCTCCCCATGGTGACACACTCGGTCTGATAAACTTCCTATCCAACAACTCTCCAATCTGAGATTTCAATTCAGCCAATTCCACTGCCGACATCCTGTACGGCGCCATAGATATAGGCCTTGTACCAGGTACAAGATCAATGCTAAACTCAACTTCTCTCTTCGGAGGTAATTCTGTAACACCATCAGGGAACACTTCAGGAAATTCATTCACCACCGCCAACTCCTTCAGTGACGCTTTTCCGTCGACAGCTAATGATGCAAATAAAGCAAAAAATTTAGCTTCGTCCTCCAACAAGATCCTCAATTCCTTACTAGACAAGGAATCCGCCAATGCTTCTTCTTCTGGCGTAAGAAACAACAACACCTTCCGGAAACAATCGATGTAGACTCGGTTGAACTCCAACCAGTTCATACCCAGAATAACATCCAACTTACCAAGGGGCAAGCAAATCAGATCCACTCCAAAATCTCTACCAAAAATAGTCAGCGGACACTTCAAACATACCAAAGAAGTAGTCACTGAACCAACAGAGGGAGTTTCAATAGTCATCCGCCGCTCAAGAGTAGTCAGCACCAATCCTAACCTCTTCACACAATCAACAGAGATGAACGAGTGGGTTGCACCCATATCAACAATAGTAGACAAGGGAACATTATTGATGAAACAAGTACCTTGGATAGAATGCTCCTCACCGGCAGCTTGAGTTCCCACCACCGCAAACACTTTACCACTGGTCTGAGACACCTGAGACAGCTTCGAATTCTCGCAGTGCATACTGATATGACCCTTCTCACCACAGTTATAACAGGTAGGCATAGCAGCACGACAATCAGCTAGCACATGGCCCGACATACCACACTTGAAACACTTCTTCACCTCATGAGAACAATCATTGGCACGATGACCCGCGCCACCGCACCGGTAACACTTCCCACCAGCAGACGCTCTCCCTTGTCTGGGCTTCTTATCAGCAGTAGCCTTAAACTTCCCCTTATCAGCAGGAGCACTGTAAGGAGTACCACCAAACCTCTACTTACCCTTACGGTCACTTGCAGCCTTGTAATGTGCAATCCTAGCCCGATTATCATTATCATAAATTCTACTCCTGCTTATCAGCTCAGGATAATCCCTGATCTTTTGACAATCGATCCCCATCTTAAATTCCGAACGCAGCCTATTCTCAAACTTCAAACACTTGGAGGTCATCGCCCCATCAGTATTGTAATAAGGACAATACTGCACCAGCTCTTCAAATTTAGCAACATACTCAGCCACCGTCAGATTTCCCTGCTTCAGCTCCAGAAACTCTATCTCCTTAGCACTTCGTATATCCTCCGGAAAATACTTTTCCAGAAAACCAGTTCGAACCACATTCCAAGTAATTGCAGTCCCTGCAGTCTCCAATCTCTGGCGACTGTTGTCCCACCAAGCCTCAGCTTCACCCTCCAGCATGTGGGTACCAAACCTCACCTTTTGCTCATCACTACAACCCATTGTCCTGAAGATCTTCTCAATCGCCTTCAGCCACTTCTGTGCAGCTTCAGGATCTAAAATTCCTCCTTGAAACGTCGGCGGCTTGTTACTCTGAAACTGCGCCAAATCCCTGAATTGTGCACCCGCCGCTTGGTTCTGATTAGCAACCACCTGCGCCATCGCTTGCATAGCCGCAACCAACGCAACATCATTCCTCCCCGCCATACTGCTCAACAATAATAACAACGCCAGGTTAACAGATACGCAAACGCTATCCTACAGACAGACTCAACTACTACACTGGCTGGACGAATCGGCCTGCTCTGATACCAACTTGTAACACCCCGCTCCCCAAAATTAAAATAAATTGCAAATGAATCAAACAATTATCAGAGTTACCACACCAAAGCGGGATATCACAAAAGAAACTCAACAAATACTTCATTAAATGGTTTTCAACATTAAACAGCAGAAATGTCATATATACATATATACATCATATTCGGCCATCCGCCCAAAATATACAAAATATTCACCAAAGGTTCCAACGAAACATGATACGCCACGGAGTAAAACAAAATCATCTGAAAAACAATAAACTCCCAAAGCCCCGTGTTACATATCAGAGCATCCCTACGACTCGACTCGCCACTATCCAAGCTAGCTACGCACCTGTATTATCTGTACTCTCGAAGAAGCACAGACCACAACAACAACAAAGGGGTGAGAAATCATGATCAAAAATATAGCGGTAATAATGTACATGAATAAAAAGGTAGAAATCATATGAATATCATTCAACATACATCAACCAGGACCTACTGTCCAACACCAACACAACACACAAGGCAATGCAAACATATGCAACTCAACACCATGATATGCGGTACCGACTCATCAACACTGATGGACACCGGGCCATCAACCCTCCACAATGGAGCATAGGATAGATCACATACACCCACCAATAGCAATGATCTATCCCCGCCATTCTCCACAAAGGAGTACGGATGGATCACATACACTCCTCTTGAGCAACGATCCATCCCACCATTCTCCACACAGGAGTACGGATGAATCGCATACACTCCTCCTGAGCAACGATTCATCCCAGTATCCCACCATTCTCCACACTGGAGTACGGATGGATCGCATACACTCCTCCTGAGCAATGACCCATCCCACCAAAACACTATGATATGCACGACACCAATGCACAACAACAATCCAAGCACACAAGGTGCACATGATCCTCCTAATCACATTTATACATAGCACATACATATTCCACACATCACCATATTCATACATAATAACATACACCAATTTAATTATTCTAATTAAACGAATAACAAGGAAATCACATTCCAACATCACACATACACTCTTAACTGTTTAACACCAATCTTATATTCAATCATGACCAACAAGGGTCCCACAACACAAGAGAACAGAACAGAATAACACAAAAACACAAACTACTGTCATGCTCGCTGGCTCACTCGCCTAGCGAAGCATAAGCGAATGCTCGCTACTCGCTCGCCCAGCGAACTCCCTAGTGAAGGCAGACAGTGGCTACTGGAAGTACTCGCTACCCAGTTTGCCTAGCAAAGCATCAACGAATGCTCGCTACTCGCTTGCCCAGCGAACTCCCTAACGAATGCAGACATTGGCTACTGGAAGCATTCGCTACCCAGTTCTCCTAGCGAAGCATCAGCGAATGCTCGCTACTCGCTCGCCCAACGAAAGTGCTGGCGAACGCCTGCGATTTCACAAAAACCCCACTGTCAGAATCGGCAAAACTCTCCGAAATCATCCGATTTCGCTCAAACCAATTCCCACAGCACTAGTTCAATATTCTGCGACTTAGCTACATAGTCTATTCTAGATTCCACCCGACAAAACATCAGCTCTATCGATTAACTCATTTTCGGCTTAAAATGGTAAACTACCGAAAACCCCAAATCATCCAAACCACCACTCTACCCATACATGCAACAGGTTTATCATGCTAACAACAATTCAGAATTTCAACAACATATCAAACATGATCATCAATTCCTACGGGATTGGGGAAAATCCCTTCTACCCAATATCCATGCAAACATACCAATTTCGACCCTTTCTCCCCCCCCCCCCCCCCCCTTACCTCGATAACTCGATCAGATTGAAGAAGACTCAGTAATCCTAGCTTCCTCTCTTCCTCTTTGATTCTTCTCTTCAATCTCTCTTCCACTTGATCTTGTTCTTCTTCTTCTCCTCTTTGATCGTGTTTCTCTTCTTTCTAATATTTCCTTCTTCCCAAAAACTCCATAATACCTCCTTTCTATTCTTATTCCAATATTAATAATAATATTACCATTATTTATTAAATTATTATCACTAATAATTATATTATTAATATCAAAGTCCAAATTTTAGTAACTAATCTCCAAACTTAAGGGCACTCACTGTCGCACTCAACCACACCCCCACAAAAGGCACACCGAAAATAAAATAACACAGAAAAGACTAGATAATTAAAATGGGTGTTACAGTATCCCCCAAGTGGTTTATTTTCTCCCTAGGGAAGTTAGAACTCTAAAGCCAGATTCGGTTCTACCACAAACTCTTCCTATCCTCTAATAGACGTACTATTGCAGAGGTCACCGGGTATTACTGTCGAGATGTTTATTTCATCTCATGTCTCCTCTCTCATCTGTTTTGTGAGCATGTGCATGAACCTAAGCATTGCATTCTCATTACATTTTCATTTCATATACATCGACATACGCATTAGCATCCACATGTTTACTATTTGTCGTCATCCTTTGTCGTTACCGCCGAGTAACTGGTTTTGTCCGCTCTCTCCAAGTAGATCGTTAGCCCTAAGCATAAAATACTTGTTTGTTCCAAGTTTCCTCATAGAGTTCAACCCTCGTGGACGATGTTTATTTCTGTTACCTTTCCACGCTAGGATAAGGTAGTCCCATTCGAGTTCGTTTCCTTAATGGAGTCTTGTTTGTTAGTTCTTCCTAGCCCAATTCTAGATCGAACTTCGGGCTCGTCGGTCACTGAACATACCTGGATGTGCATTTATTTTACACTATCTTTCAAGAAAAGCCTTTACAACGTCGATACGCAACAGTTCTCGCCTGAGAAATCTATCAGCACATCTTATAACAACCGGTATGCGACTGTCCTCACCAGAGAAGCCTATCATCATTATCACATTACACTTTACGTTACACTCTACAATCGATCTTCTCGTACAAGAAGTTCATCATTACACTCAGTGATCTCGATTTTACCATCATCATAACTTTCTTTACAATTTACATTACATTATTACACTCTGTGATCTCGATGTTACCATTATCACAACTTTCTTTACAATTTACATTACATGTTACCTCTCAGTGATCTCGATGTTATCATCATCACAACTCTCTTTACAACTTACATTACATGTTACCACCTCTACAAGCAATGCTCATCCGAGAAGCTTATCCTTACTACTTTTGCATATGAGCAGTATTTCTCGCCTGAGAAGCTTATCCTATCTTCGTCATGAGGAGTAGAAAGTGGCCATATCCATCGAGAAGCTGGTTCCATTTCCTTTATCATAGTGAAGAAAGGGTAGGTTTGAACCGAATAATCTTCAGGGCACCAGATCTTGAAGTATGAAGAAGTTTATTTTATCCTTTAGTAAAAGAAGGAGCGGAATCATATTCAGGAGAGCATAAAATCTTGAAGCATGAGGAAGTTCATTTTATCCTTTAGTAAAAGAAGGATCTGAATCATATTCAGGAGAGCACAAAATCTTGAAGCATGAGGAAGTTCAATTTATCCTTTAATAAAAGAAGGAGCTGAATCATATTCAGGAGAGCACAAAATCTTGAAGCATGAGGAAGTTCATTTTATCCTTTAGTAAAAGAAGGAGCTGAATCATATTCAGGAGAGCACAAAATCTTGAAGCATGAGAAAGTTCATTTTATCCTTTAGTAAAAGAAAGAGCTGAATTATATTCAGAAGAGCACAAAATCTTGAAGCATGAGGAGGTTCATTTTATCCATTAGTAAAAGAAGGAGCTGAATCATATTCAGGAGAGCACAAAATCTTGAAGCATGAGGAAGTTCATTTTATCCTTTAGTAAAAGAAGGAGCTGAATCATATTCAGGAGAGCATAAAATCTTGAAGCATTAGGAAGTTCAATTTATCCTTTAGTAAAAGAAGGAGCTGAATCATATTCAGGAGAGCACAAAATCTTGAAGCATGAGGAAGTTCATTTTATCCTTTAGTAAAAGAAGGAGCTGAATCATATTCAGGAGAGCACAAAATCTTGAAGCATGAGGAAGTTCATTTTATCCTTTAGTAAAAGAAAGAGCTGAATTATATTCAGGAGAGCACAAAATCTTGAAGCATGAGGAGGTTCATTTTATCCTTTAGTAAAAGAAGGAGCTGAATCATATTCAAGAGAGCACAAAATCTTGAAGCATGAGGAAGTTCATTTTATCCATTAGTAAAAGAAGGAGCTGAATCATATTCAGAAGAGCACAAAATCTTGAAGCATGAGGAACTTCATTTTATCCTTTAGTAAAAGAAGGAGCTGAATCATATTCAGAAGAGCACAAAATCTTGAAGCATGAGGAACTTCATTTTATCCTTTAGTAAAAGAATGAGCTGAATCATATTTAGGAGAGCGCAAAATCTTGAAGCATGAGGAAGTTCATTTTATCCTTTAGTAAAAGAAGGAACTGAATCACATTTAGGAAAGCACAAAATCTTGAAGCATGAAGAACTTCATTTTATCCTTTAGTAAAAGAAGGAGCTGAATCATATTCTGGAAAGCACAAAATCTTGAAGCATGAGGAACTTCATTTTATCCTTTAGTAAAAGAATGAGCTGTATCATATTCAGGAGAGCACAAAATCCTGAAGCATGAGGAAGTTCATTTTATCTTTAAGTAAAAGAAGGAGCTGAATCATATTCAGGAGAGCACCAAATCTTGAAGTATGAGGAAGTTCATTTTATCCTTTAGTAAAAGAAGGAGCTGAATCACATTCAGAAGAGCACCAAATCTTGAAGTATGACGAAGTTCATTTTATCCTTTAGTAAAAGAAGGAGCTGAATCACATTCAGGAGAGCACCAAATCTTGAAGTATGGGGAAGTTCATTTTATCCTTTAGTAAAAGAAGAAGTTGAATCATGTTCTGATCATGGAAGCTTATTTTATCAGATGAGCGACAATTCCCTCCATTGGAGCTTATCAATTAATTTTTCATTTATTATCCACAGATAAGAAACAGTCTCCTTATTTGAGAGCTTATCCAGTTTGGTATATAAGTCCCTTCCGACGATAAGTGGCAGTTCTCTCTTGAGAAAGCTTATCAGGACATTTCCTATTAAAGTCCATTTATTTTGGTATACAGCCGATTTTACCCTGTATCTTTTCTACGGATTCCCGAATATTCCATTTGATCCTATCACGAGGGAGGGTTTCTAGAAGCTCGGATGTTATTCTTTGCTCGATGCTCCAGCATTCTGTTAATCGATCCTACAGTCGTGTAGATCTAGTTTTATCTTTTATCCAAGAGTATCAGCCGGTCACACCTGAACCTGTTGAATAACTACTCTTAGACATTTCCAAGTGGAGGCCGTCTCATCGGTGCCATCTCCCTTAAGGATCTCGTTCTTATTGTTTCTTCTAAAGGTGACAATTGGGCATACTAGCGTCAGTTGGACATCCCTTTAGAATTCCTCAGTGGCGCGTTGTTTCCCCAGTGCGTCGCATTCCCCAGTGTGGTTTGTTCGTCGCGTTTGTCCCTTGTCCGTCGTGTCGTCTGCATCTTTGCATTTACCATTCCATCATGCGCATCATACTATATTCATAACATTGTCAACATTATCGCTTGTTTTGTCCATAGCATTGCATCTCATTGCATCTAAGGACAAAATTTTTGGTTATCTATATTTAAATCCCTCCACCATGATTTCTCGAGTATACGCCGCTCAAATCATACGGTGAAGCTATTTAAATAGGGGCAACTGTAATACCCCAAATTTTGCCCTAAGATTTGTCGTTTCATCTTGCATTCCATTGCATTTTTGCATTGCATTTAACCAGTCACTAACAAGTTTGTGTAGTTGGTTGATTTTTGCAGGAAAATATCATGTGACGCGCTTTTAAGTTCATGAAGGGTAAAATGGTCATTTGTTGGCAGCCGACGTCAACTTATGAATTTTGAGTTGTAGTCGGGAAATTAGAGCCGTTGGGGTCCGTTGATGAGAACTAAGACTAAGGTTGTTAGTTGAAAAAGTTTGATCAGAGGGTTTGCTTCGGATGGTTTAATCGGAATTTAATTTTATGGTTAATCTGATCGGATGAGCGTGGTCATTGGACATATTGGTTTTATTCCGGTAGAGTCGCTCGTTTAAATTGCGGAAGGATTAATTGGAAGTTGTATCAGAGACGAGGTTAATCGGGTAAATTGGGTGAATTTTGACATAATAGAAAATTAGATTTGTAATGGTGTTTTCATATCACTTTTAAATTAAAAATAATAAAAACAATTCATTTCATTTTTTATAACAAAAATAATGTTTTACAAAATAAAGAATTTTTATTAATGATTAATTCTTTACAAAAATAATAATAAATACGTGAAATTACCAAAATAATAAATTACATTTTCTAAAAAAGTCATAAAATTCCTAATTTCCTAAATTGTCCAATTTTTCTTCGTTCCAATTCCGAGCTTCCGATTATTTCTTCGAACCTGCAAAAGTAGCAAAACAGACGACAGTTTTATCGGTTAGAATTTTTATGCGACACCCTCAGAACATTGCCATCATCGAGTGCGTCGGGAGGGCAACGAATTACTCTGAAGCCGGCTCCCGACTTTATTTTCGACCGAGTGTAAAATCAAGCAATTTCTGTTCTTATTTTCCAAGGCAACCGAGAGAGAGGTAAAAAGTAACTTTTAGAAGTGATTTTTCTGGAAAAGTGATTTTCAGAAAAAGTGCTTTTTGGAAAAGCACTTATTCAAAAGTGATTTTTCCAAACATAGCACAAACAACTTTCCAGAATTTTTGAGGGTCCCAACAGATCAAAACAAACCATCGAGTAACCACCAAGCCACAAAAGCTGCCAAAACAAACAAATCAAACCCAACAACAACAATCAGTCAAAAGCATCCAACAAAACCACAGGAAATATGGCAACAAATCCTCATACAAATCCGGCGAACAAATTGCAAATCCATCAATCCCACAATCTAAAAATAAACATATAAGTTCATCATAAGTTCAGAAAGAAAAAACCCTAAAGGGGAATGAACAAAAAACGACGGCGATTTATCCACCCTTAGATCCGAAAACCCTAAAGAAACAGGCAACGACGGCTCAGAGGATCCGAGGACGGATCTTCATCATCGCCGAAGAGAGGAAAACGACTTCCATTATTATTCTCCAACAGAAAAAACTCGAAGGTTCAGAAGAGCTAAAAGCTCATCATCATCACCATCCGCGAAGAAGGAGAGGAAGAAGCTCGAATCCCAGAATGCAAATATCGTTATCAGACGGAGAGGAAAACCGGTCGGAGCGACGAGGAACTCAGGCGTGAAGATTCACATCATCATCGTCCGCTCAAGCAAACCATTGGAAAAGTCGCTTCAAGCCCCCCTAACAGAGGTAAGCAATCTCTTCCTCAATAGTTTCTGTGTTTGATTTTTTATTTCAGATTCAAAGAGGAGAAGAAAGAGAGCGGTCCAAGCGAAGGAAGAAGAGAACGAAAACATGCAAGATGAGACGGAAGCGAAAAAGCTTCGAGGAAAGCTTTCAATGGCCACCGACGGTGCATACGAAGAAGAAGAGGAAGTTTTTTTCGGAAGGAGACGAAGTGGGTAGCCGCCGCGGGTTTGGAGGAAGGGGAAGAGATTGGGGTTAAAAAACCCTAGTCATCCACAAGACCTTTTCTTTGTCTTTTTATATTTCTTTTTCTTTTGTTTATTCTTTTATTTCTTTTATTTTTTATGTTTTCTTTTTATTTATCTTTTATGTAATAAGATTTAATCAGTTATCAAGCAAAAAAACTTTTAGAAAAATATTATTAACTTGTTAATTTTTATTAAAATGAATTACAACTAAAATTTCATTTAGTCAAAAATCACAAAAATCCTCTTTTTTTTAATTTAACATTAAAACTAAATTTTTTTTATCAAACATTAAAACAAAAACTTTCTTTCCTTAACTTAACAATAAAATTGACATTTTTTTTAATTAAACCTTAAAACCAGAGCATTTTTTTTAACATTTAAATTAAAACAATTTTCTTAATTAAAACAAATTTTTTACTTTCACATTAAAGATCATCAACGTTTTTCAAATCTAAGCATTCTTGACATAAAAATCTTTTTTTAATTAATTAAAACATTTTAAAACTAACTAAATTTTTCTTTGTTTATTTGCTTGTTTGTTTTGGGATTGTAACTAAGGCGAGACATTGTTGCTATTGCTTTGTATTCTTGCATTTTTGGGATTTGTAATTTAGGCGAGTGATCGTCGCGATGCTTTTTGCTTTATCGCTTTCCTTATTTTCGTACTTTAATTCTGCCATATAATAATTCATCCTTTGCATCATTTACCATTAGCGTCCTTCCGAAGGATTAGGTCTAAATCGTTTAACCGCCGAGTCAATAGCCTTACCCTTTGAATGGTTCAAACCCTAATTTGTCTAGGTATCCCGCCGTGGACGAAAATGCCCTTTACCTTAGCGCTAGGTCAAAGAGTCGTCGTACTCTGTTTTAGGGTTTCCCGCCGTGGAAGATTTAGTTAACCCTAATTTTAATTCAACTCTTCAACATAGAAATAGGAGTTTCAAGACTCCACGTGAGCGTTTCTTTAAGAAATGATTATTCCCCATTGAAAACTTGACCACAGTCAAGACGTTTCTAACATCCCTTTCAAGGGGAACTACGATTACTCTGATTTCATTCCCTATCCAGGATACGTAGGCATAAGATGTGACTCTTGCCGAGTAAACTTAGGACTAACCCTTAGGTCTTTCAGTCACTCTATCCCATAGCTCAGTATATATTTCAAGCAAATAATAAAGCAAAATAGCAAAAATAAACAAAAGGTTCCTTTAGAGTACTACAGAAGGTTAGGGTTTTAGTACCTTCCCTAAGCTTAACCAACCCCTTACCTAGGTCTCTCCCCGCATTATGTTTACGATGCAAAAATAGGTTTTCCTTCTTTTTACCTTTTCCTTCGGATAAATCAAAGTCGGTTGTGAATTAAAAATGTGATTCAAGCTAATTAATAGTTTGATATCCTATTTCCACCGCAACACCAGTACTCCAAAGACTCTAAAGTCTCACCAAATTTATGAAGATAGATTATGATCTCTACTCAAGCTTCAACCACTTGCATACAAAGCCTCTGACTAAATATTTGAATCAATATGTAAACATTGTTTGATGTGACATAAGTAGAAAATAATATCTACTTTTTGCGTAAAGTATTGTACTTTCTGTCAAAGAAGTCTTCTGCATCCCATCAACCTCACCAACTATCAGCTACAAGCGCCACTCTAGTATTTCATATGAAGTGACCTTCATACAATGGATACTTAGAGGATATTTCTTCTTCACCTTCCAACGAGTCTATTTGCTTCTACATAAAGAGATATTTGAAGATTGAAAAATGAAGAAGATAGATATACACACATTGAACATTCATCAACGCTCACACTCAGAATACCTATATGGAAAAATAAGAAGTGTTTCCCACACTTATACACTTAGAACAAAAACTCATTTAATAATATTGTTAAGTGTAATACTTGGTTTAAACTTGTGTATCTTCTTATCTGAAGCATCTTGTAAACACCATGACTTGTCACTATAACTATGATTGTATTCCTCAAGCGACCAGGTTGGCCAAGATTTTGAGAAGTCAATAACAGGTAGTTATTGAGGATAAATTTTTTTAAGTAATCAGGTAGGTCAAGATCTTAAGGAGTCAGTGACCATCATATTTCTTAGGGGACCAGTTGGATCAAAATCCTTCAGAACTTAGTGACAGGTTTTCATTGCCTTTGTAATCAGTTTGATTGGTGGATTAAGTACTTTTCTTAGGCGAAATCACTTTAACGAGTGGACTGGAAATAACCTAATTAACGGTGAACAAGGATATAAATCCTTTAGTATTTTTATTGCTTTAAGTTTTTGTTTTGGGTCACGAAAATATATCATTCTTGAAACCCAATTCAAACCCCTATTCTTGTGTTTCTTGCATGTTCATGTTCTTCAAAGAAGGTTTGAAGCTGAAAGGGAGCTAGGAGAAGAAACCATGAAGAATATTACTAATGATGGTCCTAGCTATGATAAGCTGGTAAAGGATCTTAGAAAAGTGTATGATAGAGTAAAGTGTGTGAAGCTTTAACCTTCATCTTTCAATTGATTGGGTAGAATCAAGGTTCCTTATATTGATAAGATTATGGAAAATGGAACTAAGAAAGAAGGAGAATCTACAAATAAGGATGCAAAAGATTTTATTTTGTTAAAACACTGGTGTATAACGAGCTTATGGAGCTTCATAATGATGATGAGTTGTTGAAGATAGTGTCGAAGCTTGTAAGAGATTGAGGTTAAGGAGGATAGTATCCTCATGGGCTAATGAGGATTAGTTATAAGTTGTATGTTGGGAAAGAAGTCTCAGACTTTAGATCCATCATCTGTGTACCAGTTGCTATGATTTGGTTTGTGTGTAGAAGCGTTGAAGTTGTTTTGAGTCGACATGTTGTTATTGCCTTCACTCTTTTATTAGGGTCATATGATTTGTCTGCTGACTTTACTGACTAGGTGGTATGGAGTTGATTCATGTTGTTGACTCTGGTGTGAAATTTATATGGTGTATTAGGTTTAATGTATTCCTATCTTGCTGTCGCACCTTCATCGAAACACGACCCTTGCGTGAAAGGTGCAAAAATGTGGTTCGGCAGAGTCGTCACCAAACTTTATTCATCCCAAAAAGAGGGAAAGGAAAATATTGAGAAAACCTTTAAGGAGAGATAAGAACATGGTCGTCACAACCACATTCTAGGTTCGGGAGTCGTTTACACAAGGGGAAGGTATTAGCACCCTTCACGTCCGTTGTACTCAACGGGAAACTCTTAGTTTGATTTGAGATGAGCGTTATCTAAACTTGTTTGTTTTTTTCTCAATGATAAATGTGAAACGGTAAGATAAATTAGTTCGATGATAAGGGAAAGAAATGGTGGTTTAAGATAGGGTGCTTGCCAAGGATTGGGGCCCTTATGCCTACGTATGCTCATTCGGACGAGAATGAGAAATTAGAGCTTTCGTAGTTCGACTACGGGAAAGGTTAGGGGGAAACAGAATATGGATAGAATTGTGAAACAAGTTGACGGGAAATGATGGAAAAAGAAAAAGGTAGCTTGCCAAGATCATTGCAATCTTGTGCCTACGTATCTTTACTCAGACGAGAATAAAGAATCAGAGCGTCCATATTTCGTGGGGACGACCATGAAAAAGAGAGGTTGAGTTGTGTTGAAGTTTGGTTTGGAAACAAAAGATTGAATGTCGAACAACCCAAGGGGTGTGCCTCAAGAGCTGTGACTCTAGAATCCAAGGAATGCGAGATTCCAAGAACTCAGTTCTTTCAGGAGTTGATTGAAAATGTTTGAGGACAGGTTGAATATTTTTAATTTGAAAGATTGAATAAATAAGAACTCAAGGGGTGTGCCTCGAGAGTTATTCATTCGAAGATCCAAGAAATGATAAATTCCAAGAATCTCCTTCTTTCGTAAGTTTGATTACAATATGAAGAAGGTGAAGGTGAAGGTTGGAGATTGGATGAAAGAAATCGATGAAAATGAAGGGTTGTTGGAGAAAATCATTTGGGGTTAAAGTAGAGGGAGTTTTTTTCGGAAGCCCCTAGAGGAGAATGATATGCATCGTATTTATCAGGTCATTCTATGTTTCGTAAGTGGGGTTGATTTATTCGTAAAGGCCTTGCCTGTATCACGTTCGTACCAATTACGTGGCTTCTATTTTCCCGAATTGTGAAAAGTCATTGTCGTTATACCATTTTATTGCAAGTTTAAGTTAAAATGGTTGTGCGTAAATTGGTGAGGCGCGATCAAAGTTTGCGTGGTTTGTATGTTCGTTGTGATGTCATAATGGTTTTGAGATGTTTTGTTCTTATGTGTATTGCAGGGAGAAGTCTCGTTGCTGATGTTGCAGGATATGCATGGAAAATCATGGCTAGTGTTTGTGATGTAGAATCATGCTTGGGATTGTAGTGTAATATTGGAAATGTTGTTCAGTAGGTTTCATGTCTTGATATGTGAATCATGGATTTTTTTTCTTTTTTTTCTTGTAATTTCTAATTGCCTTAGACTTGTATTGACTTGTATGAGGAATGGGCTGTTTTTGAGTGAAGTTAGACTATATGGATGAAAAAATAGTAGCGAGAAGTGGTAATGAATTCTTGACAAAAAATGGACTTTGTCCACAAAAGATGAACCTTTGGATTTTGAACATTAATTTGTAATGGACAAATGGATTTTAGACATGGAAATTTGAAGTGGATTGAAACTAGTTATGAACATGGAAAAAATGAACTTGTGGATAAAAATGAATAATGGGTTCGAATTACTCCTTTGATAAGCTTCGATTTTTCAAATCCACTCTTGAATCATGAATTCTTAACATAAAACCAATGATGCGCACCTTGGCACTCAAGCCACCACTACACTCCAACAATTCTTGAACTAATCTTGAAAAATGAACACGAAGCAATTTGGATCCTCAAATGTATAAGGGCCTTGAATAAAATCAGAAGAAAATGACTCAAAATATGAATTGTACTGTTCAAAACCCTAATTGTAAATGAATCGGTCCTTGATGATCTTTGATCATGAAGCACATATAACTTGACACTGCCTGCCACCCTGGTAGAGCTGGCAAAACGGGTTGGCCCATGACGGGCTCGGGATTTGTTCGGGTCGGGCTAAAAAGCCCGGATTATAAACGGGTCACAATTTAATTGACCAAGCCCGACCCTTCACGGGCTACGGTTTTTCGGACCGGCCCGGTTTATATTTATAATTTTTTTAAAAAAATTAAAAAGTGAGTGTTTTATTTAAAAAATAATATAATACTATTAGTATATTGTACACACCATACTCTAGTTTTATCATAGCGTCAAATTACAACAGTATGACATTTCACATAGAAAATGCATCAGTATGACATTTCTTTTCACTTAGAAAATGATAATAATGTTGTACACACCAAAATATAACTTATAACATTTCCCTTGGTGCATTGTTTGTCTTTTTTCATTTGAACAAGGATTCAAAACAAAGTAAAATTCTCAATGATAACATTAAATTTTAAAAATTAAATTAACAATAAGGTCTAAAATTCATTAAAAAAACTAAGCGGGCTACCCGCTACCCGGTCGGGCTAGCCCGGTTAAACATCGGGCTTTTAACGGTTCGGGCTTAAAAGCCCGGATAATAAATGGGCCTTATTTTTTTTGTTCAAGCCCGAATTTTTTGGCGGGCTTTCGGGTCGGCCCGGTTGGTCCGACCCATTTTGCCGGCTCTACACCCTGGTCCATGCAACTGACTTGAATTGGTCAGAAAACCCTAAGTTAATCCTCAGTCATGATGCTTGCTTTAGTACAACCTGAGAACAGGATTCCTTCATGGATGACTTCCCATGAATCCAAACTTGCCTAACCAACAAAATTAGGTCAACATCACTTAACTTCACTCAACACTTGCCTGAGTCACTTTGAATTCAACCTTGCATGACCCTGACTTTGAACAACAAGCAGAAGCAACATTTTTTTTTTATTTTTGAATAAATGTCAGTCAATGGATGTACAAATGAGAACTATATACTGGTAGGACAAATTTGGGGTATGATAGATGCCCATATCTAATTGGCTTAAACCTAGTAAGATGAATTGCTACAACATTCATTGTTTCAAGGTAGAAGTCAATTAGATATGAAGAAGACCCTAAATTTGTCCGAGAAGAAGGGAAAATGCTTGAGAAGCTAAATAACAGATCAATGTTGATCCTCAAGTGGACACTGAGTAACTTACAAAGGTCTTTATCTCCAAAAGGATAATAATTGAAATAACCTGACACCAAAAGGATGACAGAACTATCACCAAAAGGATGATAGTAAACACACGCTCACGACTCCGGCACCAAAAGGATGATGGGTCTACCACCAAAAAGATGATAGAGAAACACATATAAACACAACTCCGACACCAAAAGGATGGTGGATCTATGACCAAAAGGATGATAGTAAACACATGCATTGACCCTTCACCAAAAGGATGAAAGTTAGATCGAAAACTCGCTATCACCAAAAGGATAATAGAAAGCAAACACAGATCCCCGACACCAAAAGGATGACGAGTTTATCACCAAAAGAATGATACTAAACTAACACAACTCCGACACCAAAAGGATGACAGATATATCACCAAAAGAATGATAGAGAACACACAATATCTGGCACCAGAAAGATGATAAACCTATCACCAAAATGATGATAGTTAGCTCACGCAACGACCCTTCATCAAAAGAATGAAAGCGAGGTCGAAACTTGCTATTAATAAAAGGATAGTAGTAAGTACATACATGTTTCCGACACCCAAAGGATGACGGGTTAATCACCAAAAGGATGATAGAAAACACACACACGACCCTTCACCAAAAGGATGAAAGTGAGGTCAATAGCTTTGCTATTACCCAAAGGATAATAGTATGAAATTACAGATTCCTAACACTAAAAGGATGATGGGTCTATCACTAAAAGGATGATAGTGGACTCACACAACAATCCTTCACCAAAAGGATGAAAATGAGGTTGAAACCTGCTATTACCAAAAGGATAATAGTAAGTACATAGAGATTTCTGACACCAAAAGAATGATGGATCTATCACCAAAAGGATGATAGAAAACACACACATGACCCTTCACCAAAAGGATGAAAGTGAGTTCAACAACTTCGCTATTACCAAAAGGATAATAGTAAGCAAATACAGATTTTTGACACCAAAAGGATGACGGTTCTATCACCAAAAGGATGATAATGGACTCACACAACCCGACACCAAAAAGATGACAAATCTATCACTAAAAGTATGATAGAAAACAAAGCTCCAACACTAAAAGGATGGCGGATCTATCACCAAAAGGATGATAGAAAAAAAAAACACACACACACAGTGACCCTTCACCAAAAGGATGAAATTAAGGTCACACTTACTACTACCAAAAGTATACTAGTAAGCAAAATGATATCAAAGGAACTCATTCACCAAAAGGATGATACACAGACCAAAGGTTCACAGACTATCGGCGCCAAAAGGATGACGGTAAAATCAAACAACACAAATTGCTACCACCAAAAGGATGATAGGAACTTCCCATATTTGAGGGCTACCAACACCAAAATGATGAAGGTCAGGTTGAATTAATTGAATTTGGTTACTACCAAAAGGATGATAGCAAGGCAATTGACAAAAGGCCAGGCTAGTCGGATATATGATGAGTGAGACTTATTGAGGATATGAATAAAAGGTTGAAGCACAAAAGTCACTGAGGAATACAACCCTTGTCAACAAAAGGTTGAAAGGAACCAACGCACTGGGGAACTCCCAAAAAGAAGGTTGAGAGTGACTGGTCTGAGGATAGAAACTCCATCAACAAAAGGTTGAATAGAGCCACTTCAATAAGGAACGCCCACTAACTCAGAAAAGTGATACTAGTTAAGCTGGGGATGACCACTTCATCAACAAGAGGTTAAGGATGACAACTCAATGAGGAACGCCCATTAATTTGCTTGAAGATCACAGTTTCATCAACAAAAGGTTGAAATAACTTCACGAGGAACGCCCATGAATTTGAAAAAAAATCCCCTAACTAGGTTGAGGTCTGATTTTGAAATCTTGATTTGACCAACAAAAGGTTGATTTAATTTTGTGAGGAACGCCCACGGTTGTGAAGAAGATGTCCCTGGCTGGGTTGTTGATGCCTTGGAAACTTGATTTGACCAATAAAAGGTTCATACAAATTCGTGGGGAACGCCCACAGATTTGAAGGAGATGCCCCTGGCTGGGCTAAATGTTGCTTTGAAATCTTATCTAGATCAACAAAAGGTTGATACAACTCCATGAGGAACGCCTACAGATTTGCTGAAGATTCTCCTGACTGGCCTGAAGATTGCCTTGGAAATCTCGAGATTGATCATGTATCTTGATCTACACATATATGAATGCTTGATGTTGGTAATGACATTCCATATCGAATGGAAATGCAATGCAAATGTTGATGCACGGAGATGCAGGTGTTGGGGAAGTATGATTTGGTTTTGGGTATGCATATGATGCTTATGACGTCGAATGCGATGCATATGTTGCGTATGATTGTAGACAGGTGATTAGATATGTTTTGAAGGTAACCACAACTCTGATGCTTGACGGTCATGATAATCCCATTGTATGAATATGGTAATGGTCTGCCCCTGATTAACCAGTTCTAAAGCCATCTGATATGTGGAAGCTAAGCTTTGACGTGCTTTTGAGATGGCTTACCCCTAATTGAGCTGCTTGAAAGATTTGCCCCAGACAAAGGGTTTTGATGTAGTCTTGCTTTGGGTTGACACCACTGAAAGTTCAAGTTCCTCTTTGATTGCCCCTTGTTAGAGTGTCTATATGGTCAAGCACTGATCTGCAGTTAAAATTGTTCATTCACAAATGGTAATCATAATGCAATACTCATGCAAGTTTTGAAAAAGAGTCGTTTATTAGAGTGTCGTGATAGTGATACGAATGGACTGTTAGTCCAGATGTCGTGCTGATTTGATTGGTGTGAAAGATATAGCAAGTAGAATGGCACCAATGCTGAAGATTAGCAAATATGTGAGGAGTCAGTTTACGCAACCTTGTAGTAGTATGCTTTCAGAATAAACCTCGCCTTAATTAGGTCTTTCGAGGGTTGTAACATGGTCTGGTTCACGGTTATGAAACAAAAGATAATAGGCTCAAATTTGGTTTGTACCCACCCCTTCTTCGCGATGATCTCCAGTCCTACATTCAGTTAGTTCTGCACATATTTGTCTTTCTAAAGGGTTGACGGTGTAAGGGTGATTCAAGGTATGCTTGAAATGGAAGTCACATTTTTTTTTGATGGATGTCAGTGACCTTTTAGTTTTGATAATGGTGGTCACTAAATCTTATTTTGCTTTTGTTGAGGATTTGAGAACCTCTTTCGATTTTGTTTTGATCCCTATCTTTTGCATGAGCTGATTTCACTTTTCGAGTCCATTGGGATTGCCTTGATTTTTCCTAAGTATCCTTTGAGGTTCTCGACTTAGCAGGCTTTGATTTTTGTTGTTGGAGGATTGTACCTGCCTAGTCGTGAGTTATTGATGAATAGTTATCATGTCTTCTGGATTTTTGCTTTGTGATTTGAGTGCGTAATCAAATTAACTGAACACTACCCTGCCCCAGGTTGAGTGTAAGGGTTTGAATATCCAAAGGAAACTTCCACTTCTTGGCTCGAAGTGGTTAACTAAGGATTAACTCCTTGTCTCTCCAGTGTTTGGGGAATTGAAACAATGCATGTGCATCATCGACATGATTTTATCTGAAAGCATACGGTTTGCAATTATGGGTATTTCATTGTCATCATCATCCCTCTAATCATGCTAAGCAACAGTTGATAAAGAGAGTGAAGTGGACAAAAATATGTGTCAGTGATTTGCAATAATGAAAGAAATGAGTGAATACGACATAACTATATCAAAACATGCATAATCACTACATTAATAAAACCAAATACGAATGACAATGTTCAAAGCATACAATACTTAAATAATCAAAGACAAAAATACAAGAATGCAAATAATGCGATGGCAACATGACTGCCTTCTTCGGGGAGATAAACTTAACTTGACTTGATTTGACTTGATGTTGGCACTAGCATGGCGACGGTAGAGGGTTGTTTGAGATATTTGCAGTCCTTCCTTTGAATGTGAGAAATCATGTGTCAACTAGGTCTTGCACTTTGTGTTTGAAAGCTCTACAATCCTGAATTGTATGCCTTGGAGCGCCCTTATGAAACTCACAATGGGCATTATCATCATAATCTGGAGGAATGACAGTCGGAGGAGCTAGGTCTCTCGGAGTGATTGCCCTTTTCTCCAGCAATTCAGCAAAGATCTTAGCATATGTCATTGACAGATGATCAAATACTCTATCTGGCTTCCCTGCCCTCTACTGATTAGGCTGACGTTATTGTTGAGTAGCTCATTCTTGTTGATTCTGAGGAGGATACTGATACCCTTGCTGATTATAGGACTGTTACTGAGGAACCTGTCATTGAGGCATTGGAGCTTGAATAGCTTGAACAACTTGAACAATTGGTTGATAAGGCATTTGGGCATATTGTGTAGAAGCAACAAAAAGATACTAGAAATATGGGATTTGATAAGGCATAGGAGCATAAGCTTGTTGAGGAGCTTGCTCTTTCTGCGTAGAGATGGCATTTGTTTTGCCCTCCTTCTTCTTGTATCCGTTGAAAGTCTTCTTAGCTCCATCATGGCTGCTAGAACCTCCTTGGATCTTTCCACTCTTCAAACCTTCTTCAATTCTCTCACCGGCAATCACTGAGTTAAAGAATCCAAAAGAAACACTGCCAATTAGCTTTTCGTAATATTTGTTAGAACACAAATTGATGTTCAATATATCTCATTGTTTCGATGATAACATTAATGAAATTTTGTATAGAGAATTTATATACACTAATTTTGTTCAAGTGTTTATTTGTCAAAGATATCAAAATTAATATTATTCTGGAAGCAAGAATGCCTCTGAACACCACAGAACGAAAAAACTCTGAGCGTCATAAGCAACTCATCAGAAGACTCTGATCTTCTATAATGACTCTGAGCGAAGCTAAGAAGAATCTGAGTAAAGAACATACGTAAAGCTTCAGAAGACTCTGTAAGTACTCAACGCTGCAAGTACAGAAGCTCTGATAAGCAAGTATGCTCTGATAAAGATTTCACGCTTAAAGCACTTTGCTGCAAACTCTGATAGAGAAACTCTGAGTGAGTTAACTCTAATCTGAACAACTAGGAACATCATCAGAAGTTCTGATGCAAGACGTTCAAAATTTGGTGAAGAAGATGTTGTTCAAATAAAGATCCGTTGGCATATTCTTTGTCATTATCCAAACGGCTCTTTCCCCATTCGTGCATGACACATGATTTCAGACAAAAAGGATTTGTCAGAACATTCCTCTTCTGAGAAAGGAAAAGTCAATAGAAGACAAAAAGAACAAAATGCACAGTCTTTGAGAAATGGATTTCAAAGTACTACAAAAGCAAGTCTTAGCATCACTTCAAAGGTTAACGAACTTGAAACAAATTCTTGACAAGTTATTCAACAAGCTCTCATACGAACTTTCTTCAAAAGCTGAATAGTTTATTTTTCGTTCTAAAACTTGTGTAAAAATCACTGTTGTGATATAGCTTTTTAGAAGCACATCTTAAACACATTTGTTAGTTTATCTTTGTAAAAGATTCCTTAAGAGATCAAGTGTGGTCAGAATTCTTGAGAAGACTAAGACAGTTGTCTTAGTTGTTTACACTGTAATTAGTTTGATTTAGTGGATTAAGTCCTTGTTGAGAAAGGCAAATCACCTTGGTAGGGTGGACTGGATTAGTTTGAGTTCAAACGAACCAGGATAAAAATACTGTGTTATTTTTCTATCATCTTAATTGTTTTAAAACCCTTATTCAACCCCTCCCCCCCCCCCCCCCTTCTAAGTGTTTTTCTCACCTTTAGTTGGTATCAGAGCTCCGGTTATGTAAGTGCTCTCACTTAACCGTGACAGAAAAAGATCCTGTTGGGAAAAACTCTTAATCTATTGTTTTTGATTCATCATGACTGCTGAAGCTTCAACTTCAACTTCATACAATAATAAATACGATGATAGAGACAGAATCAACACCAAACCTCCCATGTTTGATGGTGAGAAGTTTGATTACTGGAAAGATAGAATAGAAAGTTTCTTTCTAGGCTATGACGCTGACTTATGGTATTTGGTTACTGATGGCTATATTCATCCTACAAATGATGAAGGCAAAAAGGTTGACATAAATTGTAATGTCTGATCAACAGAAGAAGGAGTTTAGAAACCATCACAAGGCAAGAACCATTCTATTAAATGCAATATCTCATACTGAGCATGAGAAAATAACAAATAGAGATATTGTATTTGATATGTTTGAATCTATAAAAGTGACGCATGAAGGAAACTCCCAAGTAAAGGAGACAAAAGCCTTGGCGCTCATTTAGAAATACGAGGCCTTCAAGATGGAGGAATCTGAATCTGTAGAAGTTATGTTCTCAAGGTTTCAGATTCTAACTGTTGGTCTGAAGGTTCTGGATAAAGGTTACTCTACTGCTGATCATGTCAAGAAGATAATCAGAAGCTTGCCAACAAGGTGGAGACCAATGGTGACAGCACTGAAGCTTGCAAAGGATATGAATAAGATCACTCTGGAGGAATTGATTAGTTCCATAAGGAGTCACGAGATTGAGCTGGAAGAAGGAAAACCTCAAAAGAAAGGTAAGTCTGTTGCACTAAAATCTAACAAATTTGCTAAAGCTTTACAGGTTATTGAAGAAAGCTCTGAAGAATCTTCCTCTGAAAAAGATGAATTGTCTTTGTTGTCCAGAAGGATAAACCAACTCTGGAAGCACAAACAAAAGAAGTTCAAAAACTTCAAGAGATCTAATCAGCGTGGCGAATCTTCTAGACATAAGAAATATGGAAAGAAAGATGTAGTGTGCTACGAGTGCAAGGAGCCAGGCCACTATAAAAATGAATGTCCCAAACTTCTGAAAGAGAAACTTAGAAAGAAGTTTGAAAAGAAGAAAGTGCTAATGGCCACGTGGGACAATTCAGATGCTTCTGAATCTTCATCAGAATCAGAAGATGAATGTGCTAATGTAGCACTGATGGCTGACATGAAGGACCATGAAGAAACTGCTGAATCTAGATCAGAATCAGATTCTGAGGAGGTATTTTCTGAACTTTCTAGAGCTGAACTTACTGAAAGTTTATCTAAAATTCTTGAAAGCTACAGCAAGATCAAACTCAAATACAAGAAGCTTTAGAGCTATCTTACATCTGAGAATGATCAGCTGAGATCAAAAGTTGCTGAGCTTAAAGCAAACAATCTTAAAATGAAAAATGATTTAGAAAAAGCTCAAAAATCTGATTCAGATCCTATATCATGCTCTAAAAACATTTTAGAAGAGTATGATTATAGCTTTCAGAAGTTTCTGGCCAGAGGCCTGGATAGAAGCAAGATGGATACAATAATCTATGGCGTAAGTAGAAACAACAGAAAGGGAATTGGATATGAATCACCTTCTGGGAAGGATTTAAATCCAAAACCTGTTGATAAATTGATCATTAAGTATTCTCCTCTGTATACTCACTTCAAATATGGTCATTTAAATGATATTAAGCACACACGTTCTGATCAAAACAAACCTATGTTTAATAAACCAAAACCTCAGCAGAACAAAGATACCTTTAAGGGAAAGAAATTCAGAAAGAATTTCAAACCTACTAACCCCAAAGGACCCAAGAAAATATGGGTACCTAAGGACAAAATTATTTTTGTTGCAGATGTCCTTAGCAGGAAAGTTGAGACACCAATCATGGTACCTGGACTCTGGCTGCTCACGACATATGACGGGAAGAAGGTCTATGTTTCAAAGCCTGGAACTTAGATCTGGAGGTGACGTGAAGTTTGGAGGGAACCAGAAGGGCAAAACAATAGGCTCTAGAACTATTGGTAATTGTAACCTCCCTTCCATATCTAATGTCTTACTTGTTGAAGGATTAACACATAATCTATTGTCCATAAGTCAATTAAGTGAAAATGGTTATGATATAATCTTTAATCAAAAATGTTGTAAAGCTGTGAGTCAAAAAGATGGTTCAATCCTTTTTAATGGAAAAAGGAAGAACAACATTTACAAAATCAATCTTTCAGAACTTAAAGTTCAGAATGTAAAATGCCTTCTGTCTGTTAATGATGAGCAATGGGTCTGGCACAGAAGATTGGGTCATATTAGTATGAGACTTATATCTCAGATTAATAAGCTCAATCTGGTCAGAGGACTTCCTCAGTTGAAGTTCAACTCAGATGCTTTTTGTGAAGCATGTCAGAATGGAAAATTTTCAAAATCTTCTTTCAAAACAAAAAATGTTGTTTCAACCTCTAGACCATTAGAGCTGCTTCATATTGATCTGTTTGGACCAGTGAAAACTGCATCCATCAGAGGCAAGAAGTATGAATTAGTCATAGTTGATGACTACAGCAGATGGGCATGGGTAAAATTCCTGAAACACAAGGATGAGTCTCATTCTGAATTCATTGACTTCTGCAAACAAGTCCAAAATAAAAAAGAATTTAAAATTGTTAAAGTCAGAAGTGATCATGGTGGAGAATTTGAAAACAAATACTTTGAAATTTTTTTTTAAAGAAAATGGCATTGCACATGATTTTTCTTGTCCTAGAACTCCTCAACAGAATGGAGTTGTAGAAAGGAAAAATAGAACATTGCAAGAAATGGCCAGAACCATGATCAACGAGACTAACATGGCAAAACATTTTTGAGCAGAAGCAGTGAATACAGCTTGTTATATTCAGAACAGAGTGTCTGTAAGACCTCTTCTAAAGAAGACTCCCTATGAATTGTGGAGGAATAGAAAGCCCAACATTTTTTATTTCCGTCCTTTTGGATGTGTTTGTTTTATGTTGAATACTAAGGAAAATCTGAACAAGCTTGATTCTAAAGCTCAGAAGTGTTTCATGCTTGGATATTCTGAATGCTCTAAAGGCTACAGAGTATACAATACTGAGACACAGATTGTAGAGGAATCAATTCATGTTAGATTTGATGATAAGCTTGGCAATCAAAAGTCAAAGCAGCTTGAAATTTCTGCAAATAGAGAAGTCCTTCTCACAGACTCTAAAGAATCAGAGGCAAACAAAGCTCAAGAAAAAGCACCAGAAGCAACACCAGATGCTACTCCCTTGACTGCTCAGATGGATAGCTAGACAATTTCTGAAGAACCAAATGTTAAAGGATCATCCAGAATCAAAGCCTCTCATCCAGAGGAAATGATAATTGAAAAGAAGGATGACCCTATCAGAACAAGGTCATTTCTCAGATCTTTTGGAACGTCATTGTTTGGCTTGGTATCTATCATTGAACCTACTTCTATGGTTGAGGCTTTGAACGATAATGATTGGATACTTGCTATGCAAGAAGAGCTTAACCAATTCACTAGAAATGACGCCTGGGATCTGGTTCTAAGACCAAATGGTTTCAACATCATTGGAACAAAATGGGTCTTCAGAAACAAGCTGAATGAGCAAGGAGAAGTTATCAAAAATAAGGCTAGGCTGGTTGCTCAAGGATACAGTCAGCAAAAAGGTATAGATTACACAGAGACATATGCTCTTGTGGCAAGGTTAGAATCTATTCGCTTGCTTATTTCCTTTGCTGCATAGAATAACATCACTCTATATCAGATGGATGTTAAAAGTGCTTTCTTAAATGGTTTCATAGAAGAGGAAGTTTATGTTCATCAACCTCCTGGTTTTGAAAATGAAAAATTTCCAGAACACGTTTTCAAACTTAAGAAATCACTCTATGGCTTAAAACAAGCTCCCAGAGCTTGGTATGAGAGGCTGAGTAATTTCCTTTTGGAAAATAATTTTATCAGAGGAAAAGTTGACACTACTCTCTTCCATAACTCAATTAAGAAAGACATTTTAGTCTGTCAGATTTTTTTTGATGATATTATATTTGGAACTACCAATATTACACTTGGAAAGGACTTTGCTCAATTTATGCAGGCAGAATTCGAGATGAGCATGATAGGAGAACTCAGATTCTTTTTGGGAATTCAAGTGAATCAGACTCCAGAAGGCACCTACATACATCAGACAAACTCAACATGTCAGAAAGCAAGGTAGCAAAGACTCCAATGCATCCTACAAGCACACTAGGTAAAGAAGAGGTAAGTAAAAAGGTAGATCAGAAGCTCTACAGAGGTATGATTGGTTTTCTTCTGTACTTGACTGCTTCTAGACCTGATATCCTCTTTAGTGTTTGTCTTTGTGCTAGATTCGAATCAGATCCTAGAGAATCCCACTTAACAGTTGTTAAGAGGATTCTGAGGTATCTTAAAGGTACTACTAACGTGGGTTTGTGTTATAGAAAATCTGATGATTACAGATTAGTTGGATTCTGTGATGCTGACTATGTTGGAGACAGAATAGAGCGTAAGAGTACTTCTGGAAGCTGTCAGTTTCTGGGAAGTCATATGATCTCTTGGTTAAGCAAGAAGCAACCCACAATAGCACTTTCAACAACAGAAGCAAAATACATTGCTGCTACTGGTTGTAGCATACAGATGCTCTGGATGAAGAGTCAACTAGAAGACTATCAGATTCATGAGAGTAACATTTCTATTTTCTGTGATAATACTTCTGCTATTTACCTTTTTAAGAATCCAATTTTACATTCTAAGGCAAAGCACATAGAAATTAAGCATCATTTTATCAGAGACTATGTTCAGAAGGGAATTATTAGTTTGAACTTTGTTGATACAGACCATCAATGGGCTGATATCTTCACAAAACCCCTTGCTGAAGACAGGTTTAAATTTATTCTGAAGTATAATAGTATGGATTTTTGTCCAAAATAAAACTATTGTTCAGAAGAAAATTTATTCTGATGAAATATGAATAATGTCTATATTCTGAAGTAAGTCTTCTAATTATTTCTTTTAGTACATTATTTCTTTTGTGAAACTCTGATCTAACAAGTCTTAGAAGATCTGAGCGTTGTTTAATGTTTCTTATTCTAAAGAGATTCAGAGGCAGATCAACATCAAACACGTGTCACATGATATATGAAAAGGTGGAGTGTACTCAATGAGACGCCGTTTTGAGGTACTGTTTATATTCTCAATTTCTCGTTTTCCTCCCCACGCTTGTCAGTATCATTTATTGTTTGAAATCATTATTCTTTTTTATGTGACTTTTTGAATTAAATTAAATGAATTAATTTCTGATCGTGTGAATGTGTCCCCTAATTTGTTTCCCCTATAAATGCCACAACACAACACCTTCTCACATTGTTTATGCATTTCTGTTTGCTCCATTATTTCTTCATCTCCTCCAAACCTAAAAACCAAAGAAGCATTCGTTATCTCACCTCATCAACAATGGCAAATTCATCTTCAACCTCTCAACAGTTTGAATCAACAATGGATGTCGTTTCTTCTTCTACAATGGGTCCTACTCCGTTCACAACACCTAAAAGAACTCTCCTCACTCTCGTTGATCAACTGGAAGTTCTATGTGAGTTTTTAATTGATTTTGAAAGCATTGCTGAAAATAGATTTGATTTACGTCCAACTGTGTCATCACAAGGATGGACAAAGTACTTTGACAGACTGGTTGGTCCAGTTTACCCTTGCTTGGTCAAAGAGTTTTGGATTCATGCAAGAGTTTTCCCCAAGTTCATTATGTCTTCAATTCTGGGTAAAGAAATCATTATCACTGAAGATCTGATTCGCAAGCTGATAGGATATCAAGAATCAGATGGTGTTACTCATCTGCCAGCAAATCGTGTGGATATGGATGAGGTATACAGTGAAGTGTTTACTTATGGGGAAGACTCAAGCAAGATAAAGGATCTGAAAGTTCAATACAAGATCTGGGCTAAGATCTTCTTAGGCTGCATCCATCACAGAAAATCAACAAATTCTCCTGACTACATCAATTCTGATCAGATGTACTTCATGTATTGTCTGGGCAAAGGTATCAAGGTGGATCTGCCTTATTTACTTTTCACTCATCTATGGACTCATGTGAAACAATCTAGAGAAGAAGTCAGAACCAAGCACCAAAAGATGAGAAATTGGATACCTATGGGAAGACTTATCTCAGATATTCTGATTGAGAATGGCTTAGTTGGTCATTTGACAAAAGTTGGTATGAAAGAAGTAGCTTCAATTGTTGGAAAACCTCTGAATGGCAAAAGTATGCAGAGGATGAGGATTGTAGAAGAACTTACTTCTGCACCAGATAATATCAACTCTGAAGAAGTAAGCAAGAGAAGAATTCATGTATATGATTTCCCTCTTTTCTATGCTAACGAACCCAAGGAAATCATTTTGGCTTACATAGCAGAATGCTTAGCAGATGGAAATCCTATACCAGAACATCTGATTCAAAGAGCAGATGAACCTGGATTTGATTTTCATGGGGAGAGACAGAGGAAGAAAAGAAAAGTCTCAGAAGAAGGATCTTCTAAGCCCAAGAGGAAAGCTTCTGGCGGAGCATCTTGTGCAAAGCCAAAGCGTGTCAAGAAACAGAAAGGTAATCCTTCTGCTAGTCTATCTTCTATTTTAAAAACAGTAAGAGAAGTACTAACATCTGAACCTCCTCCTTATGAACCAATTCCCTCTCCTTCTCCTCCTCACGACTCTGAACCAGAAAAATCTTAACCACTTCCTTATACACCTAAACCAAAACAAACTTCTGAACACCAACAACCTCAACCATCTGAACCACAATCTTCTGTACCATCCACGCCTTCATTCAACATCCATCAGAAAACTACCCCTGATAAAACCCCAACTTCGGTTCCTCAAACTTCTGAACCAATACCCTCTGTAAACCAATCTTTTGAAATTCCCCCATCTGAAAAACAAACTTTTGAACCATAACAACCTGAAACCATCCCATTTGATCCTGAACCAATGGTTCTTGATCTTCAACCTCTCATGACTGTCTATCCAGTTACCTCTGGATCATCTGAATCTTCTGAATCTTTTGATTCTTCAGATTCATCTGATTCCACTGATTCTGATAGATCAGATGTCATTTCATCTCTTCTCAAATCCTTTGTTTCCCTTCCATCTGACCCTGATAATGAAACTTTATCATCTGAACCAACCCTATCTGAACCTTAGATTGCTAAACCTTCATCTGTCCTCACTTCTTCTTCGTCATATCCACTTGTCATCTATATCCCTTCTTTTTCCATACCCTCAACTTCTGAAACCACCAAAACACCTTCATTAGAAGCCTACCTGAAACCTAAACCTAGGTTGGATGTTGGTACTTTATTTGCTGGTTTTGAAAAAGAAATACATATGTGGTTATCTTTTGTCAAGAAGGAATGTCTCTCAAGTATGAATCCTGATGATTCTGAGGCTATCTAGAAGAGATTCAAAAATAGATTCAATTATGTTGCTTCAAATCTTCAAGAGATTTGTTCTGATGATGCAAAGGTCATATTTTCTGAAGCTGTCAGACTCACTCTTCTGAGTGTTAGCAGAAATCCAACCCTGCTTCTGGAAAACACACCTGCAAAGGATGTGTGTCTTCCTTCTGAGACTGCTGAAGTGGTTAGACCTGAAGAAGTAGCTCCATAAATTTCTGCTCCTGGTCCTTTTGAGACTCTTGACTCTGCTCAACCTTCTGACATGATTGTCCAGAATGTTTCTGCATCTTTGGTTGTTCATGATGCCTCTGCTTCTGCGTTTGCTCCTGAGTCATCTGAAGTGAAGAAAGAAGATGAAGATCTGCATGCTCAGCTTGCTAAACTCAAGGCTAGAAACACTGAGATCAAATCTTGGATGGTTAAGCAGGAACAGACAACTGAATAAATCAAGACATGGATGGCGAAATAAGACGAATCCACATCTAAGATAACGAATCTTATGAGGATTTTGACTTCTCGTCATTCTTAGTTTTCTGTGTTGTTTGTGCACTTGTTTTATCTGTCTGTGTGTTTTTGTCTTGGATATTGTTTATCAATGCATCTAGATGTTATGTTTTTCTGAATGAAATTATCTATTGATCTATTGTTTTTCCTCTGTTATTTTTTTGCTGTCTTAAAGTTTTTCTTAAATATTTTCTTTTTGATATGATAAAAAGGGGGAGAAAATGGTAATTTTGATAATTCACATAAACAGTTACCAAAGGCAACTCATACATGATAAATTTCATCTAATCATATTTTTAAGTGTTTCAGAGCTAACAATTCTCATCTGACAAAATTCTAAGAATTAACTTTGAACCAAAGTCTGAGAATCTACAAGTTTCCTCTGATGCTGAAATGAATATAGAAGCTGAAAGGGAAGTATTTAATCTTTTAAGAAGTATTCATTTCAGGGGGAGATTAATATTCTCAGGGGGAATAATATTTCTTTTCTATTTAAACAAAATTTCCCATAGTTTTTGTCATCATAAAAAAGGGGGAGATTGTTAGAACACAGATTGATGTTCAATATATCTCATTGTTTTGATGATAACATTAATGAAATTTTGTATAGAGAATTTATATACACTAATTTTGTTCAAGTGTTTATTTGTCTCAGATATCAAAATTAATATTATTCTGGAAGCAAGAACGCCTTTGAACACCACAGAACGAAAAAGCTCTGAGCGTCAGAAGCAACTCATCAGAAGACTCTGATCTGCTACAATGACTCTGAGCGAACCTAAGAAGAATCTGAGTAAAGAACATACGTAAAGCTTCAGAAGACTCTGGAAGTACTCAACGCTGCAAGTACAGAAGCTCTGATAAGCAAGTATGCTCTGATAAGGATTTCACGCTTAAAGCACTTTGCTGCAAACTCTTATAGAGAAACTCTGAGTGAGTTAACTCTGATCTGAACAACTAGGAACATCATCAGAAGTTCTGATGCAAGACGTTCAAAAGTTAGTGAAGAAGATGCTGTTCAAATAAAGATTCGTTGGCATATTCTTTGTCATTATCCAAACGGCTCTTTCCACATTCGTGCATGACACAAGATTTCAGACAAAAAGGATTTGTCAGAACATTCCTCTTCTGAGAAAGGAAAAGTCAATAGAAGACAAAAAGAACAGAATGCACAAATTGCACAGTCTTTGAGAAATGGATTTCAAAGTACTATAAAAGCAAGTGTTAGAATCACTTCAAAGGTTAACAAATTTGAAACAAATTCTTGACAAGTTATTCAACAAACTCTCATACAAACTTTCTTCAAAAGCTGAATAGTTTATTTTTTGTTCTAAAACTTGTGTAAAAATCACTGTTGTGATATAGCTTTTTAGAAGCACATCTTAAACACATTTGTCAGTTTATCTTTGTAATAGATTCCTTAAGAGACCAAGTGTGGTCAGAATTCTTGAGAAGACTAAGACAGTTGTCTTAGTGATTTACACTGTAATCAGTTTGATTTAGTGGATTAAGTCCTTGTTGAGAAAGGCAAATCACCTTGGTAGGGTAGACTGGATTAGTTTGAGTTCAAACGAACCAGGATAAAAATTCTGTGTTATTTTTATATCATCTTAATTATTTTAAAACCCTTATTTAACCCCCCCCCCCCTTCTAAGTGTTTTTCTCACCTCCAATATTGGCCTTGCAAGGTACCCATAGAAATGTTAATTAATTCACGGTCAGTAAGAGGTGAGTGCACCCTTGCAGCTAGCTCTCTCCATCGTTGTGCGTACTCCTTAAAGGATTCGTTGCCCTTCTGAGCCATACTCTAAAGTTGAGTACAGTTCGGAGCAAGGTCTGTGTTATATTTGTACTGCTTGACAAATGCGTCAACTAGCTCAACCCAAGTGCACACACTGCTACGCTCCAACTGCATATACCACTCAAGTGATGCTCCAGATAAGCTGTCTTAAAAGCAATGGATAATCAGCTTTTCATTTTTGGCATAGGCAACCATTTTGCGATAGTACATCTGCAGATAAATGTTAGGACAACTGAGACCTTTATACTTTGAAAATCCAGGCACCTTGAACTTGGGAGGAATGATGACATCTGGCACCAAGCATAATTCTAGAGCATTGAGAGAAGTTGAGTTGTGCCCTTCTACGACTCAGAGTTTCTCGCCTAAATCGCGACACATCTTGATGACTTCAGAATCTTGAGCAGCAACATGACTAGCAATGGGGATGACATCATGATAGTTTTCACGTCATCATATTGATCTAGCAGATTCTCTTCAGCGTGAGGAACAAGGATCTGAACGACAGCAGGTTAGGCTTGTGGGATGACTCCAACAGTAACTCCGGGTGTTGGGATTGGTTGAGCAGAGCGTCCTTCAGCCGCGGTAGTGAAGTTCATCGGTGTCCCATAACTGATAGGGTTGGGAACAGGAGCTGAGATCCTTGAGGTAGACCGTTGCACATGACCGTTGTTGTTGTTGATGGCAGTAGCTTCACGTAATTCTTCTTCCTTTCTAGCCGAAGTGATGGCTTCGAGAATCTGGTTGATCTTTCCTTTGAGGGGGTCCAATTCCTCTCTGAAGGAGGCTTGCTCTTGTTGAATCTACTCCATCATGCGTCTTGTATTGATTCGAGTTGCGTACTGGTGTCGAGGAATCAACTTGATTTATTGGAGATGAATGAAGGAGAAATGAGTTTCTGCTATGGAAATGAAATGTGAGATGCATAACTAATGCAATGACATGATGATAAATTCAATTCAGGATGCAAGATACAGGACCACAAATTTGAACAATTCTGAGGTTGGTTATAGCAACAGATCAAGAACCACAATTTCTGATTAAAGAAACCCTACTGGTACACCTTATGGGGAACGTTCTAGGTTCTTTACTCATAAACACACTCACAGGATGGTTTCTATGTTGATAGATACTATTCTCAGGATGACAGACACTAATCACATCAACGTCACACAACAGGCTAGCTGGATTATGACGATAATGACGACAAGGTCTCTCCTGAGCAGAGTCCTCATGCTAGGCACACAAGGAGCGAGTCCTTGGATACTAACAATACACAACCACCAATATAGAACTGGTGCTAAAAGGTTCCCAGAATCATGGACCCTTCATGAATCAAGTCGTGCAATAGGCTAGCTGTGTTACAACAAGATCTACGAGTAAGTCTCCTTTAGAGGAGCTTTCATGCTAGGCACACAAGGAGCGAGTCCTTGGGGACTAACACTACTCGACTACCAATTCTAGTCTAGGTGTTCCCTCTGCTTTTACCAAAGCTCGGGTGTAGAGTTTTACTCACGATATCATCCCAAGATCCAATAGGCAAGTATGATAATGAGCATATAAAAGCCATAAGAGAACAAGTACATAAACGAGAAGAAAACAAGCAAACAAAGATAACGCTCTTCGCAAATCTCGAAGTTAGGCTCGACTATCTCTTGCATGGAGCAAAAACTCCCCAGCAGAGTCGCCAGCTGTCGCACCTTGAAAAATCATTGAAACACGACCCTCGCGTGAAAGGCGTAGAAATGCGGTTCGACAGAGTCGCCTCCGAACTTTATTCATCCCAAAAAGAGGGAAAGGAAAAAATTGAGAAAACCTTTAAGGAAAGATAAGAACATGATCATCGCAACCACATTCTGGATTCGGGAGTCGGTTACACAAGGGGCAGGTATTAACACCCTTCACCTCTGTTGTACTTAATAGGAACCTTTTAGTTTGATTTGAGATCAGCGTTACCTAAGCTTATTTATTTTCTTTTCAATGATAAGTGTGAAATGGTAAGATAAACAAATTCGATGCTAAGGGAAAGAAAAGGTGGTTTAAGATAGGATGCTCGCCAAGGATTGGGGTCCTTATGCCTACGTATGCTCATTCGAATGAGAATGAGAAATCATAGCTTTCGTAGTTCAATTACGGGAAAGGTTAGGGGGAAACGGAAGATGGATAGAATTGTGAAAAAAGTTGACGGGAAATGATGGAAAAAAAAGGTAGCTCGTCAAGATCATCGCAATCTTGTGCCTACGTATCTTTACTCGGACGAGAATTACGAATCAGAGCGTCCATAGTTCGTGGGGACGACCACGAAAAAGAGAAGTTGAATCATGTTGAAGTTCGGTTTGGAAACGAAAGATTGAATGTCGAACAACCCAAGGGGCGTGCCTTAAGAGATGTCACTCCAGAATCCAAGGAATGCGAGATTCGAATAACTCAGTTCTTTCGGGAGTTGATTGAAAAGGTTTGAGGAAAGGTTGAATGTTTTGAATTCGAAAGATTGAATAAATAACAACCCAAGGGGCGTGCCTCGAGAGTTATTCATTCGAAGATCCAAGAAATGCTAGATTCCGAGAATCTCCTTCTTTCGTAAGTTTGATTACGAAAATGTTTAGATAAAAATTAAGTATTTTAA
This sequence comes from Lathyrus sativus, assembly GCA_963859935.3. Classification (NCBI taxonomy): domain Eukaryota; kingdom Viridiplantae; phylum Streptophyta; class Magnoliopsida; order Fabales; family Fabaceae; genus Lathyrus; species Lathyrus sativus. Next base: position 186,744,030 of record OZ012735.1, on the reverse strand, counting down.
TACGAAAGGTTGAATGAATAACAACCCAAGGAGTGTGCTACAAGAACCATTCATTCGAAGATCCAAAGAAAGCTAGACTCCAAGAATCTTCTTCTTTCATTATTTGTTTAAGAAATAAGTTTGAAAAAGATAGAATCAGATAAATTGTGAAAAAGAGGTTGATGGCGAGGCAAAAGGAACTCGACTTATGAATTTGAATGAAATACAACTTGACATTGGATCAAGGGTTTGATTATATTAACATGCAAAGAAGTTGGTTGAAAGAAGTCGATGTGAAAAATGGCTCGACGACGAGTCGAGGGTTTGGTTGAAAAGAGCTGAGGATCGATACTAGTCCCTAGGGTGCTCCTAATAACGAAACCACGACGAAATATACAAGTGTGTGCGTTAGGTTGATGGTGATGCTTATGAGCAATCGACTTACGGAGGGTGTTTGAAAATGGCTCGATGACAAATCAAGAATTAGTTTGAAGCAAATACGAATGCATACATCGAATGAGAGCGGGATACATGTAAGTTATACGAGATTGCATGAAATAAAAGGGTTCATTGTAAGGTAGTCCAAGAGGAAGCCATGTGTGTGCGAGGTATCCTAAACTAAGCCTTGAGAAAGAGTCAGACAAAAGCTTCAAGTTAGGGTTTATGTACAAGGTCCAAGTTTTGTTGATCGGAAGAGTAACCATAATCCACCAATTTAGGCTTTTAGGGTTTCAGTCGTTATTATTGTGTTTTCGAATAGTATGAACAAGATATGAATAATATGATGAATATGATAAGATGATATGAATAATGACAAGGTAATATCAATAATAATCAAGATAATATCTACAATAGTATAATCAAGATGATATTAACAAGTATATGAACAATGATAATAAGATCAAGATATATTGACGAAAATTAAAACAAGAGTATATTGACTAAAATTAAAGTTAGTTGGTTAGTCGTTGTTGAGTGACTCGAGTCGAAATGTAACGTTAAACCGTCGTAGCACAATCTATGCCAAAGATCACACTATAAGAGGTCGCACAAGTTGATATTCATGCTAAAACACGATGGAGATATGATATTGAGGATCATTCTCCATAGTAATCATGCCACACGAAAAGAAAAGGTGATGGTCTCGTCTTAATCACAAACTTGTGTTAACTAGTCAAAGGTAACCTATCATGATCCCAAAGTATAGAAAATGATTCCAATGATCATTTTCTACATATTTGAAATAATGAAGGTTAAACAACTTCAATAATCAACATTTATGAATCTAAAGACTTCATCGATCCAAGAATAAAAAAGAAAATATGAAATGAAATGAATTGAGATAAATAAGAAAAGAATATGGTCTAATCCTAATCACAGAGTTTCATCGATAAATCGACAATCCACGACTTTTAGATGTTCATTGACCAATAGTGAAATAGAAAAGAAAACCAATAATAAGAATCGAAAAGAAATGTGAAGTAAAACCAAATAAAGTCGAAAGTGAAAAGTAAATAAAATATCAAGGATTATTGACATTGGAAATTAAAATCCAGCTCAAGAAAACCATTTAAGTTCTAAAAGCTTACTTAATAAAAATAAAATAAAGGTTTTATAAAATAAAAAAATCAATAAAAAGGGGGTGTATGGATTAGAAGCATGTGAAGAAGGAGAGAGGATCACATGGGCTCAAAGCCCATCACCTCTCCAAGAAGAAACAAAAATGGTGGAAGACCACCAAGGAAAATGGGTGTCACAGTGAGAATTGGATATCAAATTATTGATTACCTTGAATCTTAATTCATTGTTCACCACCGGTCTTTATTTTGTCCAAAGGAAGGGAAAAAGATCGAATTACCCACAAGATGCAACGCAAATGCAAAGCTAGAGAATCTAAGGTTCGGGGGTTGGTTAAACTTAGAGAAGGTGCTAGCATCCTAAGAATCTGTAGTACACCAAAGGAACCTCTTGTTTTATTGTGTTATTGTTGCTAAGGGTGAAAAACCTAGGGGTTTATTTCTAAGTATACTCTCTAAGAAGTTGCATCTTGTGCCTACGCATCCTGACGGGAATGGAATCAGAGTATTCGTAGTTCCCCTAAAAGGGATTGAGGAACTTCTTAACTATGGCCAAGGTTCCAAAGGGATAAGGTTGGTTGATTGATTCTAGGAGAAAAGACAAGTCGTCATCTTAAGGAGAAAACTCGACTTAACCACCAAAACTTGCAAGAGATGGTGTTTGCATCACATTGAGATAAGGGCTCAAAACTCGGATTTATCGACGAGTATGCCACATACCTATCTCAAGAGAAAAAGATTATACATCTCTTGATAATATTATGGGGCAAGAGAATTATATCTCGACTATTAAGATGAATCACGTCTAATTCTCTTGTGGGGAGAATAGATGATTGAATTGCATTAAGTTGGTTCATCTAAGTTGAAATATAAAAGAGAAAACGGTCCTTCTTAAGGTGTAGGGACTAAAGCCTAAGCTGATCAACTTGAAAACTCAAGGATCGAGCGGGGGAATATGATGAAAATGAGATACAATACGCACGACTTATGAAACCATGCGCAAGTTCTTCCCTTGGACTGCATACAAGATAATAATACAACACAAGACAATAATAAGATTTGATAGCATAATTAACTCAAGAAAATTAGATCACGAATCGAACAAATTGAAGCTAAATCATGCAGTTCCACAAAAATATGATGACTGAGGTCGTTAATATTTCAAATTAAACTGGGGTTTAAAGGATTTTAGAATAGAAATCGTTAAATGTATCGAAAGAGATAGAAGTGGCGCACTTAATTAAGTTCTCACACAATCAATGAAGGGTCGTAGAAACAAAATTGAAATGAAATGTCATTTTAGTTTTTAGTGAAAGTTTTATCAACGTTATAAATTAAAATCAGATCTTGGTAGGTAAATAAGTGGAATTTTAAAATAAATAATTGATTTATTAGATGAATAAATAAGTTTATATTAAGTATATAAATAATTTTTTTAATAATTAAATAGATAGTTATTAAATAAAAAGGTGTTGATAAAAAAAAGGTTAATTAGTTAAGTAAATAAAATAAGCTATTAATTTAAATGAATAGTGGATTAGTTAAATAAGTAAAATGAGTTAATTAATTAAATGAAAGGGTAATTAAATGGATAAGTGAATAAGTTTATTTGATTAGAAAAAGGTTAATTAATTAAATGAATGATTAATTGGATAAATCGGTTAATTATTAAGTTAAATTAATTAAATTATTAAATAAGTTAATTATTAAGCAAAAATTAAAAGGTTATTAAGGGGACCGAAAATTATGTGTGGCATGCCAAAAAGGTCTACCGTAGGAAGTGCAAGTGTATCATGAATCATGAATCAGGTAAGGAACGGGTGGTCCCAGGGCTAGGGTTCACCGGAACAAACGTGGACACGCACATACGCAATACAAGATATAAAAACAACATAAACAGGAAAAACCCTAAATCAAAAACTCTTCCTCTCCGCAGCTTCCTCCTCCTTCAACTTCTTTTCTCTGATTTCAGACGTGTACAAACCCTCCTTCAAACCTAAATTTTATTCGTCCGTCTTCTCCTCGATCTCGAACCCTCAACCTCTTTTGATCCCAATTCAATCACGGTGGAGCATCGACAATATTCCCTTAAAACTCTGTTCACGCGAAAGCACGGCAAGACGACACAACAAAAGGGGACAACAAGAAGTATATTAGTGATGAACGAAGTGAACGACAATAAGAAAAAAGAACGCTTACAGCGGTGAAATGATGGCTCCGTCGACGGCGAGTGAATGCTTGGCGCTTTCCTCAACTGCCAAGATAGGTTAGTCCTCTTTTTTTATGTCCCTCAAATTCGGGTGGGAGACATCCTTATATAGCCTTGATGAGATTAATGGCCAGATTTGGGATTGAATGCGTGCAATATTTGTTGGTCCCAATTTTGGAAAGAAAATCGTCACTTGAGCTTTGTAATCTTATTTGAAAATCATGACTCTGAGTCCTGCTTAATGGTCATTAGTATCCGAGATTTATTCTCATTTTGGTGTGTATTGAATGGTTTCCTCTTTCGTGGTGATGGCTGTTATTGATTTATTGATTCTTGAATGCTATTAACTATGCTGGAAATATGTTTACCAGTGGTTCTTGTTTATCTTTTATTGACAAATCTTGTCTTCATTTTCAAAATGCTACATGTGATGGCCATGCTATTGAGGATGTTGTTGCGTTCAATTAGGGATCAGCTCGATGGGACAGCGGAAACTACCGTGGGATGGAGAAGATGGAAAACCCTAACCATCCCCCCATTAAAGCTAGCCCCAGGACTGCCACATGTACTTAAACAAAGGTTGTGGTCACTCCAACTCTTTAATGTCGTCTCAATATCATTCTCAAATTCCATACTTGATAAAATTCTTGATGTCTCTTCTATAAAGAATTCATTCTAATATCTGACCACTTGGGTTCTCCTTATCTTTTTCAGCTCCTTATTGCAGAGGAGTCTGTTGTCTGTCATTTTGATGATGCATCAATGGCGGTTTGATGGCGAATCATAAGCTCGTTAATCTAATATTCTCATCACTTGAATATTGTCTTTGTTTCAGATGATAACTGCTCATTTCTGTCATATCAGGTAGCATTGCAAACGGGGCATGGCAAAGGTCAAGTTAACGAAGTCGTGGTTATTAGTAATAATTCATATTTTATTATATTACTTTCTTAAGCCCATAAGTTTGTTAGAGGGTATTTTAGTATTTATCTTATTCTAGTAACCCTAGTTTTAGCTTATAAATAGGGTGACAATCATTGTAACCAAATATCATGTTTTGTAGCCGTCATTCTCTTTAATAGAATATTTCCCTATTTCATCATTTATTCTATCTTTGCACCAACAAATTGGTATCTAAAGCTCCGGTTCAGATTCATTGGGAAACACGGGAAACACGAGTGAACGTGAGGTCTTGTGTGTTTGATTTTGATTCTTAGATTCGTGTTGAATCTTGAACAAAATCTGATCAGAATTTTAATTATGTGGGTTGGGAAACACTGTGTGAGAAAACTCTGAGTGTATTGTGCAAAGTAGAAGATGAACGGAAACGGCAACATGAACACCAAACTTCCAGTATTTGACGGTAAAAATTGGAATTGTTGGATGATCCAAATGCGTGTACTGTTTGGTGCTCAAGATGCTCTGGATCTTGTCACTGATGGTTATGTTCCGGTAGCAGCAGATGCGACTGATGAACAGAAAAATACGCAGAAGGAAGTAAGGAAGAAGGATCAGAAAGCATTGTTCTTCATTCATCAATGTGTGGATGTAAACGTGTTTGAGAAGATTGCAGACTCTACAACAGCAAAGGCTGCATGGGACACTCTGGTGAGATGTTATGGTGGTGACGCATCAGTGAAGAAGGTGAAGCTTCAGTCCTTGAGAAAGCAATATGAGAATCTCAACATGAAGAACAATGAGAAAGTTTCTGAATACATCTCCAGAGTGATTCTGATCACTAATGAGATGAAGGCATGTGGAGAAACTCTTTCTGAAGAAACAATCATGGAGAAAGTGTTGAGATCCCTTACTCCTCAATTTGATTACATTGTGGTAGCAATAGAACATTCCAAAGATCTGAGCACAATGAGAATTGAAGAGCTGCAGAGCAGTCTAGAAGCGCAAGAGTTGCGTCTGACTGAGAGAAACTCTGAAAAGGAAGTAGAACAGCAGGCTCTGAAAGCAACTTCTGATAGGAGGTATCAGAAGCAGTCAGAAGCCAGGAGAAGATCTGATGGTGGTCAGAAGTCAGAAAGCTCAACCTCTGATAGACAAAAGAATGCTCAGAGGGGAAAAGAGAAGTATGACAAAAGAAAAATACAATGTTACTGTTGTAAGAAGTTTGGCCATTTTGCAAGAGATTGTTGGTCAAACAAGGAGAAAAAATCAGAAGAAGCAAATATAGCCAGAGGCTCTAATGACGAATCTGTGCTGTTGATGGCCTCTGAATCTGATAATGTGGATCTGACAGACTGGTGGTATATGGACACTGGTTGTTCAAATCATCTTACTGGAAACAAGAAATGGCTGGTTGACTTTGACTCTAAAAAGAGAACAAATATCATATGTGCTGATGACAAATATCTTAATGCAGAAGGTATGGGAAATGTCAGAGTGACTCTGAACAATGGAAAAATAGCATTGATTCAGAATGTGTGGTATGTACCTGGCATCAGAAGCAATCTGATGAGTGTGGGACAATTAATTGAGAAAGGTTTCTCAGTTACCATGAAGGACAATCTTCTTAAGCTGTATGACTGTAATCAGAAGTTGATTATGGAGTCAGAACAGGGAAGGAATAGAACATTCAAGGTGAATGTCAGAACTGCAGACTCAGAGTGTCTTAGTGCAACAAGTACTGAGAAGGAGAGTGAGCTGTGGCACAGAAGATTTGGTCATTTGAATTTCAGAAGCTTACAACATCTGAATTCAAAGAAATTGGTACATGGAATTCCTGCAATTAAGAAGCCTGAAAAGTCATGCAAAGTTTGCATGGAAGGAAAACAACCAAGATTGCCATTTGCATCAGAAGTTGCTCCAAGAGCAAAACATGCCTTGGGAGTTGTACACTCTGATGTGTGTGGTCCATTTCCAGTAGCATCAATTGGAGGGAATAAATACTTTGTGCTGTTTGTTGATGAATTCACAAGAATGACATGGGTATCCCTTATTAAGTTCAAACACGAGGTGTTTGATGAATTCAAGAAGTTCAGAATGAAGGCTGAGAATCAGAGTGGTCAGAAGTTGAAGATTCTTAGAACTGATGGTGGAGGTGAGTATAACTCCAAAGAGTTCCAGAAGTTCTGTGAGGAGAATGGAATTGAGCATGAGGTTACTGCTCCTTATACCCCTCAACACAATGGTCTTGCTGAAAGAAGAAACCGTACTTTGCTTGATATGGTGAGAAGCATGCTAAAGGAGAAGAAGCTTCCTCAGAAGCTCTGGGGAGAAGCTGTTGCCACTGCAACGTATGTACTCAATAGATGTCCTACGAAGAAGTTGAAGGAAATAGTTCCTATGCAGAAGTGGACTGGAGACAAGCAAAGTGTTAGTCATCTGAAGGTGTTTGGTTCTGTTTGCTATAAACATGTTCCAGAAGCCAGAAGACAGAAGCTGGATGATAGAAGCAAAGTGATGATTCTGATAGGGTACCACAGTACAGGTGCATACAAGCTCTATTGTCCAGAAACCAACAAAATTGAATTCAGCAGAGATGTGATTGTGAAGGAATCAGAAGTTTGGAATTGGGATAAGTCTCAATCTGATTCTGATGTTAGAACTTCTGAAGAAAGGTCAGAGTTAAGAATTTCTGAAGTTGAAGTAAACTCTGACGTTGATTCTGACTCTGATAGTGATTCTGACTTTGGAGAAGACTCAGAAGATGAAGGTGACTCTGATGATCTAGACTCTGATGGTAATCCAGATTCTGGTGGAAATTCAGACTTTGAAGATGGCCAAGGCTCTGGAGGAAGTCAAGCCTCTAAAGCTAGAAATTCTGAAGTTCAAGACTCTGGAAATATGCCAGATCCTGAAGTTGGCCAAAGCTCTGGAGAAAGTCAATCATCTGAAGCCCAAGACTCTGAACAAGTTCAGAGACCACAAAGAATCAGAAGCGTTCCCAGAAGATTTGCAGAATTTGACATGCTGCAAGACACTGAAGTAGACTCTGAAGGAGAAGTTATTCAGTGTGCCATGTTAGTAGACTCTGAACCTATAAGTACAGAGGAGGCTCTTAAGCAGAAGCTCTGGATGAAGTCCATGAAAGAAGAACTTGATGCTATAGAGAGAAACAAGACTTGGAAGCTGACAGAACTTCCAAAAGACAAGAAAGCCATCAGCGTCAGATGGGTTTTCAAGCAGAAGTTAAAGCCAAATGGTTCAATTGGCAAACATAAAGCAAGGTTGGTAGCCAGAGGATTTCTACAGAAACCTGGGCTGGATTATTCTGAAGTGTTTGCACCTGTAGCAAGACATGAAACAATCAGAATGGTGATTGCAATAGCTGCTAACAGGAATTGGCCTTTGATGCATTTAGATGTAAAATCTGCATTTCTGAATGGTCCATTAGAAGAAGAAGTTTACGTGTCACAACCTCCTGGATTTGTGAAAAAGAATCAGGAAGGGATGGTGTACAGATTATACAAAGCTCTATATGGATTGAAACAAGCGCCCAGAGCTTGGAATCAGAAGATTGATTCATTTTTCAAGAAGCAAGGCTTTCAGAAATGTGAGATGGAGTACGGTGTCTATGTTCAACATACTTCTGGAGGCAATATGACTCTGGTATGTTTATATGTTGATGATATACTGCTGACTGGAAGTTCTGAACAGGAGATAACCAAGTTCAAGAAGGTTCTAATGAATGAATTTGAAATGACTGATCTAGGCAAAATGACATACTTTCTAGGGATGGAGTTCAGATATTCTGAGAAAGGTATCATTTTGCATCAGCTCAAGTATGAATTAGAACTTCTGAAGAGATTTGATCTGAAGAATTGTAAGATGGCTGTCACACCTTCTGATACAAATCAGAAACTGGATTCAAACTCTGAAGGAAAGGATGTGGACGCTACAACCTTCAAACAGTTGGTTGGTTCTCTGAGGTATTTGTGCAATACCAGACCTGATATTTGCTACTCAGTTGGGATGGTTAGTAGGTTCATGAGTAAACCTAAGTGGTCCCATTACCAAGCTGCTGTCAGGATTCTGAGGTATATCAAAGGAAATCTAAAGTATGGAGTGTTATTTCCCTCTGGAGGAAATAATGAGTCAGAACTTCTGAGTTATTCAGACTCTGATTGGTGTGGAGACAGAGTTGACAGAAGAAGTACATCTGGGTACTTGTTCAAATTTCTGGGAGGTTCCATTTCTTGGTGTTCTAAGAAGCAACCTGTTGTGGCGTTGTCAACCTGTGAAGCTGAATACATTGCAGGTGCTGTTACTGCATGCCAAGCTGTGTGGATTCTGAATCTGTTGCAGGATTTGAAGATTAAAGTAAGCAAACCTCTGAAGTTGATGATTGACAACAAGTCTGCAATCAACCTTGCCAGAAACCCAGTGCTGCATGGGAGAAGCAAGCATATTGAGACCAAGTATCATTTTCTGAGACATCAAGTTCAGAGTGGAGTGTTAGAAGTTGTACACTGCAGCACTCAGAAGCAGTTGGCAGATGTTCTGACGAAAGCTATCAAGACTGATCAATTTCTCAGATTAAGGGATGGAATTGGTGTTACAAGTTTTGATGGAATATGAATTAAGGGATGGTATTAGTAATAATTCATATTTTATTATATTACTTTCTTAAGCCCATAAGTTTGTTAGAGGGTATTTTAGTATTTATCTTAATCTAGTAACCCTAGTTTTAGCTTATAAATAGGGTGACAATCATTGTAACCAAATATCATATTTTGTAGCCGTCATTCTCTTTAATAGAATATTTCCCTATTTCATCATTTATTCTATCTTTGCACCAACAGTGGTCGTAGCTTCCACTCTAGGATTTCGACCCGTCTCTTCCCAACATACAGTCCAGCGATGGTTAATGGAAAAGACTACTTGTTGCAAAAAACAGAAGGTTGTTGGTCCAGTGAAATGCCCTAGTGATTTGAATTTTGCGCGGTTTGATATATGTTTTTTAATAAGTCCTCAAATTGTATGTAAATAGGGACTTAGATTTTCCGAAAATGCACTCAAACTGCATCTATGTAAAGCTCTTACAATATGAAACCTAGCCAAAGATTCGTTTGCACGGTTTAAACTTTTGAAATTGTAGTGCTTCCAATTTTGTATTAAAAGAAATTGTTACTTTCCTTGAGTTGCCAATTATAAGTCCTGAAGTATGAATTAGTGTTTGATCTCTATGACGAATTTTGAGCTTTTAATGAGGTTTAAAAAAAAAACAATTGGCGTAACAATAATTGGATTTTACGATAATCAAATGTTGGGATTTGGGATCATGCCGCATATGGATTATGCATAACAGTAGCTTATTTAATGAAACATACTCAACTCAATGCTCCATGCTCTTCTCTTATGCTTATAGATTCCAATATTTTAACACAAGTCCACCACACCCTTAGGAACAATCCTACGCTGAGACTTATTCAAATCAAAATATGAACCGTTAAAAGTACTTGGCACTTAAGATTAATTTGTGGACTATTTGTAATCCTTGAATTTGAAGCTTGAAAGAAAACTTGATGAAGGTTGGTTTAGGCAACCTGGTGCTAACTTGATGGATTGTGTTCGAACTCTTTTAAATTTGAATGTAAATATTTCTCACAATAGTCTTACGGGATAATTCCAAATGGACCTCAATCTTGCAGCATACACACAATCTTTTTGAATTTGTAGCTTGGCTCAAATCTTGAATTTAAATTCGAAGTTTGCAAAAATGTTGAATCAATTCAGACCTTCATAAATAGATCATAAATCTTGAACTCTACTCTGAAAACTTAACGCCTAAGCTCACATCAAATCTTCAATCAATATCGTCTCGGAGCATCAACAAAGGGAATTCGAACTTCTTTAAGAAACATGACCCACGTCCTGAGAGGTCCTTTGGAAAAGGGATACAACTCAAAAATCTTCTTGCCACAAAACTCATGATCAATCCTCAAACGATTATGTTTAACTCTGAAGAAAGTCCATTTCTCCCATGTCTTTGAAGTATTTATTTGTGAGAATGAATGCTATCTCCACTTGGAATTACTGCATCTGCACAAGTTGGTTAGCCGTAATAAATATACACACACAAAAGTAAAAAGATACATATGTAAGAAAAAACACAAAGAGGTGGGATCTTAAGGTCGAAATTAGAGAGCTACAAATGCCCCTATTTAAGTTTCTTCTATCCGGAGATATGGAGATCGAAACCTCCATCTCGACGTGATAGGAGATACTTAAATACAAACATTTCACGAATTTTTGGCCCTAAGATGCCACCAGATGCATATGACATGCAAAGATATAAAATGCAAGACAAGGGTCCTGTGGAGAAAAGAGGTCACAGGGGAAAAACCACACAAGAGACGACGCACGGGAAAGACAGGTCAACAAACAACAGGCCCAACAAAGGGAGACTCTATAGGAAAAGATCCAACTCCACTAAGGAAAGAGACAAACAACCGCTACTGGTGAATCTCCGACAAAATAAAGACATATAGTACGTATTACCAAGAATACAGTAGCCTAAACAACGGGCGAGAAACTTGAAATTGAAGGATAACCTACTACCAATGTGTGGTAGCCTAAGCAAAGGCATCCAATTGAAACAAAGAAACACACATTACCTACTATCAATCATATGATAGCCTAAGCAAAGGTAACATGAAGGAAAGATGACCTACTACCAATCCTGGTAGCCTAAGAAAAGGTATTTGTCCAAATGATACGGTATATTACCTACTATCAAACATATGATAGCCTAAGCAAAGGTAATAACCAAAATGATACAGTATATTACCTACTACCAAACGTATGATAGCCTAAGCAAAGGTAATAACCAAAATGATACGGTATATTACCTACTATCAAATGTATCATAGCCTAAGCAAAGGTAACAACCAAAATGATACGGTATATTACCTACTATCAAACGTATGATAGCTTAGGCAAAGCTAATAACCAAAATTATACGGTATATTACCTACTATCAAACGTATGATAGCCTAAGCAAAGGTAATAACCAAAATGATACGGTATATTACCTACTATCAAACGTATGATAGCCTAAGAAGAGGTAATAACCAAAATGATATGGTATATTACCTACTATCAAACGTATGATAGCCTAAGCAGAGGTAATAACCAAAATGATACGGTATATTACCTACTATCAAACGTATGATAGCCTAAGGAGAGGTAATAACCAAAATGATACGGTATATTACCTACTATCAAACTTATGATAGCCTAAGAAGAGGTAATAACCAAAATGATACGGTATATTACCTACTATCAAACATATGATAGCCTAAGCAGAGGTAATAACTAAAATAATATGGTATATTACCTACTATCAAACGTATGATAGCCTAAGCAGAGGTAATAACCAAAATGATACGGTATATTACCTACTATCAAACGTATGATAGCCTAAGCAGATGTAATGACCAAAATGATACGGTATATTACCTACTATCAAACGTATGATAGCCTAAGCAGAGGTAATGACCAAAATGAATTTTCTTGATCAAGACATAATTTAATTTCTTCTTTAATCAAGTATTCCACTTGAAAAGGGTAAATAAACCTCCCCACACTTCAAGGTTGTATGCCAAGAACGGGTCTCTGTTTCTTCCTGGAATGATGAATACTTGAGAGAGCATTTCCACAGGGAATTGTAATTTCACTGGAGATAAAGGGCTTCAGCGGTTAATCCATAATATATTGGAGGTTATAAAACTTCACCGGGGATCTCCAAAAGAGATGTAGGCCAGTTGATTTGCAAATATGTATTCTCTAATAAAAAGAGACCAATCTTCACCAAACTTCTCGGAAGAGATGTCATTTGATGGAGTTAGACTTGTGTAACAGACTCACTGGGGAATACATTCCTGAGGAGTGTCTTTATTGTAGATGTAAAAATGTGTGAAACTCTTGTAGTGAAAATTCTCAAATAAAGAGAAATATATGTAAAGTATTCGACAAACTTCTTTGACGGATTCCCGGAGAGATGCCATTTGACGAGTTGATAATCTTGATAAGCTCACTGGGGATGGAAAAACTGCCTTGAGGAGACTACCATTTGTCATCAAAAATAGAAAATCTGATCAAAACAAATTGCTCAAATAAAGAGGTCGCTTGTGGTCTAGGTATAAATTATTGAGAAGATCTCGTAACATTGTTGGAGAAACATCTTATCTTCAATGGTGATCTTCATAAAGATTCTTCCTGGGGAGTCCAAGTGCAAAATAAATGCACACCCAATCCATATTGAAAAGCCTGGAGATACCCAAAATGTGATTGTCAGGGACCAAAGTTCAATTCAGGAAGTAACTGTAGAGAAACGGTCAAGAAAGACTCAACCATTGAGGAATGAACTCAATAGGATTTAACTAAAGCAACCGTCTTCCACGAGGATCAAACTCAGTGGGGGAATTAGAAATAGTGCTTTTTCTGCCTAGGGCTATAACGACTCTACTTGGAAGGAGAAGACAAACCCAATCACTTGGGGGGATAAATACGACCAAAGTGACAGAACAACAAACAAAAAGATGAAAAATGCATATGTTATGCTATCTATCTATATGCTATGCGTATGCTAACAAGAAAAACAAAGACGGAATAAACATCTCAGGCAGAGGGTACTCAAACCAATTCTTCACAGATCAAAACATCACTGGGACAAATATAAGCTTGATTCAGAACTTCCTCTGGGGAGTAATATCGGACTTCACTTGTACAAATGCTTAGATAGATTAGAATCCAGGATAAAATAAATATCCGCTTTATCGGAGAAATCCTCATTGATGTAGAGAAAATAAGTATCCTCTTCAAAGGGAATCTTGCGCGAGAACCAGAACTCGGTATTTTCCGGGGATGAAATAAACGCCCATGTATGTCCATTTATTATTCATATATCAAGTAAAAACATAAAATTTTGAAATGGTTTTAAACTTGTCCATAGTTTGCTATCAAAATAAATATTTATTTACACAGGTAAAGAGAAAGAAAAAGTAGGAAATGCTTGGAAAGCCAACTTTTATTAAATGGTAGTCTGCAAAAAGGCATGACTCCAATATATTATTACAATGTTGGAAAATAATAATAATGACAGTTACATTAGGGGAGTAATAACCTATATCTTCCTTAATCAACTTGAACTTCCTATGTTCTAAGCGTAATACTTCTTGGCAACATCTACATTCACTGGACGAGTGATTTCTTCTCCGTCCAAGGTTGCTAACATCAGAGCACCTCCTGAGAAAACCTTTTTCACCACATACGGACCATCGTAGTTCGAAGCCCATTTTCCTCGGGTATCAGTGAGGAATGATTGAATCTTCTTGAGAACCAGGTCACCTTCTTTGAATTCACATGGTCAAACCTTCTTATCGAACGCCTTCTTCATTCTCTACTGATATAATTGACCATGGCACAATGCTGTCATTCTCGTTTCTTTAATCAGGTTCAATTGGTCATATCTACTTTGACACCATTCAGCCTCTGATAACTTCGCTTCCATCAAAATTCTCACAGAATGAATCTCAACTTCTATTGGGAGTACAACTTCCATACCGTAAACAAGTGAAAATGGAGTTGCTCCAGTTGACGTGCGTACCGAAGTACGATATCCGTGTAAATAAAACGGGAGCATTTCATGCCAATCCTTGTACGTAACAACCATCTTTTGAACTATCTTAATGTTTTTGTTGGCGGCTTCGACAGCCCCATTCATCTTCGATCTGTAAGGAGAGGAATTATGATGCTCAATCTTGAACTCTTCACATAGCTTTTTCATCATCTTATTGTTCAGGTTGGACCCATTATCCGTAATAATCTTGCTTAGTACACAATATCTACAAATGAGCTGATTCTTGATGAATTTTACGACCACATGTCTAGTCACATTAGCATAAGAAGCTGCTTTGACCCATTTAGTGAAATAGTCAATTGCCACTAGGATGAATCAGTGTCCATTAGATGCTTTTGGTTCTATCATTCCGATCATATCAATGCCCCATATGGAGAACAACTAGGGAGGCGAGATAACATTAAGTAAAGTCGGAGGTACATGCATTTTGTCCGCATAGACCTGGCACTTGTGACATTTCCTGGCAAACTTATAACAGTCGGACTCCATTGCAATCCAATAATATCTAGCTTTCAGAAGTTTCTTAGCCATAGCATGTCAGTTGGCATGAGTTCCAAAAGACCCTTCATAAATTTCCGCCATTAACATGTCTGCTTCCCGCTTGTCAACACATCTCAGCAAGACCATGTCAAAGTTCCGCTTGTACAGTACATCGTTACTCAGGAGAAAATTACCAGCTAATCTTCTCAACATCTTCTTATCTTTGTTAGAGGCCTCATACGGGTACTCTTGTTTTCGAAGAAACACCTCAATGTCATGATACCAAGGTTTATCGTCTTCAACATCTTCTATGGAAAATATGTAGGCGGGTCTGTCTAGATGTCTTATGTCAATCCGAGGACAATCATTACAAAAATTCACCATAATCATGGAGGCTAAAGTCACCAATGCATCCGCCATCATATTCTCATCACGAGGGATATGATGGAAGTCGACTCTATTGAAGAAGGGTAACAGTCTTCTTGCATAGTCTCTGTATGGGATCAGATTATCCTGCCAAGTCTCCCATTCTCCTTTGATTTGGTAGACTACCATAGTAGAATCACCATATACATCCAAATTCTTAATTCTTAAATCCATTGTCTTTTCAAGGCCCATTATACATGTTTTGTACTCGGCTTCATTGTTGGTATACTTGAATGTTAATCGGGAAGTAAACAGGATATGAGACCCATGAGGAGTCACAATGATTGCTCCTATTCCTTTTCCATGAGCATTGACAGCTCCATCAAAAATTAAATCCCACTGAGAATCTAGTTCAGTTCCTTTGTCTGGTAGAGGCTCTTCGCAATCTTTCATTTTAAAGTACATCACATCTTCATCAGGGAAATCATAACTAATGGACTGACGGTCCTCAATAGGTTGATGTGCTAAATGAACAGCCAAAACACTTCCTTTAACAGCCTTCTGAGTGTCGTACTCAATATCATATTCTGATAATAACATCTGTCATCTGGCAATCCTTTCGGTCAAAGCAGGCTTCTCAAAGATATACTTGATAGGATCCTCCTTGGAAATTAGCCAAGTAGTATGACTTAACATATATTGTCGCAGGCGCCTGGAGGCCCATGCTAAAGCACAACAAGTCTTCTCAAGCATGGTATATCTGGATTCGCAGTCGGTGAACCTTTTGCTCAAATAATAGGTAACATGCTCTTGTTCCCTATTTCATCTTGTTGATCGAGTACACAGCCCATCGAGTCTTCCAACACAGTTAAATACATGATTAGAGGTCGTCCTTCGACCGGAGGGATTAGAATAGGAGCTTCTAGTAAATATTCCTTGATACTATTGAAAGCCTTTTGACAATCTTCAGTCCAAATGTAACCCTGTTCTTTCCTCAAAAGCTTGAAGATAGGTCCACACGTAGCAGTCATGTTATATATAAATCGGGAAATATAGTTTAAGCGTCCCAAGAATCCTCTAACCTGTTTCTCTATAGTAGGAGCTGGCATTTCCTGAATAGCCTTGACCTTATCTTATCAGGATCTACTTCAATACCTTTCTGGCTAACAATGAAACCCAAGAGTTTCCCTGATCGTACACCAAATGTACATTTATTGGGGTTCAAACGAAGTTTGTATTCTCTTAGTCGACCGAACAATTTCAACAAGTGTTTAACATGATCATCCTCAGTTTTGAACTTGGCTATCATATCACCCACATATAATTCGATTTCTCTATGTATCATGTCATGGAACAAAGTGGTCATAGCCCTCTGATACGTTGCCCCGACATTCTTCTATCCAAATGGCATGACTCTATAACAGAAAGTGCCCCAGGGTGTGATAAATTATGTCTTTTCTCTATCTTCGAGATCCATCCTGATATAATTGTATCCTGAAAATCCATCCATAAAAGAGAAAATCTCATACCTCGCAGTGTTGTCCACTAATATGTCAATGTGAGGCAGTGGGAAATCGTCCTTCGGACAGGCCTTGTTCAAATCTCTATAGTCCACACACATACGAACTTTTCCATCCTTCTTCGGAACAGGCATAATATTGGCTAACCAATGCGGGTACTCAGCAGTGACAAGAAAACCTGCATCGATCTGTTTTTGTACTTCTTCCTTGACCTTTAGAGCCATATCAGGTCAAGTTCTTCTGAGCTTCTGCTTGACCGGTGGGCATTCTGGCTTCAAAGGTAAGTGGTGCTCAACTATAGTATTGTCAAGATCGGGCATGTCTTGATATGACCAGGCAAACACGTCGACAAACACCTTAAGCAACTCAATCAACTTTTCTTTCATGTCAGACTTGAGCAGAGCCCCAATTTTCACTTCTTTACGAATTTCTTCTGTAGCCAGATTGATCACTTCTACAGGCTCCTTATGAGGCTGAATAGCTTTATCTTCATTTTTTAGCAGTCTAGAGATCTCTTCCAAAATATCCTCTTCTTCTTCCTCGGCTTCAAACAATTTACGCATGTGATGTGGTTTTATTTAGTTTTACAAAGTGAAAAGTGTGCGCGCACACAAGATGTTTATCACTTATTATTATCATTTTCCAAAAGAGCAAAAAAAGATAAAAGGAACAAAATGAAGTAACGCAACATTTTATTAATGAATAACAAAGTTGAATAATACGCCCCAACAAGATCACCTTTGCCTTGGGCAGAGCAAAGGGAATTATTAAAAAGTAAGCCCACACAACAAATTTTTTGCCTTGGGTAGAGCAATAACTTAAAAAAATGATTACTTTGATATATGAATAATAGTGGGGACTTCAACCGCACTCCAATTCTTGACCAATAACCCTGGAGTTACAAAGTCGGGAATGTCTTCGTCGGAATCTTCTTTGGTGACATCATTGACTTCAAAACTGTAATCTCGACGTCTTGACCTAGGAGAGTAGAAAGGCATGTAGGCATCTTCAGTCTCTGAATCATACCCCGGGTCTTCCATGTAAGGCTCATAGTCTTCATATAGAATAGAGAGATTTGCATAACCATCTGATATATAACCTTCGGATTCATCTTCAGATACTGCATTAATATGAGGAGGATGAATGATCCATCTACTAGGGAATACCTCTTCGATTGGTGGAACCACCTGACTTTTGACAACTTGCTTAATAGAACTGGTAGTAAAGTTGAGACCTTCCTTGTTCTTATTCTCGGGTAGAAATAACATCTTGCCCCAACCTTCTTGAGAACCACCATTCACAACTTGTTGCGCGTCCTTGAAAGATGACATAGGGATTCTAGACTTCTGGGTACCATTGTCCATAGTTGACAGTGCCTGAAACTATGTTTCGACTTCCTCTTCTGCTTCAACATAGGAAAATGATGACAAGTGACTTACCACTAAAGCTCGTTCTCTGTAAATCGTAGATGTTTTACCTTCAAAAGTATATTTCATCTTCTGGTACAGAGTAGAAGTAACTGCCCCCGCCCCATGTATCCACGGCCTCCCTAATAGGCAGTTGTAGGCGGCGCGAATATCCATGACCTGAAATGTAATCATAAAAGTTTGAAACCCAATAATCATTGGCAGACCCGGTTCACCAATTACCGTCTTTTTGGATTCGTCAAAAGCTTTAACAATGACATGGCTCGGCCTCATCGGCGGTCCTTGATATGATAACTTCGACAGAGTAGTTCTGGGCATCACATTCAATGAGGAACCAGTGTCAACCAGTACGCTGGACAATGCGTCATTCCTACAGTTTACCGAGATATGTAACGCCATATTGTGTTTTCTTCCCTCTTCCGAAAGATCTTCTTCATTAAACCTGAGATTGTTGCAAGAAGTAATATTACCGACAATATTATCAAACTGTTCCATGGTCACATCCTGTTTAACATACGCTTACTCTAACACTTTTTGGAGCGCTTCTCTATGTGCTTCAGAACTCATGAGTAACTGCAATACTGAAATCTTAGATGGAGTTTATAATAGCTAATCTACAACCTTATACTCACTTCTTTTGATTATTCTCAAAAACTCGTTAGGCTTGGATAGGTCAGACCAACCAGATTGCTCCATAATTGGATCTTTTGCGATTGGCTGCTCGAACAAGATC
Source organism: Lathyrus sativus (assembly GCA_963859935.3). Taxonomy (NCBI): domain Eukaryota; kingdom Viridiplantae; phylum Streptophyta; class Magnoliopsida; order Fabales; family Fabaceae; genus Lathyrus; species Lathyrus sativus. Next base: position 186,725,142 of record OZ012735.1, on the reverse strand, counting down.
CCCTTATCTTTCGAGGGTAATGAAGGATAAACTCGACTGTTTCTCGTTACTCTGCTAACATTCGCGACATTAACAACTGAAGGCAAAGTAGGCAAAGACACCTCCTTTCCGTTTTCCGTCATCGTGGCACTATATCTGTAAGGAACCGCCTTACTAGAAGTGTAAGGGATGGGCCTGGGAACATTAATCACCAAAGGAGTTACAGTGGGCCTTCTACTGTCATAAGTAATTTCGAGGCACTCCACTTCTTTAAGGTGAGGCACTATAACAAATGCTTCCCCAGTTCTTTCTCTCAAAACTGGAGCTTCATGATATGTAATTGTAATAACTCCTCTGTCTAATAGGTCTTGAACATATCCCCTCACGAGGTAGCTACCTCGAGGGTTTACAGAACAGATTGAACAGTCAGTATACTTATGTTTCTCATGATTAAGAGATACCAATTTTTCCAGAACACCATGCATCTTCACTATAGACCCTTGAATGTTTTTCAAATTAACCACATCATTCTTTCCCAAACAGCCTTGGACCATGTTCACGGCAGATGAACCATGCTGAGGTAGAGGATTATCTTGCACGCTAGGATTGGAGTCTTTGAAGGATAAGATTCCACACTTAACCATCCTTTGAATGTCTGCCTTCAAACTATAGCAGTTTTCGATGTCATGACCCAAAGCACCTTAATGATAAGGGAAAAATTTGTCAGCTCTGTACCAGTATGGAAGATTCTTGGGTACCTCAGGTGGAGCTTTCGTCTGGATATGTCCATTATGGATCAAAACCGGGAATAGTTCGGTGTATGTCATAGGAATGGGATCAAAGTTTATTCTTCTATGCACACGACCCTGATTGTTAACTTGTGGCTGATTTTGCTGAGGAGATTGTTGATTTTATTGATGCTGCGGTTGTGGAGCTCTGGGAGATTGAGGTTGCTGATAAGGCTGAGCAAACTATGGTTGATAAGCTAGAGTGTTGAGTACTGGCGTTACTGCAGCAACTTGTTGTGACGATGGATACCCTCTCCTTGGTCGTCCTTGTTGTACGACACTTACGTCTTGTTCTTTCTTCTTTATGAAATTACTCCCATACTTTTTAGCATTGCTAGAGGTACTTCCTTCCTTGGCTAACCTTCCTTCACGAACCCCTTCTTCCAGACGCATACCCATGTTTACCATCTCGATGAAATCATTGGGCACACTGGCTACCATCCTTTCATAGAAAAATGAACCGAGAGTCTTCAAAAAGATCTTAGTCATTTCCTTCTCTTCTAATGGTGGTGTAACTTGAGCGGCTAACTCGCGCCAGCGCTGAGCATATTCTTTGAAGTTTTCTTTGTCTTTCTGAGTCATGGCCCTCAACTGATCACGGTTAGGATCCATATCCATATTATACTTGTACTGCTTAATGAAGGCTTCACAGAGATCATTAAAAATTCGAACCTTCGCACCATCTAACCCTATATACCACTTGAGTGTTGCAGCTGTTAGACTGTCTTGGAAATAATGAATAAGTAACTGATCGTTGTTGGTCTGTGCTGACATTTTCCGAGCATACATGATAAGATGGCTTTGTGGGCAGGTGTTTCCCTTGTATTTTTCAAAATCTGGGACTTTGAACTTCGGAGGAACCTTAACATTTGAAACCAAACATAAAACAGAAGCACTTTTACCGAACAATTCCCTTCTTTAGAGAGCTTTCAGTTCTTTCTGAATTTCGGAGAACTTATCCTGAAATTCATCCATCCTTTCGTCAAACCCAATGGTTTCGCTTGGAGATCCATGATATATCGGCATTTGGCAGACATTCACATTTGGTGGTGGTGTGGTCATCACAACAGTGGTTGCAGGAATGGCATTTGCAACATAAATAGTAGTTACAACAGGAACTTTAGAAACAGGCGGACGGTAACCGGCTGGAGTGAAGAAAGGAGGCATCCCCCATGGGAGACCTGGTGGTATGCTGTAAGGAGGCTCAGTAGTAACGGGCACCATTGGGATCGGTGCTGATACAACTTTGGAAATGACGGTTCTTTGGATTTTGTCTTGATTGTTGGGTGCCGATTGATTTGACAGTACTTCAACCAACCCATTCAGTCTTTCTAAGCTTTCCTTCAGAGTAGTGACCTCATCACAGAGCATTTGGTTCTCTTGTTCGAGTTGATCTATTCTTCTGTGTTGACTGGCTCGAGTGTTGTACCAGTGGTTCAGCTTGTCTGTGAAGATGAAGCAAGAGTAAGGCCCTGGAATGCAAAGGATGCTATGCTGATGCATATGCAAATGCAAATGAAAAATGCAAAATGAAACTTCAAGAAACTCAAAAGTGTTTTTACCAATACTGTAACAACGGGTAACTGAAAAACTCATTTTATTACTTGAATTGGAGAAACATTACAAAACGAAAGTACTTCTTCAGGAGTTTGATTACATCAAAGTAAAGCAAAATAAACTTAGAAGTCTAATCTAATGATTCCTTCTTCACATGAAGCTCATCCATGAGTCGGTTGATACATTCCTGCATCTTGGCTTTTTCATTAATGAGTTTGTCCACATACTGCTTCCAACCTATAGAAGTTGGAGGAAGATCAACACTAGTGGTAGGTCCTAATGAGGTGTGAGGGGAAAATAAATCCTCTCACACCTTTCTTTTCTTTGCAGATTCTCCTTCTTTGAGTTGCAGCTTCTGAAGTTTCTCATTCTCTAGTTTGAGGATGTAGTATTTATTCTTCCAAGCATTCTTCAGCTTTTCAACTTCGTCCAAAGCAGTCTTTAGTTTCCCTTATTCACTTGTATCAGTCCAAGCAGAATCCTGAAGGGTTAACACCACAGGTTCATGAAAAGGAAAAGGCATCTTGAGTTCGAGAGCTCTTTCTCGCACCCAATGTAGATAAGCCTCTGAAACGGTACAGTCAGGGTGTCCTAGTGCAATCATTCCTTTCTTGTGAATGTGACACCATGCTTGTAGGATCCTACTTTTCAGATCCGGGTATTCTCCTTCTTTGAGAAAGATTCCTTCTAGCAAGGTTTGGTATGGTTTCTCCTTCATAGGGTGTCCCAGTTGTCTACGCGCTAAAACATGATTATAGTTGATACATCCTTTAGTCCCAACAAGAGGTACATTTGGAAAGTCTTTGTAGCTATTGATCATTCTAATACCACCATATAAAGTGTCATACCATACAATGTCTGAATGAGTGAGAGCCATGACTATCTCTGGACAACAGGGTGCCTCTTTTAACTCCCAGATAGTTGGATACCATGTCAAGCGAGAAATGAACCATGAGTAAAGAAGAGCAGTACAACATACTATATGCCCCCTCCTTCAGCGTTTCGCAGATGGATCGAGTGATAAGTATCAACTAATAGAGTGGGAACTGGATTCCGAAGAATAAAGATTTTGATTTCATCCATGTCAACAAAGTCGTCAACCTTTGGAAATTGAAAATTCTTGTAGGCTAGTAGTGCAAAGGTAGCTTCAAGTATTGTGACATCCTTCTTTTCAGCATGGTAGTGAATCTTTTCTATCAAGAAATCAGTTGGGAATCTAAGGACTCCTTCCTTGGTGGTCATGTGGGCTTGATTGTCAGCTAAACTTAGGCGTGTAGCACTTGCAATCTCCTGGTCACTAGGCGTGTCTTCCAATCCAGAAAATAGAGGTCGGGATGTCACAGTCATTCTCATAATCGCAGAATATTCTTCCAGAGTCGACATCAGCTGGTAGTCAGAAAAAGTGAAACAATGATAAAGGGGATCGTAGAACTGGACGAGGGTATCCAACAACCCATCTATCATCCTGAGTCTGAGGAGTGGAAAGATTCCTTCATATTCAGCCGAGAAAGTGAGACGATTGTCAATTAGGCTTCCCAGTTCCCTTAAGCTTTCAATGTTTGGACTCTGGAAGGTGTACTTCAATGTTTCTCTTCTAAAATCCATTGTTAGAATACCTGCAAAATAAATTGGGTCTCTTGAAGTGGTGAGAAAAAAATGAAATGCAGAGATGCGAAAATGAAAGGCCTAATGGAATTCCAATATTTATGAACATTGTGGTGAAAAGAAAATCCTTTATTATTTTATAACGGATTACAAATCAATATTATTTAAAAGAGTCTTAAAATAATAGCTAAATAAAAGCTAATAAAGCCCTAAGGAAGTTTCATATTCTGCTCCTTGATCTGCTCTTCTAGATGGGTCTTCTCGAAGATAAGCTTGTCTATAATCAACTTCCAATGAGTAGTTTGAGGGTTAGAGGAAAATAAATCCTTTTGTGCTTTTCTCTTCTTTCAAGAAAGTGATTCTTCATTCTTCGACTGAAGTTGTCTTTGAAGCTCAACATTCTCCTTAATGACCACCTGATACTTGTTTTTACATGCTTCTGACTCCCGTTGTGCTTTTCTCAAGGAAATCTTCAATTCTTCAGCTTCAGACATGAAAATTAGGACAGGTTCTTTCTTCAAAGGCATAGGCTCTTGCCGAGGATAGGGCATCTTCATTTTGATAGCTCTCTCTCTGAACCAATGAAGGTATGGCTCCAGAGACACACAATTAGGCTTTCCCAAACTTTCTTTCCCTTTCTTACATAAGTGATGCCACACAACCACAATCTTTTCTTGAAGTTCCTTATTATTTTTGAAGAAAATACCCTCCACGTGGACACTCTTGGGTTGATCCTCCAGCGGATATCCTAACTATCAACGAGCTAGAACAGGATTGTAACTAATACCTCCATTAGGGCTAAGGAGAGGTACATTGGCAAAGTCTCCACAACTATCAATAATTAATATCCCATCATATACACGGTTATACCAATCAATGTCTGAGTGGGTTAGAGCCATAACTTTTTTGCGACCAGTGTCCTTTATCGAGATCCCAAAAAGAGTTATACTTGGGCAAGTGTGAAATAAACCACTTGTATAATAAAGGCACACAGCAAGTAATCATCCCTCCACCATGAAAGTTTCAGAGATGCACGAAATGGTAAGCGTCGGCTAATAAAGTTGGTACCGGATTATTCTTCATGAAGATTTTGATGGCGTTAAGATCAACGAATCCTTCAAAACTTGGGAATAGGAGCACTCCATAGATAAGTAAGGCGATGATTTCTTCGAATGTATTCATGCTCATATGATCAGCATAGTATTGTGCTTTCTTGATTAAGAAGTCTGTTGTCAATCCAAACGTTCCGCCTTTAGTAATCATATTGTCCTTGATATCAGATAACTTCAGATATATGGCTCTGGCAATGTCCTGTTCCTTAGGATTCTTCTCTAGGAAAGGGAAAGGAGACTCATCCAGAATGGGTAGACCAACCAAGTGAGATTACTCTTCTAAAGTAGGTGAGAGCTGATAATCTGGGAAAGTAAAGCAGTGATAGTCTGGATCATAGAACTGTAGCAAAGTAGAAAGAAGTCCATCGTCCACTCAAATTCTCAACAAAGATAACAGCTTCCCATACTTGTTTCTGAATCCTTCTTGATCTTCAACCAAAGCTCCTAACTTCCTTAGGTCATTCAATTTAAAACTCTTAAAAGAATATTTCAAAGTATTTTTCCTTTTGTAATCCATAATGGTCCTGCAATGTTTATAAATAAAGTTGAATTCCATGAAACCTATGCAATATGATGCTTTATGGATGCGAAGATGCACAAACACAGGCAAGCACACAGATAAACAAACAGGAAACCTAGGTTTGAAATGAGCATGGAGCAAAGGGTATACCCATCCTCAAAGGGTGTGGACTACGGGTTGATTGTACCTGCAGAACAAGGGTTTTAAGAGGTGCCCAAAATCATTAGTCCATCTTTCGGATATTATCAATTTCGCGAATACTCGATGGTTAATAATATTCTCAAGAGAACCTCTTTTGAATATAGCATCGTGTATCAACTACTTCGGGACTACTCCCTTATAGTCATCGCACTACGTCCTAAGAAAGGCCAAGTGGGGTTAAAGGTAACTAAAGATCCCCAGTGTCATAGGCTCCTAAGTCGAAAATAGTAAGTGTTTTCATGAATACTCGTTCAACAGTACTATTTTCAAGAGGACCTCAACTGAGCGGTTATTCTCAAGTCAGCTTGGTCGGGACTCACTCCCTATAAGTCTCGTCAAATATATCACCTTCCTATCATAAGTGCACGCAAGTCTGGGTGTAGGACACTCCTCACCACACAAGGATATCAACCCAAAAGCATAAATAAGCATAAGCATATATAGATAAGAAAATATATATAACAATAAGCAAATACTAAAGCAAGTTAGGCAAAACCCTCAAGCAGAATATCTTTCCCCGGTGAAGTCGCCATTTCTGTCGCGGTGAGAATTGGATATCAAATTATTGATTAACTTGAATCTTAATTCATTGTTCACCACCGGTCTTTAATTTGTCCAAAGGAAGGGAAAAATATCGAATTACCCACAAGATGCAATGCAAATACAAAGCTAGAGAATCTAAGGTTCGGGGGTTGGTTAAACTTAGGGAAGGTGCTAGCATCCTAAGAACCTGTAGTACTCTACAAGAACCTCTTGTTTTATTGTGTTATTGTTTCTAAGGGTGAAAAGTCTAGGGGTTTATTTCTAAGTATATTCGCCAAGAAGTCGCATCTTGTGCCTACGTATCCTGACGGGAATGAAATCAGAGTATTCGTAGTTCCCCTAAAAGGGATTGACGAACTTCTTGACTATGGCCAAGGTTCCAAAGGGATAAGGTTTGTGGATTGATTCTAGGAGAAAAGACAAGTCTTCATCTTAAGGAGAAAACTTGACTTAACCACCATAACTTATAGGAGATGGTCTTTGCATCACATTGAGAGAAGGGCTCAAAACTCGGATTTATCGACGAGTATGCCACATACCTCTCTCAAGCAGAAAAGATTATACATCTCTCGATAATATTATGCGGCAAAAGAATTATATCTCGACTATTAAGATAAATCACGTCTAATTCTCTTGTGGGGAGAATAGATGATTGAATTGCATTAAGTTGGTTTATCTAAGTTGAAAGATAAAAGAGAAAATGGTCCTTCTTAAGGTGTAGGGACTAAAGCCTAAGTTGATCAACTTGAAAACTCAAGGATCGAGCGGGGGAATATGATGCAAATGAGATGCAATACGCACAGCTTATGAAATCATGTGCAAGTTCTTCTCTTGGATGTGTATACAAGATAATAATACAGCACAAGACAATAATAAGATTTGATAGTATAATTAACTCAAGAAAATTATATCACGAATCGAACAAGTTAAAGCTAAATCATGCAGTTCCACAAAAATATAATGACCGAGGTCGTTAATATTTCCAATTAAACTGGGGTTTAATGGATTTTAGAATAGAAATCGTTAAATGTATCGGAAGAGATAGAAGTGGCGCGCTTAATTAAGTTCTCACACAATCAATGAAGGGTCGTAGAAACAAAATCGAAATGAAATGTCATTTTAGTTTTTAGTGAAAGTTTTATCAAAGTTATAAATTAAAATCAGATCTTGGTAGGTAAATAAGTGGAATTTCAAAATAAATAATTGATTTATTAGATGAATAAATAAGTTTATATTAAGTGTATAAATAATTTTTTTTATAATTAAATAGATAGTTATTAAATAAAAAGGTGTTGATAAAAAAAGGTTAATTAGTTAAGTAAATAAAATAAGTTATTAATTTGAATGAATAGTGGATTAGTTAAATAAGTAAAATGAGTTAATTAATTAAATGAAAGGGTCATTAAATGGATAAGAGAATAAGTTTATTTGATTAGAAAAAGGTTAATTAATTAAATGAATGATTAATTGGATAAATCGGTTAATTATTAAGTTAAATTAATTAAATTATTAAATAACTTAATTATTAAGCAAAAATTAAAAGGTTATTAAGGGGACCGAAAATAATGTGTGGCATGCCAAAAAGGTCTACCGTGGGGAGTGCAAGTGTGTCGCTACTGCGAAAATTGGCGCCGGCTGAACAGAAGAGTCGCCACCGTGCGTTATTTATCCCACGGGAGGGAAAGGAAACGCTCAGAGTAAACCTCGCACAACACGGGAAAGGTATGGTCGTCGCAACCAAAACCTGGGTTCGGGAGTCGGTTACGCAAGGGGAAGGTATTAGCACCCCTCACGTCCGTCGTACTCGACGGGATCCACGCTTGTTTTCGGGTATGGATTGTTATTCTATCTACGCTAAAGGTCTGGGTTAAAAGGAAAGAAAATTAAAATAAAATGACTCGGCAAAGTATCGCACTTTATGCCTACGTATTCCCGTCTGGAACGAGAAATCAGAGTCAACGTAGTTCGCCTACCTACGGGAAAGGAGGGGAAGGTTGCTCGCTAGGATATCGCATCCTATGCCTACGTACTTTCATACAGCATGAAAGATCAGAGCAAACGTAGTTCGGGCCACGTACGACACAAGTCTGTTTTGATTGATTTTATCCCTTCTGAAAAAGGTTTTTCTGATTAGCAGTCCCGGCGGACAAAAATGACATCTTGATGAGTTCACATTCTTTTACGGAAGAAGTGTCTTTTATTGTGTTTGAAATCTTTATGGTGTTTTTCTGTTTGTTTTGAGAAAGAAGAGACAGAACTCTACCCTACGGTTGCAAAGGGAATCAAACTAACCTAATGTTATCATGCATGGGTTAAGACCTAGTGTCTATCATGTTCCTCTCTTGCACAGAGAGAAACAGAGATCCTACGGGAATAGACGGAAACAGAAACAATATCAGATATATACAGTAAAGCAATAAAATGCATGAATGCATCAATACAAGCGAGGCAAGGGAGTCCCACTCAACCTCGAACCTAGAAAACAATAGGCAAAAGTGAACAGACTTCACTTTCAACCCAACAGGGTAAACAGCAAACAATACAGCCAGGAAAACCAATCAATACATCAAGAAATGAAATACAACAACAAAAGAAACAGCATCAGCAGCTCTGAATCCACATCTGGCTTCAAGTAATCTCCCATCAGCTACAGGCTTCAACAAGCATCAATCTCCATCTTCATGACCTTCAGGCAAGGGCTTTGATCATCAGTCTTCTATCTGCAATGGCTTTTCTTCAAGCTCAAACCTCCAGGATGAGGGATTAGTCACAAGAGTGAATTGGGTGTTAAGCAATCAGTTGACTACCAAGGGTGGTGAACAGACTGCTTCTAACACAAGAGACATTTTCTCTCAAGAGTTCTATCTCATAGACACTATCACCAAGCCTTCCAAAGGAAGGGGGTGAGTGTCTTAGAGAGACTCTGAATCCCAGAGAAGAATGGATGCAGACAAGGCAATCCATGTTTGAAAAACAAACTTTCTAATCTAGAGCTCTGCCTAGCTCCTAAACCCTAGTTCCTCAGCATCTGCTAGCAAGAACCTCCTCCTCAACTCTGGCAGTTGATCTTCAATCTCTGGATCTCCAATGGTCTTCATCTCCTCAAATCTTCAGCTCTCCCAAGTCCCCAGACAAACCCAATACCCAAGCAAGCAAGCAATAATTCCCAGAGGGCACACCACACCAGTCAATCAGATATACAGACAGTATTAATAGCAGTAGGGGAATCCTAACCTTTCTCTAAGGGATCTAATAACTACCCATAGCCCATATAGTCCCATAACTAATCTAGTTAAATCCTAAGTCCTAGGGGAAATGAGTCAAACTTCTTAAGTCATCACCTAAAAAAAACCCTAATTTTGTTCATGTTATTCAAGCCTACATTAAGCACCTAAAATTAATTCCTAAAAATGGGAACTAAATTGAATCTACAAGTTCAACATCTAATCTAAACACCCTAAAAAGAATGAACAAAAAATATGAAAGCATGTAATAGAACAAAAATTAGCAAAATCATGCATGAAATGAATCTATTTAAAATGCCATTTATTTAGAAAATATGGAAAAAATATGAAATGAAAATAAAAATGCAATTTTATTTTTCTATAATTCTCTACACATCCTAAAGAAAATAGTGTAAAAAGAATGAAGTGAAAATGATTTTCTATGAATTTATTATGAATTTTCAAAGTTGGTGAAAAATTAAAATGGAATTAAAAAAATTGAATTGAATTAAAATGAGGGAGGGGGTATGAATATCAATTCGCTCCAGTTATAATTGGATGGGCCAGGCAGACGGGGGGTGTGGAAAGCAAGTTTACTAAGGCCCAGAACCAAATCAGCATTAGTGAAAATAAAAACACAAGCTGGGGGGTGAAAATAGCACAGGGAATCACGTTCAAACTGACAATGGGCCTATTACTGGGGGTGAGGATATCAATACTACTCAGGCCCGCCCGTTTCAATTAATGAAACGGTGCGTTTGGCTTCACAGCTTCCCTCCAAATTCTGCTTCAAATGAGAGCCCTAGGATTGCTCTATTAGTCAAAAGTCCAACATGAAAGGAACCGTCCAGATTTCGTCTTCCTCCTTTGATCCTGAAACTTAGGGTTTACACCATGAATGTCCATGCACGAACCAAACTTACACCAATCTGTTCTCCCTCTCCAGGCCATGAATCAACATGATGTAAACATGAAAAATGTTCAGAATCTCTCCCTCTACACGTCTATGGTCTTAGATTGATTTGAAACTCAACAATTCATTCAACCCGAGTGCCAACAGTTCTGGTCACCATGAAAACACTCTGAGATGCACCATCACAATTCTCCATCAAACTTGCACTAATCTAATCTACAACTAATGGTTATCATTCTGATCTATCAAGCTAAGCTTATGATGCATTCTACTACAAGTTTCAAGCCCTAACAGTTTCTACCACCTGCTAACAATCATCACTAATCTACTCCAAATTCATCCTAATTGCTCTACTAACCTTCTACATTATACCTAAACTAATAAAATCATGCTAACCTAATTGAATCAAGCTGTGGCAGAGTAAATGTACCTGGTGTGAAATCTTGAAAACAGCTATGGAGACTCGTGGATCTGAGGCTTCCAAGGCTTGGATCTTGATCAATTAACTCAGTGATTGATTCTGTATGCAATACCTTGATGATTCTTGACTTGAATTGTGCTATCCACTTGAAACTCCAATTTTGATGTTGATGATGGAAGTGCTCGAAAATGGATGAATCACACTTGGTTCTTGATTGAATTATGATCTATGATGATGAAACAGTATAATGAAGTTGATTTTGATGATGATTTGTGAAGAATTTGAGGAATTGGAATGAAAATTCAATGAAAAAGAATGAGAGAATTTTGGAGATTCTTGGTGAAAATGAAGCCAACCCTTGATCAATCTTCATTTCATGAATATATAGGGCTCACATGAACATTCTAGATCCATCTTACACATTCCCTTGCCTTCCAACTTTGATCCATTTTTGAAATGTTTCTTAAAATGCAAGTAACCATGAATATCTTTCTTTTTTCCTTCTAAACTCAAAAAAGTGTTTGAACCATTGTTCTTAGAATTGCTTTTCCATTCAAAATCATATATTGGAAGTCTCCATTTGGACTTGTAAATCTCCCAAACCATTTTTCACTTTGAATTTCTTTAAATTATAAGCCATTTTAGTTCAAATTTTGACCAATTATGCAACTCCATGTTATGAGCTTTTACAACAATTTGTGACCTTCTTTCTAGACTTAAAATCCCATTTGGAGCAAGTTTGATGTTGTAAGTTTTTCCATTTGAGGCCTCCTTGTATGAGTTTTGGACATAGGTTAAAATGACCTGTAATTCACAAATGCCCAAAATACCCTTTGCTTGCCAAGACCATAAGTTGAGTTCCACACATCATATGAAGGCATGCTATACCATTCTAGAAAGCTAAGACAATGAGGAACAATTCTTATGTTGACCAAGAATTCATTTGAAATATCCTTGAGGGGCAAATATTGCTTGGAAGTCAAGTCACTTTCACAGACAAAAATTCAGATACCTCAGATGACCTGTAACTTGCAAGGACCATAACTTGAGTTCTATAAATCTCCTTGATGTCTTCCACCACTCAAATTAAAGGTCTTGAGATCCTCTACAAGTTTCATGTTGGCCAAGAAGCCATTTGAAGCTAGCATTTTGACTTATCTTGCTTGGAAATTTGACCTAAACTAGGGGATTTTACACAGAAACCCTAATTTAGAAACTCCTCTTCTCCTTGATTTATCTTGAATTCTCCTTGGCATATCTCCATATCCTTCTTCATATATCCAATGATGAACCCCACATCTCTCCAATAGACTTGAATGCCCTTTAAATCAATCAATTGACCTAGGGTTGACCTAGGGTTGACCCAGATGAAACCCTAGTTGACTGCCTTCAGCTATAGCTCTTATGCTTTCATCAATGACTTGTCTCCTTCTCCAAATGACTTTCTAAGTCTCTAATAATGTCTAGATACTCCCCATGCCTTCAACTCACAGCTCACAACCCTCTTGTTGACCCTCAGATACCCTCAGCTAGGAGATGGACTCAAGGCTTGATCTGCTGGACTCTTTGCTTTCAAATTCTTTCCTGATGACTTGAATGAGATTGAATCAGGATAATAACCTCTTGATAGGCCTCTAGAGATGAGAATAATGATTGGTCCCCCTGTTGTATGACTTGCTATGCTTATGCTATGCCGATGAGTAACCTATGTACATGACTCTATATGCAAATGCTAATGACATTGAAACATAAACCAAGTGAATAAGGTTGGGCAAATTTTAGGGTGCAACAGTTGCCCCTATTCAAGCGGCTTGGACCCGATTGGGTTAAGAGCCCGGAGCCTTCAGACATTCGCGGTACGAGACAGTTGAATACTAGGAACCCAGAAATTTGCCAACCGCAGAAATAAACTGCGCCACTGCTTGGGGAACGACATTCATCAGCTGAATTTAACTGTTACGGCAACCCACTGATCTCGTGCGACCGTGCTGGGGATTCTTCTCATCATCCTGAAAAAGATTGAATCATCGGAAACTTCGTCCTTTGCTTGTCCACGTCAGGACTCTATCTGCTGTCAACTCGGAAAAAACTTCAACAACTTTGCTGGGGACGGCTCGTCTGCCTTCTCGTCAGAGATAAATCGTCCACGTTAGGAATAAACTCTTCCACATTAGGAATACCACCGTCCACGTTAGGACTCACCTTTTCACGTAAGGAATAACCGTTCCACGTTAGGAATAATACTGTCCACGTTAGGACTCACCTTTCCACGTAAGGAATACATCGCTTTTCCCCGTCAGGGGTGACTTTTCTCTGCTTTGTCAAACTCTTCCACGTAGGGAATACGTCTTCTTTTGCTTTGTCCATGTAAGGACTCTTTCTTTTTCCACGTTAGGAATCACAAATTTTCCACGTAAGGAACCCCAATCTTTCCACGTGAGGAATACTATATCAATCTTTCTTTCCACGTTAGGAATGCTTCTTCTTTCCACGTAAGGAATACCGTTTCTTCTTTCCGTCCACGTCAGGACTAAACTCTCCACGTAAGGAATCTATCTTCTTCTTCCACGTTAGGAATAACTTCTTTGATCTGTCCGCGTCAGGACTAAACTCTTCCACGTTAGGAATAATCTCTTTCTTTCCACGTCAGGAATCAATCTTGATATGTCCGCGTGAGGACTCAATCTTTCCACGTAAGGAAACCCATTCTTTTCCACGTAAGGAATCTCATCTTTCCACGTAAGGAAACCATTTTTCTTCCACGTAAGGAATGCTCTTGATATGTCCACGTAAGGACTCTGATCTTTCCACGTTAGGAATCAAACCTTGATCTGTCCACGTCAGGACTAAACTTTTCCACGTAAGGAAACACCTTCTCTTTCCACGTCAGGAATCAACTTCTTTTCCATCTGTCCGCGTCAGGACTAAACTTTCCACGTAAGGAATCAATCTCTTTTCCACGTAAGGAATCACCATTTTTCCACGTAAGGAATAAGACTTCGTCTGGATCTGTCCGCGTCAGGACTAAACTCTTCCACGTTAGGAATGCACTTGTCTCCCCGTAAGGAATCCATCTCGATATGTCCGCGTAAGGACTCAATCTTTCCACGTAAGGAATATCAACTTCTTTCCACGTAAGGAATAAATTCGTCTTTCCACGTAAGGAAACCATCTTCTTTCCACGTAAGGAAACATTGTCTTTCCACGTAAGGAGAACATCGTCCACGTTAGGACCCACCTTTCCACGTAAGGAATCACAATTTTAATCTGTGCACGTAAGGACTCCAATCTTTCCACGTAAGGACTGATCTTGATCTGAATCTGTCCACGTCAAGACTAAACTTTCCACGTAAGGAATCTACCTTCTTTCCATGTTAGGAATCTCCTCTTGATATGTCCGCGTAAGGACTCTAATCTTTCCACGTAAGGAATCAATCTTGATATGTCCGCGTGAGGACTCAAATCTTTCCACGTAAGGAATCTCCATCTTTCCACGTTAGGAATACAATCTTAATCTGTCCACGTAAGGACTCCAATCTTTCCACGTAAGGAATATGATCTTTTTCCACGTAATGAATACGTTATCAATCTGTCCATGTAAGGACTCTGGCTTGATATGTCCACGTAAGGACTCAATCTTTCCACGTAAGGAAACAACTTCGTTCCACGTCAGGACCCATGTTTCGTCTTGATTTGTCCACGTCAGGACTCAGGCATCTTCGACCCGCTGGGGAAATACAACTTGTCCACGTCAGGACTCACTTCTTCATTGGTCCCGACCCACAAACTTCTTAGTACTAACGTGACAACGACTTTGAGGCGGACTCTACTGGGGATATCCGGAAACCAAACTACCGGATGCCTGTTCTGATAACCGGCGGTGGCCTCTGAAATTCTGATTCATGGAACCTTTGATGACAAATAACTCTGCTTGGGAATAAAGAGAGACTTATCCTGGTAACTCTGTGGGGAATACTGCCGAAACTGACATTATCATTGAATATCTCATGCCGAGATCTTGAGTGTTTGGTAGTTCATTTGAGCAAGTGCTCTCCCCACCTGCTGGGATACAGGAACCGCTTCAGGAAAATAAATGCTGAAGATAATGCCAACTCCGCTGGGGATAGCCAGGTGCTACAGAATTATTCCAGCAAAATAAATGCTGTAAGAGTGAAGTCGACTCAGCTGGGAAATTAGGAACTTAAACCAAACACCTTGTTGAAGTAGCATCCTGCTGGGGAATATAACTCTGCTGGGGAATAGCAGATGTGCACAGTATGATTGGATTTCTGCTGGAGAGTGAACTGATATTACACAGTATCCCTGACAAAATAAATGCCAGGACCCACAACCAACTCTGCTGGGGAGAGTCTTAATCTTCGAGTTCTACTGGGAGGAAAGAACACTTGCTGAAAGGAGAGAACTCCGCTTCGGGGATACTAACATGCCCAGCTTGCCCCTGAATCTGCAACAGTTTTGGAATGGACCCTACAGTCTTTGTATCCTGACGACCAGACATGGACGGCTTCTACATTTCGGACCTCGAAGGGGTGTTTCAAGAACATAACTTTCGTGCTTCTAGGGTGACATGCCCCGGTCTCGCAACAATCTTTTGTCTCTGATCGACTGTGTCGTGGAGCACTGCCCATAGCTATGAGAGATTTGCCAAATCTTGACCTGACTGCCCCGGATTTACTGATTCTAGGATGACTGACTTTACCTGAATTAATCAGTATAGCTTGCCCCAGTTCACGAAATATTTGGGCATTCTGCATTTTATCCCGATCATACCTTCCACTGTAGGAATCTTTCCTGTCGGCATGCGCTTACTCGCAAGTAACACAAGTTGTTCTGCATAAAAGATATATTAAACGCAATGCATATGACAGTTTCAAAATCCAAGTCTGTTCACTAAAAAATTTTGTGACATGTAATGAATCAATTATCAAAATGTCAATATGAAAGCTGGTAAGAGGAACCCTTTTAGGAGTCAGAATCGACGAGATCTTTACTGACGTATGCCCTCGGACAAAACCTGTTTCAATTAGGACTTTTGCGGGTTATAACGTGGTCAGGTTCACGGTTAACAAGGAAAGATATAGGCTCAAAATTTATTTCGACCCACCCATTCTTCGTGATGTTCTCCAATCCTATGTTCAGCTAATCTGACTTCAGCGTTCACCTATTAGAGGTGGAATGATAGGAGTGATGGTTCAGGATACCACGCGTTTTTCTTTTTTGAGTGACGGTCATTTGCTTTTCGTCTTTGGGTACCCAGAATCACACGACTTTTGTCCCTTTCGAGGATTTTTCTTTTTCTTTGACAATCCTTTCCGTCTTTTGTTTTGTTTTCTTTTTCTTTTTCATTCCCTAACTTTTGCCTGGACTGAGTATCTTTTGAGATTCTTTTGATTTTCCAGTCCAGCGGGATGCCCTAATTTTTGCTTAAGTCGCTTGTTTTCAAGTTTTGACTTAGCGGGCTTTTGATTCTTTTTGCTTTTCGTTCTCTCTTTTTTTTTTTTGAACAAGTCGTGTGACACTGGTTTGTCTGACTTCTTGTGGGGTAATGTGACTGTTTCACTCTTTGTCGGCACGGTTTAACCATTGCGGTTCTTTAGGCACGACTTATACAAGTGTGATTTATCCTCAACCGGACACTCCTTTCACGATTCGAACGCTTGGCCGAACTAACTGACGCCTACCCTGCCCCGGGTTGAGATTTAGGTTTTTTTTTTTCATTTTCAAAAGAAACTTCTACTACTGGCTCAAAGGGGTTATCAAGGGATTATCTTCCTTATATCTCCGGTGTTTATGGATTGAAACAATGCCTGTATCTCATCAACAGGTTCTTTATCCAAAAGCATATGATCGGAATATTATTCGTCATCTGTTTTCGTCATCCTCCCCAGATTCCTGCTAAAACAAGCATTAAGCATTAATGAAAAACAAAGAGTGAACACGACTGGATTAATTCAAAACATGCATATTCATTTCGTTTATTAATATCAATTGAAAAACAACAAGTTTTAAGAGCGAAATTTGCAATTACACAGAAAAGAAACTACAAATGTGAGGACATGAACAAGATAACATGAAAAATGTCGGCGTCTCGGAACTGGACTTCCCGCACTCTGACTTATTGGCGAGTCAACCATCCTCAGAAGCTATCATCAGGGGTAGTCTACTGCTGTCTCGATCTTCTTTCACCGGCCCAATCAAATCTGGGAAACTTTTTCATCACCCCGGTTTTCGCTTGTCGATGGCCTTGCACCGCCTTGGGAACCATGTCAGAGAAATTAACGACCCTGCTGTCGATTAAATCTTGGACATTATGCTTGAACGCGTGGCAACCTTCAATATCATGTCCGGGAGCCCCGGAGTGGAATTCACAGTGCCTGCTCGCATCATAGCCATCCGGCAGAGTGCCGGTTATTGGCGCCAGAGTTCTTTTCTCCACCAAGTTCAATCTTAGTAGTGTCTGTAACAAATCTGCGTACGTTGAGGGAGGCTTCTCAAACACCCTCCTCGGCTTCTTTCCCCGAATTCTTTGCTGAGTCGTATACTGGCATCTTGTATGCTGCTGGCTTTGCTCGGGCGATTCCTTGGGCTCACGCGTTATCATCCTTAAGTTCAACCCTGGCATCGGCAACTGTTGTGGACATGGAGACTTAGCTTCCAGTGGCTCTGGGATATACCTCGATTCATCTGCAACCTCTGGCGGAGAAATGGGAATATCAGTCCCTGCAACTTTTATGCCCCCCGGTACAAACTCAATTATTTTCTCATCCAGCAAATCTTGAATCTTATGCTTAAAAGCTTTGCAGTTTGCAATGTTATGCCCCGGTGCTCCGGAGTGGAAGGCACAATGGGCGTTCAGGTCATAGTCTGGTGGTGGCTGCCCTGTCAGTGGAACCAAAATGCGGGGCTCAGCCAGTTGAAGTTGGAACAAGAGTTGCACCAGCTGATCATAATCCACAGGGATCTTATCAAATACTCTGTTAGAAAACCTCATTCTCTTACCACACCTCCTTGAGTTATCCTGCAAAATCAATTGCGACTGCTGACGAGGAGACTCTTGAGCTTCGAACCGTGGAGAGGGTCTCTTAAGCCTATCCTGCGTGGGTAATAGTTCTTCAGACCCCTGAGGAACAGATAAGCCAGCCGCGTCTTCCGACATTTGCCCTCCTTCTCTCCTGAGTACGTTCCTTAATACTTCAGCCATCAACCCTATCTGTGCCTTCAGTCGGCAGTTCTCTTCTTCTAGCGTCTCTTGATTCGAGTGCAACTCTTGCATATCTTTCGTGAACTGCCCCAGCTGGCCTCGAACATCCGTTAATTCTGCTTGAACCTGTTTGATGGCTACCCCCACAAGTTGGCGTATGCGGCCTGGGAGAAAACCTTGATTCTCTAGCTGAGCAAAGTCGGCAGCCCTATCATCAGCCCGCGCAATCAGAGGCTGCACCATGTTCTGCAACTGTTTCTGACTCTCGGCCATGGCTTCCATTACCTGTATGAGCCGCATTATGTTGTCGTGCACCTCTTGCATCTCAGTCGGATCCTGACTCATGACTTCCTTGCTGCTGCTCCTAGTTGAATGCCAGGGAATTCTTCGGTCGATAATCCTGGGGGACCTGAGAGATACAGGAGATGAGCTACAGTTTAATAATTACCTGTAATGCAATATGAATATGAATGCAATGCAATGTGTGTGCCTGTGCATTAGGGTGATTCATTCCCCCAGTTCTAGTGTGAAGGTGCCAGTGCAGTGACAGTGTTGACAATAGGAATATCGGAGCTGAATCATAGAAAGCCTCATATATTGCAGAGAGAATCAATAAGCCCAGGGTACAATATCACTGAGAGTACAAGAAGGCATGACCTCAACCAACAATCCTGGTGATGGTCAGCACTATGCAAATAAAGCATACAAGTTACTACATGAGATAATCAAATCCTCCCAAAAGTCTGGTACTCCTCCATCAACTTCTTGGTCTCCGGATGGCTTGGTCGATCGAGCAGCCCTTCAACAAGCTGGTTTCTCCTCTTAAGGACACGGCGTACATCTTCAGCAGTTTCTTCCCATGTTGCTTCTCCGAAGCAATCTTCTAACTTTCGCTTCTGAGACACTGCTTCATCTCTGGATTTGATTGCCTTGTTCAGTGCATGCTGGACACTATACCGGGTCATCACTTCTTCTTCACACTTCTTGATGCTAGACTTCAACTTCTCTTCGAGATCGGAGATTTGCTGCTTCAGCTTATCTTCCCTCTTCTTGTTGTTAGTGAGTGTAGCATTCCAAGTCTTATTGCAAGAGGATATCTCTCGGTGTGCTGCGTCGAGCGCCTTCTTTTTGGCTTCCAGCATGTCATGGGAGCTTCTGAACTCTTGCCCCAGACGTTCGCGCTTTTTCTTTTCCTCGGTCAACTCAGCTCCTAGTCTATTTACCAGCTCGATCTGTTGCTGGAAAGCATATACGGCCTTGTTTTTCTCACTGCGTACTTGAGCTAGCTCTTGCTCTAACCCTTCATTAATCTTCATCAAGGCTTCCTTTTCTCTCACAACTTGCTCATAGACTTCTCTAGAAACAGTAGTCGGCTCTGCTACCGGAACGGGAACAAGAATTGGTGCATCTGGAAACGGCATCCTCAACTGACTAGCCCTCTCCTGAATCCAAACTCTATAAGGTGCATAGGCCTGACAGTCATTCTTTCCTAACAACGGCTTCCCTCTGCGGTTAATACGCGTCCAGGCATGTTGCAGCTTGGCTAATAACTCCCCCTTCACGTCCCCGGTGAAGTACAGAGATTCCTGTACTTCTTACTCCTGAGGTGGATTCTTCAGTGCATATCCGAACTGGCGAATGAATAGAGAAGGGTTGTAATTGATACACCCTTTTCTTCCTATCAACGGCACATTAGGGTACCCAGAACAGCTGAAGATGAGCTCGGATCCCAACAAGTCTCGATCAAACCATACAACGTCTTCGGAAGATAGCCTCATCAGGCGCTCCGGCCAACCAACTGGGACTATAGTCTCTGCAACAGGTCCTCTCTTAGGAAGGTGACTCTCAAACCACATACTCAACAAGGGTACACACAGATGAACATTCTTCCCTCTTCCCTTCTCATTCTTGTAATGCAGTGAGTGGTAGAGATCTCCGAGTAAAGTAGGTACAGGATTACCAGCGGCAAACAAGTAGAAAGCATCAAAGTCCACAAAATCCGGTATATTGGGAAACAAGACTATGCCATAAATGCACAAGGCCAACACAGCATTGAAAGCAACCCAGCACCCGCTCTTGGCGTACTCTTGGGCTTTACCAACTAAGAATTGGAGTGAGAAGCCTGGAACTCCACGGGAAACAGTAGTCACAAGTTCAGAAGCATCAATATGCAAGGCTTTTGCCAAATCCTCCGGCTTGGGCTTGGCGTCATAATGAATGAATGGAACCTGGTTCTGCACGGGCAGCTCAACATACTCAGCGTATTCCTCCAGGGTTGGTCCCATAATAAAGTCAGAGAACGTAAAGCACCTCAAAGCAGGGTCATAGAATTGCATCAAAGCATACAGCCCATCTAACTCTACCTCTGTAGGTTTGCACACTAATCTCAGTAGTCTGCCATAGCTCATCCGGAAACTCCTACGAACACCCTCATCAGCAAGAGAGATCAACCCAAGTAAAGGAACAATATCAGGCGTAGGCAATTTGTAAGCAACCGTTCTCCTTAAGCTAGTCATGATCAAAACTCAGAAGTCTGGGCACTAGAACTAGGGAAATGCAAATGCACCTGCAGCACAGACACACGTTAGTGAAATGCAAATGGTAATGGATATGCAGTAATGCAATGCAAGCAACATGCAACGGGGACCAAAGCTGTAGCTGAATAGCCTGAACCCAATCAAGAAAGGTCTCAGATAGACCATCCAGAAGTCCTCAAACCCTGGTCTCAGATAGACCTAAAATAAAACTCCAACACTGGTCTCTGACAGACCTCACACCATAACTCCAACTGGTCTCTGATAGACCTCAAATCATATCTCCAATTGGTCTCTGACAGACCTCAGAACTCTCCAACTGGTCTCTGACAGACCTCAAAACACATCTCCAAATGGTCTCTGACAGACCTCATAACTCTCCATAAATAACCAGGATCTCTAATCAAGAAATAACCGGTATCTGAAGGTCTGGTTACCTGCATAACCCTGAATCCCCTCACAGGTGGGTGGCCCTATAACTGGCACAAGGTATGGCATCCTATGCGGTCGTCGGCGTCACAGACTTTCAGGGTTGATGATACGATTCCCAGAAGGAGTGGCATCATCAAATCCTGAAGAGGCCTCACTTAGCCAACTTCCAAATGATCGGTCCCCAGAGTCGACAATCCAACTAACCAGCAACCCACGCCAACCAAAGGAAGGGGCAGGAGGCCAACCAGAGGAACCTCGTCTGAGTGTAGATTTCATGGGACACCAAAGCAAGCAAAGCAAGCGGGCGCCCACTAATTTCTACTCTAATTCTAGGTGCACTCAAGCCCAGGTCCGGCTTATCTCTCAATATCAGAACACCCGTCACACCCCATCATACAGCAACAATAATCAATATACAAAGCTGAAAATACAGGGTTAGAAATATAAAATAACTCCATACAACATCCTCGACGGGAAAACAAGCGTTAGGATTGACTCTCTTAAGGGACGTTGGATCCCAAATGCATAAGAACCATCGCAGTCCTTAGCAGCCAGGGGACGTTGGATCCCCAGCAGAGTCGCCAGTTGTCGCTACTGCGACAATCGGCGCCGGCTGAACAGAAGAGTCGCCACCGTGCGTTATTTATCCCACGGGAGGGAAAGGAAACGCTCAGAGTAAACCTCGCACAACACGGGAAAGGTATGGTCGTCGCAACCAAAACCTGGGTTCGGGAGTCGGTTACGCAAGGGGAAGGTATTAGCACCCCTCACGTCCGTCGTACTCGACGGGATCCACGCTTGTTTTCGGGTATGGATTGTTATTCTATCTACGCTAAAGGTCTGGGTTAAAAGGAAAGAAAATTAAAATAAAATGACTCGGCAAAGTATCGCACTTTATGCCTACGTATTCCCGTCTGGAACGAGAAATCAGAGTCAACGTAGTTCGCCTACCTACGGGAAAGGAGGGGAAGGTTGCTCGCTAGGATATCGCATCCTATGCCTACGTACTTTCATACAGCATGAAAGATCAGAGCAAACGTAGTTCGGGCCACGTACGACACAAGTCTGTTTTGATTGATTTTATCCCTTCTGAAAAAGGTTTTTCTGATTAGCAGTCCCGGCGGACAAAAATGACATCTTGATGAGTTCACATTCTTTTACGGAAGAAGTGTCTTTTATTGTGTTTGAAATCTTTATGGTGTTTTTCTGTTTGTTTTGAGAAAGAAGAGACAGAACTCTACCCTACGGTTGCAAAGGGAATCAAACTAACCTAATGTTATCATGCATGGGTTAAGACCTAGTGTCTATCATGTTCCTCTCTTGCACAGAGAGAAACAGAGATCCTACGGGAATAGACGGAAACAGAAACAATATCAGATATATACAGTAAAGCAATAAAATGCATGAATGCATCAATACAAGCGAGGCAAGGGAGTCCCACTCAACCTCGAACCTAGAAAACAATAGGCAAAAGTGAACAGACTTCACTTTCAACCCAACAGGGTAAACAGCAAACAATACAGCCAGGAAAACCAATCAATACATCAAGAAATGAAATACAACAACAAAAGAAACAGCATCAGCAGCTCTGAATCCACATCTGGCTTCAAGTAATCTCCCATCAGCTACAGGCTTCAACAAGCATCAATCTCCATCTTCATGACCTTCAGGCAAGGGCTTTGATCATCAGTCTTCTATCTGCAATGGCTTTTCTTCAAGCTCAAACCTCCAGGATGAGGGATTAGTCACAAGAGTGAATTGGGTGTTAAGCAATCAGTTGACTACCAAGGGTGGTGAACAGACTGCTTCTAACACAAGAGACATTTTCTCTCAAGAGTTCTATCTCATAGACACTATCACCAAGCCTTCCAAAGGAAGGGGGTGAGTGTCTTAGAGAGACTCTGAATCCCAGAGAAGAATGGATGCAGACAAGGCAATCCATGTTTGAAAAACAAACTTTCTAATCTAGAGCTCTGCCTAGCTCCTAAACCCTAGTTCCTCAGCATCTGCTAGCAAGAACCTCCTCCTCAACTCTGGCAGTTGATCTTCAATCTCTGGATCTCCAATGGTCTTCATCTCCTCAAATCTTCAGCTCTCCCAAGTCCCCAGACAAACCCAATACCCAAGCAAGCAAGCAATAATTCCCAGAGGGCACACCACACCAGTCAATCAGATATACAGACAGTATTAATAGCAGTAGGGGAATCCTAACCTTTCTCTAAGGGATCTAATAACTACCCATAGCCCATATAGTCCCATAACTAATCTAGTTAAATCCTAAGTCCTAGGGGAAATGAATCAAACTTCTTAAGTCATCACCTAAAAAAAACCCTAATTTTGTTCATGTTATTCAAGCCTACATTAAGCACCTAAAATTAATTCCTAAAAATGGGAACTAAATTGAATCTACAAGTTCAACATCTAATCTAAACACCCTAAAAAGAATGAACAAAAAATATGAAAGCATGTAATAGAACAAAAATTAGCAAAATCATGCATGAAATGAATCTATTTAAAATGCCATTTATTTAGAAAATATGGAAAAAATATGAAATGAAAATAAAAATGCAATTTTATTTTTCTATAATTCTCTACACATCCTAAAGAAAATAGTGTAAAAAGAATGAAGTGAAAATGATTTTCTATGAATTTATTATGAATTTTCAAAGTTGGTGAAAAATTAAAATGGAATTAAAAAAATTGAATTGAATTAAAATGAGGGAGGGGGTATGAATATCAATTCGCTCCAGTTATAATTGGATGGGCCAGGCAGACGGGGGGTGTGGAAAGCAAGTTTACTAAGGCCCAGAACCAAGTCAGCATTAGTGAAAATAAAAACACAAGCTGGGGGGTGAAAATAGCACAGGGAATCACGTTCAAACTGACAATGGGCCTATTACTGGGGGTGAGGATATCAATACTACTCAGGCCCGCCCGTTTCAATTAATGAAACGGTGCGTTTGGCTTCACAGCTTCCCTCCAAATTCTGCTTCAAATGAGAGCCCTAGGATTGCTCTATTAGTCAAAAGTCCAACATGAAAGGAACCGTCCAGATTTCGTCTTCCTCCTTTGATCCTGAAACTTAGGGTTTACACCATGAATGTCCATGCACGAACCAAACTTACACCAATCTGTTCTCCCTCTCCAGGCCATGAATCAACATGATGTAAACATGAAAAATGTTCAGAATCTCTCCCTCTACACGTCTATGGTCTTAGATTGATTTGAAACTCAACAATTCATTCAACCCGAGTGCCAACAGTTCTGGTCACCATGAAAACACTCTGAGATGCACCATCACAATTCTCCATCAAACTTGCACTAATCTAATCTACAACTAATGGTTATCATTCTGATCTATCAAGCTAAGCTTATGATGCATTCTACTACAAGTTTCAAGCCCTAACAGTTTCTACCACCTGCTAACAATCATCACTAATCTACTCCAAATTCATCCTAATTGCTCTACTAACCTTCTACATTATACCTAAACTAATAAAATCATGCTAACCTAATTGAATCAAGCTGTGGCAGAGTAAATGTACCTGGTGTGAAATCTTGAAAACAGCTATGGAGACTCGTGGATCTGAGGCTTCCAAGGCTTGGATCTTGATCAATTAACTCAGTGATTGATTCTGTATGCAATACCTTGATGATTCTTGACTTGAATTGTGCTATCCACTTGAAACTCCAATTTTGATGTTGATGATGGAAGTGCTTGAAAATGGATGAATCACACTTGGTTCTTGATTGAATTATGATCTATGATGATGAAACAGTATAATGAAGTTGATTTTGATGATGATTTGTGAAGAATTTGAGGAATTGGAATGAAAATTCAATGAAAAAGAATGAGAGAATTTTGGAGATTCTTGGTGAAAATGAAGCCAACCCTTGATCAATCTTCATTTCATGAATATATAGGGCTCACATGAACATTCTAGATCCATCTTACACATTCCCTTGCCTTCCAACTTTGATCCATTTTTGAAATGTTTCTTAAAATGCAAGTAACCATGAATATCTTTCTTTTTTCCTTCTAAACTCAAAAAAGTGTTTGAACCATTGTTCTTAGAATTGCTTTTCCATTCAAAATCATATATTGGAAGTCTCCATTTGGACTTGTAAATCTCCCAAACCATTTTTCACTTTGAATTTCTTTAAATTATAAGCCATTTTAGTTCAAATTTTGACCAATTATGCAACTCCATGTTATGAGCTTTTCCAACAATTTGTGACCTTCTTTCTAGACTTAAAATCCCATTTGGAGCAAGTTTGATGTTGTAAGTTTTTCCATTTGAGGCCTCCTTGTATGAGTTTTGGACATAGGTTAAAATGACCTGTAATTCACAAATGCCCAAAATACCCTTTGCTTGCCAAGACCATAATTTGAGTTCCACACATCATATGAAGGCATGCTATACCATTCTAGAAAGCTAAGACAATGAGGAACAATTCTTATGTTGACCAAGAATTCATTTGAAATCTCCTTGAGGGGCAAAAATTGCTTGGAAGTCAAGTCACTTTCACAGACAAAAATTCAGATACCTCAGATGACCTGTAACTTGCAAGGACCATAACTTGAGTTCTATAAATCTCCTTGATGTCTTCCACCACTAAAATTAAAGGTCTTGAGATCCTCTACAAGTTTCATGTTGGCCAAGAAGCCATTTGAAGCTAGCAATTTGACTTATCTTGCTTGGAAATTTGACCTAAACTAGGGGATTTTACACAGAAACCCTAATTTAGAAACTCCTCTTCTCCTTGATTTCTCTTGAATTCTCCTTGGCATATCTCCATATCCTTCTTCATATATCCAATGATGAACCCCACATCTCTCCAATAGACTTGAATGCCCTTTAAATCAATCAATTGACCTAGGGTTGACCTAGGGTTGACCCAGATGAAACCCTAGTTGACTGCCTTCAGCTATAGCTCTTATGCTTTCATCAATGACTTGTATCCTTCTCCAAATGACTTTCTAAGTCTCTCATAATGTCTAGATACTCCCCATGCCTTCAACTCACAGCTCACAACCCTCTTGTTGACCCTCAGATACCCTCAGCTAGGAGATGGACTCAAGGCTTGATCTGCTGGACTCTTTGCTTTCAAATTCTTTCCTGATGACTTGAATGAGATTGAATCAGGATAATAACCTCTTGATAGGCCTCTAGAGATGAGAATAATGATTGGTCCCCCTGTTGTATGACTTGCTATGCTTATGCTATGCCGATGAGTAACCTATGTACATGACTCTATATGCAAATGCTAATGACATTGAAACATAAACCAAGTGAATAAGGTTGGGCAAATTTTAGGGTGCAACAAAGTGTATCGTGGATCATGAATCAGGTAAGGAACGGGTGGTCCCGGGGCTAGGGTTCACCGGAACAAACGTGGACACGCACACACGCACTACAAGATATAAAAACAACATAAACAGGAAAAACCCTAAATCAAACACTCTTCCTTTCCGTAGCTTCCTCCTCCTTCCACTTCTTTTCTCCAATTTCAGACGCGTACAAACCCTTATTCAAACCTAACTTTTCTTCGTCCGTCTTCTCCTCGATCTCGAACCCTCAACCTCTTCTAATCCCAATCCAATCGCGGTGGAGCATCGACGGTATTCCCTTAAAATGCCATTCACGTGAAAGCACGGCAAGAAGACACAACAAAAGGGGACAACAAGAAGTATATTAGCAATGAACGAAGTGAACGAAAATAAGAAAAAAAGAACGCTTACAGCGGTGAAATGATGGCTCCGTCGACGGCGAGTAAATGCTTGGGGAGTCGCGCAGCTGCCAAGATAGGTTAGTCCTCTTTTTTATGTCCCTCAAATCCGGGTGGGAGACATCCTTATATAGCCTTGATGAGATTAATGGCCATATTTGGGATTGAATGCATGCAATATTTTTTGTCCCGATTAATGGCCATACTCTTGAGGATGTTGTTACGTTCAATTAGGGATCAGCTCGATGGGACAGCGGAAACTACCGTGGGATGGAGAAGATGGAAAACCCTAACCAGCCCCCCAATAAAGCTAGCCCCAGGACTGTCACATGTACTTAAACAAAGGTAGTGGTCACTCCAACTCTTTAATGTCGTTTCAATATCATTCTCAAATTCCATACTTGATAAAATTCTTGATGTCTCTTCTTATAAAGAACTCATTCTAATATCTGACCACTTGGGTTCTCCTTATCTTTTTCAGCTCCTTATTGCGGAGGAGTATGTTGTCTGTCATTTTGATGATGCATCAATGGAGGTTTGATGGAGAATCATAAGCTCATTAATTTAATATTCTCATTACTTGAATATCGTCTTTGTTTCATATGCTAACTGCTCATTTCTGTCATATCAGGTAGCACTGCAAACGGGGCATGGCGAAGGTCAAGTTATCGAAGTTGTGGTCGTAGTTTCCACTCTAGGCTTTTGACCCGTCTCTTTCCAACGATGGTTAATGGAAAAGACTACTTATTGCAAAAAATAGAAGGTTGTTGGTCTAGTGAAATGCCCTAGTGATTTGAATTTTGTGCGGTTTGATATATGTTTTGTAATAAGTCCTCAAATTGTATGTAAAGAGGGACTTAGATTTTCTGAAAATGCACTCAAACTGCATCTATGTAAAGGTCTTACAATATGAAACCTAGCCAAAGATTCGTTTGCACGGTTTAAACTTTTGAAATTATAGTGTGTTGCACCCCAAAATTTGCCCAACATTTCATTACCTAGCTTATGTCTCATTTCATTCACATTAGCATTATCATTTGCATTTCATTGACATGTATGCAGGAGATCAAGAGGTATGATTACCAATCAAGGGCTACACAAGACTTTGAAGCTAGCTAAGAAGGTTATTCAGATGTTCAAAGGTTGATATCCTTGTCAGAGCAGTTAAAAGAGCCTCAGAGAAAGTGATTGAAACCAAGAGGGTGTGTCTCCTAACTTGAGAGTTGTGGGAAGCCATCAGATGATTCTGAGGTCATGGAGATGGACTTGAGGTCTTGAGAGAGCTCATGAGAAGTGTTGGAGATCACTTTGAGGCCTAGACAGGTCATTATGCAAGATTAAGAAGGCTCAACCATGAGTGGTGCAGTTAGGGTTTGACTGGGTCAACCCTAAGTCAACTGATGATTTGGACAAGGTTGAGACCTAATTCAAGAGCCATGTGATCATGGATTGATGCATTGAGATGTCATAAGGATGATTCCAAGGTTAAATCATCATGATTGAAGAGTTTGAGAAGTTTCAGGCCAGGGTTTCTAAGGCTTGACAGTGTAAAATCCCCTAGTTTGACCCCTATCTTCAAGGCAGTTTAGCTCAAGATGTGATTGTCATCTCATCTTTCCACCAACATTAATGTTGTAAAGCATGGTCTTATCTTTAATTTTAGTGCTAGAAGTCCTTGATAGGATTTGTAGAACTCAAGTTATGACTTTGACAAGTTACAGGACATCTGAGGTATGTGAATTTGGGGGCTTGAAAGTTACCCAACTTGCATCAAACTTTTTCCCTAGAAGGATGATTCATATGAACTCTTGGTCAACATGAATGTTGTTCCTTATCCTCTTAGATTTCTAGAGAGTACTATAAGTCCTTGATAGGATTTGTAGAACTCAAGTTATGGCTTTGACAAGTCAAGGGCATTTTGGTCATTTGGAGATTACAGGTCATTTCAACCATAAGGCTATAACTCCTATTTCCAAGCTTCAAATGGGAAAATGTTCAACATAAAACTTGTTCAAAATGATGTTTTAAGGCTATTAAAGAGGTCATGAGATGTTGGAAATGCTTGTAGCTCAAAGTTGCAAAAATGACCTAAAATAAGGGTATAAGTTAAATGAATCAAAGATGGAAATTGATACTTTTGATCTACACATTCAAACCAAGGCATGTAATAGGTCATTTTGACTCTAAAAAGCATTTTAAGAACATTGGTTTAGCCACATTTTTGAGTTGAGGTGTAATTTGTGGACTTGCTTTGAAAAGTAGTTACTTACATCTTAAGTAACATTTGCAAAACCTAGAATCAAGGCACAACCAAAGCCCCTTGCAAGCAAAACACTCCCAAAATGTCACTAGAGGAGAAATTGGAAGAGAATGGGATGGATTTCAAGCTGCAAACAGAACTATGCATACCATGGCATATGGTTGAAATTCTCATGACATGAGAGATTGGATTTCTCATTAGAAGGATCTAGAGGGTTCTAGATCATCCACACATGTTCTATATATTGAGTAGAAGAGGTTCAGATGAAAGGTTGGTGATGATTGAAGGAGAGAGCAGAGATTGAGATTGAGATTTTTCATTGCTTGCAACTGAATTTGGTTACATCATTTCACTCAATTTCCATCCATTTTCTTGATTGCAATCTCTTCCATGGATGCTAGGGATTGATTTCAGATCATAATCAAGAGGAATTCGTGGCTGATTGTTGTTCTTGAGCTCAGATTTTTCCACCTGCAACTCACCATCGGGTTTCAAGTTTCAGGAGTTTTCAACCAGTTCTTGTGCATACAGAAGCAAGGGAATGATCCATTGATCGTGTCTAGAAGGTTGGAGAGCTTGATTTGAAGATTTAGTGCATCTGTTCATCAAGAATTGACAGGTATGTAAACTTCTTCCTCCAGCACAAATTAGGTAGAATCAACACGAATTAGGGTGTTAGATGCATTGTAGAACGGTGTAGGAAGGTTTTCAGATAGTTAGTTTGAGAATTAGTGACCAATTAAGGATGTTACCATTTTCGGTTGAGAAATGGTTATGGCGAATCTTGAGGTTCCAGAGAGAATAAAGGGCATGAATGAATTCGTGAGGAAATTTGGGACAAGTTTCATGTATAGACCACTTGCAATGGAGGATCCTAGAGAGAGTTAGGGTTGGGGACGATGACCGGAGCACCACCGGTGGTGGCCGGAGCTGCGCGCGAGGTTCAGAGATTCAAAAGGTTTAAGATGACCTCAGAGCCCTTGGATTTAGGTGGACCTTTGACTGGAGAGATGATCCAACGGCCACGCGTGTGCTTCAATTTGTGAAGGATCTGAGTTTTAATGAAACGCATCGTTTCATTTAGTTGCTGATTCTGGGCTTAGTGAATTGGTTGATACCTGCACCCCCCCTGATGGCCCAATCCATTATATGAACTGATTTGCATTGCTAGTTGCACCGTGTGTTTATCTTTTTCTTTTGATTTTCTTTAATTTCTTCATTTTATTCATGGTTCATGATTAAATCATAAAAAATTGAAAAATAAGTCAATTGACCCCATTCTTTTTGCATTGGATTCATGATAGGATCTAGTATTTTTTAGATAAAAAATATTATTATTTAATGCATTTTCTGATTTTATGGGAATTTTACATTTTAATTGACATTAAAATAGTCATGTTTAATACTTGATTTTGTGGAATTTTGTGTGATCATGTGATGATGATTTTGATCTTGATTTTTTGTGAGTAGTTAGCATAGATATGCATGCTCCCCATAGAATTTTCTCACATTTTTGTGATGAACCTAGGTGGTAGTTTAGGTTGAAACCTTTAGAAGCTCCATTTTTAGGGTTTATGGTTGATACCTTTGGATTTAGGACTTAATTTTAGGACTTAATAGATGATTTAGTCCCTGGTTTTTGTATGAGGAATTCTTAATTGAATTAGGATCCCTTATAAATTTTGGTAAGAATTTTCAATGAAGTTTACTATTTTTGATTGATTTTAGTTTAGGTGCTAGTTTTAGATGATTCTAAGGCACTAACTCAACTAGATTAACATCTTTAGTTCCCTTAGATTAGGATTTTGCTTTGCTTGTTCTTGGATGATGTTGAAGGCAAGTTGAAGATGCATTGGATGGCTTGAAGAGGCTTGGATTTGAAGATCTTCCCTTCTTGTGGTGTAGTCCTGATTAGGCTAAGATTAGGGTTTTGTAGGCAGAGCTTCTAGATAGATTTTCTTCCTTCATAAACATGGATGATTTTGATCACTTCCATTCTTCCCTATGATGTAAGGTCCCCTTGTAAAGGCATCATGCCTCCTTTGGTAGGATGTGTGACTCTCTACAAGTTGGTAGAACCTTTGAGGGTCCATTTCTCTGATGATAGGATGCTTAGTGGTGACCTTTGGTCTTCACTCTGCTACCAATCATCCAAACTTTGCTCTTGATAGATGCATCTTTCTCCCTTGTTAGAGGATGGAGTTCCTTGCTTGAAGAAGATTGAAAGATGGAGTTGACACTTCCATGTGATTGAAGATTACTCTGAGAAGCTGAAGCTTGTAGATGAAGAAGACCAAGTTGATACTGGTGAAGCAAAGAGAGTTGAAACAAGAAGAACAAGTTGATACTTATGAAGAGGATTCAATTGAGATTGAGTGAAGAGCTGAGGCTTGAGGAATAAAGGAAGTTGACACTTATACTGATGCATTGAGAGCCTGAAGGAATCAAGTTGATACTTGTAGTTAGGATTAAAGCCTGAAGGTGGAAATTACTGAAGAGATGAGGCTTGGAGAAGGAAGAATAAATGGATACTTATGTTTGATGGGTTGAAACCTTGGAGAAGCAAGTTGATGATAGCCTGGAAGGGTGATTGAAGTCTGAATACTGAGTTACTGTCAGAAGAGCTGAAGCTTGAAGTTGAAAGAGGGGTTGATCTGCTTTCTTTCCTGTTTGTTTTCTTTTCTGTATTGATGTGACTTGTTTGATTTGCTTGATGCATTAGAATAAGTTCATATCTAGATTGACTTGAACTAGGAGCATGATTGCACTAGAGGTTGAGGTGCTCCCTCTGCTTGTATTTTTACTGTATGGCTTTGCTTGCGGGTATTTGGTAGAGCCCAGCTCCCTTGCCTATGTGGTTTGTGTTTGCTTGATAGCATTTTATTTCATTTCTTCTGTATGATTACAGTCACTTATATCTTGCTTGATAGCATGTTATTCTTTCTGTATGATTGCAGTTATTCATATCTGGCTTGAGGTTGAGATGAGCTTGTGGAGGCTGATGCCCCACACACATTTCCTCCCTCACTTGCATTGCATGCACTTTACCATATATCTGTTTACTGTTTCAGCTGATGCTTTATTTGTTTCTGTTTATCATTGACATGATCCCTAGGAATCTCACTTCCTTTGATAAGGAAGTGATGATTAGAACTTTAGGTTGAAACCTATGCATGATAACTTCTAGGAGTTCCCAGTTTCAAACTTCAACCATAGGATGAATCCTTGGCATGACAACATTAGGACTTGATAGTCTCCCCTTAGTTGAGCCTGTTCTTTCTTCTCATCTCAAAACAAATTAAAATACAGTAATAAAGGTTAACTGACGTCGTACGTTACGATCCTTAAGCTATCTGAGAAAGGGTTGTCAGAGAGTTTCTTTGCGACAGCTTGGATGTTTAGTATGGTACCCTTTGGGTGACATGCGGCGCATTCATTCTCAGGTCATAGTCTCTAGTGCGATACTAGTTGCAAACAACATAAAAAACAGTTCTTCCGTAAAAGACAAAAAACAAACTTCAAACCTTTTTGCCCCGTGGGCCCATAATTCAAAGGAAGCTTTTCTGAAGAAAAGAGTGTCGTTAACTCCCAGTTCTACCGCAAACGGTAACGCTTAAGTCTCCAAGGGTCGAGCTGCGTACATCCAATTGCTGGAACTGTTTGTTAACCCTACTCGATAAAACAGATGAATCTGAACCCCCGTAATCCGTATTATCCCGAACTACGTAAGCTCTGATCTCTCAAGCCTGTTGAGAGTACGTAGGCACAATACTAATGTATTGGCGAGCCACCTTTCCCGTAACCCGTAGTTAGGCGAACTACGCTGACTCTGATTTCTCATCCTCTGATGAGAATACGTAGGCATAAAGTGTGACGCGTTGCCGAGTCATTTTCTTTTCTTTTTAGACCAGCCTAGATAGGTAGATAGATGAAACCAACCCGTCCAGCAAACACAACAAGCGTGGATCCCATCGAGTACGATGGACGTGAGGGGTGCTAATACCTTCCCCTTGCGTAACCGACTCCCGAACCCAGACAACGGTTGCGATGACCTTGTCTTATACCTTTTCGTCAGGTTTTTCCGATCGTTTCCTTTCCCGTTCTGAGGGATAAATAACGAAAGGTGGCTACTCTTCTGTTTTGCCGGCACCTTATATTCGCGGAAGCGACAGCTGGCGACTCTACTGGGGACGTGATAGTTTCCTGGGATCCAACGTCCCTTATGCGAGTCAGTTTGGGGATCCAACGTCCCCTTGCGAGAGTCAATCCTAGCGCTTGTATGATTACTTGTTGGGTTGTGTTTATTTATCGCATTTTATTTCCCGCACTTTATTTTCAGTATGATATGATTATCTGTGCTGTTGTGGGGGGGGGGGGGGGGGGGGGGCATTCTGATGAGTGAGAAGCCAGACCCAGGCTTGAGTGTACATAGCATTAGTTGTGGAAATTAGTGGGCGCGTGCTTGCTTGGCAGACACTAGTGTCTCATGAAATCCATGCTCAGACGAGGTTCTCCCGGTTGACTTCTTTTTCAACCCTTTGGGTTGAGGGGGTTTGTAATACCCCAAATTTTACCCTTTCTTTTTTATTTTTATTTTAAATTCTTATTAACTTAATAAATTAACCTTTTTTTTAAATCTTGTTTTTTTTAACTAATAATAATTTAATTAACCTTTTTTATAACTTTACTAATGTTTTTCATTAATTTTTTTTTTCTATTTAGTTTATTTATTTAAGTCATTTTAAGCTCTTCTTACTAACTTTTAGGATTTAGATTAAAATTTAACTTTTTTTTTCTTTTCTTTAAAGAGTAAATTTTTCATAACCTTTTTTAAATTAATTTCTAACACTTTTTTTTTAATCAAATTCTAATACTTTTTTTTTTAATAAAAATCTAATACTTTTTTTTTAAAATTAAATCTTTTTTTCTAACTTTTTAAAATTAAATCTTTTTTCTAACCTTTTAAAGCTAAATCTTTTTTTCTAACTTTTTAAAATTAAATCTTTTTTCTAACTTTTTTTTAAGGTTAAATCTATTTCTAACTTTTTTAAAGTTAAATCTTTTTTCTAAATTTTTTAAAAAAATCAAATCTTTTTTTCTAACTTTTTTAAAGTTAAATCTATTTCTAACTTTTTTTTAAAGTTAAATCTTTTTTTCTAATTTTTTAAAAAAATCAAATCTTTTTTTCTAACTTCTTTTTAAAATTAATTTTTTTTTTCTCTAACTTCTTTTTAAAATTAATTTTTTTTTAACTTTTTTTTAAAATTAAATCTAAATCTTTTTTTGACACCTTTATTTTTCAAATTAAAATTCTAAATTCTTTTTAAAATTAAATTCTAACGCCCTTTTCTTTTTCTTTTTTTTTTAAATTTTAAATTCCTTTTAAAATTAAATTCTAACAGTTTTTAAAATAATTCTAACATTTTTTAAAACCAACATTCAAATATTTTTTTTTTTTTTTATTTTATTCTAACTCATTTTTTTTTAAAACTCTAATTTTTATTTAACTTGAAACTCTAATCTTCTTTGCTAACTTTTTAAATTTAAATCTCAACACTTTTTTAATCTAATCCAATCTTAATGAATTCCAGATAGAGTTAAATCAAATCAATCAGATCAATCATCATCATAAGAAAATCAGATCTAAATATCAACATCACCATCATTGAATCAAATCTGAAATCATCATAAAAATTCATTCAAATCAAATCAGAGATTGAAAAAGATTGAGATATTCAAATTAAATCTGAGATTAAAAAAAAGATTTAAAAATCAAGTATAAAAGGGACGAAAATCATAACAAGAAAGGGAGAACTTTTTTCGAAAAATCCAAGCAAACTCCGTCAAAAATCCTCTAGCCTCAGGACAAAGCATCATCGGCCATCATCATTCCGTAAGGATCAAAAAATATAATTACAATTTTTGTGTTGCTTTTCATGTTTTTCAGGAAAAAGAGATGAAGAAGACAAATCGGCGGTCATGCAAAAGAAGAAGAAGATAACATCCGTGAGAGGCAAACAAGAAGGAGAGGAACACACGCAAACTCAGAGAGCAGAGAGAAGAAGAGTGATGACCGGCCCAACCCTCTTTTTTATTATTTATTGTTTTTCCATTTGTTATTTTATTTTGTTTATCTTTTTTAAAAAAAATCAAGAAGACCCTTTCTTTTTTATAATCAAAAACCTTTTTCAAATTAATTAAAACTCTTTTTAAAAAAAAATAATCAAATGTTTTTTTCAAATAATAAAACTTTTTTATAACTTTAAAGTAAAACGTGTTTTTAACTAACATTAAGATTTTTTAAATTAAACCAATTGTTTTTTTTAATGATTAAATCTTTTTTTTCAAAATATTATCACTAAAACTCCTTTTTTAGAATAATTAACCAAACTTTCACTTTTTTATTAATAATTTTTTTTAAAACTCAAAACTCTTTTAATTAAAATTAATCTCTCTTTTCACAAATTTAAATCCTTGGTTAAAAAGACCATAAAAGTCCTCCAAAATTCATACGGTTTGTTTCTCGTTCAATTTTGATTTCGTTTTCGTCTAACCCCACATACTGACATTTTTGTTTGTTTTGTTTCTTGCAGCTATTATGTTCAATTTGAAACTTATTTTCGGTTTTATATTTAGCTATTATAATTGTAACTGCTTATGGGATGTAATTGTGCGAGACAATTGTCGCATTTATCTTTCCGCGCTTTATTTTCTGCCGTTGTATGTATATTCAATTTCATCGCATCTTTATAATTAATTTCACTCCTCCGAAGGAATTAGGTCTAGCCGTTTGACCGCCGTGTCAGTAGTCCTCAACTTCAAACCCTTGCGACCTCACAAACCCTAATTTTCACAAATGCCTCGCCGCAGGCAAGATTACAATTTTACCCCTAGCATTAGGTCAAAGAGCCGCCGCGCTCATTTTAGGGTTTCCCGCCGCGGAATCCCTAACCTATCCCTAATTTAACCCTAATTACAACTTAACAATTCATAACATAGAGATCGGAGTTTAAGACTCCATGTAAGCGTGTCCTTAAGATGCGTTTATTCCCCTTGAGACCTTGACCACAGTCAAGAAGTTTCTAACCTCCCTATTGAGGGGAACTACGATTACTCTGATTCCACTCCCGTAAGGATACGTAGGCACAAGATGCGATGTCTTGCCGAGTAAACTTAGAATTAACCCCTTAGGTTTATTTTCCCACTTTTAATCCCTTTGTACATATACCTTAAGCAAATAAATAAAGCAAATAGTAAGCATTTGAACAAAAGGTTCCTGTAGAGTACTACAGAAGTTTAGGGTGCTAATACCTTCCCTAAATTTAACCAACCCCCGAACCCTAGATCTTTCCCCGCATTGTGTTTACGATGCAAAATAGGTTTTCCCTTTTTGACCTTTTCCTTCGGATAAATCAAAGAGCGGTTGTGAATTGAATTGCGATTCAAACTCATTAATAGTTTGTGATCCTATTTCCACCGCAACAGAAAATGGCGACTTCACTGGGGATTCTAAACTTTTGAGGGTTATCCCTAACTTGTTCATATTTATTACTATCTGTGTTATTATTCATTTGCATGTATATATTTGCGCTTTGATTGTGGGACTGTTCCTTGTGCTGTGAGATAGGTCCTAACCCGGATCTAGTGTACCTTAGGTAAATGGCAATAGACCAAGGAAACTGTACGACGTATATCGATACGGTTGATCTGGTGGCCATGGTTAGTGCGACTTCTTGGTTGGTGCTTATATTCCTTAAGTCAAGTTGAGGATAATATTGAGGCTGCCATATGTTGTCAATGCACTAACTGACTTTTAGAACCCTAGTTAACTCATCTTGGCCTTTAGAAAGTAGTGAGGTAACCGGCTTTGGTGCAGACTGAAGTTGGTTGACACTCGATACTACGCTCATTGAGATCTTAAACTTGGAGGGTTTTGGTTGGCAAGTAAGTTGCCTTCTGAACAACCATCCTTGTGAAAGATCAATGATATTGAGATCCCTTAGAACCTGGTTACTTTTGTAGGACAGGATGAACCATCTAACTTCAGGGGAGGGTATTTGCCTTTGAACCTCATGCAAGCTTTTAACCTAGGACTTTGTGTGTTTTCATGCATTGCATCCATAAAGCATCTCATTGCATTGTATTTCATGGAGCTCAAACATCATTTATGGATATCGCGGGATACCATAAATAAAAAAAAAATATAAAATGAAAAAACAAGAAAAAGATTTCTTCGGTACCCCACGACATTCGTGAATGTTTTGAATTCCATGAAATCTTCATTTACATTCACATTTTAGCATCATACTCTTGCATTGCATGTGTCTCCCGATTTCTCACACTCGGTTTTCTCACCTTCCAGTTTCGTCACCCTGAGTTCTCGGCACCAATACAACACCAGAGCTCAAACTCGGAAAAGAATGGAGGATCAGGCAAAAGAGATTGATCGCCTTAGCAATGAACTCGAAGACCTTCGAGGGGGTATGGGGCGTATGATGGAATTGTTACATGTCATGAATGCTAAGATGGATACCCAGCCCACTGTTGTTTCTGAGATTACCGGCGTTACTGTAGACCCTCCACCAAGTGTGACCGTAGCAAGGGACCCACCTTATGGTCTTGCTCCGGGTTTTGTGCCTCCTCAAGCCACTGTTCCGATTAATCAACCTGTTCAGCAAGCCGTGCCCTTGTTTTCTGAAGTTTCTAGGGGGGCTCCTATCTTTGCACCACCTGTTGTACACACTCGTGCGCAACCGTACTTCAATGAGACAGTTTTTGATAATCTTGATGAGAATGTTGAGGGTTATGAGAAACACGATAAGCTTCGTGAGGAAGTAAACACTATCGTCCAGAGATTGAAAAAGGTAGAGGGTGATCAAATTTTTGGGACTGCTGCAAGGGATGTTTGTTTGGTCTCAGGTTTGGTTATTCCCCCGAAATTCAAAACTCCGAACTTCGATCATTATGAAGGTGCCACCTGTCCTAAGAGTCATCTGATCATGTATTATCGCAAGATGGCTGCCCATGTTGAGAATGATAAACTGATGATTCATTGCTTCCAAGACAGTTTGAAGGGTGCTTCTTCCAAGTGGTATTTAACTTTGGACCAATCCCGCGTTAAGAGCTTTCAAGATTTATCTGACGCTTTCATCAAACACTACAAGTACAATATGGATCTGGCTCCTGACAGAAGACAGCTGCTGAGTATGTCACAAAAGAATTCTGAGTCATTCAAAGAGTATGCTCAAAGGTGGAGAGAGACTGCTTCGCAGGTAGAACCTCCTTTGACCGAGAAAGAGTTAGCTGATTGGTTTGTCGACACGGTCCGTCCAGAATTTTACGAGAGAATGGTGGGTAGCGTGACTTCAAATTTCTCCGACATCGTTGCTGTGGGTGTCAAGATTGAATTGGGTATGAAGAGTGGTAAAATGACAAATAATCATGGCGCTTCTAAAGATCAGCCGAAGAAACCTCCGTATAGCTCCCAGAAAAAGAAGGAGAGTGAGACTAATACTATATCCTCTGGTAAACCAAGGGAACGCTTTTATCGGCATCTGCAAGGTTATGCTCAACCTCAAGGGTACCCGGTCCAATATGCTCAACAACCCTATGTGGCAGCTATTACACCTTCTTTCAATCAACAGGTTCCCATGTATCAACCTATGCAACAACCTCCTGTTTAGCCGCCTCCTGTCAACTACCTACAGGCACCCAATACTCCTGCTCCTCAACAGCCAAAGAGTCCGGCTCCTCGCCAGAATATGCCAAACAGAAGAACGTATAAACCTTGTCCGCCGATCCCGATGACTTTTACCGAGTTGTGTCCCTCTTTGGTCAAGCAAGGTCTCATCACTACTCGGGCTTTGGGTCCGCCTCCTAATCCTCCACCTAATCCATTACCTGCAAGTTACAACGCTACCACTCATTGTTTATTTCATGAGGGTGCGCCCGGCCATGATCTAGAGAATTGCTATGCTCTTAAGAAAGTTGTCAGAAATTTGCTAGAAACGAAGAAGTTGTCTTTTGGCGATGCTCAGCTGAAGATCGAGACTCCTTTCGGGGTTCCTCACTCGTCAAGTGCAAATTCTGCAAAGCATGATACGCCTATCAGCCGAATCCAGTCATTATTCAAAGGCCTAGCCCGCTTCATTTCAGTAACCCTCAAGGTGATATGACCGGGATCAACAAAGGATCTGGGAAATCTATTTTGAAGCAACGACTGAAAACTGTTGAAGATGTGACCAGCATAACTGGGGTAAGCCATGACGACTCACAGTGATCATGAACCAGACGTCCTTTCCATTGAGGCTCCGCCAAAGGAAACTGTTACTCTTGAATGCAAGATTTCATAAACATTTAGAAGGATTTTTCCGACAGTTCATTTGTTTATTTATATGCATTTCTCTTTGATTAAGCATATTTAGCATGCACGAACTTGTTTATCTTTGATGCAACACATATGTTTGTCTTGAATAAATCCATTCGCTTCACTCATTCAAAAACGTTTTCATAAATTATAATGCCAACTTTACCCGATCTCTTGTTCAGATGGAGAATTGGGAGGAGGATGACGAACCTAAAACGTCAGATTTCTTGTCGTATGCTTTCAATTAAAACCTGCTGATGATGTAAGGCATTGTTTCAAATCCCATACACTGGAGATATAAGGATGTTAATCCCTTGTTAACCTCTTTGAGCCTTGAAGTAGGAGTTTTTCTTTCCTTTAAGAACCTTCATCCTTACCTGGGGCAGGGTAGGTTTCAGTTAAACCGATCGAGCGCTTAGACTCTTAAAAAGGAAGAGCCAACCTTCGAGAATTTATCCTTAGCATCTTAAGAAGTCCAATACAATGGCTATCCCTCGGTTACCTAAGGAGTGGGGCAGTCACGAGCCTTTCTAAAGATTTACACGACTTGTGCATAAAAGAATATTCAAAAAAATAATAAAAGCCCGCTAAGTCAAAACCTATGAAGGAGACTTAGGTAAAACTGGGGCATCCCGCTGGACTCCAAAGTCAGATCAAAAGACGTTGTCCAGGAAAAAGTTAGGGAATAAAAGCCAAACAAGAGGGTACAATAAATAACCCCTATAAAGAACAAGGTCGTGTGACCAATTGCCAAAAGAAATAGGTGAGTGACTGCCATGTCCAAAGCCTTGATAAGTTCTCGACCATAGCAAATCCGCTTGAGATACGAGCGTTCGTATCCGGTTAACTGAATTAGGATTGGAGAACATCACGAAGAATGGGTGGGTACAAATATAACTTTGAGCCTTTATCCTTTTGTTTCTTAAACCGTGAACTGAGCCACGATACAACCTTTAAAAGACCTAATTGAAGTAGGACTTCGGTTGAAAGCATACTTGACAAGATCACGTTTCCTGACCCCTACGAGCTATGCTCAGAAAAAAATTCATGATGGCATTATAATTAAAACTTATATCCTGACTAGTGATTTCGGTCACAAGTTGTTGCGATATCTTTTTTTCAAAACAAAAATTCAAGACAAATATATGTGTACATTGACAAGCTCAGGATAGGCATTTCAGGCATGACAACTTTGCTTGATATCTTAGAGATTTACATATGAACATAACCCGTGGAACTTGAAGATCCTGCTGAACAGGGGCAGGCAGTTTCCCAATTCGCTTACCAACGCGAGTCTGACATTCTTAAGAGCTATTTCCCAAACATTTCGTCGTAACACGATTAATTTGTGCCAGTTACGTCGAGACCTGACATATCTCTCAAAGAGTTTGAGAACAATGGGGCAACCGGACTCGGTGTTCTCTATAAAATCCTCTTGAGATGACCCTACCTCGCAACGCAAGTATCCTGGGGCACCATGTTTTTGAAGAAACAAATGGCGGCTACTATAAGGTCCTGCAAGATCAAAACCATGGGATTTCACAATTTTTTCATGCACCCGATGGATTTTACTCACAGCGGCCTTCATACCCCAGTAAGCCTCAGTGTTGCAACAGACTCCTAAACTATTGCCTCATCACAGTCCCCAGAGAGACTATAAGCTGACAATTTTTTCTTGGGTAACTCAAAAGTGTCCCTCAGGTTTTCTTCTCCCCATGTGAAGACGTGATACTGTACACCCAAGCAGATTACCTTCTCCTCAGAGAATTCAGAACTTTAAAACCAGATTTGGTTCTACCATTGATCTTTCTTACCCATGATTGACGTATTGGTTGCAGAGAACGCAGGGTATTTCCGTCGAGATGTTTATTTCATCTCTCGTCCCGTCTCTAGTCTGTTTCGTCAGCATACGCAAGGGCATAAGCATCACATGCCTATTTCATTACATATTTCATTACATATTCATTACATATTCATTACATATTCATTACATATTCATTACATACTCATTACATACTCATTTCATAACATCTTGCATACATAAACATTAACATACATAGACATTAACATACAGTCACATTAACATATGCATTAACATATGCATTAGCATTCACAGGTTCATTGTGTTTCACCATCATTTGGTTGTTACCGCCGAGTAACTGGGTTCGTCCACTCTCTCCAAATAGATTGTCAGCCCTAAGCATAAAATACTTACTTGTTTCCAATTTCCCCACGGAGCTCGATCCTCGTGGATGACGGTTACTTCAGCTATCTTTCCTCGCCAGGATAAGATATCTACCCTTCGAGTTCATTCCCTCGATGGAGTCTTGATTACCAGTCTTCTTTCTAGCTTAATCCTAGATTGAATCTCAGTCTTGTCGGTCGTCAATCCCAACCGGACGTGCATTTATTTTGCACCATCTAAAATTTT
Source organism: Lathyrus sativus (assembly GCA_963859935.3). Classification (NCBI taxonomy): domain Eukaryota; kingdom Viridiplantae; phylum Streptophyta; class Magnoliopsida; order Fabales; family Fabaceae; genus Lathyrus; species Lathyrus sativus. Next base: position 186,683,304 of record OZ012735.1, on the reverse strand, counting down.
CACCATACATTGGCAGATACGCGACTATCTCGCTTGAGAAGTTTATCACTGTACCCGGACGTGCATTTATTTTGCACTATCTTTCAAGAAAATCAACTACAATCCTTTCCAGATGCACGCCAGTTCACGCCTGGAAAATCCATCAGTACAACACTTTACAATCCTACATGTTACAACATCGGTATACAACATTTCTCACCTAAGAAACCGATCCTATCTTCGTTATGACTCGCAGCAAATGGCCATCTCCATGGAGCAGTTGGGCTTCCATTTACCTGTCGTCTTGAAGTATGGGAGGTTTGAACCAATTCGTATTCAGGAGAGCACGATCTTGAGTTACGGGAAGGTTTGAGCGAAATCATATTCAGGAGAGCACGATTCTGAGTTATGAGGAAGTTCAGTTGGCCGTTTTTCAGGAGAGCACGATTCTGAAGAATGAAGAAATTTCAGGAACCGAATCATATTCAGGAGAGCACGATTCTGAGTTATGAGGAAGTTCGATTACCCAGTTTCATATTCAGGAGAGCACGATTCTGAAATATGAGTATCTTCAGTCATCCAGTTTCATATTCAGGAGAGCACGATTCTGAAATATGAGTATATTCAGTCATCCAGTTTCATATTCAGGAGAGCACGATTCTGAAATATGAGTATCTTCAGTCATCCAGTTTCATATTCAGGAGAGCACGATTCTGAAATATGAGTATCTTCAGTCATCCAGTTTCATATTCAGGAGAGCACGATTCTGAAATATGAGTATCTTCAGTCATTCAGTTTCATATTCAGGAGAGCACGATTCTGAAATATGAAGAAATTCAGTCATCCAGTATCATATTCAGGAGAGCACGATTCTGAAGTATGAGGAAGTTCAGTTTACCCTTTTCATGTTCAGGAGAACATAATCTTGAAGCATGAAGAAGTTTATTTATCCTTCAGTAAGAGAAGAATCAGAATCGTATTCCAGGCGCCGACCTTAAATGCGAGAAGATTTATTTATCAGATAAGCAGCAGCCTCTTTATTTGAGTGCTTATCCATTCTTTGCACATAAGTCCCTTCCAACGATAAGTGACAGTTCTCCCTCGAGAAGCTTATCAGGGCAATTCCCATCAAAGTCCATTTATTTTGGCATACAGTCGGTCTTTACCTTGTATATTTGCTACGGAGTTCCGAAAAGTCCGTTTGATCCTGTCACGAGGGGTAGTTTACAGAAGCTTGGATGTTATTCCTTGCTCAATGCTCCAGCATTCTGTAATCGATCTTACAATCGTACGTGATCCAGTTTTATTTTTAGATTCCCCAGTGGAGGCCGTCTCATAGGTACCATCTCCATTCGAGGATCTCGTTCCTTTTCTAAAAGTGACAATTGGTCATTCGCACCAGTTGACTATCATTTTTAGAATTCCCCAGTGATGTACTGTGTCTCAGCGCGTCATTTTCCCCAGTGTGTTTCTTCTCGTGGCGTCTGTCTCGGTGTCGTCATGTTTCGTCAGCATTTTCGCATTCATTATTCCAGCATACGCATCATATCATAGTCATGGCATCATCTGCATTAAGTCGTTCCAGTTTTGTCCATAGCATTGCATATCGTCGCATATAAGGGCAAAATTTTCGGTTATCTATATTTAAATCTCTCCACCACGATTCCACGAGTCTCTGTCACTCAAATCGTCCGGTGTAGCCATTTAAATAGGGGCAACTGTAATACCCCAAATTTTACCCTTTCTTTTTTATTTTTATTTTAAATTCTTATTAACTTAATAAATTAACCTTTTTTTTAAATCTTGTTTTTTTTAACTAATAATAATTTAATTAACCTTTTTTATAACTTTACTAATGTTTTTCATTAATTTTTTTTTTCTATTTAGTTTATTTATTTAAGTCATTTTAAGCTCTTCTTACTAACTTTTAGGATTTAGATTAAAATTTAACTTTTTTTTTCTTTTCTTTAAAGAGTAAATTTTTCATAACCTTTTTTAAATTAATTTCTAACACTTTTTTTTTAATCAAATTCTAATACTTTTTTTTTTAATAAAAATCTAATACTTTTTTTTTAAAATTAAATCTTTTTTTCTAACTTTTTAAAATTAAATCTTTTTTCTAACCTTTTAAAGCTAAATCTTTTTTTCTAACTTTTTAAAATTAAATCTTTTTTCTAACTTTTTTTTAAGGTTAAATCTATTTCTAACTTTTTTAAAGTTAAATCTTTTTTCTAAATTTTTTAAAAAAATCAAATCTTTTTTTCTAACTTTTTTAAAGTTAAATCTATTTCTAACTTTTTTTTAAAGTTAAATCTTTTTTTCTAATTTTTTAAAAAAATCAAATCTTTTTTTCTAACTTCTTTTTAAAATTAAATTTTTTTTTCTCTAACTTCTTTTTAAAATTAATTTTTTTTTTAACTTTTTTTTAAAATTAAATCTAAATCTTTTTTTGACACCTTTATTTTTCAAATTAAAATTCTAAATTCTTTTTAAAATTAAATTCTAACGCCCTTTTCTTTTTCTTTTTTTTTTAAATTTTAAATTCCTTTTAAAATTAAATTCTAACAGTTTTTAAAATAATTCTAACATTTTTTAAAACCAACATTCAAATATTTTTTTTTTTTTTTTATTTTATTCTAACTCATTTTTTTTTAAAACTCTAATTTTTATTTAACTTGAAACTCTAATCTTCTTTGCTAACTTTTTAAATTTAAATCTCAACACTTTTTTAATCTAATCCAATCTTAATGAATTCCAGATAGAGTTAAATCAAATCAATCAGATCAATCATCATCATAAGAAAATCAGATCTAAATATCAACATCACCATCATTGAATCAAATCTGAAATCATCATAAAAATTCATTCAAATCAAATCAGAGATTGAAAAAGATTGAGATATTCAAATTAAATCTGAGATTAAAAAAAAGATTTAAAAATCAAGTATAAAAGGGACGAAAATCATAACAAGAAAGGGAGAACTTTTTTCGAAAAATCCAAGCAAACTCCGTCAAAAATCCTCTAGCCTCAGGACAAAGCATCATCGGCCATCATCATTCCGTAAGGATCAAAAAATATAATTACAATTTTTGTGTTGCTTTTCATGTTTTTCAGGAAAAAGAGATGAAGAAGACAAATCGGCGGTCATGCAAAAGAAGAAGAAGATAACATCCGTGAGAGGCAAACAAGAAGGAGAGGAACACACGCAAACTCAGAGAGCAGAGAGAAGAAGAGTGATGACCGGCCCAACCCTCTTTTTTATTATTTATTGTTTTTCCATTTGTTATTTTATTTTGTTTATCTTTTTTAAAAAAAATCAAGAAGACCCTTTCTTTTTTATAATCAAAAACCTTTTTCAAATTAATTAAAACTCTTTTTAAAAAAAAATAATCAAATGTTTTTTTCAAATAATAAAACTTTTTTATAACTTTAAAGTAAAACGTGTTTTTAACTAACATTAAGATTTTTTAAATTAAACCAATTGTTTTTTTTAATGATTAAATCTTTTTTTTCAAAATATTATCACTAAAACTCCTTTTTTAGAATAATTAACCAAACTTTCACTTTTTTATTAATAATTTTTTTTAAAACTCAAAACTCTTTTAATTAAAATTAATCTCTCTTTTCACAAATTTAAATCCTTGGTTAAAAAGACCATAAAAGTCCTCCAAAATTCATACGGTTTGTTTCTCGTTCAATTTTGATTTCGTTTTCGTCTAACCCCACATACTGACATTTTTGTTTGTTTTGTTTCTTGCAGCTATTATGTTCAATTTGAAACTTATTTTCGGTTTTATATTTAGCTATTATAATTGTAACTGCTTATGGGATGTAATTGTGCGAGACAATTGTCGCATTTATCTTTCCGCGCTTTATTTTCTGCCGTTGTATGTATATTCAATTTCATCGCATCTTTATAATTAATTTCACTCCTCCGAAGGAATTAGGTCTAGCCGTTTGACCGCCGTGTCAGTAGTCCTCAACTTCAAACCCTTGCGACCTCACAAACCCTAATTTTCACAAATGCCTCGCCGCAGGCAAGATTACAATTTTACCCCTAGCATTAGGTCAAAGAGCCGCCGCGCTCATTTTAGGGTTTCCCGCCGCGGAATCCCTAACCTATCCCTAATTTAACCCTAATTACAACTTAACAATTCATAACATAGAGATCGGAGTTTAAGACTCCATGTAAGCGTGTCCTTAAGATGCGTTTATTCCCCTTGAGACCTTGACCACAGTCAAGAAGTTTCTAACCTCCCTATTGAGGGGAACTACGATTACTCTGATTCCACTCCCGTAAGGATACGTAGGCACAAGATGCGATGTCTTGCCGAGTAAACTTAGAATTAACCCCTTAGGTTTATTTTCCCACTTTTAATCCCTTTGTACATATACCTTAAGCAAATAAATAAAGCAAATAGTAAGCATTTGAACAAAAGGTTCCTGTAGAGTACTACAGAAGTTTAGGGTGCTAATACCTTCCCTAAATTTAACCAACCCCCGAACCCTAGATCTTTCCCCGCATTGTGTTTACGATGCAAAATAGGTTTTCCCTTTTTGACCTTTTCCTTCGGATAAATCAAAGAGCGGTTGTGAATTGAATTGCGATTCAAACTCATTAATAGTTTGTGATCCTATTTCCACCGCAACAGGGTTGTTGGTTTGGAGGATTGTCGACTCTGGGGACCGATCATTTGGGATTCAGCCGAGTGAGGCCGCTTCAGGAGCTGGTGATGCCACACCTTCTAGGTATCGTATCACCCCTCTTGAATGTCTGTGACGCTGATGATCGCATATGATGCCGAGCTTGTGTCAATTTAGGTCCATACCTGTGAGCAGGGTTGGGTTTGTTGCAGGAAACCTTAACCTTCAGACTACCTAGTTTTCTTGATAGTGAATCAGTTTTGTTGGTACCAGAGGTTCTCATCATCAGATATATGATTGTTCTTGACAGAGCAGAGTCATGGTCCTGTATCAGAGGACCTTATATTCAGAGATGTGTATTTGTTCTTGATAGAGCAGGTTTGTGATTGGGATCTGAGGATCTCATCTGCAGATGTATGTTTGTTCTTGACAGAGCAGAGTTTTGGTCCTGTATCAGAGGTCCTTATTATCAGATGTTTGTTCTTGACAGAGCAGAGTTTTGGTCCTATATCAGAGGTCCTTATTATCAGATGTTTGTTCTTGACAGAGCAGAGTTTTGGTCCTGTATCAGAGGTCCTGTATCAGATGTTTGTTCTTGACAGAGCAGATTTATGGTCCTATGTATGTGTGTTCTTGACATAGCAGATTTGTGGTCCGATACCAGAGATTTCTTATTATCAGATATAGTGGTTGTTCTTGATAGAGCAGCATCATGGTTTTGTTGATACAGAATCTCAACCGCACAGTTGCCTTGATCTCCTGCTGCATGATTGCATTCTACATTGCTTTGCATACCCATTTGCATTTCATTAACGTGTGTCTGTGTTACAGGTACCGTTTCCCCCCGATTCAGGATTTCTGGCCTTCTGTTGTATTGTTATGGGTTCTCTGAGGAAGACCGTGGCTTACAAGCTCCCCACTCCTGATGTTGTTCAGCTGACTGGTTTGATTGCTTTAGCAGATGATTCTGTGAGAGATGAGTTCAGAAATTCTTACGGTAGATTGCTCAGTTTGGTTCGTAAACCTTCTGCGTTTGAGTTGAATGGGTTGCACGCCCTGTTGTAGTTCTACGATCCTCCGTTGAGATGCTTTACTTTCCAGGACTTCGTTCTCGCACCCACGCTAGAAGAGTATGTTGATTTGTTAGGTGTGCCTATCAAGAGTCAGATGCCCTTTGTTCATATGGATGCTGAGCCTAATCTGGCTAGTCTAGCTCCGTCACTTCATCTGGATGCCTCCGAGTTGGTATTGTCTAGTTGGAACAAGGTTCCCGGTTTCTCCTTGTAGTTCTTAGTGGGAAAGGCTCAGCAGTGCGCCACAGACGGATGTTGGGACGTGTTCAACGACATTCTCGCTCTGTGCATATATGGCATCATTCTATTCCCCAATATGCCCGACTTCGTGGACTTCAACGCCTTCCACATCTTTGCTTCAGGGAATCCAGTCCCTACCTTGATAGGAGATGTCTACCATTCCATCCACTACAAAAACGAGAACAGAAGGGGTAAGAATGTCTCGTGCTGCGTGCCCCTGCTTTATAGATGGCTTGATAGTCACCTACCCAAGAAGGGTCCCTTTGCTTCGTCTGCAGCCACAACTGGGTGGTCCGAGCATTTGATGAGTCTATCAGCGGAGGATATTGACTGGTTTGACAGAGATAGGTTGGGTACCGAGATTATCTTCAGCTGCAGTGGGTTTCTGAACGTGCCTTTGATAGGCAGGAAGGGCTGTATAAACTATAATCCGTCCCTGCTGGTCCGACAGTTTGCTTATGCTTTGAGAGCTCCGCCAAAGGATGAAGAGGTGCAGGAATCTTTGTACCTTACTGGTCTTCTAGAGGGGGATATGTTATCTAAGCTTCAGCATGCTTGGAATGGTATTTGTAAGCGGGGAAAGCCGTTGTTGGGGAAAAGTAATAGCCAAGCCTACGCTCCGTATGTGACTTGGATCAGAGCCAGAGCAGATGCTATAGGGATGCCATTTCCTCCTGCCAAGCCAGAAAGCCCTCCAATGGTCGAAGAGCCTACCACTGTGCCTATTCAGCAGCATAATCAGGTGCTGGCTGAGCGAGATGAATTGAAGAGGGCAAATGAAGAACTGGAGAAAGAGTTGACTCAGCTCCGAAGCGAGAGAAGCGAGGTCGTTCAAGCTGAAAGCCCAGGTGAAGGCTAGTGAGAAGAGGTTTGATGAAGAAACCGCTCGCAGATATGCCGCTGAAGGCCTGCTGAACAAGGCTATTGCTAACCTGAAGGAGCGCAAACTGATGTTTGAATCCAAGAAGCGGAAGTTAGAAGATTGTTTCGGCGAAGGAGCATGGGAAGATTCGGTTGAAGGTCTTCAATACACCATTATGCAGAGGGAGTTACTCGTCGAAGGGTTACTCACTCGGCCTGGTCATCTAGAAACGAAGAGGTTGTTAGAAGAGTTTCGCGCCCGTGGCCGTGCTTGACTATTTGTATTCCTTTTGTTTGATCATTGTTTTATGCTGACCATCACCAGGCTTGTTGGTTGAGGTCATGCTATTGATTTATCTTGTACTCACTGACATTGTGTAATGCCTTGATGGGCTTTCTGTATATGAGATGTTATTTCCACGACTGGACTCGGACTTCTTATTATCAGCACTGGCACTCAGGCACTAGGATCGGGGGAAATCTCCCTAACGCACAGACACATGTTTGCATTTGCATGAAGCATTTGCATAACGAGCACTTTGTCGTTTTTCCTAACCCTTGTGTGTTTTCAGGTTGTTTCAGGTTGTTCCAGGATTGATCAGAGACCTATCCGCCGCTATCCGACTAGAGCAAATCAAACCCGAATCATGGAGCAAGTGGAAACTGATGTTCAAGAACTCCGTGAAAGAATGGATCGCTTCATGGAGCTCATGCAAGCGGTCGCCAATGGCCATGATCAGCTCAGAACCTTGGTTCAGCCTCTGATTTCAAGGGTTGATAGCAATGGCGTACTCCATTGTGGGACTGTGCCAACCCCTCCACCTGTTGAAACTCCTCAGAATGGTGTCCCCGTGACCGGGGGGAATGGCAGTGCCAACGGCAATGTGATAGCTAACATGGGACTCAATGGTAATACGACGGGCGTCGGTAATGGGAATTTTGAAGCTAACGTCAATGTTGGGCTGGGCAACGGCAATGCGGGTGTTGGAAATCTGTTTGGGCCTCAGCCATGGTTAGAAGACCGTCAAGACGATGTGTTATCTCAGAGAGGTGCTGAAGGGGAGCTGACTGCTGAAGCACGTCTAAGGTTCAAGGCACTCGAGGATAAGATGAGAAATATCGAGAACCAGAACACCCTGGGCATTGATATATCCAAGTTGGGACTGATTGCTGATTTCAAGGTGCCTCCCAAGTTCAAGGTACCTGACTTTGAAAAGTACAAGGGCACCACTTGCCCTCGCGTCCACCTGAGATCATATTACAGAAAAATGTCCGCTCATTCTGAGGACGAGAAGTTGCTGATGCACTTCTTTCAGGACAGTCTGTCCGGACCCTCCCTCGAATGGTACATGAGTCTGGAACCTACCAGTGTGCGCACGTGGAAGGAACTTGCCGAAGCATTCGTGCACCACTACTAGTACAACAGTGACTTGGCTCCGAACCGGGTCCAACTGCAGAATTTGTCACAGAGGAACAACGAAGGATTCAAGGAATACGCCCAGCGGTGGCGTGAATTGGCAGCCAGGGTTCAGCCGCCGATGGTCGAACGCGAGCTTGTGGAAATGTTCGTAGCCACCCTCCCAGGGGTTTATCATGAGAAATTGGTCAGCGGTATGTCTGGAACCTTCTCAGATCTCATTATCACGGGTGAGCATATTGAAAATGGGATCAAACTGGGGAAAATTCAAGGCGATTCATCCTCAGCTGGAGGAGGAGGCAAGAAACCTTATGGTGGCAAAAGACGGGAAGGAGAAACGAGCGCCGTGACCAACGCTCGAAGGAAGGGTAAAGGCCCTCACCAACAGGTGGCCAGCATAACTATCCCAGCAGTTCAACAGCCACAGCAGCAGCAGCCGCAGCAGCAGCAGCAACTGAGTCAACAAGGGTACAGAAAGTATCAGAACAGGGCACCTTTATCGAGCCGTCACCTCGAGACACCACCCATGTCCTATGCTCAGCTGTTACAGACTTTGCTTCAACTACAGTTGATCCAGAAGAGAACCCTGGCTCCCTTGACAGGGGCACCTCCGCCAGGTTATGATGCGAATGCAACTTGCGAATTTCACTCAGGGGCACCAGGCCATACGATAGAGAATTGCAAAGCCTTCAAGCATAAGGTGCAGGACATGGTGGACGCTAAGATTATCAACTTCTCAGATAATGTGCCAAACGTCACGAAGAACCCTATGCCGAATCATAGGGGAGGTGGAGTAAATGCCATTATTGAAGACGAGAGCTTGGATTTGTTGACTGACATCAGAGATCTGAAGACACCGCTTAGCTTCGTTAAAGCTAAGCTGATGAAAAGAGGTTTCTTTCCAGGTTGTGGAGAGCTGTGTATGGGCTTTGCGACTAGTCCTGATGGATGTGAACAGTTGATAGAGGGGATTCAAAGTCTGATGACCGAAGGAATCCTGCAATTTAGCCGAAGGGCCGAAAGCGGATCAGGCGAGGTAATGCTGAAGCAAGGTGATGAGGTTGCCACCATCACTATCCCTCGCCGGACGATCACTATTTCCGCACCCAGGCCGCCCACAATTACTATCACTAAAGCTGGGCCGATACCGTTCGAAAGCACTAACGCTGTCCCATGGCATTATGGGGCAGAGGTCTACTGCAACAGACAGAAGTTGGAATTGGAACCATTTGGGTCGTCTGTGGAGAACCTAGTGGGCATTAGCGGAATCACTCGCAGCGGAAGAGTATTTGCTCCACCCGAGATCGTGGCGGACAAAGCGGACAGAGCTGATGCAACTGATAAAAGTAAGAGTAAAGTCGTCAAAGAGATCCCGCGTGGGGTAGACAAAGACTTACTTGTTAAAGACGCTGAGGAATTTATGAGGTTGATTAAAAAGAGTGACTACAAGATCGTGGATCATCTCCATCAGACACCCTCGAAAATTTCCATCCTGAATCTGTTGCTGTGTTCTGAGGCACACCGCAACGCGCTGCTGAAGGTGTTGAACACCGCATATGTACCGCAGGAAATATCGGTAAACCAGTTGGAAGAGGTCGTAGCCCCCGTGAATGCTGGAAATGGGCTAGGGTTCACTGACCTGGAGCTGACGCCGAAAGGGAGGAACCACAATAGCGCCCTGCACATCTCGATAGAGTGTAGGGGAACGATTATGTCTCACGTGTTGGTCGACACAGGGTCATCGCTCAATGTTCTTCCGAAGAAGGCATTGATGAAGTTGGATACTCGTGGAGTGATTTGCACACCCAGTGATCTGGTTGTGAAAGCGTTCGATGGAACCAAACGCCATGTTTTCGGGGAGGTGACGTTGCTAATCCAAGTCGGGCCGGAAACATTCGACGCGGTCTTCTACATTATGGACATCATGCCTGCCTACAGCTGTCTCTTGGGCCGACCATGGATCCACTCGGCGGGTGCCGTTACCTCCACATTGCACCAGAAACTCAAGTATGTCGTCGGAGGTAGCATTGTGACTGTATGTGGCGAGGAAGACATAATGGTGAGCCATTTGTCGTCCTTCAAATATGTTGAGATGGATGGGGAGATCCACGAAACCCTATGTCAGGCGTTCGAAGCTGTTAAAGTCAAGAACGTGGCCCCTGTAATGACTGAAAAACCAGAGATGACTCTCTCTTCCTTCAGGGAAGCTCGGGCCGTTGTTCAAGCCGGATCTACCTCAGGCTGGGGGCAGATTCTAGAGATACCCAACAAGCAGGACAAGTTTGGGTTGGGATATTCCCCTGGAGCTGAAGCCTCCTCTTCCAGCAGTGCATCACGAGGTAAAGGGCCGATCCAGTTTACCAGCGGCGGGGTGATATTTGAAAGCATCAACGCAGTGTCTGAAGACAGCGGAGATAGCGACTGTGACCTAGACTCTTGGATCCAGCCAAGCAAGCCAAGCGAGAGCCTTAACAACTGGTCCGTCAAGGATATCATCCGGATGCCAAGCAAAGAGTAATGATTTACTTTTTCCAATCATTGTACAACCCTATGTCCTACCCGGGGCATAGTGGTTTTATTGTCAGGGCCTCGTTTGATTATGTACATGCATTTTACCAATAAATCAAAAGGCGTTTTTCTTCGTATTCAAATATCGTGATCTCTGTTATTCCTGTTTTATATTTGTTTTGAAAAACAACAAAATGGCAATGGGGTTTGTGCTAACCTGCATATCCTTGTTTTAAGCTTAACCCTTGTTATTGCAGGATCCACATAACATATGACATCGACTCTAGACCTTCTACGACTCACTTCGACTTCAATTGCCCGATCTATCAAGCCGAAGAAGAGATTAATGAAGACGAAGACCTTCCCAAAGAGTTGGCCCGCTTGTTGAAACAAGAGGAGAAAGTTATTCTGCCTCACGAAGAAGAAATTGAGATTGTGAATCTGGGTTCTGAAGAACTGGTCAGGAATGTCAGGATAGGGGCTGCATTGCAGAGTGATGTCAAGCAGAGCTTGGTCGAGATGCTAAGAGAGTATAGTGACGTCTTTGCTTGGTCATACGAAGATATGCCCGGACTTGATACTGACATTGTGGTCCACCACTTGCCGCTGCGAGAAGATTGTCCCCCCGTCAAGCAGAAGCTTAGGAGGACCAGACCAGATATGGCCGTTAAGATCAAAGAAGAAGTGCAGAAACAGCTTGATGCTGGCTTCTTAGCAGTCACTACTTACCTTCCGTGGGTCGCCAACATAGTGCCTGTACCGAAGAAGGACGGTAAGGTACGAATGTGCGTCGATTATCGGGATTTAAATAGGGCGAGCCCTAAAGATGATTTCCCGCTCCCTCATATTGATGTGTTGGTCGACAATACAGCTTAGTTCTCTGTGTTTTCGTTCATGGATGGCTTCTCCGGTTACAATCAGATCAAGATGGCGCCGGAGGACATGGAGAAAACTACGTTTATTACACCTTGGGGAACATTTTGCTACAAGGTAATGCCTTTCGGTCTGAAGAACGCAGGGGCCACTTACCAGCGAGCAATGGTCACTTTGTTTCATGATATGATTCATCATGAGATTGAAGTCTATGTTGATGACATGATTGCGAAGTCCCAAACGGAGGAAGGGCATCTGGTCAATTTGCTGAAGCTTTTTGAGAGGCTTAGGAAGTTCAGGTTGAGGCTGAATCCTAACAAGTGTACTTTCGGAGTACGATCCGGAAAACTACTGGGGTTTATCGTGAGCGAAAGAGGCATTGAGGTTGATCCTGTGAAGATAAGAGCAATACAAGAAATGCCAGCGCCAAAAACGGAAAAAGAAGTTCGTGGTTTCTTGGGCAGAATAAACTACATTGCGAGGTTTATCTCTTAGCTCACGGCACGTGTGAACCGATGTTCAAACTGTTGAAGAAAGATCAGGCGATTATCTGGAACGAGGATTGCCAGAAGGCATTTGATAAGATAAAACAGTACCTGCAGGAACCTCCGATCTTGATACCCCCAGTGGCCGGACGACCCTTAATCATGTACTTGACAGTTCTTGAGAATAGTATGGGGTGTGTTCTCGGTCAACACGACGAGACGGGCAGGAAGGAGCATGCCATTTACTATTTGAGTAAAAAGTTCACAGACTGTGAATCTCGTTACTCGATGCTGGAGAAGACGTGTTGTGCACTAGTCTGGGCTGCCAAACGTTTACGACAGTACATGCTCAACCACACAACCATGATAATTTCGAAGATGGACCCGATCAAGTACGTCTTTGAGAAGCAAGCGCTTTCGGGCAGGATTGCCAGATGGCAAATGGTGTTGACGGAATATGACATTCAGTACGTTTCCCAGAAGGCCATCAAAGGAAGCATATTGTCTGAATACCCTGCCGAACAGCCGATCGAAGATTATCAGCCGATGAAATTTGAATTCCCTGATGAGGATATTATGTTTCTCAAAGCGAAAGATTGCGATGAACCGTTGCCCGACGAGGGTCCAGATAGGAAATCCCAGTGGAAATTGATATTTGACGGGGCGGTTAATTCTTACGGAAGTGGCATTGGGGTGATCATCACGACTCCCCATGGATCCCATATCCTGTTTACTGCGAGACTGACGTTTCCAGTCACCAATAATGAAGCGGAGTACGAAGCATGCATCATGGGTCTAGAAGAAGCAATTGATTTGAGAATCAAGAACCTAGATGTATATGGTGACTCAGCACTTGTGATCAACCAGATTAAAGGGGAGTGGGAGACTCGCCAATCGAATTTGGTGCCGTACATGAACTATGCCAGAAGGCTGCTTCCGTTCTTTGATCGAGTGGAACTCCATCATGTGCCCAGGGCCGAAAATTAGATGGCTGATGCCTTAGCCACGTTGGCTTCGATGTATAAAGTCAATTTTTGGAATGAAGCTCCAAGAATTGTCCTTTCCCGTCTTGATAGACCTGCATTCGTCTTTGCAATCGAGGAAGCCTCCGATGGCAAGCCATGGTTCCATGACATCCAAACTTTCCTTATGACTAAGGAGTATCCTGCGGGAGCGTCAACCCAGGATAAGAAGACTCTGAGGAGGCTGTCGGGAAATTTTTATCTCAATCCTGATGGATTTTTATATAAAAGAAACCACGATCTCGTGCTACTCATATGTGTAGATGAGAAAGAAGCGAGTATGCTCATGGAAGAAGTCCATGAAGGCACATTTGGTACGCACGCCGACGGGCATGCTATGACAAGAAAGATCCTGAGAGCAGGATACTACTGGCTGACGATGGAATCGGATTGCTTTAAATTCGCGAAGAGATGCCATAAATGCCAGATTTATGCTGATAAAGTTCATGTGTCGCCGTGCCCGTTAAATGTCATGTCCTCCCCGTGGCCGTTCTCCATGTGGGGCATCGACATGATAGGCAAGATCGAGCCCACTGCATCTAATGGTCATCGCTTCATTCTAGTAGCTATCGACTACTTCACCAAGTGGGTGGAGGCAGCCTCGTATGCTAACGTGACCAAACAGGTGGTGGCTATGTTCATAAAGAGGGACATCATCTGTCGTTACGGAATTCCCGAGCGGATCATTACCGATAATGGTTCGAATTTGAATAACAAGATGATGAAGGAGTTGTGCCAGAGCTTCAAGATTGAACACCACAACTCATCTCCTTACCGGCCGAAGATGAATGGCGCCGTTGAAGCGGCCAATAAGAACATCAAGAAGATAGTACAGAAGATGGTTGTGACCTACAAAGATTGGCACGATATGTTTCCATTCGCACTGCACGGTTATCGTACGACGGTACGTACGTCAACCAGGGCAACTCCTTTATCCTTGGTGTACGGTATGGAAGTTGTCCTACCGTTAGAAGTGGAGATCCCTTCTTTGCGAGTTTTGGTTGATGTGAGACTCGAAGAGGCAGAATGGATTAAGAACCGACTAAACCAACTCAGCCTGATGGACGAGAAGAGATTAGCATCGATTGTGTATGGTCGTCTGTACCAGAGCCGAATGAAGAAAGCTTATGACAAGAAGGTGCGTCCTAGAAGCTTTCAGACGGGTGATCTCGTCCTGAAGAAGATTCTTCCTCCACACTCCGATCACCGGGGCAAGTGGACTCCTAATTACGAAGGTCCGTACGTCGTCAGCAAGGTCTTTTCGGGAGGAGCCTTGTTGTTATCCACGATAGATGGCGAAGAGTTTGCATCCCCGGTGAACGCGGACGCAGTTAAAAAATACTTTGCTTAAAAATGAACCGTTGGAAAGAAAAAGAATATCCAGGCAAAAATGGGGCATCCCGGCGAACCATAAAAAAGGAAAAAGGTTCGGGCAAAAATTAGGGATATAAAGAAAAGAATGTACACCCGCAAAGTCGAAAACCCGGAAGGGCGAATTTGGCAAAAAGGGGTATCCCGGTGAATCGAAAACCCGGAAGGGCGATTCAGGCAAAAGTTAGGGATTTGAAAAAGCAAATGACTGCGTTCCACGTGTGGACTTTCATTTGTTTAGTGGTTTGGAAGACCTGAGGGCCGTTTATCTGAATCAATCTCTTCTGAAGCTGAAGCGTCGGAGAGGTATCGAAGTCGAGTGGGTCATAGAGGGATCAACTCATGGTGTTCGTCTGCGCCTCGTTGCCGACATGTGTATATACTGATGTATATTTATGTTTTTATATTTGTGCAGCTTCCTCATTCCAGGAGCTTGCATCTGTTGTAAAACATTTTTGCCCGTTCAGGGGTTCGTTATCAATAAAATGTATACTATTCAGCAATTCTGTTTGTCTGTTTAGCATTATCTGTTTTGTTTGCGAAAAAGAACGCCGATGTTTTTGACAAAATGCGCATACATAAACTTACTGGCCTAGGCCACTGATTGTTGAAATAATGAATTACTTAAACATTGTCACAAGATGATAACCTTGATAGGTCCCTTTGAGAAGGGTATCTTGTCTGTTTGTTTGTGTTGTTACACGTATATCATATTCCAGGCAGTACGCCGTATGCGTCCCCAAACAGGATGATTCCTTCCTCTCCAGCAAAGTTCGACAGCCTCTCCCCACAGAGTCTGAACATGAGATCGTCAAGCATTGATATGTCTCCCCAGGCAGAGAGCATTCTCTCCCCAATCAGATGCATCCCGAAAGGTCGTCATCTCCCCAGCTGAGTCACATACTGAAGTGTGCAGCAATTGATAGTTCCAGACTGAAGTCACCGGCAGAATTGAGATTCCCCACAGAGTCATACTCTCCCTTGTAAGCAGGATGATTCCTTCTTCCCCAGCCGAGTTCGCAGTTCCCCAAGAGAGTCGAGTCCTTGGAAAGCAGTTCGGGCCATGATTGGTCGTCCCCAGTAGAGTGTTGAATAGCTGATGCTGCATTTCCCCGCCAGAGTCGTTACCTCCAGGGAAGTAGTCGCGAAGGTCGCGCTGTTTATTTCTGCGATTGACATCGCTTTCCTGAGCAGGCCCGGGTTCTCGTAGAGCTTCGTTCTCCTGCGGCAGTCGACTGAAGTTTGTTTCCCCAGGCGGAGTCCGATTGAGATTGACGTGACTTCTTCTCCTTGACAGGATGATTCCTCCTCTCCACCAGAGTGGTTCTTTCTCCTTGACAGAAGGATGCTCCCTTCAACGTTTATTTTGTTGATGGGGTCATGGCATTTTGCATGATTGCATAACATCTACCCTAGACGCGTAGCATTTCCACCGTGTGGAGCATTGCGCCATTGCCAAAGCATACGCATATGAAGCATGAGCCAGGTCGTTACCGTTCTTGTTTTGCAGGTGTTCCTCCGCAAAGCCGCTTGCTCAAGATGATTCTTGAATTCCCCTAGAAAAAGTCGTTTGCCCAAGATGATTCTTGAATTCTCCAGCGAGGGCGCTCGTTTAAGATGATTCTTAAAATCCCCAGCGAAGTCGAAAGAGTTGGTTGCTCAAATTGACGCTTAGAGTCCCCGGCAGAGTGATTGCTCGGGATGATTCCTGAAATCTCCAGCAGAGGTATAGGTTCAAGATGATTCTTGAAGTCCCCGCCGGAGCTATTTGTCCAGGATGATTCTTGAAGTCCTCAGCAGAGAGATGATTTACCTGGAATGATTTATAGATCCCCGAAGCAGAGTTACTTGATAGTTCTCCAGAATCCCAAGCGGAGATGTGTCATCCCCAGCAGGTTTCTGAATAGCGAAGTTGAAATTTCCCTTGAAGACTTGATGTTTGAAGTCCAACCGTATTGACGAAGCAGTTCTCTCAGCTGATGCGGAGTGCCTGATGGTAGAAGTTGGATATCCCCAATTGGTTCATGATTGACTGAGAATTCCATTCCCGACTTACTGACGAAGTTCGGCAGACGCCCAAAGATTTCTTTGAGTGCCCGATGGCGTGGTTAACTTGATTGTTGATCTGATAGGTCCCGAGGGATTCCGATTCCTGACGGCATAATCAACCGTGTATCGCCGGTTACCGTGTGACCAGTTCCCCAGCTAGTTGTCGTGCAGCTAATATTTTAGTTTTCGAAGATTTATTCCCATTAGAGTACCGTGTACTTGTGCAGTTGGAAAATTTCCGGGTTTGTCGGTATTCAACCGTCTCGCACCCTGATTGGTTGAGAGCCGTTCGCTTCTCACCCAGTCAGGTACAAGCCGTTTGAATAGGGGCAGCTGTTGCACCCCAAAATTTGCCCAACATTTCTTTACCTAGCTTATGTCTCATTTCATTCACATTAGCATTATCATTTGCATTTCATTGACATGTATGCAGGAGATCAAGAGGTATGATTACCAATCAAGGGCTACACAAGACTTTGAAGCTAGCTAAGAAGTTTATTCAGATGTTCAAAGGTTGATATCCTTGTCAGAGAAGTTAAAAGAGCCTTAGAGAAAGTGATTGAAACCAAGAGGGTGTGTCTCCTAACTTGAGAATTGTGGGAAGCCATCAGATGATTCTGAGGTCATGGAGATGTACTTGAGGTCTTGACAAAGCTCATGAGAAGTGTTGGAGATCACTTTGAGGCCTAGGCAGGTCATTGTGCAAGATTAAGAAGGCTCAGCCAGGAGTGGTGCAGTTAGGGTTTGACTGGGTCAACCCTAAGTCAACTGATGATTTGGACAAGGTTAAGACCTAATTCAAGAGCCATGTGATCATGGATTGATGCATTGAGATGTCATAAGGATGATTCCAAGGTTAACGCATCATGATTGAAGAGTTTGAGAAGTTTCAGGCTAGGGTTTCTAAGGCTTGACAGTGTAAAATCCCCTAGTTTGACCCCTATCTTCAAGGCAGTTTAGCTCAAGATGTGATTGCCATCTCATCTTTCCCCCAACATGAATGTTGTAGATCATGGTCTTAGATTTAATTTGAGTGCTATAAGTCCTTGATAGGATTTGTAGAACTCAAGTTATGACTTTGACAAGTTACAGGACATCTGAGGTATGTGAATTTGGGGGCTTGAAAGTTACCCAACTTGCATCAAACTTTTTCCCTAGAAGGATGATTCCTATGAGCTCTTGGTCAACATGAATGTTGTTCCTTATCCTCTTAGATTTCTAGAGAGTACTAGAAGTCCTTGATAGGATTTGTAGAACTCAAGTTATGGCTTTGACAAGTCAAGGGCATTTTGGTCATTTGGAGATTACAGGTCATTTCAACCATAAGGCCATAACTCCTATTTCCAAGCTTCAAATGGGAAAATGTTCAACATCAAACTTGTTCAAAATGATGTTTTAAGGCTAGTAAAGAGGTCATGAGATGTTGGAAATGCTTGTAGCTCAAAGTTGCAAAAATGACCTAAAATAAGGGTATAAGTTAAATGAATCAAAGATGGAAATTGATACTTTTGATCTACACATCCAAACCAAGGCATGTAATAGGTCATTTTGACTCTAAAAAGCATTTTAAGAACATTGGTTTAGCCACATTTTTGAGTTGAGGTGTAATTTGTGGACTTGCTTTGAAAAGTAGTTACTTACATCTTAAGTAACATTTGCAAAACCTAGAATCAAGGCACAACCAAAGCCCCTTGCAAGCAAAACACTCCCAAAATGTCACTAGAGGAGAAATTGGAAGAGAATGGGATGGATTTCAAGCTGCAAACAGAACTATGCATACCATGGCATATGGTTGAAATTCTCATGACATGAGAGATTGGATTTCTCATTAGAAGGATCTAGAGGGTTCTAGATCATCCACACATGTTCTATATATTGAGTAGAAGAGGTTCAGATGAAAGGTTGGTGATGATTGAAGAAGAGAGCAGAGATTGAGATTGAGATTTTTCATTACTTGCAACTGAATTCGGTTACATCATTTCACTCAATTTCCATCCATTTTCTTGATTGCAATCTCCTCCACGGATGCTTGGGGTTGATTCCAAATCATAATCAAGAGGAATTTGTGGCTGATTGGTGTTCTTGAGCTCAGATTTTTCCACCTGCAACTCACCATCGGGTTTCAAGTCTCAGGAGTTTTCAACCAGTTTTTGTGCATACAAAAGCAAGGGAATGATCCATTGGTCGTGTCTGGAAGGTTGGAGAGCTTGATTTGAAGATTTAGTGCATCTGTTCATCAAGAATTGACAGGTATGTAAACTTCTTCCTCCAGCACAAATTAGCTAGAATCAACACGAATTAGGGTGTTAGATGCATTGTAGAACGATGTAGGAAGGTTTTCAGATAGTTAGTTTGAGAATTAGTGACCAATTAAGGATGTTACCATTTTCGGTTGAGAATTGGTTATGGCGAATCGTGAGGTTCCATAGAGAATAAAGGGCATGAATGAATTCGTGAGGAAATTTGGGACAAGTTTCATGTATAGACCACTTGAAATGGAGGATCCTAGAGAGAGTTAGGGTTGGGGACGATGACCGGAGCACCACCGGTGGTGGCTGGAGCTGCGCGCGAGGTTCAGAGATTCAAAAGGTTTAAGATGACTTCAGATCACTTGGATTTAGGTGGACCTTTGACTGGAGAGATGATCCAACGGCCACGCGTGTGCTTCAATTTGTGAAGGATCTGAGTTTTAATGAAACGCATCGTTTCATTTAGTTGCTGATTCTGGGCTTAGTGAATTGGTTGATACCTGCACCCCCTGATGGCCCAATCCATTATATGAACTAATTTGCATTGCTAGCTGCACCGTGTGTTTATCTTTTTCTTTTGATTTTCTTTAATTTCTTCATTTTATTCATGGTTCATGATTAAATCATAAAAAATTGAAAAATAAGTCAATTGACCCCATTCTTTTTGAATTGGATTCATGATAGGATCTAGTATTTTGTAAATAAAAAATATTATTATTTCATACATTTTCTGATTTTATGGGAATTTTTACATTTTAATTGACATTAAAATAGTCATGTTTAATACTTGATTTTGTGGAATTTTGTGTGATCATGTGATGATGATTTTGATCTTGATTTTTTGTGAGTAGTTAGCATAGATATGCATGCTCCCCATAGAATTTTCTCACATTTTTGTGATGAACCTAGGTGGTAGTTTAGGTTGAAACCTTTAGAAGCTCCATTTTTAGGGTTTATGGTTGATACCTTTGGATTTAGGACTTAATTTTAGGACTTAATAGATGATTTAGTCCCTGGTTTTTGTATGAGGAATTCTTAATTGAATTAGGATCCCTTAGGAATTTTGGTAAGAATTTTCAATGAAGTTTACTATTTTTGATTGATTTTAGTTTAGGTGCTAGTTTTAGATGATTCTAAGGCACTAACTCAACTAGATTAACATCTTTAGTTCCCTTAGATTAGGATTTTGCTTTGCTTGTTCTTGGATGATGTTGAAGGAAAGTTGAAGATGCATTGGATGGCTTGAAGAGGCTTGGATTTGAAGATCTTCCCTTCTTGTGGTGTAGTCCTGATTAGGCTAAGATTAGGGTTTTTTAGGCAGAGCTTCTAGATAGATTTTCTTCCTTCATAAACATGGATGGTGTTGATCACTTCCATTCTTCCCTATGATGTAAGGTCCCCTTGTAAAGGCCTCATCCCTCCTTTGGTAGGATGTGTGGCTCTCTAGAAGTTGGTAGAACCTTTGAGGGTCCATTTCTCTGATGACAGGGTGCTTAGTGGTGACCTTTGGTCTTCACTCTGCTACCAATCATCCAAACTTTGCTCTTGATAGATGCATCTTTCTCCCTTGTTAGAGGATGGAGTTCCTTGCTTGAAGAAGATTGAAAGATGGAGTTGACACTTCCATGTGATTGAAGATTACTCTGAGAAGCTGAAGCTTGTAGATGAAGAAGACCAAGTTGATACTGGTGAAGCAAATAGAGCTGAAGCAAGAAGAACAAGTTGATACTTATGAAGAGGATTCAATTGAGATTGAGTGAAGAGCTGAGGCTTGAGGAATAAAGGAAGTTGACACTTATACTGATGCATTGAGAGCCTGAAGGAATCAAGTTGATACTTGTAGTTAGGATTAAAGCCTGAAGGTGGAAATTACTGAAGAGCTGAGGCTTGGAGAAGGAAGAATAAGTGGATACTTATGTTTGATGGGTTGAAACCTTGGAGAAGCGAGTTGATGATAGCCTGGAAGGGTGATTGAATTCTGAAGACTGAGTTGCTGTCAGAAGAGCTGAAGCTTGAAGTTGAAAGAGGGGTTGATCTGCTTTCTTTCCTGTTTGTTTTCTTTTCTGTATTGATGTGACTTGTTTGATTTGCTTGATGCATTAGAATAAGTTCATATCTAGATTAACTTGAACTAGGAGCATGATTGCACTAGAGGTTGAGGTGTTCCCTCTGCTTGTATTTTTACTGTATGGCTTTGCTTGTGGGTATTCGGTAGAGCCCAGCTCCCTTGTCTATGTGGTTTGTGTTTGCTTGATAGCATTTTATTTCATTTCTTCTGTATGATTACAGTCACTTATATCTTGCTTGATAGCATGTTATTCTTTCTGTATGATTGCAGTTATTCATATCTGGCTTGAGGTTGAGATGAGCTTGTGGAGGCTGATGCCCCACACACATTTCCTCCCTCACTTTCATTGCATGCACTTTACCGTATATCTGTTTACTGTTTCAGCTGATGCTTTATCTGTTTCTGTTTATCATTGACATGATCCCCTAGGAATCTCACTTCCTTTGATAAGGAAGTGATGATTAGAACTTTAGGTTGAAACCTATGCATGATAACTTCTAGGAGTTCCCGGTTTCAAACTTCAACCATAGGATGAATCCTTGGCATGACAACATTAGGACTTGATAGTCTCCCCTTAGTTGAGCCTGTTCTCTTTTCTCATCTCAAAACAAATTAAAATATAGTAATAAAGTTTAACTGACATCATACGTTACGAGCCTTAAGCTATCTGAGAAAGGGTTGTCAGAGAGTTTCTTTTCGACAGCTTGGATGTTTAGTATGGTACCCTTTGGGTGACATGCGACGCATTCATTCTCAGGTCATAGTCTCTAGTGCGATACTAGTTGCAAACAACATAAAAAACAGTTCTTTCGTAAAAGACAAAAAACAAACTTCAAACCTTTTTGCCCCGTGGGCCCATAATTCAAAGGAAGATTTTCTGAAGAAAAGAGTGTCGTTAACTCCCAGTTCTACCGCAAACGGTAACGCTTAAGTCTCCAAGGGTCGAGCTACGTAAATCCAATTGCTGGAACTGTTTGTTAACCCTACTCGATAAAATAGATGAATCTGAACCCCCGTAATCCGTATTATCCCGAACTACGTAAGCTCTGATCTCTCAAGCCTGTTGAGAGTACGTAGGCACAATACTGATGTATTGGCGAGCCACCTTTCCCGTAACCCGTAGTTAGGCGAACTACGCTGACTCTGATTTCTCATCCTCTGATGAGAATACGTAGGCATAAAGTGCGACGCTTTGCCGAGTCATTTTCTTTTCTTTTTAGACCAGCCTAGATAGGTAGATAGATGAAACCAACCCGTCCAGCAAACACAACAAGCGTGGATCCCATCGAGTACGATGGACGTGAGGGGTGCTAATACCTTCCCCTTACGTAACTGACTCCCGAACCCAGACAACGGTTGCGATGACCTTGTCTTATACCTTTTCGTCAGGTTTTTCCGATTGTTTCCTTTCCCGTTCTGAGGGATAAATAACGAAAGGTGGCGACTCTTCTGTTTTGCTGGCACCTTATTTTCGCGGAAGCGACATAGTGCTTCCAATTTTTTATTAAAATACACTATAACTTTTCTTGAGTTGCGAATTATAAGTCCTGAAGTATGAATTAGTGTTTGACCTCAATGATGAATTTTGAGCTTTTAATGTGGTTTGAAAAAAAACAACTGGCGTAACAATAATTGGATTTCGCGATAATCAAATGTTGGGATTTAGGATCATGCCGCATATGGATTATGCATAACAGTAGCCTATTTAATGAAACATACTCAACTCAATGCTCCATGCTCTTCTCTTATACTTATGGATTCGAATATTTTAACACAAGTCCACGACACCCTTAGGAACAATCCTACACTGAGACCTTATTCAAATCAAAATATGAACCATTAAAAGCACTTGGGACTTAAGATGAATTTGTGGACTATTTGTAATCCTTGAATTTGAAGCTTGAAATAAAACTTAATGAAGGTTGGTTTAGGTAACCTGGTGTTAACTTGATGGATTGTGTTCGAACTCTTTTAAATTTGAATGTAAATATTTCCCACAATAGTCTTACGGGATAATCCCAAATGGACCTCAATCTTGCAACATACACACAATCTCTTCGAATTTGTAGCTTGGCTCAAATCTTGAATTTAAATTCGAAGTTTGCAAAAATGTTGAAATTCAGACCTTCATAAATAGATCATAAATCTTGAACTCTACTCTGAAAACTTAACGCCTAAGCTCACATCAAATCTTCAATCAATATCGTCTCAGAGCATCAACAAAGGTAATTCGAACTTCTTTAAGAAACATGACTCACGTCCTGAGAGGTCCTTTGGAAAAGGGATACAACTCAAAAATCTTCTTGCCACAAAACTCATGATCAATCCTCAAATGACTATGTTTAAATCTGAAGAAAGTCCATTTCTCCCATGTCTTTGAAGTATTTATTTGTGAGAATGAATGCTATCTCCACTTGGAATTACTGCATCTGCACAAGTTGGTTAGCCGTAATAAACATACACACACGAAAGTAAAAAGATACATATGTAAGAAAAAACACAAAGAGGTGGGATCTTAAGGTCAAAAATTAGGGTGCTACAGCGGGCTAAAAGCCCAAGACCATATGTATCAAGACAGTTTCTAGGCAACAAAAGGTCATCAGCAATGACATAAATCGATTAGAATCATCCACCAACTCTTTCTTTTTTTAAAATAAGATACACTTGAACAAGAAAACCACATCAGATTTTTAAATCGAATTGAAAACAGAGTCAAAGATGGCATCTCGGTCCAAACACGATTTATAAGAGTATCAACAAAATTCAATCTTTTCAAAAGCAAATCGAAGAAAAAAAGAGAAGAACAACATAATAATAAACGATGCAACTCGTTTATCCTTCTTCTTCATCCGGTCTCAGTCTCTTGCCTCCGTCACAAATGAATTCTTTTTAAGTTTGTGCTTGTTTCTGGATTTAGGATTTGTTTTGAATATGATTGCTTTCACTCTCTCTTCTTTCTTTCGGTTCTAGTTTGGAAATGATTTGGGTTTTGTTGGTTGAGTTCGTGTTGGATACGGTTTAAAGAATGTTACGATATGAAGAAGGTGAAGGTTTTGGTCGGAGATTGGATGAAAGAAATTGGTTAAAATGGAGGTTTATTGGAGAAAATCATTTGGGGTTAAAGCAGAGGGAGTTTTTTTCAGAAGTCCCTAGAGGAGAATGCTGCACATCGTATTTATCAGGCCATTCTATGTTTCGCGAGTAGGGTTGATTTATTCGTAACGATCTTGTGCGTATCACATTCGTACCAATGACGTGGCTTCTATTTTCCCGAATTGTGAAAAGTCATTGTCGTTATCTCTTTTTATTGCAAATTTAAGTTAAAATGGTTGTGAGTAAATTGGTGAGGCGCGGTCAAGGTTTGCGTGGTTTATGTGTTCGTTGTGATGTCGTAACGGTTTTGAGATGTTTTTTTTCTTGTGTGTATTGCAGATACGAGCCTCGCTGCTGATGTTGTAGGATGTGCATGAAAATCATGGCTAGTGTTTGTGATGTAGAATCATGCCTGGGACTGAAGTGTAATATTGGCAATGTTGTTCAGCAGGTTTTATGTCTTGCTATATGAATCATGGCTTTTTTTTCTTTTTTCTTTCTTGTAATTTCTAATTGCATTAGACTTTTATGAGCAAAGGGTTGTTTTTGAATGAAGTTAGACTCTATGGATGAAAAAAAATAGCAAGAAGTGGTAATGAATTCTTGACAAAAAATGGACTTTGTCCATAAAAGATGAACCTTTGAATTTTGAACATTAATTTTTAATGGACAAATGAATTTTGGACATAAAAATTTGAAGTGGATTGAAACTAGTTATGAACTTGTGGATAGAAATGAATAATGGGTTCGAATTACTCCTTTGATAAGCTTCGATTTTTCAAATCCACTCTTGAATCGTGAACTCTTAACTTAAAACCAAAGATACGCACCTTGGCTAAACTCAAGCCACCACTACACTCCAACAGTTCTTGAACTAATCTTGAAAAATGAACATGAAGCAATTTGGATCCTCAAATGAATAAGGTTCTTGAACAAAATCAGAAGAAAATGACTCAAAATATGAATTGTACTGTTCAAAACCCTAATGGTAAATGAACTGATCCTTGATGATCTTTGATCGTGAAGCACATATAACTTGACACTTTCTGCCACCCTGGTCCATACAACTAACTTGAATTGGTCTGAAAACTCTAATTTAATCCTCAATCATGATTCTTGCTTTTGTACAGCCTGAGAACATGATTCCTTCATGGATGACTTTCCATGAATCCAAACTTGCCTAACCAAGAAAGTTAGGTCAACATCACTTAACTTCACTCAACACTTGCCTGAGTCACTTTAAGTTCAATCTTGCACAACCCTGAATTTTAACAACAAGCAGAAGCAACATATTTTTTGATTTTTGAATAAATGTCAGTGGATGGATGTACAAATGAGAACTATATACGGGTAGGAAAATTTTGGGGTATGACACTTGCGTGTGTACACATGCTGAGGCATTTACCCCAACATCTGGACCTCGACTGTGTCTGTTGATCAATGTGTTAGTAGTATTTGGTGTTAGTTCTAACTTAACTACTAACTGGGTATTCATGCATGAGTGGAATTGTGTCTGCATGACTTTCTGCTATTGAACATTGACTATTGTGTGTTTTTTTATTCTATGCAACTTTTTTGTGCGGCTACTACTCTAAATGTTGCTCTGGGTTAGCTATTGTTCTAAACTCTAAAGATAAATTTTCTTTCCATGCCTTTGCCAACTTGTGGCAAAAAGGGGGAGTAATGGAGTTCATGTTTTGATGTGTAACAATCACCTGACCTTTATGTTACTTCTGCTGCTGCTGTTGTTTGCGTTGTTGATTCTATTGGGTGATATGATGTGCTACTTCATGAAGAACAACTCTTGTAGTTGTTTTAGCCAAAAAAAATTCCAAAGGGGAGATTATTGCAATAAAACATATGCACAAGATGTATTTTAGGCAACGTGTGGAAAAATATGTTCCTACATGTGTTCTAGCATCAGAGCTTGTTGCCAAGAAGAGTTGTTGGCTAAAGTGCTTGACAGAACTAGTTAAGCAAGAGCTGTTTGGCTAAAGTGCTTGGCAAGACTAGTTTTAATAGATGTTTGGATAAAGTGCTTGACAAAACTAGTTAAGCAATAAGCTTAAGTTTTGGGTTCTGATTGTCTTCTAATGACCTTCAGAAGTGTCAAGGTGGTGACTTCTTCAGATGATCCAGAGTTTTTCTTTTACAAAGAAGTCCGTGTTGATAATCCAAAATCAAATAGAAAAGATTTGGATTTTTTCAGTCAAATAAGAGTTGATCGAATGTACCTTAGGGAAGGTTTGGTCTAAGAACTACTCTACAAAGAAGACTTATATGGAGAAGATTCATTTTAAATGCTCTGATGTAACATGTGGAACATGACGTTCCAATATGTTTGTCATAACATTTTTTTCCATCAACAAGACATATGTTATTGTATACTGCAACATCTGACAACTGTTGCAGTTCTGGTTCAATATTTTTCTAATCCAGATTCACTCTACACCAGAAGATCTATAAGTTATGGAGAAGAGTTATGTAATGTTGCAACATATGGAACACCATGCTCTAACATGTGCACTGCAACATCTGGCCATGGTTCAGCAGACCAATATTGTTGTGCTTTTGGAGCTAAACACTGGTTTAGATTAGATCAGATTTGTTACTAGTCTAATGCAATTTTTGGTTGATTTTCTTGACATCTGGAGATGTTCAAATCATATTTAAATGTGTTTTAAATTTGACTTTAAAATATAAAAAATCATATCTTTTTGGAGATATTTAAGGAGCAAATTATATCCAACTGGTTCAACTATTTTTTGGATAAATTAAATGCAAATGACCATTGGAAAAAGCCTAGGATTGCATTGTTATTCAAGGAGACTCAAATCTCGCCTTTGAGGTGTTCAAGTTTTGAAGATACCCATTGTTAGGGTTTATCTTTTGAATATTTGTATAGAACCACTCTAGCCTCCTTTTAAGTCATATGGTATGGAGTTTTATTTTATTGAGTTGTAAACCTTGTTCCAAGATTTTAAGTCTATAAGCTTGAGATTATAGTTTCTCTTATATTCTACGCTAATGCCATAATCATATTAGGTTTGAATCTTTATGTAAACCTCTATGTTTCAGTAACTTGGCATATAAGGTTTGTCTTAGTTAAATTATATTACTCAATATTGTTTCTTGAATTTTAAACACCAATCACGGTTCTGTGATTGAGAAGAAAATGTGTAGGTTCTCATATTTAGGGGGAGTCCTTAAATATAAAGACATTAGGATTTGGAAGAGGCTTTGAACAACATAAGGTTTGTTGGTTCTTGTAAGACTAAAGGTACTAGTTCAAAGTAGTGATTTACATTATTGGGTAGAGTACCCCTAGACGTAGTTGTGGTTTCTTCGAACTGGGTTACCAATCTCTTATGTTCATTATTGATTTTCGGCTTAATAATATTGTTTAAGTTAATCTGTTATATCTTGCTTGCAAACTGGTTTTTGTTTCCGGTTTACAAAGTCCTAGACATCGTGTATGACATCTATCTCCAGAAGCTACAATATATTATAAATTAGTAGTTCTTGTTATCCCAATCATTTGGTCCAACATTTGTCTCCTCAAGAACAAAATTTCAGAGTTCATTAGTTCCAGAAGATTTGTAATCATGTGGCCCCATCTTTGATCATTTTCAAATGCTTTGGTCTACTTCTCCATTAGAATATCATCGATCCACCTTAACGCATCCGCATTTGGCAATCTGATCCCTTCGTGGAAGTGTTGGAACAATGGTTGAGCTAACACACACCATACATTCACAATTTTTCCAAAGCGTCTTATCTCTGATCTCTTGCATGAAGTTTTGTGCAATATGTATAATGCAGTAGACATGTGAAGAAGGAGGATCTTAACAACCGCTATCAGGGTTATTTTATGCACTCGGAATAAATGTTTGTCTATCCAGAATCAAATAGAGGTTGGGTTACGA
This sequence comes from Lathyrus sativus, assembly GCA_963859935.3. Lineage (NCBI taxonomy): Eukaryota > Viridiplantae > Streptophyta > Magnoliopsida > Fabales > Fabaceae > Lathyrus > Lathyrus sativus. Next base: position 186,655,446 of record OZ012735.1, on the reverse strand, counting down.
AGCAATATGTATCCTGAGATTCTTGAGAAAGAAACTCCAGCCACCAACAGTCTCACCTTCAACGAGAGTGAAGGAAATTGGAAAGATATTATTGAGTCATCTTGTGTCATTACCATGAGTAATGTTCCTTTATATTTCTCGTATGACCATGTTCCATCAATTTGAATAATAGGTTTATAGAACATAAAACCTTTGATACATGGTTGATACGCCCAAAAGAGTCGATGGAATATTATCTGAGATCTTAGTTTATGATTATCCAAACTACGATGATATTAGCACTGAACTCGATTACGGTAGCGCCTTCCAATATAGTTTGCAAGAGATGCTAGATTTCATAGATAACACTAATACCCCATAGACCTTGCACCAAACATCTCAAGTGAATTCTGGGAGACACCAAACACCTCAAGGGAATTGTGAGAGGCCTCAATGGTAATGGGAAACATTGAGGTGTAGAATCAGTGGTTGTTATGATCAAGTGGATTGTTAAAATATGTGTATAAATTTTTCTAGCATGTAATTCTATTTTAATTAAATAATATTAGTAGTTAATTTTTTATTTCACAAGTTTTTTAATTATAATTTAGTTGTTAATTTAATTAAAAAAGCCAATACATATAGCCGCCAAACCTACTAATGCCTCATCTTTGTGCAATAACACATGTGCCAAGCCCATTTGCACATTTGTGGTACAGTCGCTAGTGTGTGACACCTATTTTATTTTTTTAGTGCATGTAATATCGCCTAAACACACCACTACGAACTGTTCCAAAAAGAATTTAAAACCTTGTTTGTACATTCCATGAACACTCTAGATGCAATTGCCACACCGAGCTACCTAATCAAATACTCATAATGACCTTAACAAGTCCTGAACGCCATCTTAGGGACACCCTTAGACATTACCCAAACCTGATGGTATCCTAACCTCAAATCAATCCTACTAAACACACCAGATCCTATCAATGATCATATGTATTCTTAGTAGTAACCTCATCCAACCATCGGTAATCCACTTGCAATCTCATAGTCATATCCTTCTTAATTATAGGCGCATCCCGCGACGATACACCAGATCTTACATTTGTCTCCAAAGGTTATCCCAAATTCTTCTTAAGTTCAATTAGCTTCACTACAAAAATTCCATAAGGTGCCATAAATATATGTTCAGTACCAGGTACTAATTTTGTAGAAAACTCTAATTCACGCTCGGTGGCAAACTGTTGATGCCACTCTAAAATACCTTCAGAAAATTGCACACTGCCGACAAATCTTCATTTGAAACCTTACTTTTTACCTTTAGGACATCTAACAACACATACACTTGAGAATCCTCTAACAATAATACTTCTACTCAATTGGTTTGTTGAGAACTCTGACTGCAACTTGGTCCCGCTCTAGGATTGTGACAAAACCTATTTATGTGACATTCCTTGCTATAGTTGAAATAAGTTTGAACTATATCCTCACACTAATAGTTCAATGATATGACTTATCTTTCCATATCACCCCCAACTCCGAGAAGCAGAAGCACCTCCCCCACTTATCCCATTCCACTACCATTACATTGGCCCCACCCAGTCGCAGACTTCTGATTTCCTTTAGTACTCACAATTGCATGGCTTCACATGATTTTGATCACCAAAATTTCTTCTTACTCACACTTTCATAGTGAGTAGACCTTACTCGACTACCTTCATTATAAACTCTACAATTCTTAACCAACACCGAGAAGCGACAAATCTTCTAATACCCAATAGACTGATTAATCTCAAGAGGCAGATTGTTTAAAAACTTTTTACACCCGCAACCTTCGAAATTAATACAACTATGGAGAGGAAAAAACCTAGATAACTCTTCAAACTTGGCTATATAAACAGCCACCCATATGCCACCTTGAACATTTCTCCAAGTTTTGAATCCATTTGTGAGCACCTTCAGGGTCATATGATCTAACAATCATTTCTTCATGTACCGCCAGTCATAGAATTAGTTATAAGAAGTAACACAAATAAAACTTAATGGAATATAGTACTGAAAGTGTTTTGACACATGTCGCACACTAGGGTATATTATATGTATTAATGCCTAAGACCGGATGGATCGATATGCTCTAATACCAACTATGTAATACCCTAAAAACCCCGATGAATTTTGTTCATTTTAAGTCTTAAAATCGTGTAGAATATTAGAATATTAGGGAATTACATACCAAAAATCCATATTTATTTAAAGGAAAGGATAATAATTAAAATATCAATAAACCAAGTAATCAATTCAAGTTTCAACAAAATAACAATGAAGATTCCCACTCGATGTTACAATATTAGAGCTATGAGTAACTACAACTATTAGCCAACATCGAGGTTCAACAAAACACAAAATAACATGAAAACAAATAAACATTATCTATTAGAAGCCAGATCACTCCTCGAAGTCTCTATGAGAGTCACTTGTATAATTTCAAAATTTTAACACATAGAAACATCAAAGGGGTGAGAATACGTCTGTAATTAACATTGGCATAATAAAAGCAGACGTAGCACATCTTACACATTTAATCATAATCACAATACATGATATTATCATACGAATAACAAATACATTTTTGTAATACTCATTCAAACACGACATTCAATAACATAATTCATTAAATGATGCAATACTATTCTTAACTCCTAAATTCCTATGCATGTGGTACCATCCTACAACATCAGACTGAAGTCCTACATTGTCAAACCGAAGTCCATCATCGTCAGGCCGAATCCATCATCGTCGGATCAACGTCCATCCTCATCCGACCGAAGTCCTGGCCTAAACTCCAATATACATGATGCATGATTAAACAAATGCAAACAACCTCCACCTGAACCTCCTACTACAATATTCATGTATCAGTCACATAATTGGACCGAAGTCCTCTAACACTGGACCAAAGTCCTACTTTGTCGGACCAAAGTCCATCATCGTCGGTCCTCATGAACCCATCTCAACAAATTATCCTTATGAACATAAATACACAATATCAATATTCATCAATTAATGTATATTCCTCAAAATTTTATAATCAAGTACATCAAATTCATCATTCATCACTTGGACTCATCTTCTAACTCGTAACTCTAATCAATAACGTCTTCTACTCATTACTCATATTCTTACAAGTAAATACTCCTTATTTATTCAAGTTCTCTAGGTTTGTGACATTAGTATGATAACTCTATTATTATGTTTATTACTCTAGAAGGATCACTGATTAATTTACTCATTTCTCCACTCAAAAATCTCCACTCCAATCTTAAGGCAACACTGGAATTATGCTGGAAACAAAATTGGTGAAAAAATTTAAGTTAATCGCAATAATCTAACCTCCATATACAAAAAAAACAGAGACCTATTACAACCACCCGTAATAGCCATTACGGCTTCTAATAACTTACATGCCCCATTCCTCAATTTTGCATCTCTGTTATAAAAACATGAGGGCTACTACGCGCGCCCGTAAAAATTGTTAATGCTCGTAGCGGCACCTAGATCCCAATTTTCCCTTTGCGAATTTGTGTGATTTCAGACCAAAAACCATCAATGTTCACCAGTTAAACATCAAAATTACATCAAATCATTATGAAGACTATAAGATTTGAGCAAATTTTAGTAAAACATGATGTTGCACAAGATGTTCTATACCAGAAGAAATCTGTAAAGAACAACATGATAGATAAGATATCCTAGCTTGCGGACTCGACATCTTGGTCTGATAATGCAGGTTTGTTGCAGATATGTTCCAAGTTTCAGGGTGCAATCAGGACTTGGATCAAGGAAAGATTGGACAGAGACTTCGAAGCCCATGGTCTGCTGAAGGCTATAAAAGGAAGAATAAGACCTAGAATAAAATAAGAATTCTTGTAAATTAATTATAAGGGTTTAGGGTTTTGAGAGTCGAGTTTCTTTCTTGTATTGTAAGGCACCTTTTGTATCAGTTGATACATTGTAGTAGACATAGTTTTACACATTCAGAAACCTGTAGGTAATGAATTGTATATTATTCTTGGATGAAGATTTTAACCAAATCCAAGTATTAGTGTTAGTCAAGAGTCTTGACTGAATATTGTACTGAAAGGGGTGTCTTTCAATTGAATAGTTTGATACAGTCACCAGAGATTATGATTGTTAAATATCATTGAGGTGATTTTGGAATTGAGGTGGGTTTCTCTTATCTAGATGGTGATTTCTAGGTAGAAGTTACACTGGGTAGGGATTAAGTGAGGAGTTGTAAACCAGAGGTTGTTTAGCTCTAAATTAATACTACTGATAGTAAATTCATTCCTGGCTTGGTAGCCCCCAGATGTAGGTGTTGTTGTACACCGAACTGGGTCATCATATCTTGGTGTTATTTATCATTATGTTATGCATATTTCAGTTCTTTCTCTTGCTCTAAAATACATGTCTTAATAGATGTTGAAACATCTGTCATTAAGCCGTTATGACTTGGAGATATCAGATTTTTCTGGCCAGCTATGCTTTTTCCTTGTTTAATTTATGCAGAGATCAATGTCTTGAAATCTCTTGGGACATCAGTGATATGTATACCAGAATTTCATTTGGTATTAGGGAAGGCATCTTGTTCTGTTTGTGGATGAGTTCTAGGGAATATACTTTCTGGTCTTTTGAACAAGGAAGGAGATTGTGTGATCAAACCATCCATTACTATAGTGTTTAAGGAGATTGGAATATGGGAGGATAGCTTTATGAATCTGTCCTGACAACTACTGATGGTTGTTTGAGTGTTATATGAAGATTCTTCCGCTGCTGCTGATAATGATGCTTGTGTTAAGCATGGTGACTTATAAAAATGTTCTGATATCTATTATGGCTTGTTGAAGATGGTGTCATCCTCTCTAGATGTTATGTCATATGTGGGGTTCTCAATAGGTTCTTATCTTTCACTTTATGTAACCAAGGTTTGTAACTATTGTGATGACTTCAGAACCAATTTCAATGATCTGTTCATGGGAAAAGGAACTGATGTTCAACTAGATGTTGAAACATCACTTTAGAAGAGTGTGCAGAATCTTGTTGTTTCAAAGAGTAAACTTCTTGGACAATGGAGGAATGTAGCATATGTTCTGGATGATAAATAAATGTGTGTTTATCAATAGTTTTGGGAATCTTCTTCAGATTGGTCTTGAAGAGTCTTTTGGTCTATATTATAGGAAGCCTCTATCCAATATCTTGTTTTGGATAGGTGTGTTGGTGGAAGTTCATATTAACTCATGGTCATCTTGATGAACATTCGTTGGGTCAGTTTATTACTGATCTAAGCGCATAGGGGTGCAGAAGTTAGGACTATGTGTTCAATTTCCTAGTGGAGGGCTGTAAAGATATCTCTACCAGATTCTATGCATATGGAAGTCAAAGGAAAATGTCTAGGACATTAACCCTGATGTCTTGGAGACTTCTCTGGTCCTTCAAAGTTGGATCAGTGTGATGTTACAAATAGTGTGTCTATCTTGTGAGATGAGGAGTGAACTCTGATCGGGTGTTGATGATTCTCTTGCAGAATTATGCTTGAAGCAGATTGTCATCATGTCTATGAACTCTTGTTCTCTTGTGGTGGAGAAGTCCTTCAAGGTATGGTGGTGTCTTCAAGATTGTATCAGGTAAGGTGGAATTCTAAGGATAGGGGACTGAAGGGCAGAAGAGAAGTAGATCTTGCTAAGAAGTATGCTCATGGTGTGATGCTCAACCACTGCCTTAGTGCTTATTATCAGTCATCCTGATATCCTTTTGAGGGAATCTCCTCTTTGGATGCTTAGGATGGATGCTGACTCTGTAATGTCAAACATGATGTCTGAACATTGTGCTTCTGACTTGAAGCTTCCTGAGGCTTGTGAGAGTTTATTTCTCTCTGTGGTATTCTGCCTCCTATGATGGTCTATGAGATGCTACATCTATAATCTATTGGAATCCTCATGTAATCCCCTCAAAGGAAAGTGTATGGATTACCATGCAAATAGATATTCCTATGGATGTTGTTTCCTGAACCAAAGTAGATGAGTCATATAATTGAGGATGATGTCTTGACTAATGTTTGAAACATCATTTCAGTTGACCATATCTTTAGAAAGGAAATATGTGTATCCGTGGGAGATAATTTGGAGTTCATTTTGTTACTCACTATTTGGATCAGAAGTGGATTATATATTCATTGTGAAGTATGGTCAAGACTTTGTGGATTCTGATTACATGTCTGTAGATGGTTGGTTTTGTTGGAAGTATCTCTAAAAAGATTGTTTCATACTGAATCTTGAGAAGGAAGTTGGCTGATGAGGTATTCTTCTTCATTTGGTGAAGGGGCTTGATGACTTCCAAGTGGGATGAAATCTTGGTTAACCAAGCAGTTAAGAGAATGTGTATGTCTCTTTCGTGGATGTGAACATTCCAGGCTTGATTAGATTTATTCTCAAAGAGCAAGGTTGTCTATGGCTATAAGGTTCAAGATCGATTTGTACAGTGTGTGAATGTGTTTAGGGGGAGAGTGATCAATGGTGTTTTTTGATCTCAATCCAAGAGTCTATTGGTTTGGTACAAGATTTGTGCTCATGTTTTCTTTCTTTCTCTCATGAGCATGAAAGTGTTCATCTAAATCATGTGAGATTGTGATGTCAAACTGAATGTCTTAACATCTTAGTGTGTTGATACTTTAGCTTAGTAATTTCTGATTGTGAGCTTGATTTGTTAAGGTTTTGAATTATTTTAACTATGTTCACGTTTCTTAGAAGAGACTTGAGAAATAGGATTGATTTTTGTCTGGGAGAATTTATTTTTCTCTGCAATTTGGGATAAGGTTCATAGAAGCTTTTATTGTGAAATGAGAGATGTCACACACACTGTCTTGAAATCATGGTTAGGGTCTTCCGATTCTGGCTGAAAGGAGTATGCTTGGAGTTCAGTGGAAGGCATTGTGACCATGCCTCAAAAGTTTCAAGAGAGAGTAAACAAAAACTGACTAGATGTCAAAATATTGTTTAGGACTCGTGGCTCTATGTGGAAGGTGTGGCTTGGACGGTGTAAGCGTCCCTTAAAGAAGGCATGCAAAACATGTTTCCTTGGTACATGCATAGTCTTTGGATGGTTCTCATTAAAGAAGAAACAGTCAAATCTGAGTTGGTTGATGCACACCCATTTATGCTGAAGTTTTCTTTCTCAATTTACTCTTTCATTGAACTTTCCTTCGGTTATATCAAAGGAACGTTAAGTCCTAAGGAAACTTCTTGGGTATTTAAAGGGAGGACTTTGTTTCTTTTGTCTCAGGTTGTGTTTCTTTTGTTGTGTTGAAATGCTTATGGCTTTTGTTCGAGTTTTGGCAAGTATCGTTTGGGTATGGACCTGTGTTGGGTACCTTTGTTAACTTTTAGATAAAACACAAAGGTATGTGTATATATACCAGTTGTGTGTTGCACCTTACAACATATAACCGATCTCTTGTTGGGGTATGAGTCTGTTCTTGCAGCTGTTTTGCATGGATGTTGGATAGGATGCTCTAACATCCTGTCTATGATTCAGTTCCTATTGTTACGAGTCTTATTTTTGTGTCTAGTAATCTGAGTTATAAACACAATTGTGTCTTGTGTTCTGAGTTATTTGGAATTGGGGTCTGCTCCTCTAGGCCCTAATCTAGATAGTGGAGGATGACATATTGAGACTGGTTTTGAGGGGGACTGTCTGGTATCTTCTGCCTCATGTACACCAGGGTTTAGGATACACGTTGTACAACAGGTGGTGTATGTTGTACGGGAGGAATAAAAGCTTTCAAAAGGCTCATTATTTTCTGTTAGACTCGTCACAGGCTGGCTGAAATGACTTCAGGACTTTCTACTCTTCTTCTCCTTACTTCCTGGGATTATTATGCAAAAGGACTTTTAGCCAAAATATGTCAAAATGGGGAGATTGAAGACTCTAAGATTTGAGCAAATTTTGGTAAAACATGATGTTGCATAAGATGTTCTATACTAGAAGAAATCTATAAATAACAACATGTTAGACAAGATGTCCTAGCTTGTGGACTCGACGTCTTGGTCTGATACTGTAGGTTTGTTGGAGATCTGTTCCAAGTTTTAAGGTGCAATCAGAACGTGGATCAAGGAAAGATTGGACAAAGACTTCGAAGCCCATGGTCTGCTGAAGGGTATAAAAAGAAGACCAAGACCTAGAGCAAAACAAGAATTCTTGTAAATTAATTATAAGGGTTTAGGGTTTTGAGAATCAAGTGTATTTCTTGTATTTTAAGCCACCCTTTGTCTCAGTTGATACATTATAGTAGACATAGTTTTACACATTCAGAAACCTGTAGGTAATGAATTGTATAATGTTCTTGGATGAAGCTTTTAAGAAAATCCAAGTATTAGTGTTAGTCAAGAGTCTTGATTGAATATTATATTGAAAGGGGTGTCTTTCAATTGAACATTTTGATACAGTCACCGAAGGTTGTGACTGTTAGATATCACTGAGGTGATTTAGGAATTGAGATGAGTTTCTCTTATCTAGATGGTGATTTCTAGGTAGGGATTAAGTGAGGAGTTATAAACTGGAGGTTGTTTAGCTCTAAATTAATACTACTGATAGTGAATTCATTCTTGGCTTGGTAGGCCCCAGATGTAGGTGTTGTTGTACACCGAACTGGGTCATCATATCTTGGTGTTATTTATCATTTTGTTATGAATATTTTAGTTCTTTCTCTTGCTCTAAAATACATGTCTTAACAGATGTTGAAACATCTGTCATTATATCGTTATGACTTGGATATATCATAGTATTCTGGTCCGATATGCTTTGTCCTTGTTTAAGTTATGCCGAGATCAATATCTCAACATATCTTGGGATATTTGTGATCTGCATACAAGAATTTAACGTTATACTCATACGAAATCCTGAATAAAAAATGATCGTACAACATGATTTATACATACATATAAAAATAATCACATATCAATCATAAACATCACATACATCTACATCCCATTGTTTCATACTTTAATGATAACATATATTTATTTCATAAAAGGGTAAAGGAATCCCCACTACCCCATAGTTGCACTCCAATTATCAGATAATTCTCCCCTTACCTCAATTGGCAGCGAAAAAACCCAAGCTTTGGTGATAGGAAACTTCTCTTGCAATTCTAATGGTTATGGTTTCCTCCTCTTCATTTCTCTCACAGTAGCAATAAGGTTTTTCTTATTCTGACTCTTTTTCTTATCTAACCCTAACTCACTTGAATATAAATATATTTATTTTATTTAAATCCCACTTACCCCCTTATTTCTTCTAACTATTTGTTTCCTCTCCTTATATATTTCTTAGTTGTTATTTTAACCCCAAACTCCTTTAATTCATCATCCACCCTTTATTCTTCCAAACAATTCCACTAATTTTTATGCTAACAAGACAACACCAAAATTATTAAATTTAAAATTCATGGTGTTACACTAGGCGTAAAAGTGAAGGGTAACATCATACAGGGTGATGGTGATGAAGATGGTGTGGCCCATGTTAGTTTTACCGCGACCCCACTGTATTGGTAAAAACAATATAGGAGTGTGTGTTCCTTCTGCAAGGGCAGAGTGACTCAAAGGCATTAGTAGGTATGTTACGTTGTATGGTGGTTAAAGCTTACATGCTACGACAAGAAGCCCTGTATGGTGGGTTTTTGTGGTGGTTTTAGGAGTCCTTCTTAGGTGATGTGGGAGGTATAAGTTTTTAAAGTGCGCTTTCTAAGAAGGTTGAATTAGACTTGCTAGATTTTTCTAGGTTTTAAGCAAGTTCCTTTTCTTTTTTACTTTTCCGAAAACAAGTTAAGTGTTGCAACTTGATTAGAATAAAGTTATGCACAAAATTAAAGTGCAGAGAAGTAAATGACACAAAGATGTATACTAGTTCCCATATCCAACCAAGGGTATTGTTGCGGTGCAAAAAATACCCGAGCACATCGCGCGCTCGAAAATGCAACAGAGTCTCCACTGAATTTTATTTATTCTAAGAGAAAGGGAACATATCAATAAACCCCAAAGGGAAGAGAAAAGGGTACGGAAGTCGTTTATACAAAGGGAGGGTATTAACATCCCTCACATTTATTATACTCAACAGGAACCGTTTTGAATGTTCTTTGCATGAATGAGTGTTATCATCTAAAGGCTACTTGCGATTGGTTTTAATTTAAGGGGAAAAATTAGTTTTTAATTAATGTGCTCGCAAAGATTTCGAAATCCTATGCCTACGTATTCTCATTGTGAAATGAGAAAATCAAAGCTTCGTAGTTCGTGGATTAGAAAATAAGTATTTTTTTTTAGTTAATTTAAGGGAACGATGTTATAATCATATCCTAGAAGTATTTCGACGTAGCTATTTGATCCTGATTTTGATGCTCTAAGCTGCTAGTATGACTGCTAAGGAATGGATTATAACAGTTCTTTTATGAAAAGAATTTGTTGTTTGGCCTGAACCAAGGATAAATATTTGTAAAGTTTGGTGTCTGAACCAAGAATAGATAATTGTAAATGTGGTGTCTGAACCAAGGATGAAGAAATTATAAAGGTGGTGTCTGAACCAAAAATAGAAAATTGTAAAAGTGGTGTCTTAACCAAGGAAGTAGTGTTTAAACCAATGATGTGGTTTCTGAACCAATGATGAGGTGTTTAAACCAATGATGTGATGTCTGAACCAAGGATGAGGTGGTTAAACCAATAATGTGGTGTCTGGGCCAAGGATGAGGTGTTTGAACCAATGATGTGGTGTCTGAACCAAGGATGAGGTGTTTAAACTAATGCAGAGATGTAGGGGTTTGCCTAAATCAAGGGATCAAGGAAAATAAGGGTTTACATAAACCAGGGGATTAACTAGGCAAACAAGGGTTTTCCTAAGCAGGAAAACAAGAATGAGGGTTTTTCTAAACCAGTGGATTAACAAGGTAAACATGAATGAGTATGGGTTTCAAAACCAAGAAGTATTGTGTCAGGCCCAAAGAGAATCATGTTGTTCATATTGGTTGTTATTGATTTTAGTCTAAAGACAAATATTTAGACAAGGAGCTTTGCAACAATGTCTAATCATTCGGGGAGTAAGAATCTACATCCTCCTCCTTTTTCCTCCTTTTATTATAAACATTTACCTTGATTTAAATTGCACTAAAGTCTATGAATGAAGGTGAATATTTTGAACATTTGGGTCATGCATCCCGTATCCAAACATATTCAAAGTGAGGATAGAAATGCTCCCTCTCATCCTTCTCTATTGGTCAAGGCTCGTGGTTCATAATTCACATCGTATTTGTTAAGTGATTTAAATTTATTCAAGAAAAGAGGATTTTTGTATTATGTTGGATAATTTAAGGACATGATCAGAAGCAAGGGATATGGCACTAAAATATGGGATGGAGTTTAGTCTTGTCATGTATTGATGGTTACCTATTTCTAGGGTTTTGAATATGAATAGAATTAGGATTGACTTAAGGGAACTTGTATGGTACAAGTCCTAATATGTCCAATTCAAGTTAAGCGATCAAGGGACTTTTGACCACCTAATTGAATAAAATAACCTAAGGGAGCATGTAATTGTTGATCAAAGGAGTTACTAAAAATTCTTAAAGTCATTGATTCAATTAATTAACCAAAAGAAGTTCCATCATTTAATTGAATTAAGACACATGGGGATCATGAAAAATAATAGGTCAGGCTACATACATTGAGAGCAAGCTATCATGAATTGTGAATTAAGATAATGAGCAAAGAAAAAAATTATTAATGATATGTAACCCTAAGTTTCCAACTAATTCTAATATAAGTTTAATTAGGAATTTTAATTCTCATCTAGAAATTAATCCAAGTTTATAATTACAATCATAATTAACTAGGCTAAATCTAATTGTTATTTAAAATGTTTTTTTTTGGAAGTGTTAAGAAAAAAAGAAACTACTAAAATAAATAGGTGAATAATAGTAACTCTTCCAAGGGGTGTGAACAGTGAGAAGATAGTGGGAATAACTAATGGTTGCAGAGCCTAGGCATTGTGAGGAGCATGTATCTGTTAATGTCTTAATTCAAAAGCCGGGGGGTAAGTTGTGAGAGGGTGTGTGTGGGAGTAAGAGGCATTGGTTCTGGTTGTTAGCCCAATAGAGGATTCAATATGAGGCCAAAGGGAAAGGAGAGTACCTTACACACTTATGTTTAGACAAACCTCCTCTATTCTCTCTTATACATAACCCTCACTGAAAATCGCCTCTAGCGGGGGCGGAGCCCAGAAACAGCTCAAACCACCCACATTCTAAACTTCTCTCCAACATAACTTCATCCCTGAACACTGATTTCCTTGAATCTCAACATAACCTCTGAGATCCTAACCTAACCATAAACCCTAAAAACAATCAAACACAAATTAAACAACATTGAACAAGGGAAACAACATGCAACCTTAGGGGTTTGTTTCAGTGGTACAAGCTCTACAAGGTGGTAACATCAATTTGCAAGAAGAATGAAGAATCATACTTACTCACAGAGCTGAGGATTTCTCTACTCAAAGTAGGAGTTAAAGAAGATGATGAAAAAAACCAGAGGATCAAAGCCACATGCTCAGGTAAGCTCTACTCCTTACTGTTTAGTTCACTTGATTTTCTTCTTCTTATTGTTTTTCCTTTTTTGAACCTTTGAATTAGGGGGGTTAGTCTGTGGTGGTAGATTTTTGTTGTTCTAGAATAGAGTATAATAGGGACCAGAGCGATGAATTTAAGCTATTAGATTGAATTTGTAGTGATGATGGTGACAAATAGTTTAGGCCAAGCTCCATTGCACATAGCTTCAATGGTTAAAGCCCTGCCAATTGTGGAGAGGGAGAGTGTCATACCCCAAATTTTACCCTTAGATTCTTTGATCTTTTGTATATCATTTAGGTCAATCATATTGCATATTTAACCTAATTATTAGCTCTTTGTTTATTTTATTTCAGTAGTGAATTAGGCTTTGCTTTAAGAGACTTCAAGGGTTGATAAATCAGGGTTTTGGATAGGTCATCCACCATTTAAGCTCACATACTCTCAAGAAGCCTCCTTTCCTCAATAATCCAGTGTAACTAGGTTTCATCAAAAGTTCTTCGAGGCTCAAGTCTTACAATACTAAATCAAAGTTATCAAGTCGTGGTAAAGATTTTGAATCAAGTTTTTGGCTCTCACCAAGTTATTGTTTCATTAGTGTACACTCAAGGCAACGATTAGGGTTTCTCACCCTTTGTGTTTAAGACTTGCAAGTGTCATTCAGTTGAGTTTCATTTGAGGCTAGCAGGTTCAATGTATGTGCAATACTATTTCAGTTCAAGTGGGCATGATTTGACCTTGGTCAGGAAAGTGAGGACTCTATTTCATTCTAAAGATGGATTTGTCATAGATCATTCTATATGTATGAAAATCATCAAACCAAAGTTTCGTGTCAATTCAAGATGTTTGTTGAAGTCAAAGTACAAAGCCATAAAAGGAAAAAGCAATTGGGTTGTATGCAGGTATTGATTGTGTGGTTCTTGTCATTGATCAAACTATTCTTCAAGTTAGTCGTTCAAATCAAGATCATTTCAAGATGAACTCAAAGTTGATTTCTTTTTTATTTAATTCAAGAATTATGGTGTTCAAGTTTAATTGCTAAGGCTTTAAGTGTTGTTTAAATGTGGAGGCAAGTTACAAAATCCATATTCATTCTAATAACCATTTTATCCACTTTGTTATTTATCCATTTTCAATGTTCCTTTTCAATTGTCATTGTCATTCATAATTTCAAACCAATTTCAATATCTATTTATTAACCAAGTCCAATTTCAATTCTGTGTATTCAAATCCATCTTCTAATCAGTTTCCATCATCTTTATCCAATTTATTTTCCAATTCAAATTTCCATTTTTCTAAATTCAATTTATCCTTATCCAATCATCCATTTTCCCAAAATATAAAAACGATATTCATTTCCATTTTTTCCAAATTCAATTTATTCATTTCAAATAACCATAATCCATTTTTCATTCAAAAAAGCCCAACACAATCAACGGCCCATTACAACAAAAGCAAAAGAAAAACAAAGCAAGAAAAAGTGAACCTAAGCCATGCGCAAGACAACTCCAACAGACATATTATGCACAAAATGGTACAACCTGGAAAATTGAAAGCAACTTATCAAGAGCTACATGAAAAAGCCAATTGTACTTGAAACATAGGGAAGAAGATTTGATTTGAATATATTTTTTTTTCAACCTTCATCTTGCAAAATAAAAATAAGGAGAGACCAACCATAATCACTTGTTAAAACCTTCAATAACATCACCCATCATCTCTCTCGCTAAAGAAAAATACCCACCAAGTCAGATTTTCTTGAATCCTTCTCTCCCTAAAAAAACAGCTCACTATCCATCACCATCAATCTCTCATCAACTTCCTCACTCCCTACATACGCAAAATAACACAAGTCCCCTGTTGCGAGATCCGATCTTCACCACTCGCGTACACCTTTACTCACTCATGCTTAAATAGCATTGTTGTGGTTATATGCTGATAAACTAGGACCATCTACCATGAATCTGCTTCTTCCGCCTGCAATAGAACCACAAAAGAAGTAATCAAGTTTCAAAGTTAGTTTTTCGTGAACTAAGCATTATACTTTTCACATACAACAAGATCTTTGACGATATCGTTTTGGCTTCAGATGATAACTCGTTAGACAAATGCACGGAGTTCCTTCCTGGAGTTAGTCCTTATTTCGGTCTTAATTTGAAGGTTAATCTGCTACTTTTTTTTCTCCCCAGCCAAATATGCTTTTAGAAGGGAAAGTAGTGAAACTTAAACATGAGTCTATTCATGTTGTTGTGCTTGGATTTGCTTCTGTGATTATAAATGAGAAAGATATCAGAGCAGAGTTTGCGTACAAATTGGAAAATAGGCAAGAAAATAAGCGAGAGATTAGCAAAACGAAGAAGAAAGACAGACCCGCTGAGAAAGAAATGGAACCGAGAGACAGAGAGATGAGAAGGTGAAACGAGACCGAAAGAGAGTACACAGGAACATGGTTTGTAAGTTTACACTTGATGTTTGCTTTAACCTATGCTACAACTTTTTATTTTATTTTATTTACCTTTTATTATTTATTTATTTATTTTCTTTCTTTTGGGCTTTTATTGTTCCAATTTTTGTTTGAAGCCCATATCATTTTTGTGTTATATACACTCCTTAATTTCACTAACACCCTTCATAATGTTTACTAATTATATTTGTTAACTCTTAATTAAGTTTATTTTGTTAGTCAAAGTTTTTGTTAATCTTGACTTAATATCATTTGTTAAGTAGTTTATCTAATAATTATTTTACTAATTTAGTACTTAATTTTTAGTATTATTTATTTTTTTCTAAATTTTGTTTCATTTAAATTTTATTTTTTTCTAGTTTTATTATTTCATTTGTTTTTAATTAATTAAAAACATAAAAAAAAATTAGATTAACCTTTTAATTTTGACCTTTAGAATATAACCATTTAATATTTATTTTTGATCATATCAATTTTAATTTTCATTACTTTTTTTGTCTCCTAACTTTTGTGACTTGTAACTTAGATATCTTTTGATTTTCGATTTTATCTTGACTATGTCACTTGCTCATTATCTTGTGTTTATCATGCATCTTTTGTCATATTACTTCCCTTTGCCTGATATGTGATTGGTTACTTCCATGCTTTAGTCCCGCTTTCTCTTGTTGATTCATCTTGATGCTTATGTATATATCCTGTTTATTTATTTTCTAGCTTTCATTTTCTCGCATGTTCCCTTAGGATCCCCTAGTTCGACTTAATTTTCGATTAAGCTTGAAGTAGGATAGATTTAAGTTCTTCATCTTTGCATGACAAATTTTGGGTAGAATTTCCCTTCATTCTCGATTTTAAGACTATCATTGTTTGACAACATTTAGGATTCAATCTCTCATAGATTTTCCTTCCTTTTTGCATCCAAAATCTCTTCTTAATCATTCCAAAGGAAAGGATTCCCTTTGTTGACTTTATGTCACAACTTAGGATAACCTTGTCCACCACTCCCTTGAGACCTTGTTAGAGTGTTACCTGTTTATCCTAGCCTTAGGATTAGAGTCACTGTACTCTATGTGGGCGTCTTGCCATGGACACTTCCTTTCCCTTTTATCCTAGCCTTAGGATTAGAGTCAGCGTACTCTTTGTAGGTGTCTTGCCTTTGACACTTACTTTCCCCCTTAGAACCTTGACCACAGTGAAGAGTTCCTCACATGTAGTTAGGTAAACTACGAACGCTCTGATTCCTCATTCTCTAATGAGGGTACGTAGGGACAAGGATCCCTACCCTTGGCGATCTCACTAACAACTAACTTCCCTTTTCTCTCGCCTCAGTGCGATCGAGACATTTTCTCTCGCTCCCGTGCGATCGAGACTAACCAACCATAGGTGAACTACGAATGCTCTGATTCTATCCTAGTTAGAATACGTAGGCGGAAGATACGATGTCTTGGCAAGCATACTTATAAATAAGCCCTTAGGTCTTTACCTTAGTGTAGCACCCTAATTTTGACCATAAGATCCCACCTCCTTGTGCATTTTTCTTACATGTTATCTTTGTACATTTGTGTGTGTTTATTACGGCTAACCAACTTGTACAGATGCAGTGATTTCAAATGGAGACAACATTCATTCTCACAATTTAAATACTCCAAGACGCGGTCAGTTGAGCCTGATTCAAATTTATTATGGGGTTTTCTATTGGTTTTCCTTAATATCTCTTAAAAATCTTCAACGCCTACTCCAGGAGAGAAGTGGAATTTCTTCGGGGTTAAACATAGTCATTTGAGAATTGATCATGGTTATGGCAAGTATAATTTCGAGTTGTACCCCTTGTCTAAAGGATCGCTCAGGACGTGGGTTATGTTTTAAGAAAGGAAATTCGATTCCCCTTTGTTGATGCTCCGAAACGAGATTGATTGAAGATTTGACTTGAGTTTAGGCGTTGAGTTTTCGGAATTAAATTCAAGATGTATGTGTTCTTTATGAAGGCTTGAATTGATTCATTATCTTTGCAACTTCAAGTTTAAATCAAGATGTAAGCCCAAGCTACAATTTCGAAGAGCTTGTATGTATCCTTACAAGATTAAGGTCCAATTGGGACTATTCCATTAAAGCTATTGTGAGAAGTATTTATATTCAAGTTTAAATAGAAGAGTTCGAACACAATCCATCAGGTTAACACCAAGTTGCCCAAACCAATCTTCATCAAGTTTTCTTTCAAGCTTCAAAATTCAAGGATTTCAAAATAAGAAATGGTTCACAAAGTTCATCTTAAGTCCCAAGTACTTTTAATAATGCATTTTTTTAAGGATGTTCTTAAGAGCGTGTAAGATTTGTGTTAGAACACTTGTATTCATAGACATAAGGGAAGAGACATGGAGCATGAACTGAATGCATTTCATTAAGTATTCTACTATTATGCATAATCCAATAAGCATGGCTAAAGAAATCTCATATGCGACATAATCCTGAATTCAAGCTCCATTGATTATCACAAAGTCAAATTATTGTTACAATATTCATCAAAACTACAAATTAAAACTACCAAGATCATGAGTTAATCCCAAGATCCGGATTTTACACTAAATTCACGTCCAAACCCTGATTTTGGTCACTATTACAAGGCTACACATGGAAATCATGAAGAGAAAGCTCCACTTGATACAAGATGGGAGCACCAAAGCCACTGGAACCGCAGTGCGAACTTTCGATATGCAGGAAGGAATTTGGAATACCAGCTCTACTCCTTCAATCACTAACAAGGACTTGTCAAAACCGTATATGTTGCTGCCACCACGAGCTCACCTGCAAAACACAACCGGTAATCAGAATACCGTTAAAGAAATAAGTTGAGATTAGAATTAAAAGAAAGAGATGAAGTGAGATAGGTTCAACCCTCAGATTTCGAATCATCATCGGGCGAACTCGAGCAGCCGGAAGGGCAACAATCGAGGTCGTGCCAGCTCCCTACCAAGCATCGAAAAAAATAGAATTTCGAACAAGGCAACTTTCGAACAGCTGTCAACATAAGCGTCATAAGACACCAACAATATCGAAGGCAACAACGGCAATCTCACGCCCATTCGTTCAGACTGTTATATCATCATCGCCGAATATGAGACCTTTTCTCGACGGCATAAGACCGACAACATCTGAAATTAGAAACGTTTTCCTAAAAGAAGAAGAATAAGTGTTAATACGGTTTAAAAATAGGGATCCGAAAGTTCACCAATTTGCCAAAAGACAAGGTACAACAAGGACCATTATTACCACATCAAATGAAAAAGAAGATTCGTATCATGAACTGCAACAGATCGGATACAACTTTAAAGCCATTCAAATTATTTCCGAAAAGATCCAACATGATCCCGACATAATCAGCAAGAAAAGGAAATATTTTCAAACTCAAAATACCTCGAATGGAAATATATTATCACAGTCATTATCACCCAAATCTGAAATTGAAAAAAGTAGATAATTTGAAGCTTAAAAAAGGACATCAGTATACAACGGAAAGGGGGGAATCTAAGAGAATTCACAGAGAAACAATACAATCACAGGTATTTCTGAAAACCCTAAAAATTACGAAACGCAATAGCTAAAGGACTTATCTTTCGTGTTCGTCGCATAACCGCTTCGCCGAAAATCGCATTCGCCTTCGCCGGAGCCGCGGGCCATCGCCGTAAGCCATCTCCGCGAATCCCTTCAACATTTTCGTCCGCGAAACCAACATCTCAACCCCTCAATCAGTCTCCACCCTCGTCATTTTCACCAGCCGTTGGAAATCGCCTTTTTTGTCCGCAAATCCGCCATTGTCGAAGCCTGTAAAACCCTTTTCTTTTAAACTGCAATTTGTGCTTGCTAACATTATTGCATTGTTGTTGTTCTTTTGTTGATATAGAAAAAGAAGACGAAAGGGAGGAGTAACGAAGTGGAAGAACGGCGGATCGAAGAAGATTGGGGGCAGAAGATTTGAGGAGAAGTGGAAGAATTAAGGAAAGAGGGGAGAGGAGAGAGCAGCGGAGGAAGAAGGGGAAGAATTAGGGTTTAGTGTTTTAAAATTTTCAGCATTTTATTTTATATAATGTAATCCTGTACGCACGCACCCACAACATCACCGTGCACCCTCGCCATCAGGACCATTCATCCCCATCTGATCCAATCGCACACCTCACCGCGCACGCCCATGCTAAGCCTTTCACCTGCACCCACACAGAACCCATCGCTCCACTAACCACCCTAATCCACCATTTAATCTATTAATCAACACTTAACAACAACTTAATTAATCTAACTATAACCTTAATCAACTTTTTTTATAAAATTAAACTAATGACCTTTAATTAAACTAACCTATTTAGTTAATCTTTTCTCTTTATTAATTCAATTAACTCTCCAATTTAATCAATTTATAATTTCCTTTTATTCACTTTTTTTTCTCATCAATTTTAATACCTTTTTTGTACAATATTTAATATGTTTATTTTCTTAATAAAATTCACTTAATTTAACTCCCGTTTATTTAAAATCTATTTAATAATAATAACTAAAACTTTTTTTTAAATATTAGAAAACATTTTCGTAATTAAATTAACCTTTTATATAATAACAACTTTTATATAAAACGAACCATTTCACATTTAATTAACCTTTATCTAAATAAGACAAATAAATAAAAACCTTTTAGATATTTTAAACTCCTTTTATTCAAAATGAACTAATTAGAACTTAATTAATTCACCAACTTTTTAAAACTAATAATTATTTGAACCTTCCTAAAATCTAATTTCACCAATAATATAATTTCTCATAAGACTGGCCTCGCCTAAAATTAATCAATGCGACGCTCTCTTCCTGTCCCTCGAGCACCGCCTTATTCGAATATCTCCCGATCTCACGCTTGGCTCGTCTTTTATGCTTTTATCTGTGTGTATGATCTTATTTTTATCATTGTCTCTATTTTACCGCTATTTATTTTTATCGCATTGCATAATGTCCAAAGGAAGAATCTGCGCATGACTTAATACTCGTGCGTATGCATCTCATCTTGCATCATATTCCCCGCTCGATCCTTGATTCTTTTCAAGTTGATCGACTTAAGTTTAGATCCTACCCCATAAGGAGGACCTTTTTCTTTTATCTTTTACAACTTAGAAAAAACCTATTTCAACTCAATTCAAACTATTCAAACCATTAGAGAATTAGACGTGAGTCATCTTGACAGTCGAGATAAATCTCCTGCCCCATAACTATACAATCAAGAGGTAGGAACTTTTCCGCTTGAGGGAGATAGTGGCATACTCGTCGATAATTTCGAGTGTTTGAGCCCTTCTCTCAAGACGATGCAAAGACCATTTCCTACAAAGTTGTGGTGGCTAAGTCGAGTAATCTCCCTTGAGATGGCGACTCATCTTTTCTCCTAGAATCAGTCAATCAACGACCTTATCCCTTAGGAACTTTGACCCACAATCAAAGAGTTCCTTAAACCCTTTAGGGGAACTACAAATACTCTGATTCCATTCCCGTCAAGATATGTAGGCACAAGATGCGACGTCTTGGCGAGTATACTTAGAAATAAGCCATTAGGCTTTTATCCTTAAGCAGATAACCCATAGCAATAAACAACATTAAAACAAGAGGTTCCTGTAGAGTACTACAGAAACTTAGGATGCTAGCACCTTCCCTAAGTTTAACCAACCCCCAAACCTAAAACTCTCTAGCATTTGCATTGCATTATGGGTAATTCGATCTTTTTCCCTTCCTTTGGACAAATAAAAGACCGGTGGTGAACTAAATGAATTAAAGATTTAAATTAAGTAATAATTTGACATCCAATTCTCACCGCGACACTTAACACCTTTCCCTTAGCAAGCAACCAAATATCATAACACAAATACTAACAAGAGGTTTATGTAGAGTACTACAGATACTTAGGATGCTAACAACTTCCCTAGGTATAACCAACCCCCGAACCTTATATTCTCTTAGCTTTGTTGTTACATAGCACACTTAGGGTTTTATTCGATGTTTACCATTTCCTTTGGATAAATCAAAGCTCGATGGTGAATATTTAAAGATTTGTGATTCAAGTTAACTTAATAGCTTGATATTCGATTCTCAACATAACAGGAATGATGACTTCACTGGGGAGAACTTCCCTAAGAGTGTTAAGCCCACCTTGTTTGCATTTGTGTTATTTTTATGTTTGCTTGTTTGTATACTTGTATATTTGCAAATATTTGTATATATCTGTTGTGTCTGGGTTTTCTGTATGCAGGGTTGTTACCTTGAGTGGTGAGATAAGTCCTAACCTGGACTTGAGTGCACTTATGATATGATGGTGGGTATAGTCAAGGAGACTTTGAGGGAGTAGTCCTGATGAAGTTGACTTGAGATCCCTTGCTCATTTGAGGCCCTCTTGGGAGTAGTATTGTTGAACGAGTAGCCGTGAATGCATTACTACTTTCGACCTCGGAGCCCGTGAATGCATTACTACTTTCGACCTCGGAGCCCGTGACATCGAGGACCTTTAGTTACCCACTTACCCCACTTGGCCTTTTTAGGATGTAGTGCGGTGATTATGAGGGTGTGGACCCGAAGTAGTTGATACGCGATACTACACTCAGACGAGACTCTCTTGTGAATATTATTGATTTCCAAGTAGTTAGTGTTTCGATAATATCCAAAAGATGGATCAATAACTTTGAGAACCTCTTAGAACCCTTGTTCTACAGATGCAAGAACCCTTAGTACACACCTTTTTGGATGGGTAGACCATGACTCCATGCTTGTGATCTTCAAACCTAGGCCTTTGTTTGCTTGTCTGCCTTGTTCTACAGATGCAAGAACCCTTAGTACACACCTTTATCTTTGTGCATACATTCATGCATTTGTGGGTAGCCTTTTGGTTTCAAGGAATTCAGTTGTTCATTCCTTTGCAAAAATCAATAGAGATCATGGATTATGAAATGAAACTTTTTCAGTTTTTTCAAAAATGTTTGCAACTTGCTTTTGAGTTCCTTGGAACCATTTGGCTTGCATTTGCATTGCATGCACATGTTGTTACATTTGCATTTCTTAGCCTTAACTCTCATCTATCCTTTGTCCATAACCTAGTTGACTTCCCAATGCCAGCATTGGACTTAAAGTAGCTTTTGAAGGATCATGAACTCAGGAGAGAAAAACCAATTTGCACAAGGGTGAATGTTGGATTGATGAAAGATCAGTTGGATCAGCTTGTGGAAGCTATGACAGCCTTGGCAAAGAGAGATGAATATATTTAAAAGAATTCAGTCACTAGGAATGTCATTCCATCTCAAGTGAATGGTGTTGCTCGAGCTCAGCCTGTGCAGATTCTTGTTGGGAACCAGGTTATGCAAGAATGTCCCATTGTCCGAGATGGACACTCTTCTTTTCTTGATGCTACAGATTATCATAGTTTTGCATTTTTTGTGCCAGATTTTCAAAGGGCAATCCCAAGGATGAAAACGAAGGACCCACGAGTCATTGAGATTATGTAAAGATAGCGTGTGTTGGAAGAGAAGCTTGATACTCTAGAGGATATGATGCTCTTAATCTGAATGCTTGGAACATGTGTTTGGTACCCAATCCTGTAGTATCTCCAAATTTCAAGACACTGAAGTTTAAGGAGTACAAAGGAGATAGCTGTCCAAAGCAGCATCTGATGATGTTTTGCAAAAAAATGACCTCATATGTCCGCGACGACAAGCTTATGATCCACTATTTCTAGGATAATCAAAGTGGGGCATCACTGAATTGGTACATGCAACTAGAGAGTAGCCACATCCAATCATGGTCAGACCTAACTAATGCCTTTGTGAAGCAATACAACTAAAATTTTTACATGGCTCCCAGCCACCTATAGTTGCTAGGCATATCTCAAGAGGATAATGAATCCTTCAGAGGGTATGCTCAGATGTGGAGAGAAGTAGCTGCTCGTGTTCAACCACCACTTTTGGATCAAGAATTGGTTGACCTGTTCGTGGATACTTTGCAAGGCCCGTACCTAGAAAAGCTGTTTAGCAGTGGGATATCAAAATTCTCCGACTTGGTAATAGCTGGAGGGCGTGTCAAGAATGGAATCAAGAGTGGAAAAATCCAAGGCACCTGAAACATCCCAGCTAGTGAGAGTGAATCAGTGGTCAGTTCTCAAGAAGAATGGGAGGAAAAAGTAATTCTATCTGGGAATCTTCGATACCTCAACCTCAGCACACATGCATCTCAATTGTTCAGAGTCAGCAATCTTTTGTGTCTCTACGTCAGATACCATTCTCTCCACAAGGACAATATTCTTCTCCAAATCAAAGGCCTTCTCAATATCAACGGGCATACCACCATCAGCCGTGTCAGCATGCCCGACAAAGGCCAAGGAAACTAGAGAGGCATTTCACTCTGTTACCAATGTCATACAGTCAGGTCTTGCCAGATCTAATCAAAGGTGGATTGATAGTTTCGAAGAAAATAGATTCAATGATCCCTCCATATCCACCAGGCTTTGATGCCAACGCCCGATGTGACTACCATGATGGGGAACAAGGGCATTCAACTGAATATTTCAAGGTGCTCAAGAGCATGGTTCAGACTCTGCTTAACTCAGGGATGTTCTCATTCACGCCTCAAGGCATTCAAATCAACAATTCTATACCCAATTAGGCGGGTCCATCAGTCCCGGTTATGGAAGAAATTGTTGAGAATAGATGTAAAGATGATATTAAATTGATCTTGACAAGCAACTTTGAGGGTGGCTACCTCATTAGCAAATCAAGAAAGGAAAGCCTAGTCCCCGATGCTGGCAATCTTTTGGCTCATGCCTTTACTTTTGCATTTTGTAGTTTCTTTTCTGTTAAGTGCTACTTGCTTTGAGACATTGTTGTTTAAACATATTTTTATTAATGGAATGAATATGCATGTTTTGATTAAATTCGTTCATGTTCACTCATACTTTTTAGTATCAAATGCTTGTTTAAGCAAAATCCGAGGGAGGATGATGAAATTGAAAGACGTAAAACCTCTGATAGTATGCTTTTGAGTAAAACCTTGCTGATGATATACAAACATTGTTTCAAATCCACCAAACACTAGAGATATAAGGATTTAGTCCCTAGCTAACCACTTCGAGTCTAGAAGTAGGAGTTTCCTTCAGATTTCGAAACCCTTAAGCTTAACCTAGGGTAGGGTAATGTTAAATTAATCTGATCACACAGATGTGTTGGTTGTTCTTCAAGAACCAATGAGTTGGCGGTCACAAGCCTTTCAAAAAAATCATTAAAAATAAATAGAAAGCCTTCTAAGTCAAACACCCCAAAGAGGTGACTTAGGCAAAATCAAGGCAATCCCGACGGACTAAAAAAATCAAAATTAGTCCATTAAAAAGTTAGGGATCAAAAAGAAAATCTAGCAAACGAGGTCCTCAAATCCTCAAATAAATAAAATTCAGTAATCACCATGTCAAAAATCAAAGGGTTACTAACATCCATAGCCAAAAACAAAATAAGGTGACTGTCATTTCAAGAAAATCTTGAGACACCATTCTTACACTATCAAACTCTAGATGCGTGTGTCAAGTTAGCTGAATGTAGGAATGGAGAATATCAAGGAGAATGGGTGGGTTAAAACAAAACTTTGAGCCTTATATCCTTTCTTTCTCAAACCGTGAACCAGGACACATTACGACCCTTAAAAGACCTAATTGAAGCAGGGATGTTTAGAAAGCATACTTCGGTAAGATCACATTAAAACTGACTCTTTAAAGGATTTTCTTACCATTCATCTGACATTTTTGATCAGTGATTTATTCACTATATGTCACAATATATTTTCAGTGAATAGACTTGGATTTCAAAACTGTCATATGCATTGCATTAAAATCATCATTTCCAAAACGATCAATTTTACTTGCGAGTAAGCATTTGACCCCAAGAAGGTTTCTACAATGAAATGATTGATTAAGATAAGATGCAAAACTCCTGAAGACTCCGTTGAGCAGGAAGGCAAGCCAACCCAAGATTTATCTAATCAGGGGCAATCAGATCAAGATTCAACAAATCTCTCGAGGACCAGTTAATCAGAAGCAATCAGGTCGAGATTAGATAAACCTCTCGAAGGTCAGTTAGTCTGGGGCAACTCCTTCACAGATCAACCATCTAGCAGGGGCAAGTTTGTTTCTCAATTGTTACTCCCATGGTCTGAAGGACAAGTTCGAGGAATTTGTTTTGTAAATACAGTTAATCTGGGGCAATTACGTCGAGATTGTTGAATCTCTCACAGAGTTTGAAGACACTGAAGCATCTTGTATGCCAATTCTTCTGTAAAATCCTCTTGATAATTGTTGCACCCTAAAATTTTCTCAACCTATTTCATCTGGTTTATGTTTCAATTGCATTGTCATTTGCATAATAAGTCATGTACATAGTCTAACCATTTGCATAAGCATAGCATAACAAGGCGTCTAACAAGAGATCAAGTGCCATTCTCATCAGAAAGAGGCCCATCAAGGGGTTTTATTCAAGATCAAGACCGTCCAAGTAATCAAGAAATGAGTTGAAGCTTTGAGAAGTTTGAAGGTCAACCAGTGGATTTCTCTCCCAATCTTGGGGATATGTTGAAGATCATCAATGAGTGTGTGAGCCATGGAAGGTGTACAAAGATCATGGAAGACCTAGAGGGTCATTTTGAAGATGAGACAAATCATTAATACAAGTACCAGAGCTACAGTTGAATGCAGTCAACTAGGGTTTTATCTGGGTCAACCCTAGGTCAACTGAGTGATTGAAGGGCATCAAGGCCTAATTGAAGGATGTGGGATTCATGAATTGGTATGTGGATGCATGTGTGGTGTTGTGCCAAAGAGAAATCAAGAGAAATCAAGAAGAAGAGGAGTTACTAGATTAGGGTTTTAGTGTAAAAAACCCTAATTCAGGCCTAACTTCCAAGCCAGATAAGTCAAAATGCAAGTTTCAAATGAAGTATTGGTCAACATGAAACTTGTAGAGCATCTCAATAGCTTTAATTTTAGTACTAGAAGTCTTCAAGGAGATTTATAGAACTCATGTTATGGTTCTTGCAAGTTATGGGTCATCAGAGGATACTGAAATTTATCTGTGAAAGTCACTTGACTTCCAAGCAACTTTTTCCCATCAAGGAGTTTTCAAATGGATTCTTGGTCAACATAATAGTTGTATATCTTGACCTTAGCTTTAATTTGAGTACTAGAAGTCCTCAAGAGGATTTGTAGAATTCAAGTTATGGTGTTGGCAATCCAGGGGTATTTTGGGAAAGTTGAATTACAGGTCATTTTTGAGCATAGGTCAAAATCTCCATGTTCCACTTCTCAAATGAAAAATTGTTCACCATGGAATGTGCTTAAAATGATGTTTTTAGGTCAAGTAAGTCATCATGGTGGATTGATCGGCTTATTTCAAAAAAGTCACTTAAAATAGCCTAAAAAAAGGGAATAAGTCAAATAAAGTTTGGTGGGAAAAATCAAATTTTGGGTTAGAGGTCACAAACAAGCCATATGACATACCAATTTGATTGTAAAATGCATTTTAAAGACAATGGCATTGCCACAATTTTGAATTGAGGGTTATTTCAAGGACTTGCTTTGTAAATGGGCTACTTGCATCATAAGGCACATATGCAAAACCACACTTCCAAGCAAATGCAAGGCTCCTTTCCATCCATACACCTCCAATATCTCATTTGGAGAGAATTTAAACTCATAACCAAGTGAATTGCAAGCCAAAAACATGAGATGGTATGTGCATAGCATAAGAAGAGATTTTCATGACATGAGAAGTTGATTTTCTCATTGGGTCAATCTAGAACTTTCTAGGGTCTTCAAATACATTTTATAGGATCAATCTAGAACTTTCTAGGGTCTTCAAATACATTCTATATATACTTGTGAAGAGGTTCAAAGCAAGAGTTGGTGATTCATTTGTGCAAAAACCATAGATTGACATTGGAGTTTGGAAGAGAAAAAGTTATCAAGAATTTAATCTTCTCCAACAAACTTCAACAAAGGTTTTCCGCACTTTTTGGCACGAAAAAACGAGCTCCAACTACTCTGTTTCGACGCTCCGAAGCCGGTATGTGAAATTCACTTTTTCTATGGTTTTAGGACGAATTAGATTAGATTATTCATGTGGTTAGGATCTGGAAAATGTATAGATGAAATTAGGATCAAGAAATTAAGGATTAGAGACTTTTTTGGATGAGTATGTTTTCTTGATGATGATATATCTCTTTGATCATGGAGTTTTGATGGAATCTAAGACCATATTTGGAATCCTTGATTTTTTTCCTTCAAGTTTGACTAAAATTTCGTGCGAAACGGTTAAGAATCGATGGAGTTATGTTGCTCGGAAGTTACCGAAAAAATGTCACCGCCGGAACAGCTACAGTACCGCGCGGGTACTGTTCCCACCCCCACTCGCGAGGCCCACACGGACATTGCTTTGGAATTTTGTTGTTCGCACCCCTGGCCCAATGCACATTAACTTAGTTTAATTTATTTTCGTTCTTTTTTTTCTGTTTTAATAGCTGTTTGGATTAATTGCGTTAAAAATAGTAAAAATGATCGAAAAATTATGAATTTTTTTTCTGTAGATCTTGATTGTCTTAAGAGACGGTAGGAGTTTAGTTTGAATTTTTAGGATTTTATTTGAATTAGTTACGAATTTTCTTTTATGCTAATATCCATTGTTATGCATAATTGATATTGCTGTTTGTTTAATTTTGTTCTCTTTGATGCTTTATGCTTTTGAGCTGATTCTTTCGATATGATTTAGAGGATATACATAGGTTTCCCCTGGAATTTTCTTAGAATTTTTAAAATTGATTAGATTCTGTTTTAGGCGTGTAGTTTAGAGCCTTCCCAAATAATGGTTTCCCATGACCAAATTTCATTTAGGAATTGTTTAGATGACCTAGAAATTGATTTAGGTCCTGATTCTGGAATTGTAGAATTTTCAAACATGCATGTTCACATAGGAACTTTATTAGAATTTTACAATTTAGTTTGCTATTTTTTTTGGGGTTTTGCAAATGATTGTTGCTTTCGGTGTTCTCTCTTGAGTGCTTTGCCTTGTTTGGAGCGCTTGGTGGACTTGGAGCTTGAAGACTTTGGATTCCTTTTTAGAGGAGCTTCTGGACATGATGAAGATGCTTTGGCTAGAAGAGTGGGGCTTGGAGTGGAGCTTTCTTTCTCTTTTAAGTGTGTTTTAGGAGTTGGTAGAATTAGGCTTTTAGGGAGAGCTTTTGTAGAATTAGTTCATTTCTTCCATCAAACATAGAATGCATTGTTTGCTTCTATTCTATCCTATGATGCAAAGTCCTCTTAGGGAAGTTCCATCTCTCCTTAGGAGGGAAGTGGGGCATACCCTAGAGAGTAGAACTTTTGAGGATACACTTCCACTTCGATGTTGGTTCTTGTTGAATTCCTTTGGTTTTCAGCAAGTATGCCAACATTGCAACTTGATCTTGATGACAAATCTCTTCTTGGAGTGTGCTTGCTAAAGCTTGGAGATGAAGATTGAAGAAGCTTGAAGATGGAATCTAGCTCAAAGATAAGACCTTTGCTGTCATTTCAACTTTGCTGTTCAGAGCGTGTTGTTGCTGTTTGTTGTAGGAGTTTGTTGCTGCTGCTTGGGCTGCCTCCTCTGTATCTTTTGTTTTTCTCTGTATTGTCTGTTGGCTTGTGCTTCTTGCCCTTTAGGCTTGAAGTGAATTTGATTCACTTTGCCTGTTGCTTTCTTAGGTTCGAGGTTGAGTGGGACTCCCTTGCCTTGCTTGTTTTGCTGCATCTCATGCATTTTACTGTTTATTGTATTTCTGCTGTTTCTTTTCCGTTTATCCCCTAGGATCTCTGATTTCCTCTGCGCAGGAGGGAATTATGACAGACATTAGGTGTTAATCCATGCATGACAACATTAGGGTATTTTTGATTCCCCTTTCAAACCCTAGGATTTTTTAGACTTCTTTCTCTTCTATCTCAGAACAACTCAAAACACAGTAATAAGGACGATCGATGCCGTACGCTACGAGCCTTAAGCTATTTGAGAAAGGTTGCTGGAGGGTCACTCTTCAGTGATCTGATTACTTAGTGTGTTACCCTTAGGGTGACATACGACGTAGTCACCCTCAAATCATAGTCTCTAGTGCGTCAGAGATTGCAAACATCATAAAAGACAGTTCTTGCATAAAAGACTGAAAACAAACATCAAGATGTCATTTTTTGTCCGCTTGGACTCTTAATCAGGAAAAACCCTTTCATAAGGAGATAAAAAAACATTCAGACAAGCTTGTGTCTTTCGTAGCCCGAACTACGTTTGCTCTAATCTTTCATGCTGTGTGAAAGTACGTAGGCATAGGATGCGATATCCTAGCGAGCAACCTTCCCCTCCTTTCCCGTAGGTAGGCGAACTACGTTGACTCTGATTTCTCGTTCCAGACGGGAATACGTAGGCATAAAGTGCGATACTTTGCCGAGTCATTTTATTTTCTTTTAACCCCAGACCTGTAGAATAGATAGAATAACAATCCGTACTAGAAAACAAGCATGGATCCCGTTGAGTACGACGGACGTGAGGGGTGCTAATACCTTCCCCTTGCGTAACCGACTTCCGAATCCAGGATTTGGTTGCGATGACCATTCCTTTCCCGTCTTTGTGTGAGGTTTACTCTGAGCGTTTCCTTTCCCTCCTTTGGGATAAATAACGCACGGTGGCGACTCTTCTGTTTAGCCGACGCTGATTTTCGCAGTAGCGACAGCTGGCGACTCTGCTGGGGACAAGAATATCCCCTATGCGAGTCAATCCTAGCGCTTGTTTTCCCGTCATGGGTGTTGTGTAGATTTACTTTTCTGTCTTTTCTTTCCGCATTTTATTATCAGCTTTATACTGTTATTGCTGTTGTGGGAAGGGGGTAATCTGTTGAGAGATAAGCCGGACCTGGGCTTGAGGTTACACATAGACTTAGAAGTAGAGAGTAGTGGTTAGCCTGCTTGCTTAGCTCGCACCAGCTAGCCACGAAATTTACGCTCGGACGAGATTCTCTTTGATGCTTCTTGCCTGGCCCTTAGGGCTCGACAAGTTGTTTGACCCGAGGATTGTCGACTCTGGGAACCTATCAATTGGGATTCAACTAAGTGAGGCCGCTTCAAGGGATGATGATGCCACACCTTCTGGGTATCGTATCATCGCTCTTGAAAGTCTGTGACGTTGAACCCGCATAGGATGCCGTACCTCGTCTGCGAGTTAAGTACATGCCTGTGAGGGGTATGTGGGTCTGTTTGCAGGAAACCTTTGACCTTAGAACACTCGATTTATCTCTGTCAGTGAGATGTGGTTACAAGGTTCATTGGAGTGGTCGATTTGGTTTGAGATAAAGATTGGATGGTTCTCAAGCTTCAGTACAGAGCAGCCCAGTCTATTAGCATTGCACTTGGTCCCTTGTTTGCATATGCATGTGCATTTTCATGATTGCATTTCATTAACATGTATTTATGTTGCAGGTGATCATTTCCCTCTGATTCTAGTATACCTTATAGCCAGACATGGAGTCCCTGAAGAGGACAGTTGCTTACCGGTTGCATTCACCAGACATCAGTTCATTGTTGGGTTTAGTTGCTCTGGCAGATGAGAGTGTGAGGGCTGAGTTCAGAGTATCTTATGGGAGATTGCTTAGCTTGTTGTACAGACCTTCAGCATTCGAGATGACTGGGGTATATACTTTGTTGTAGTTTTATGAGCCGCAGCTAAGATGTTTCTTATTTCCTGACTATATTCTGGAACCCACCTTGGAGGAGTATTCTGCAATGTTGGGAGTTCCGGTGTTGGACCAAATGCCCTTTGTACATGTTGATACTGAGCCTGAGTTAGCTACGCTCACTGAGATTGTCAGTTTGGACGCTTCTGAGTTTCCAGGAGGCTTGGTCAAGCTGAATGGAGCTTATGGTTTTCACTTGTCTGTCCTAGTTGAGAAGGCTACTGCGCAAAGAGTGGATGTTGGGTTGCTTTCAGTGCCATTCTGGCTGTCTGCATTTATGGGATTGTCTTGTTTCCTAATGTGCCAGACTTTGTCGACTCAGATGCCTTCCTGATTCTTGCCTCGAAGAATCCAGTTCCTACTCTCTTGGGCGATGTTTATCATTCCATTCACTACAAGAATGAGAAACGTCGTGGCAAGAATGTTTCCTACTGTCTTCCTCTCCTGTACAGGTGGTTCCAGGGGCACCTTCCGAAGACAGGGCCTTTTGTTGATGCTGTTGATACTTTGGATTGGTCTTCCCCGTTGATGGGGTTGTCTTCTAAGAACATCATTTGGTTTGATCGGAGCATACTTGGTACTGACATTATATATAGTTGTAGTGGCTTTCCGAATGTTCCCCTGATTGGATGGAAAGGCTGTATTAACTATAACCCTTCACTGCTGGTACGACAGTTCGGTTACGCTTTGAGGGACGCTCTTATTGAGAAGGAGATACAGGAATCTCTGTATCTCACAGGCTTATCGGACACGGCTGTTTTGATCAGATTGAGACATGCATGGGCTAACATCCATAGGAGGCGGAAGGCTTTGCTCGGTAAGAGCAACAACAGAGCTTATGATCCTTATTTGGCGTGGATCCGCGAGAGAGCTAGTACTTCCTTGATGCCTTATCCTGCTGTGGAACCCCTGTACCTTCCATTGATTGAGGTACCTCCTTCCGAAGAGAGTGAGAAGTATAACAAATTGTTGGCTGAAAACGAGGAACTGAAAAAAGCCAATGAGGAGTTAGAAAAGGAGATCTTCCAGTTACGTCGTGAGAAGAAGGAAGCCACCTTCACTGTGAAGGAACAGACTAAACTGATTAACAGGTTGGGATCAGAGTTGACAGAAGCAACCAACAAGAAAGAAAAAGTGGGGATAGCCTTGAACGGTGTTAGCAAGGTGCTTACTTCTAAGCAAAGCTTATGCCCGTCTCGGCAAGTGGGAAGCTTTGTGGAATGCCACGCTTACCAAGCGGAAGGAGCGGGAAGACGAACTGAAGCTGCAGATTGCCACGCTAGAGGCACAGATTAGAGCCCAAGATGCAAAGATGGCTGAAGCGACATCACTTAGGAGCGCTGCGGAGCTCAGAGTAAGTGACATTGACGAGAAGCCGAGAGGCTATGAAGAGAAGGCCGGTTCCAAGAGGTACAAATTTGACGAGAGTTATGGCAAAGGAACCTACCAGGATGACGCCCAGAAGCTGAGATCCACTACCGAGCGGCATGCTCTACTGATTCAGGAGCTGATCTCCCGACTAGGGCACTCGGAGACGATGAGGATATTGGAGGACGTCAGAGCATGCCACTCGGCCTGATTTATCTTTGCCTTACCTTTGTTATTTGTACTTATATTTGGACCATCGCCAGGCTTGTTGGCCGAGGTTTCTTCAGGTGTATTCAGTTGTACTCTTGTACTCAGCCTCTTGGCATTTGTTATATATGAGGGTCTTCTGATTCCTTGCTTGCTGGATAGGGACTCCACTGTCATGATGGCATTCTCTCTGAAACTAGAATCGGGGGGGGGGGGGGGGAGGGGAATATAACCTGTAGCATATTTACATAATTGCATCCGCATTCATATTGCATGACCGGTATTCTCGAATCTGTATCTTATTTCCTGCATCTACAGGTTTCTAGGATTGAAGAACCAAGAGTTCACCGCTACTCAACCCGAAACAACTGCAAAAGAATCATGGATCAAGTCCAAGTAGAGATGCAAGAGATTCGCGAGAAGTTGAACCTGTTCATGCAGGCAATGGAGGGTATTGCTAAAGGCCAAGAGAATCTCCAGACTTTGGTGCAGCCGCTGCTGACGCGGGCTAATGGGAACGGCAACAATGACCACAACTCTGTGCATGCTGAAACTCTTCATGAGGATGGGCCCCCTACTCCTGTGGTGACCCCACCCGTTGTGGTTGTGAACAATGATGTTGGCGCTGGCAACGGTAACGCAGGGAATGGAAATGAGACAGTCGTTAACAATGTTGGAATTGGAGATGCCAATCTGGGAGGTGGTAACTTCAATGGCGGTAATGGTTTTGGTAACAATGGATTCAACTATAATGACCAGGGGTTTGAGTACGGCAATCGGGGCGGAAAGTTCGGCTTCAATGCTCAGGGTTTCGGCTACGACGGTTTTGGTAACACTAACCAGGGTTATGGTGGAAATGGTGCTGGATTGATTCCTGTCAACACTGGTTTCGGGCATGTCGGGGTCAATCAAGGTTATGGTAATGGGGGACGAGGTCCCATGACTAATCAGCAAGGGTTCGGTCGCAACACTGGTTATAATGGGTACGAAAATGAAAATGTAAACTGGGGCGAAGACTGTCAAGAGGACGCCTTTTCTGGAAGAGGCATGGGATTTGAAGGACCCGTTGATAATACTCAGAGGATTAAAATGCTTGAAGAACAGGTGAAGGGTATGGCTAACCAAAATTCTATCGGACTAGACATGACTACTATGGGCTTGGTGCCTGGGCTGAAGGTACCGCTTGTCGCTACTGCGAAAATCGGCGCCGGCTGAACAGAAGAGTCGCCACCGTGCGTTATTTATCCCACGGGAGGGAAAGGAAACGCTCAGAGTAAACCTCGCACAACAAGGGAAAAGGTATGGTCGTCGCAACCAAAACCTGGATTCGGGAGTCAGTTACGCAAGGGGAAGGTATTAGCACCCCTCACGTCCGTCGTACTCGACGGGATCCACGCTTGTTTTCGGGTATGGATTGTTATTCTATCTACTCTAAGGGTTAAGGGTTAAAAAGAAAAGAAAATGAAAATAAAATGACTCGGAAAAGTATCGCACTTTATGCCTACGTATTCCCGGCTGGAACGAGAAATCAGAGTCAACGTAGTTCGCCTACCTACAGGAAAGGAGGGGAAGGTTGCTCGCTAGGATATCGCATCCTATGCCTACGTACTTCCACACTGCATGGAAGATCAGAGCAAACTTAGTTCGGGCCACGTACGACACAAGCTTGTCTTGGTTGATTTTATTCCTTCTGAAAAAGGTTTTTTCTGATTACTGGTCCAAGCGGACAAAAATGACGTCTTGATGAGTTCACATTCTTTTACGGTAGAAGTGTCTTTTATTGCGTTTGAAATCTTTATTGTGTTTTCTGTTTGTTTTGAGAAAGAAGACATAAAACTCTAACCTACGGTTGCGAAGGAAATCAAACTAACCTAATGTCATCATGCATGGGTTAAGACCTAATGTCTATCATGCTCCTCTCTTGCACAGAGAGAAACAGAGATCCTAAGGGAATAGACGGAAACAGAAACAATATCAGATATATACAGTAAAGCAGTAAAATGCATGAATGCAACAATACAAGCGAGGCAAGGGAGTCCCACTCAACCTCGAACCTAGAAAACAATAGGCAAAAGTGAACAGGATTCACTTTCAACCCAACAGGTTAAACAGCAAACAATACAGTCAGGAAAACCAGTCAATACATCAGAAATGAAATACAACAAAAATAAACAGCCACATCAGCTCTGAACCACATCAGTTCTTCAAGTCATCTCCAATCAGCTACAAGCTTCAGCCAGCCTCAATCTCCATCTCCACAGCTTTCCAGCAAGGTCTTGATCATCAATCTTCAGTCTACAATGGCTTTTCTTCAAGTCCTATCCTCCAAGCTGAGGGATCAATCACAAGAGTGAATTGGGTGTTAAGCAATTAGTTGACTACCAAGGGTGGCAAACCAACTGCTACTAACACATAAGATATTTTCTCTCAAGAGTTCTATCCCTTAGACAGTAGCACCAAGCCTTCCAAGGGAAGGGGGTGAGTGTCTTAGAGAGACTCTGTATCACAGAGAGGAATGGAGGCAGTCAAAACCTTCCATGTTTGAGAATCAAGCTTTCTAATCTAGAGCTCTGCCTAGCTCCTAAACCCTAATCTCCTCAACAGCTGCTAGCAGGAATCTCCTCATCAACTCTGGAAGTTGGTCTTCAAGCTCTGGATCTCCAATGGCTTCAACATCACAAGTCTTCAGCTCCCCCAATCCCCAGACAATCCCAATACCCACACAAACAAATCAATAATCCCCAGAGGGCACACCACACCAATCAATCAAATATAGCAGTACATACTAATAGCAGTAGGGGAATCCTAGTGATTTCTAAGGGGATCTATCCTATACCCATAACACCTATAGTCCATACCCCAAAAATCAAATGAAAATTTCCTAAAAGAATTAAACTATCTCATCTAAGTTGATTTAAAACCCTAATTTTTGTTCATGTTATTCACACTTACACTAATCACCTAAAATTAATTCCTAAAAATATGAACTAAATTGTATGTACAAGCTAACAATGTCTATTAATCAACCTAAAAAGAATGGACAAAAAATATTAAAGCAACTATTAGAACAAAATTTATCAAAATCATGTATGAAATGAAACACCTAAAATAGGCATTTATTTGGAAAATATGGAAAAATATCAAATAAAAAATAAAATGCAATTTTTATTTTTTATAATTTTCTAGACAGAATTATTGACCTATAGACAAAACAAGAATCAAAAAATATTAATTTTTCATTTTTATATGATTTTTTAAAGATGCAAAAATATTAAAGGAAATTAAAATACACAAAAATGGAAATTAAATGGGAGGGGTGAGAATAGCATCTGCGCCCTAGTTGTTTTTATTAAGTGGGCCAGATCAGGGGGTGCGAATAGAACAAGGCGTAAGGCCCAGCGCGCTTCAGAAATGAATTGAAAAAAAATGCCAGAAAAATACTAAGCCTTCGGTGCCAATAGCAATACAAACATGCTAAAATCATTGGGCCTATCCAAAGGGGGGTGTGGATAGCAAGGGTATCATGAGCCCAGAGTGGTACAATTAGTGAAACGCAGCATTTCACATTAGGTCTTTCCCTCCGTTATTCAACTTCAAATACCAACCGTTGGATGAGATGAAAAAGTCACAAAAGTGGAATGATCGAGCGGCCACGGGTCATCGTCCCAAAGATGTCTAGGGTTTTGTAGAATTTCATGAATACGATACCTTCATGCCCATACTTTCCATCCTCTGGTTTTTCCTCGTTTCTCCATGAAAACAAAAAATATAAACACCAAAATTGCTCCCCTCCTCACGCTCTATACAGCCATGGTGTTAGATTTTGCTAAAACTTCTCCAATAGCCAAACCCGATAGCTATAAGTTTAGGGCACCACTGATTTTCACTGATACGTATGCTAAAGATTCTTGATAAAACCTATACTAATGCGTTCTATAGCTCATGGTGATTATCCTAAACCTAATCTCCAGTATCATAGCATTTTAACATGTGAGTTCTTGATCACTAACCAGAAACTGCCATGGAAACAACCTTCAAGAACAACCCTTAAACTACTCATGAATCATCCCCTAATGGTCTCTATCACATCTATCCTAACCATTCCATCTAATACCACCTAGAAGAAGAGATATAGATTGAAATGCATACCTTGCAATGTTGATGAAACAGTGGTGGAATTGTACACTTCAAGACTTGTTAACTTCCAATATTGATCTCCAATGGATGCTGATTCTTCTGTTTGCAATGGTTGTGGCTCAAACTTATTGAATCACCTTATCCTCTTCTTCATGCAAGTTGGAGTGAAAACTTGGATCACACAAACCAGCCACGAGTTTCTCTCAATTTTCTTTGCCAATTACTCTATGATAATGGTGGATGATGATGATAACAGAAATTGAGATGATTGATGAAGTTTCAATGGAGTTTGAAGAGAAAATGCAAATGGGAGTGAAGGAATCAAAGTAGTGTTTGCAAGCTCAAAGAATCACCAACCAATGCACAAATGGCTTCATTTCCTTATATAGGTGAGGATTAACAGAATGAGAAGCTTCTAGATTGGTCCTAGAGGGATCTAGAAACTTGTGGAAATTTCATGAACTTATCCTTTGATGGTATTTTGAATCATCTCATATCATGCTTGCCCCTTTTGTAAACTTGTGTCAAAATCTCCTTTCATGAGATATTAGGAGTGTATGTATGAAAAACCAAGCTTTTCCTTGCCTTGTGTTAAGTTTTACCAAGTTGCCTTATGATGCAAGAAACAAATTTACAAAGGAAGTCCAATTTTTAAGCCTAATCTCAAAAATGTGGCTGAACCAATGTCTCTAAAATGATGTTGGGAATCAATTTGGTATATTGGATGACCCATATTGGATTTGTAGATCTCTCAAACCAATTTTTTATTTCAACTTTTTCAAGTTATATGCCTCTTTTAGGTCATTTTCCACCAACTTTGGTCAAGTCTCATTCCATACATTTCCAAACTTTCATGACTTCTTTTATAGACTTAAAATGGCATTTTGAGCAACTTTGATGTTGGGAAGTTTTTCATTTGAAGCTTCCTTGTATGAGTTTTAGGCATAGGCTAAGAATGACCTGTAATCCTCAGATGACCAAAATACCCTTTGCTTGCCAAGACCATAAGTAGAGTTCCACAAATCATATGGAGGCATACCATACCATTATAGAAATCTAAGACAATGAGGAACAATTCTTATGTTGACCAGAAATTCATTTGAAATCTCCTTGAGGGGTAAAAATAGCTTGGAAGTCAAGTCACTTTCACAGACAAAATTTCAGATACCTCAGATGACCTGTAACTTGCAAGGACCATAACTTGAGTTCTATAAATCTCCTTAGTGTCTTCCACCACTCAAATTAAAGGTCTTGAGATCCTCTACAAGTTCCATGTTGGCCACGGATCCATTTGAAGCTTTCATTTTGACTTATTGCTTGGAAATTTGACCTAAATTAGGGGATTTTACACAGAAACCCTAATTTAGAAACTCCTCTTCTCCTTGATTTCTCTTGATTTATTCCTAGCATAACAACATATCCTTATTCTTCATGTCAAATGATGAACCCCACATCTCTTCAATAGACCTTAATGCCTTTCAATCAATCAATTGACCTAGGGTTGACCCAGGGTTAACCTAGATGAAACCCTAGTTGACTGTCTTCAACTGCAATACTTATGACTACACTAATGACTTGTCTCCTTCTCCAAAATGACTTTCTAAGTCTCCCATGATGCCCACATACTCTCCATGCTCAGCCCACAACTCACAATTTACTTGTTGATCCTCAGAGACCCTCAGATAGGAGATGGATGCACTTGCTTGATCCATTGACTTGATAGCTTCCAAATTCTTTTCTGATGACTTGAATGAAATTGAATCAGGATAATAACCTCTTGATAGGCCTCTAGAGATGAGAATAATGATTGGTCCCCTGTTGGATGACTTGCTATGCTTATGCTATGCAGATGATTAGATTATGCACATGACTCTATATGCAAATGCTAATGATATTGAAACATAAACCAAGTGAATAAGGTTGAGCAAATTTTAGGGTGCAACAGCTGCCCCTATTCAAACGACTTGGACCCGATTGGGTGAAGAGCCCGGAGCCTTCAGACATTCGCGGTACGAGGCGGTTGAATACTAAGAACCCAGAAATTTGCCAACCGCAGAAATAACTGCGCTCCTGCTTGGGGAACGACATTGGTCAACTGGATCTGACTGTTACCGCAATCCACTGATCTCGTGCGACCGTGCTGGGGATTCTTCTCATCATCCTGAAAAAGATGGAATCATCGGAAACTTCGTCCACGTTAGGACTCCAATTGTTGTCAACACGGAAAAACTCGGCGACTTCGCTGGGGATGGCTCGTCTGCCTTCTCGTCAGAAATAAATCGTCCACGTTAGGAATAAAATCTTGTCCACGTTAGGAATAACATCGTCCACGTTAGGACTCACCCTTCCACGTAAGGAATAACATCGTCCACGTTAGGACTCACCCTTCCACGTAAGGAATAACCGTTCCACGTTAGGAATAACACCGTCCACGTTAGGAATAACTCTTTCTTTGCTTTGTCAAACTCTTCCACGTAAGGAATACGTCCTCTTTTGCTTTGTCCACATAAGGACTCTTTCTTTTTCCACGTTAGGAATCACAAATTTTCCACGTAAGGAACCCCAATCTTTCCACGTAAGGAATACAACTTAATAGGTCCACGTCAGGACTCCAATCCTTCCACGTGAGGAATACTATATCAATCTTTCTTTCCATGTTAGGAACGTCATCTTTCCACGTAAGGAACACCTCTTTTCCACGTTAGGAATGCAACTTTCTTTCCACGTAAGGAATACATCATCCACGTTAGGACCCGCCTTTCCACGTTAGGAACACAATCTCTTTTCCACGTAAGGAATCGTTTTCTCTTTCCACGTAAGGAATCTCAATCTCTTCACGTAAGGAACTGAGATTTCTCTTTCTCTTCCACGTAAGGAGCACGCTTTCTTTCCACGTTAGGAATACTTCTTCTTTCCACGTAAGGAATACCATTTTTCCACGTAAGGAATAACTTGTCCGCGTTAGGAATAACACTTCCACGTTAGGAATAACACTTCCACGTTAGGAATAACACTTCCACGTTAGGAATAACAATTCCTCTTCCACGTAAGGAATAAGACTTTGTCTGGATCTGTCCGCGTTAGGACTAAACTCTTCCACGTTAGGAATGCACTTGTTTCCCCGTAAGGAATCCATCTCGATATGTCCGCGTAAGGACTCAATCTTTCCACGTAAGGAATACCAACTTCTTTCCACGTAAGGAATCTCACTTTTCCACGTTAGGAATCACCATTTTTCCACGTAAGGAATAACTTGTCCACGTTAGGAATCACAACTGCTCCACGTAAGGAATCAACTTTTTCTTTCCACGTAAGGAATCAACTTCTATCCACGTAAGGAATAAATCTTTCCACGTAAGGAATCATATTTTGATATGTCCACGTAAGGACTCATCTCTTTCCACGTAAGGAATACAATCTTCTTTGATCTGTCCGCGTAAGGACTCCAATTCTTTCCACGTAAGGAATCAATCTTGCTATGTCCGCGTAAGGACTCAATCTTTCCACGTAAGGAATAAATTCGTCTTTCCACGTAAGGAATCTCCATCTTTCCACGTAAGGAATCTCCAACTTTTTCCACGTAAGG
Source organism: Lathyrus sativus (assembly GCA_963859935.3). NCBI lineage: Eukaryota > Viridiplantae > Streptophyta > Magnoliopsida > Fabales > Fabaceae > Lathyrus > Lathyrus sativus. The sequence goes on along the minus strand of OZ012735.1, from coordinate 186,615,258 downwards.
AAACTATTTTTCTTCCACGTAAGGAATGCTCTCTTTTTCCACGTAAGGAATACAACCTTCTTTCCACGTTAGGAAACAATTTTATCTTTCCACGTAAGGAATACATCATCCACGTTAGGACCCATCTTTCCACGTAAGGAATAACTTGTCCGTGTTAGGACCACATCGTCCACGTTAGGACCCACCTTTCCACGTTAGGAATAACTCTCTTCTTGATTTGTCCACGTAAGGAATAACTTGTCCGCGTTAGGACCACATCGTCCACGTTAGGACCCACCTTTCCACGTTAGGAATAACTCTCTTCTTGATTTGTCCACGTAAGGAATAACTTGTCCGCGTTAGGACTACATCGTCCACGTTAGGACCCACCTTTCCACGTTAGGAAACCACTTCTTTTCCACGTTAGGAATCTCATCTTTGATCTATCCACGTCAGGACTAAACTTTTCCACGTAAGGAAATACAATCTTTTTTCCACGTAAGGAATACCTTTTGATATGTCCACGTAAGGACTCCAATCTTTCCACGTAAGGAATCATCATCTTTCCACGTAAGGAATCCAACTTCTTTCTGATTTGTCCACGTAAGGACTAAACTTTTCCACGTAAGGAAACAACTTCTCTTTCCACGTAAGGAATAGACCTGTCCACGTCAGGACTCACGTTTCGTCTTGATTTGTCCACGTAAAGACTCCCCTCTTGACTTGCTGAGGAAATAAAATTCGTCCACGTCAGGACTCACTTCTTCATTGGTCCCAACCCACAAACTTAGCACTGACGTGACAGCGACTTTGAGGCGGACTCTACTGGGGATATCTGGAAACCAAACTACCGGATGCCTGTTCTGATGACCGGAGGCAACTTCTGAAATTCTGATTCATGAAACCCCTTGATGACAAATAACGCTGCTTGGGAATAAAGAGAAACTTATCCTGGTAACTCTGTGGGGAATACTGCCGAACTGACATTATCATTGGATGTCTCATGCCGAGATCTTGAATGCTTGGTAGTTCATTTGAGCAAGTGCTCTCTCCACCTGCCGAGATACAGAAACCTCTTCAGCAAAATAAATGTTGAAGATAAGGCCAACTCCGCTGGGGATAGCCAGGTGCTACAGAATTAGTCCAGCAAAATAAATGCTGGAAAAGTGAAGTCAACCCTGTTGGGAAATTGGGAACTTAACCAAGCACCTTGTTGAAGTAACATCCTGCTGGGGAATATAACTCTGCTGGGGAATAGCAGATGCGCCCAGTATGATTGGACTTCTGCTGGAGAGTGAGCAGGTATCCCACGGTATCCTGACAAAATAAACGCCTGGATGCACAACCAACTCTGTGGGGATGGTCTTAATCTTCGAGTTCTACCGGGAGGAAAGAACACTTGCTGAAAGGAGAGAACTCCGCTTCGGGGATACTAACATGCCCCAGTTTGTATTTTTGCTTAGCTTGCCCCTGAATCTGCAACAATTTTGGAATGGACCCTACAGTCTTTGTATCCTGACAACCAGACATGGACTGCTTCTACATTTCGGACCTCGCAGGGGTGCTTTGTCAAAAGTAGCTTTCGTGCTCTTAGGGTGACCTATCTTGGTCTGGTAATGGTTTTGCCCCTGATTGATCGATTCGTGGAACAATGCCCATAGCTATGAGAGATTTGCCAAATCTTGACCTGACTGCCCCAGATTTACTGATTCTAGGATGACTGACTCTACCTGAATTAATCAGTATAGCTTGCCCCAGTTCACGAAACATTTGGGCATTCTGCATTTTATCCCGATCATACCTTCCACTGTAGGAATCTTTCCTGTCGGCATGCGCTTACTCGCAAGTAACACAAGTTGTTCTGCATAAAAGATATATTAAACACAATGCATATGACAGTTTCAAAAATCCAAGTCTGTTCACTGAAAAAATTTTGTGACATGTAATGAATCAATTATCAAAATGTCAATATGAAAGTTGGTAGGAGGAACCCTTTTAGGAGTCAGAATCGACGAGATCTTTACTGACGTATGCTCTTGACCAAAACCTATTTCAATTAGGACTTTTTCGGGTTGTAACGTGGTCAGGTTCACGGTTAACAAGGAAAGATATAGGCTCAAAATTTATTTCGACCCACCCATTCTTCGTGATGTTCTCCAATCCTATGTTCAGCTAATCTGACTTCAGCGTTCACCTGTTAGAGGTGGAATGATAGGAGTGATGGTTCAGGATACCACACATTTTTGTTTTTGAGTGACAGTCATTTGCTTTTCGTCTTTGGGTACCCATAGTCACACGACTTTGTCGTTTTCGAGGATTTTTCCTTTTCTTTGGCAATCCTTTCCGTCTTTTGTTTTTTTCGTTTTTTCATTCCCTAACTTTTGCCTGGACTGAGTATCTTTTGAGATTCTTTTGATTTTCCATTCCAGCGGGATGCCCCTATTTTTGCCTAAGTCATTTGTTTTCAAGTTTTGACTTAGCGGGCTTTTGATTCTTTTTCGCTTTTCGTTTTTTTCCTCTTTTGAACAAGCCGTGGGACACTGGTTTGTCTGACTTTTTGTGGAACAATGTGACTGTTTCACTCTTTGTCGGCAAGGTTTAGCCATTGTGGTTCTTTAGGCACGACCTATACAAGTGTGATTTATCCTCAACCGGACACTCTTTTCATGATTCGAACACTTGGTCGAACTAACTGACACCTACCCTGCCCCGGGTTAAGATTTAGGGTTTTTTCATTTTCAAAAAGGAACTCCTACTACTGGCTCGAAAGGGGTTATCAAGGGATTATCTTCCTTATATCTCCTGTGTTTATGGATTGAAACAATGCCTGTATTTCATCAACAAGTTTTTTATCCAAAAGCATACAATCGGAATATTATTCGTCATCTGTTTTCGTCATCCTCCCCAGATTCCTGCTAAAACAAGCATTAAGCATTAAAGAAAAACAAAGAGTGAACACTACTGGATTAATTCAAAACATGCATATTCATTTCGTTCATCAATATCAATTGAAAAAACAACAAGTTTTAAGAGCGAAATTTGCAATTATACAGAAAAGAAACTACAAATGTGACGACATGAACAAGATAACATGAAAAATGTCGGTGTCTCAGAACTGGACTTTCTGCACTTTGACTTATTGGCGAGTCAGCCATCCTCAGAAGCTATCATCAGGGGTAGTCTACTGCTGTCTCGATCTTCTCTCAACGGCCCGATCAAATCTGGGAAACTTTTTCATCATCCCGGCTTTCGCTTGTCTATGGCCTTGCACCACCTTGGGGACCCTATCAGAGAAGTTAATAACCCTGCTGTCGATTAAATCTTGGACGTTATGCTTGAACGCGTGGCAACCTTCAATATCATGTCCGGGAGCCCCGGAGTGGAATTCACAGTGCCTGCTTGCATCATAGCCATCCGGCAGAATGCCTGTTATTGGCGCCAGAGTTCTTTTCTCCACCAAGTTCAATCTTAGTAGTGTCTGTAACAAATCTGCGTACGTTGAGGGAGGCTTTTCAAACACCCTCCTTGGCTTCTTTCCCCGCATTCTTTGCTGAGTCGTATACTGGCATCTAGTATGCTGCTGGCTTTGCTCGGAAGATTCCTTAGGCTCACGCGTTGTCATCCTTAAGTTCAACCCTGGCATCGGCAACTGTTGTGGACATGGGGACTTAGCTTCCAGTGGCTCTGGGATATATCTTGATTCGTCTGCAACCTCTGGTGGAGAAATGGGAATGTCAGTCCTTGAAACTTTTATGCCCCCTGGTACAAACTCAATTATTTTCTCATCCAGCAAATCTTGAAGCTTATGCTTAAAAGCTTTGCAGTTTGCAATGTTATGCCCCGGTGCTCCGGAGTGGAAGGCACAATGGGCGTTCAAGTCATAGTCTGGTGGCGGCTGCCCTGTCAGTGGAACCAAAATGCGGGGCTCAACCAGTTGAAGTTGGAACAAGAGTTGCACCAGCTGATCATAATCCACAGGGATCTCATCAAATACTCTGTTAGAAGACCTCATCCTCTTACCACACCTTCTTGAGTTATCCTGAAAGATCAATTGCGACTGCTGACGAGGAGAATCCTGAGCTTCGAATCGTGGAGAGGGTCTCTTACGCCTATCATGCGTGGGTAACGGTTCTTCAGACCCCTGAGGAGCAAACAAGCCAGCCGCGTCTTCCGACATTTGCCCTCCTTCTCTCCTGAGTACGTTCCTTAATACTTCAGCCATCAACCCCATCTGTGCCTTCAATCGGCAATTCTCTTCTTCTAGCGTCTCTTGATTCGAGCGCAACACTTGCATATCTTCCATGAACTGCCCCAGCTGGCCTCGAACATCCGTTAATTCTGCTTGAACCTGCTTGATGGCTATCCCCACAAGTTGGCGTATGCGGCCTGGGAGAGAACCATGATTCTCTAGCTGAGCAAAGTCGGCAGCCCTATCATTAGCCCGTGCAATCAGAGGCTGCACCATATTTTGCAACTGTTTCTGACTCTCGGCCATGGCTTCCATTACCTGTATGAGCCTCATTATATTGTCGTGCACCTCTTGCATCTCAGTCGGATCCTGACTCATGACTCCCTTGCTGCCGCTTCTGGTTGAACGCCAGGGAATTCTTCGGTCGCTGGTCTTGGAGGACCTGTCAGATGCAGGAGATGAGATACAGTTTGATAATTACCTGTAATGCACTATGAATATGAATGCAATGCAATGTGTGTGTCTGTGCATTAGGGAAATTCATTCCCCGATTCTAGTGTGAAGGTGCCGGTGCAGTGACAATGCTAGCAATACAAAGATCGGAGTTGGATCACAGAAAGCCTCATATATTGCAGAGAAACCAATAAGCCCGGAATACAATATCACTGAGTACAGAGAAAGGCATGACCTCAACCAACAATCCTGGTGATGGTCAGCACTGTGCAAATAAAGCATACAAGTCAATACAAGAAATGATCAAGTACTCCCATAAGCCTGATACTCTTCTATCAACTTCTTGGTCTCTGGATGACCTGGTCGAGTAAGCAGCCCTTCAACAAGTTGGTTTCTTCGTTTGAGCACACGTTGTATGTCTCCGGCAGTCTCCTCCCATGCCCCTTCTCCGAAGCGATCTTCTAACTTCCGCTTCTAAGATATGGCTTCATTCCTGCCTTCAATAGCCTTGTTCAACGCCTTCTAGAGACTATACCTGGACATCACTTCTTCTTCGCACTTATTGATGCTGGACTTCAACTGTTCTTCGAGGTCGGAGATTTGCTGCTTCAACTTATCTTCCCTCTTCTTATTGTTGGTGAGTGTGGCATTCCAGGTCTTATTGCAAGAAGAGATCTCTCGGTGAGCGATGTCAAGTGCTTTCTTTTTGGATTCAAGCATGTCATGGGAGCTTCTGAACTCTTGCCCCAGACGTTCGCGCTTCTTCCTCTCCTCAGTCAACTCAGCCCCTAATCTGCTCATTAGCTCAATCTGCTGTTGGAAAGCATGCACAACCTTGTTTTTCTCGCTGCGTATCTGGGCTAGCTCCTGCTCTAACCCTTCGTTGATCTTCATCAAGGCTTCTTTTTCTTTCACAACTTGTTCGTAGGCTTCCCGAGAAACAGTAGTCGGCTCTGCTACCGGAATAGGAACAAGGACTGGTGCATCTGGAAATGGCATCCGCAACTGACTTGCTCTCTCTTGAATCCAAACTCTATAAGGTGCATAGGCCTAACAGTCATTTTTCCCTAACAGCGGCTTCCCTCTTTGGTTAATACGCGTCCAGGCATACTGCAGCTTGGCCAATAACTCCCCCTTCAAATCTCCGGTGAAAGTACAGAGATTCATGTACTTCCTCCTCCTTTGGCGGGTTCTTCAGCGCATATCCGAACTGACGGACGAACAGAGAAGGGTTGTAATTGATACACCCCTTTCTTCCTATCAACGGAACATTAGGGTACCCAGAACAACTGAATATAAGCTCAGATCCTAGCAGGTCTCGATCAAACCACTCAACATCTTCGGAAGATAGCCTCATCAGGCGCTCTGACCAGCTAGCTGTGGTTGCACTCTTCACAAAAGATCCCTTCATGGGAAGGTGGCTTTTAAACCACATATCCAGCAATGGTACACAGAAATGAACATTCTTTCCTCTTCCCTTCTCATTCTTGTAATGCAGTGAGTGGTAGAAATCTCCGAGCAAGGTCGGTACAGGATTACTAGTGGCAAACAAGTAGAAGGCATCGAAGTCCACAAAATCCGGTACATTGGGAAACAATATTATGCCGTAAATGCACAGAGCCAGCACAACATTGAAGGCAATCCAGCACCCGCTCTTAGCGTACTCCTGGGCTTTACCAATCAAGAACTGGAGCGAGAAGCCTGGCACTCCACGGGAAACAGTAGTCAACAGTTCAGAAGCATCCACATGCAAAGCTTTTGCCAAGTCTTCCGGCTTGGGCTTAATGCCAGAATGAATGAATGGAACCTGGTTCTGCACGGGTAACTCAGTAAACTCCACATACTCCTCAATGGTAGGCCCCATAATGAAATCAGCAAACGTAAAACATCTCAATGCGGGATCATAGAATTGCATCAAAGCGTACAGCCCATCTAGCTCTGTCTCCGTGGGTTTGCGCACCAATCTCAATAGTCTTCCGTAGCTCATTCTGAAGCTCCTACGAACATCCTCATCAGCCAGAGAGATCAACCCAAGCAGGGGAACAACATCAGGAGTAGGCAATTTGTAAGCAACTGTCCTTCTTAAGCTGGCCATGACCAATCACTCAGAAATCCGGACACTAGAACTAGGGAAATGCAAATGCACCTGCAGCACAGACACACGTTAGTAGGATGCAATGATGATGAGTATGCAAACAAATGCAATGCAAGTAACATGCAACGGGGACCAACTGCCGTAGCTGAATAGCCTGAACCATATCAAGAAGTCTTAGATAGATTCTCTAGAAGGCCTCAACCCCTGGTCTCAGATAGACCTAAAACAAGGCTCCAACAACGGTCTCTGACAGACCTCAAACCATAACTCCTACTGGTCTCTGGTAGACCTCAAATCACATCTCCAGCTGGTCTCTGACAGACCTCAGAACACATCTCCAAATGGTCTCTGACAGACCTCATAACTCTCCATAAATACCCAGGATCTCTGATCAAGAAATAACCGGTATCTGAAGGTCTAGTTACCTGCATAGCCCCAAACCCTCTCACAGGTGGATGTCCTAGTAACTGACAAAGGTATGGCATCCTATGCGGTCGTCGGCGTCACAGACTTTCAGGGTTGATGATACGATTCCCAGAAGGAGTGGCATCATCAAATCCTGAAGAGGCCTCACTTAGCCAACTTCCAAATGATCGGTCCCCAGAGTCGACAATTCAACTAACCAGCGACCCACGCCAACCAAAGGAAGGGGCAGGAGGCCAACCAGAGGAACCTCGTCTGAGTGTAGATTTCACGGGACACCAAGGCAAGCAAAGCAAGCGGGCGCCAACTAATCTCTACTCTAATTCTAGGTGCACTCAAGCCCAGGTCCGACTTCTCACTCAGTATCAGAACACCCGTCACACCCCAATACAGCAATAATGATCAGTATATATATAACGCTGAAAATAAAGGTCAGAAATATAAATCCATACAAAATCCTCGACGGGAAAACAAGCGTTAGGATTGACTCTCTTAAGGGACGTTGGATCCCAAATGCATAAGAACTATCGCAGTCCTTAGCAGCCAGGGGAGTTGAAATCCCCAGCAGAGTCGCCAGCTGTCGCTACTGCGAAAATCGGCGCCGGCTGAACAGAAGAGTCGCCACCGTGCGTTATTTATCCCACGGGAGGGAAAGGAAACGCTCAGAGTAAACCTCGCACAACAAGGGAAAAGGTATGGTCGTCGCAACCAAAACCTGGATTCGGGAGTCGGTTACGCAAGGGGAAGGTATTAACACCCCTCACGTCCGTCGTACTCGACGGGATCCACGCTTGTTTTCGGGTATGGATTGTTATTCTATCTACTCTAAGGGTTAAGGGTTAAAAAGAAAAGAAAATGAAAATAAAATGACTCGGCAAAGTATCGCACTTTATGCCTACGTATTCCCGGCTGGAACGAGAAATCAGAGTCAACGTAGTTCGCCTACCTACGGGAAAGGAGGGGAAGGTTGCTCTCTAGGATATCACATCCTATGCCTACGTACTTCCACACTGCATGGAAGATCAGAGCAAACGTAGTTCGGGCCACGTACGACACAAGCTTGTCTTGGTTGATTTTATTCCTTCTGAAAAAGGTTTTTTCTGATTACTGGTCCAAGCGGACAAAAATGACGTCTTGATGAGTTCACATTCTTTTACGGTAGAAGTGTCTTTTATTGCGTTTGAAATCTTTATTGTGTTTTCTGTTTGTTTTGAGAAAGAAGAGATAAAACTCTAACCTACGGTTGCGAAGGAAATCAAACTAACCTAATGTCATCATGCATGGGTTAAGACCTAATGTCTATCATGCTCCTCTCTTGCACAGAGAGAAACAGAGATCCTAAGGGAATAGACGGAAACAGAAACAATATCAGATATATACAGTAAAGCAGTAAAATGCATGAATGCAACAATACAAGCGAGGCAAGGGAGTCCCACTCAACCTCGAACCTAGAAAACAATAGGCAAAAGTGAACAGGATTCACTTTCAACCCAACAGGTTAAACAACAAACAATACAGTCAGGAAAACCAGTCAATACATCAGAAATGAAATACAGCAAAAATAAACAGCCACAGCAGCTCTGAACCACATCAGTTCTTCAAGTCATCTCCAATCAGCTACAAGCTTCAGCCAGCCTCAATCTCCATCTCCACAGCTTTCCAGCAAGGTCTTGATCATCAATCTTCAGTCTACAATGGCTTTTCTTCAAGTCCTATCCTCCAAGCTGAGGGATCAATCACAAGAGTGAATTGGGTGTTAAGCAATTAGTTGACTACCAAGGGTGGCAAACCAACTGCTACTAACACATAAGATATTTTCTCTCAAGAGTTCTATCCCTTAGACAGTAGCACCAAGCCTTCCAAGGGAAGGGGGTGAGTGTCTTAGAGAGACTCTGTATCACAGAGAGGAATGGAGGCAGTCAAAACCTTCCATGTTTGAGAATCAAGCTTTCTAATCTAGAGCTCTGCCTAGCTCCTAAACCCTAATCTCCTCAATAGCTGCTAGCAGGAATCTCCTCATCAACTCTGGAAGTTGGTCTTCAAGCTCTGGATCTCCAATGGCTTCAACATCACAAGTCTTCAGCTCCCCCAATCCCCAGACAATCCCAATACCCACACAGACAAATCAATAATCCCCAGAGGGCACACCACACCAATCAATCAAATATAGCAGTACATACTAATAGCAGTAGGGGAATCCTAGTGATTTCTAAGGGGATCTATCCTATACCCATAACCCCTATAGTCCATACCCCAAAAATCAAATGAAAATTTCCTAAAAGAATTAAACTATCTCATCTAAGTTGATTTAAAACCCTAATTTTTGTTCATGTTATTCACACTTACACTAATCACCTAAAATTAATTCCTAAAAATATGAACTAAATTGTATGTACAAGCTAACAATGTCTATTAATCAACCTAAAAAGAATGGACAAAAAATATTAAAGCAACTATTAGAACAAAATTTATCAAAATCATGTATGAAATGAAACACCTAAAATAGGCATTTATTTGGAAAATATGGAAAAATATCAAATAAAAAATAAAATGCAATTTTTATTTTTTATAATTTTCTAGACAGAATTATTGACCTATAGAAAAAACAAGAATCAAAAAATATTAATTTTTCATTTTTATATGATTTTTTAAAGATGCAAAAATATTAAAGGAAATTAAAATACACAAAAATGGAAATTAAATGGGAGGGGTGAGAATAGCATCTGCGCCCTAGTTGTTTTTATTAAGTGGGCCAGATCAGGGGGTGCGAATAGAACAAGGCGTAAGGCCCAGCGCGCTTCAGAAATGAATTGAAAAAAAATGCCAGAAAAATACTAAGCCTTCGGTGCCAATAGCAATACAAACATGCTAAAATCATTGGGCCTATCCAAAGGGGGATGTGGATAGCAAGGGTATCATGAGCCCAGAGTGGTACAATTAGTGAAACGCAGCGTTTCACATTAGGTCTTTCCCTCCGTTATTCAACTTCAAATACCAACCGTTGGATGAGATGAAAAAGTCACAAAAGTGGAATGATCGAGCGGCCACGGGTCATCGTCCCAAAGATGTCTAGGGTTTTGCAGAATTTCATGAATACGATACCTTCATGCCCAGACTTTCCATCCTCTGGTTTTTCCTCGTTTCTCCATGAAAACAAAAAATATAAACACCAAAATTGCTCCCCTCCTCATGCTCTATACAGCCATGGTGTTAGATTTTGCTAAAACTTCTCCAATAGCCAAACCCGATAGCTATAAGTTTAGGGCACCACTGATTTTCACTGATACGTATGCTAAAGATTCTTGATAAAACCTATACTAATGCGTTCTATAGCTCATGGTGATTATCCTAAACCTAATCTCCAGTATCATAGCATTTTAACATGTGAGTTCTTGATCACTAACCAGAAACTGCCATGGAAACAACCTTCAAGAACAACCCTTAAACTACTCATGAATCATCCCCTAATGGTCTCTATCACATCTATCCTAACCATTCCATCTAATACCACCTAGAAGAAGAGATATAGATTGAAATGCATACCTTGCAATGTTGATGAAACAGTGGTGGAATTGTACACTTCAAGACTTGTTAACTTCCAATATTGATCTCCAATGGATGCTGATTCTTCTGTTTGCAATGGTTGTGGCTCAAACTTATTGAATCACCTTATCCTCTTCTTCATGCAAGTTGGAGTGAAAACTTGGATCACACAAACCAGCCACGAGTTTCTCTCAATTTTCTTTGCCAATTACTCTATGATAATGGTGGATGATGATGATAACAGAAATTGAGATGATTGATGAAGTTTCAATGGAGTTTGAAGAGAAAATGCAAATGGGAGTGAAGGAATCAAAGTAGTGTTTTCAAGCTCAAAGAATCACCAACCAATGCACAAATGGCTTCATTTCCTTATATAGGTGAGGATTAACAGAATGAGAAGCTTCTAGATTGGTCCTAGAGGGATCTAGAAACTTGTGGAAATTTCATGAACTTATCCTTTGATGGTATTTTGAATCATCTCATATCATGCTTGCCCCTTTTGTAAACTTGTGTCAAAATATCCTTTCATGAGATATTAGGAGTGTATGTATGAAAAACCAAGCTTTTCCTTGCCTTGTGTTAAGTTTTACCAAGTTGCCTTATGATGCAAGAAACAAATTTACAAAGGAAGTCCAATTTTTAAGCCTAATCTCAAAAATGTGGCTGAACCAATGTCTCTAAAATGATGTTGGGAATCAATTTGGTATATTGGATGACCCATATTGGATTTGTAGATCTCTCAAACCAATTTTTTATTTCAACTTTTTCAAGTTATATGCCTCTTTTAGGTCATTTTCCACCAACTTTGGTCAAGTCTCATTCCATACATTTCCAAACTTTCATGACTTCTTTTATAGACTTAAAATGGCATTTTGAGCAACTTTGATGTTGGGAAGTTTTTCATTTGAAGCTTCCTTGTATGAGTTTTAGGCATAGGCTAAGAATGACCTGTAATCCTCAGATGACCAAAATACCCTTTTCTTGCCAAGACCATAAGTAGAGTTCCACAAATCATATGGAGGCATACCATACCATTATAGAAATCTAAGACAATGAGGAACAATTCTTATGTTGACCAGAAATTCATTTGAAATCTCCTTGAGGGGTAAAAATAGCTTGGAAGTCAAGTCACTTTCACAGACAAAATTTCAGATACCTCAGATGACCTGTAACTTGCAAGGACCATAACTTGAGTTCTATAAATCTCCTTAGTGTCTTCCACCACTCAAATTAAAGGTCTTGAGATCCTCTACAAGTTCCATGTTGGCCACGGATCCATTTGAAGCTTTCATTTTGACTTATTGCTTGGAAATTTGACCTAAATTAGGGGATTTTACACAGAAACCCTAATTTAGAAACTCCTCTTCTCCTTGATTTCTCTTGATTTATTCCTAGCATAACAACATATCCTTATTCTTCATGTCAAATGATGAACCCCACATCTCTTCAATAGACCTTAATGCCTTTCAATCAATCAATTGACCTAGGGTTGACCCAGGGTTAACCTAGATGAAACCCTAGTTGACTGTCTTCAACTGCAATACTTATGACTACACTAATGACTTGTCTCCTTCTCCAAAATGACTTTCTAAGTCTCCCATGATGCCCACATACTCTCCATGCTCAGCCCACAACTCACAATTTACTTGTTGATCCTCAGAGACCCTCAGATAGGAGATGGATGCACTTGCTTGATCCATTGACTTGATAGCTTCCAAATTCTTTTCTGATGACTTGAATGAAATTGAATCAGGATAATAACCTCTTGATAGGCCTCTAGAGATGAGAATAATGATTGGTCCCCTGTTGGATGACTTGCTATGCTTATGCTATGCAGATGATTAGATTATGCACATGACTCTATATGCAAATGCTAATGATATTGAAACATAAACCAAGTGAATAAGGTTGAGCAAATTTTAGGGTGCAACACCGCTGAAGTTCAAAGCACCCACGTTCGACAAGTATAAGGGGGACACTTGCCCTAAGGTGTATGTCTGCTCTTATTACAGAAGGATGTCTGCGTATTCGGATGACGAAAGGATGCTTATGCATTTCTTTCAAGACAGCCTGTCAGGACCGTCACTCGAGTGGTACATGGGGTTGGAACCCGCTCAAATCAAAAACTGGAAGCAATTGGCAGATGCTTTCGTCCTGCATTATAAGTATAATAGTGATCTAGCACCGAACCGAGTTCAATTGCAAGGTTTGTCGCAGAAGAAAGAGGAAAGCTTTAAGGAGTATGCGCAAAGATGGCGCGATATGGCAGCAAGAGTACACCCTCCGTTGGCTGAAAGAGAAATGAATAGTATGTTCATTGGAACGTTCACGGGGATATATTACGAAAAGTTGTTTAATGTTTCGTTGAGCAGTTTTTCAGATTTGATTCTTATGGGTGAGATGGTCGAAGACAGTATTAAGGTTGGAAGATTCCATGCAGGTGAGGCTGCCCCCGCAGGAGGTACAAGAAAAGCATTCGGTGGTAGGCGTCAAGGTGATTCTAGTGCTGTGTTTGGCGGCAGGGGTCGGGGCAGAGGATGAATTCAATATGCCCAGCATCAACAGATCGCTAGTGTTACCATCCCTTTTCCACAACAACAACAACAACAACAGCCGCAGCAGCAACAACAAAGGCAACACCCCGCCCAACGCAGAATCCTAGAGGGAGAGCCCAGGCGAGTATTTGAAACGCCTCCTTCAACATACGCTGAACTGCTCCAAACACAGTTAGGGTTGAAGTTGGTCGAGAAAAGGACCATGGCACCGTTAACGGGCAATCCTCCGTTTGGTTATGATGCTGGTAAGCACTGTGATTTCCACTCCGGGGCACCCGGACATGATATTGAAGGCTGTCATGCGTTTAAACATAAAGTCCAAGACTTGTTGGATAGCAAAGCTATTAACTTTGGACAGGCAGGTCCAAATATAGTACAACAGCCTATGCCCAATCATGGGGCAAACGCCATCCTGACCGAGGAGAATTGGAATCTAGTAACGGATGTCAATGAGCTGAAGACACCGTTGGGTGAGATCAAAAGCAGGTTGTTAAAAGGGGGTGTATTCCCTGGGTGTGATGAATTTTGCTTGGATTGTTGGATACAGCCAAAGGGTTGTAATGAGTTGAAACAGGGCATTCAGGCTCTGATGAACGAAGGAACATTGCAGTTTGATAGAACCGCGGTTGAAAAGCCGGTGGAGGCATTGTGTCATGAACAGAACGATGTTGCGACGGTAACGATTCCAAGAAAAACAATAACAATAACGGCGCCCGCTAGGCGGCCGACAATCACTATTACTAAAGCAGGACCGATTCCTTTCGAGAATACCAAAGCAGTGCCATGGACTTACGGGTTGGAGGTCTATTGCGATGGTGAGAAAATTGAAGTCAATAAACAACCAGCTGGGGTTGTAGATAATGTTGTCGGAACAGGAGGTATGACCAGAAGTGGAAGAATCTTCACGTCGCCTGAGGTAGAGGCAGAAATATTGGCAAAGGGGAAGGCCAAGGTAGACGAGAGTGGCCCCTCGCAGATAAAGGAAAAGGAAACATCGCTTAAGGATGTGGAAGAGTTTATGAGGCTCATCCGTAAAAGTGATTACAAAATCGTGGAGCACCTCCAGCAAACGCCTTCAAAGATCTCCATATTATCGCAGCTATTATGTTCCGAGGCCCATCGGAACGCTTTGCTGAAGATCCTAGACACGTCGTTTGTACCCCAAGATGTTTCGGTTAATCAGTTAGAAGGGGTGATGGCGCATGTTAACGCAGGGCATAGTTTGGGCTTTACGGATTTTGATTTGACCCCGATGGGGAGAGAGCATAATATGGCGCTGCACGTCTCAGTTGAATGCAGGGGCACGGTCATGTCCCGTGTGTTGGTGGATACGGGGTCTTCCTTGAATGTGCTTCCGAAGAAAGCAATGATGAAGTTGGATGTCAGAGGGATTCTCTGCACGCCCAGTGACTTAGTGGTAAGGGAGTTCGATGGAACGAGGAGGTCAGTTTTCGGATCAATAACATTACCGTTGCAGGTGGGGCCGGAAATTTTTGAAACTGAATTCTATATAATGTACATCCAGCCAACGTATAGTTGCCTCCTTGGACGACCATGGATTCACGCTGCTGGGGCAGTCACATCCACGTTACACCAAAAATTGAAGTATATGGTGGAGGATAGTGTCGTCACTGTTTGTGGAGAAGAAGATATTCTGGTTAGCCATTTGTCGTCATTCAGATATGTGGAAGTCGACGGCGAAATTCATGAGACACCCTGTCAAGCATTTGAAGGGCTAAAGATTAAAGACAAAGCTCCAGTACCCAAGATATCAGATGTGGCAGTGTCATCGTACAAAGAGGCGCAGGCTCTGGTGCAGGCAGGCCAAACCAATGGCTGGGGTCAGGTGTTGGAGATTCCCGTGAAGAACGACAGGTTCGGGCTCGGATATCATCCTTCGTCATCAGCATCCTCTTCAGGAGCGCCCAAGTTCAGAGGGCCAATAACCATAACACAGAATGGAGTATGCTACGAGACTATCAATGCTGTTTCCGATTCCGAAGAAGGAGATAGCGACTGTGATATGGACGCATGGATCAAGCCAAGCGTGCCAGGACAAGGGCTTTGCAATTGGTCTATTCAGGAGACTGTTCCTGTGACAAATAAACAGTAATGATTTGTTTTCTTAATTGTTGAATAATCCTGTGTCCTGCCCGGGGCACGGTGATTTTGCTTAGGGCCATTCTGTTATGTACATTTCATTGTTTAATCATGAATAAAGGCGTTTTTTCATATACAAATATTGTGATCCTAGTTTTTCCTGTTTTTTTTTACAATAAAATGGCAACGTGGTTATTTGCTTTATACGCGTTTTGAAGCATTTAACCATTTCCTTTGCAGGATTACTATTTCAGATGACATCTATGAACCGCCTATGACTCGCTTCGACTTCGAGCACCCGGTATTTCAGGCTGAGGAAGAGATTGTCGAAGATAGCGAAGTACCAGAAGAGTTGACCTGGTTATTGAAACAAGAAGAAAGAATCATTCTGCCTCATGAGGAGGTCATCGAAATCGTCAATTTGGGGTCGGAAGGGGTTGAAAGGAACATCCGTATAGGGGCTGCGCTGCAAAGCGACGTCAAGCGAAGGTTGATTGAGATGCTCAAGGAGTACAGTGATATATTCGCTTGGTCGTACGAGGACATGCCGGGATTGGATACGGATATGGTTGTTCACCGTCTGCCATTAAAAGAAGAATGCCCGCCGATTAAGCAGAAACTCCGAAGAACTAGACCAGACATGGCTGTGAAGATTAAGGAGGAAGTTCAAAAACAGTGGGATGTTGGTTTCCTAGCTGTTACAAAATATCCCTCATGGGTCGCTAATATTGTGCCAGTGCCAAAGAAAGACGGTAAGGTGAGAATGTGCGTAGACTACCGTGATTTGAACAAAGCGAGCCCGAAAGATGATTTTCCACTTCCTCACATCGATGTGCTGGTTGATAACACTGCTCAATTCTCTGTATTCTCCTTCATGGATGGCTTCTCGGGCTATAACCATATCAAAATGGCGCCAGAAGACATGGAGAAGACTACTTTCATTACTCCCTGGGGAACATTTTGTTACAAAGTGATGCCCTTCGGATTGAAGAATGCTGGGGCAACATATCAACGTGCTATGACGACTCTCTTTCATGACATGATGCATAGAGAGATCGAGGTTTATGTTGATGATATGATTGCCAAATCCCAGACGGAGGAGGAGCATTTGGTTAATCTGCTGAAATTGTTTAAGAGGCTTAGGAAGTTCAGGCTGAGACTGAACCCTAACAAGTGCACCTTCGGGGTGAGATCGGGTAAACTGCTGGGGTTTATTGTGAGCGAAAAAGGAATAGAGGTTGATCCTGCGAAAATAAAAGCAATACAAGAAATGCCGACGCCTAGAACAGAAAAAGAAGTGCGTGGATTTTTAGGGAGGTTGAACTACATCGCCCGGTTCATCTCTCACTTAACTGCGACATGCGAGCCGTTACTCAAGCTGTTAAAAAAGGACCAGGTTGTGACCTGGAACGAAAATTGTCAAAAGGCGTTCGACAAAATAAAACAATATTTGCAGGAACCTCCTGTTTTGATACCCCCAGTGGCCGGGAGACCGTTGATTATGTTTTTGACAGATCTTGAGGAAAGTATGGGTTGTGTTCTCGGTCAACACGACGAGACTGGGCGCAAAGAGCATGCAATCTACTATTTGAGTAAGAAGTTTACTGACTGTGAGTCCAGATACTCAATGCTCGAGAAAACGTGTTGTGCGCTAGCCTGGGCCGCCAAACGTTTGAGGCAATACATGCTAAATCATACAACCCTGCTCATTTCAAAGATGGATCCTATAAAATACATGTTTGAGAAGCAGGCACTCTCCGGAAGAATTACCCGATGGCAGATGGTGTTAACCGAATACGATATTCAATATGTCTCACAAAAGACCATTAAAGGTAGCGTCTTGTCAGAGTACCTTGCGGAGCAGCCTGTTGAGGACTACCAATTGTCATACCCCAAATTTGTCCTACCTTTGTACAACTTTCATTCCGTACATTCACCCCCAGTTATTATTTACAGAATCCAAAAAATATGGTGCTTAAATTTGTGCTTTGTTTGAAGGTGTCTGGTCAGGGGTATAATTAATTGAGGATTGATGGTTTCGACCAAAATTTAGTCATACGGGAGTTTTGATAAAGTCAAAATCTGGGTGCGACTAATTCAAATGGTTGATTTGAGCTGACAGTTAGAATTGAGGCTGGTAAGTCAATGGATGTTTGCTTCGAGTTATTGGTACTTCAAGGAGTAGGATCATACAGAATTAATTCACTTTCATGAAAGTTGATGCAGAGTGTTGAGATCTATGTGACAAAACATTATAATATGGATGGACGTTTAATTCGTTATGTGAAGCTTGTTTGTTGGATGTCCAAGTGATATGCTTTTGTTTAAGTCTAGCCGAGAATCACAAACCAAGTTTGGAAAAGTGAAAACCATACGAGTTTGGCTACAAGGTATCATGGCTTACATATACCATTTGAGGTATAAGTAATTTCTTTGAAATCCAAATTCCAAGGTGTCTTGCAAAATTCAACGCATACAAATTAAATGGAGTTCATATTGGTGAGTTTATTTTATTCTAATAATTATTAGATGGCTCCACAACATTCCACCAAAGATAAAGGAGGCAAGTCATATAAAGCTAAAGATGCTAGGAGTTTTCGTACACTTCTATTACAAGGAAAAATGACAAGTTCAGTTTATGTAAAATTTCATTTCCAGCTCACATTAAAGCTTGTCTCGAAAATGGCCATACACCAGGTTATCCAAGTTGCTTCTTCAAACCGTGCATTCAGCAATACCAACCATGCTTACACTAGCATCCAAAGCAAAACCGCATTATTGCAATAATTTCTCAGCAGTACCACAATAATGAACCAAAAAAGGACAACATTATTAGCATGCTAGCAACAAATGATTGCATGATGTGTATTTTGCGGAAACCAAACGAGTCATCGACCAAGACCTCGATTAATTGGGCTTCAACCATTTCAACGATCTAACTGTTATCCTTTTTCACAAACAACTTTTCCTGCGAAAGGAACAGCTACACACCAAACCATTCTGTCCCAACCAAACTCCCACTAATACCACAACTTGCTGCGAAAAAAAATGAAAAGAGAACCATGAGGACCCCACCCCACCACATTCTGCTGCATCTGATGGAATACATAGCAGCATGCGACATCCACGCGTACCATTGGGTAAAGGCTTCAAAACGCAATGACTTGCAACATAACCTGCAATACGCCCATGATACCGTACGAAAGTTGTCCGTCCAACAGGCTGGCCTGCTACAAGTTCTGAGGCCCTGACCTGCAAAACAAAACTTTCAGCTAGCAAGTTGAAAACGAATTTCCGCCAAAAAACCTCATGTCGGACAAGAAAATCAATACCTCCAAGTCGAAGGCGGTACCTCACAACATTCTACCGAGGAAAAGATGGCAAAGCCCTCATAACATGTACAGCAAAACTAAGTACCTCCACATGACAACAATTCGCGACATGGCAATGTCTTCCACCATTCACCAGTGTATTAGCTGCAGCTCTACCCTTCAAGTGATCTTGCTCTCGCAAAAACCCGCCAGTACGCACTCGCAGCCGGTACGACCATGACCTGCGGCATCAAACCCCATATAACACAAGGTCGACAACGGCTTGTGTGTTGTGAAAAGAAAATTCAGCAGCACGTTGAGACTAGTACGAAAGAAGTCGTTCTTACCATAGCCATAACTCCAGCAGAGTAGGCTCCATGCACAGATCCTTGGTTGTCTAAGCTTACAGCTTCCTCGCCAAAGAATAAAGGTGCACGAAGCTTGTCGTACACATTCATTGATATTCCAACCAAATCATAAGAGTAACAACCAAGGGAGTTTGGATATGTTCCCCAATGTGACACAAGGTACTGAACCTGCATTGATAAAACATAACAAAATGTCAAGTTACTGCTGTTTAATGTGTACACACATGACATGAGAGAAGCCAAATGGTACAGAATAACTAATTGCATGAATGTGAGGAATCTCCATACTGCATGGAATAAGGATTCGGTTGACTTACTGGCTCACAAACATCAGGAAACATCTTCTTAAGCTGTAGCATTATAAAACCCGCAGTTGACTCGTCAGATAGTTTCTCAAGGTCGTAAGCAAACCAGCCAGTTGCCATGTAAACAAGAACTGGATGACCTGTTGCTTTATGGAGATTGAGAAAATAGCCACAGGCATATGAGGTAGGAGCAACAACACCAAGAAGTTCTACGTCAGGCCGAAACACTTTGTCAAATCTTAATGCAATTTTATTTCCATTGCCTACATCAAGATCTGAAATTGCAGAAATTTTCCAATCAGGAAGTCTTGGTTCAAACTCAATTAAGTTGGCTTTAAGGACTCCAATTGGAACAGTGATGATAGCAGCATCAGCAACAAAGTTCCTGCCATCCTCCAAGGCATACCTGTGGTACAGGCGTATATCATTGTCTTTTGCAAGAGCATTCATAACGGGATTATATCTTTGGAAAATGAGTCCATGACCACCAGAGAGAACATGTTCCTACAGTTAGAAACCACAGACATGTAAGCAATACTTCAGATTACCGGTGTTGATCACGAGTCAGAATTGTAAGAGAGCTTTCACTCACCCAACTCGATTCCAAATCAGCCGGCAGTTTGTAATGCGCAACCACTTGCGAAGGGGTCCTGCAACAAACAAGATGTGGAGGTAATTCGCAAAGCCATTAAGTTGTTACAGCTCTCACGTCGTGGCCACAACTTCACAACCGTAGTACCATTCATACATTAACCTGTCAAAGACCTTCGCAAAAATAAAACGGTCATCGCCCTGCAAATTGTCAGTGAATTTGCTCACAAAGCCATTCCCTGCACACACAAAAAAACAAGTCATAAACAAACCATTCACACCAACAAAGCCGCAACATTTTGTAATGTCGCACAAAGTCTAACAACTTGATTCTGCAGCACACCACATAACCTCATCTCAGCATAAATCCAAGCAGTAAAAAATCACAAACAAAGCAGTAAAAATTCAGGGTAAAATATCAGATTTTTTCAACCTAGGCAGACAGAAATCAGAGGTAAGGAAATAGGGTAGAGACACATTCACAAAAATGGCAAATACAGAGCAGTAGCAAGCAATTGCAGTACCACAATCCTAACACAAGAATGGGAATATGACAGATTAGTAGCAGACCAAACCTAAAACCTAAGGTGCATAGAATTTCAGAGCTTCAAGAGTTGGTCTGCTAAACCTAATTGGTTTCACTATAAAGGCTTCATTTTGGAGAGAAGGGGGGATTGGGTGAACAGTCGCCCTCTCTCACAACTCACCTTCATCCCAATAACCCGACCATCACCTCTCTATTCTTCAACTATCTCACATCTTCACCACTTCTTCAAACCAAAACCAAAAACCAACAATCATGTCTTCATCTTTATCGAACCCTTCACCCCTCAACCCTGAAGCTTCTTCTTCAACCACCTTTCTTCAACCTTCAGTTCATCATTAATCTTCAACTCACTCTTCACCATCAACCTCACTTAGCAGCCAAACCAAGATTCGGTAACACCATCTCAAAAAGAAACAACGAAACCTTTCATCAACTCTCCATTTAACTCAAAAAAAAAAAAACAACGAAAAAAAAATCAAACAGAGAAACATGACAACAGAACCTGCAAAATGACAGCCTCAACATCTTCATCTTCCTCGACTCATTCCCTCCAGCTCAAATCCGTTTCGACAAATCTCACCACACCCTGTTCATTCATCTCTTTTAACGTATCACCATCATAGAACCCCAAAAACAGCCAACAAAATCAAAAAACAGAACCCACAGATACTCTCTTGAAGTCTTGAAATCTTCTTCAAATTCCATGTTAATACCATAAAATAGCCGCCACCAACTTCCATAACCACAACCACCATCATTTCTTACAAACCCGCAAGCTTTCCGTTGAACGAACACGAGTCGTTCGTAAATTCCCCCCCTCGTACATCTTCAAACCAAATCATCAATCAATACATAGAAAATTTCAACCGAACCCCACCTCAATTCCAAATCAACCTTCAACAACCCATTAAACACCAGAACAAAGTGAAAGACGGAGAGATCGAGGAACCAAAGTAAGTTGTGAAAGGATCTAAAACGCGAAATTGGTTTTCAAAATCAGGGATTGACGTACTCGTCGTTGTTTTCAAAATCACGCCGTGTTTCTCCTCCTTGTTATTCCATTTACCAGATTCAAGAACGCAGCTCATTTTGGCATCTAAGGTGAAGGTGATTTGACAACGACGGTTGTTGAGATACCGTCATCTTTTGCTGGGTATTGTTTCTTTTTTCTCTTTGAATGGGCTTGATGAGCCCATCTTCCATGACACCCCCACGTTTCCATATGCCCCCCTGTTTTCTCATTTTTTAACTCTTTTTTTTTTAAAACTTATAAATTGTTTTTATGTGTATATGTTATTTTTATGGATATCATATATTATTATTAAATATTATACAGTTTATTGTATTTTATAAAATATATTTATACATTGTATTATATAGTTTTGTTTTATTTTGTAAATATATTATATACTTTTTTTATATTTCTTTTATTACCTCTTATATATTTCATTTAGAAGTTTTATTAACTTTTATTTGTATATAGTTTTAAGACCTTTTTCTTTTAGAAGTTGATTCCATTTCGCATTTGTTATTGGGCATTCTCCGCCGTTTGGGTCGATGACGATACCCCAAAGTTATTTTTCTGTCAAATTATTGATGAAAAATAACAAACCCGAGACCAACCTTTTTCAAACTTTTCATTTTCCATTTTTATCGTTTTTATCCATTTTATTCATATTATTCATATTATCATATTTATCTTACTATACATTCATGTTGCCATATTCATATACTCATATCTATTCATATTTATCCACCCATGATCGAAAATACATAATATATTATCGAAAGTCCTAAAAGCCAAACTGGTGGACTGTTGTATCATTGGTTATTTGCAGGTATCTTAATTTTAAGTCGTGCCCGACTTTGCTCAAGGCGTAGTTTAGGATACAAATGCACACACACGGCTTTCTCTTGGGCTACCTTACAATGAGACCCCTTTAGTTCATGCAATCCCGTGTAACTTACATGTACCCCTCTTCCATTCCGATGTATGTTTCGC
This sequence comes from Lathyrus sativus, assembly GCA_963859935.3. NCBI lineage: Eukaryota > Viridiplantae > Streptophyta > Magnoliopsida > Fabales > Fabaceae > Lathyrus > Lathyrus sativus. The sequence goes on along the minus strand of OZ012735.1, from coordinate 186,592,797 downwards.
ATTTCTTTGATTATCGGTTTATCTACTAGGAGCACACATAGGGACTAGAGCGGATCAAACTATTTTCAAACTAATTCTCGATTCATCATCGAGCCACTTTCAAATAACCTCGTAAGTCGAGTGCTCATACGCATTCGCCATCAAGCTATTACACAATTTTACCCTTGATGCGTAAGTCAAGTCGGTCTCTTTTTTTCTTCAAACCATTTCATTTCCAACACGCTTTGCACGCGATAATGAGTCAAACCCTTGATCCAACGTCAAGAGGATTTTCGAAACAAACTATCAATCAACTAACAACTATTCAATCATTTTCAAGGTGTAAAGAGTGGGTTCAAGTCTTTGAGCTTGCTTTTGATTGTTTGGATGCGAGTTATCTTATTCGTGTGTGAGCAATTGATGCTTTTAAATAACATTAACAACTTGACATCGTTCAAATATTTCCAACTCAAACAACTTTCTTTTTACGATGAAAAAGAGAGGGTTCCAAGTCTTTAGTTCGCTCTCCCGACTACTTGGGTCCGAGAAGCCTTTCTTAAGCTTCAAGTAGTCGTCATCCGATCAACCTCAACCATTCAAACAACCTTCTTTTTCGATGAAAAAGAGAGTGTTCCAAGTCTTTGGTTCACTTTCCCGATTACTTGGGTCCGAGAAGTATTTCTTTAGCTTCAAGTAATTGTCATCAATTCAACTTCACCCTTTCAAACACAACCTTATTCTTCAAGATGAAAAAGAGAGAGTTCCAAGTCTTTGGTTCACTCTCCCGATTACTTGGGTCCGAGAAGTCTTTCTTAAGCTTCAAGTAGTCGTCATCCATACCCACTTCAAAACCAATTCAAACCCGTTTCTTTCGTGGTCGTTACCACGAACTACGACTGCTCTGATTCTTCATTCATTCTTGAATGAAAGATACGTAGGCACAAGATTGCGATGATCTTGGCGAGCACAATCCCTTCCATCTCCTACTTCCCCCTATCCTTATCTGTAGTCGAACTACGACGCTCTGATTTCTCATTCTCGTCCGAATGAGCATACGTAGGCACAACGGCCCCAATCCTTGGCGAGCACCCTATTCTCTAACCATCCCATTTCCCCTTAGCGTCTTTAGCCTTTATAGTATCCTTTAGCTTTTAGTAGTGAGAAGACAAGATTAAGTTTAGCTAACATCCATCACAACTCGAATTAAGAGGTTCCCGTCGAGTACGACGGATGTGAGGGGTGCTAATACCTTCCCCTCGCGTAACCGACTCCCGAACCCAGGAACATTTGGTTGCGAAGGCCGTGTTCCTTCCGCGTTTATGAGGTTTTCTCGATATTTTCCTCTCACGTTCATTCGGGAAAAATAAAGTTCGGTGGCGACTCTGTCGAACCCCAATTTCCGCGCCTTTCGCACGAGGGTCGTATTTTCGAAATGGAATTTTCGAGGTGCGACAGGTGGCGACTCTGCTGGGGACTTTGCTCCATGCAAAAGAGAGTCGAGCCTATCTTAGTTTGAGTTGTTAGCTTTTTGTTTTTATTCTTGCTTATTTGTTTGTATCCTTATCTTAGTTACTTGTGCTTGAGGCATTATGGGGTTGTTCTGCTTATGGTTGCTTTGTGAGATGGCTCTACACCCGAGTCCGAGTATAACCCTAGGATTAGGATGGTGGTTGTGTAGTGGAGACTTGCGTGGAGTCTTTCACGTTAAGTTGAAGCGAAAACCCCGCTTGGAGTAGATTCCTTGGAGGTGTTGTTGTTGTGGTGAGTCTTTGCCATAACAATAACGTTTTCGAGTCTGAATCGTTGATCCCAAGGACCATTAACCATTTTATCCATGGTGGCTGGTAGTGTAATTCTTTGTGAATTAATACGAACGCCCCAATCAGATGAGATCCCTTGAACGTATTACTTTCTTACAGTAATATTTTCAACCTCGATCTATGACTCTGAGAACCTTTTCTAGAATCCGTGTGTCGATGGTTGTGTAGTTGATGCCTCCGAGAAGTCTTTCTCGCGTGGAAGATATGAGAACCTCACCTAGAGGAGATTCTATTGAGGATATTATCGTCGTGATGAGGCTTTGTCATGGATGTAATATCTTTGAAAGATGTCCATGACTCTAGGTACCTACCCATTTTAGAATCCTACCCGTAGGGGTTTCTTTGAGCAGTGACTGTGATCCTTGAACTGTTCACCCGACTTTTTCTCAGAATTGTTTGAACTTGTGATCCTGCGATCCTGGATCTTGCATCTTGCATTGCATATCATTCGCATTGCATCTCATTTGTTGTGCATCTTGCATTCTTCTTCCTTCAACAGTTTCTCATATTTCTCTTTCCTTCATATCCAGTAAATCAAGCTGAGTCCTCGACACCAGTACGCAACTAGAGCCAATACAAGACGAATGATGGAGCAGATTCAACAGGAGCAAGCTACCTTCAGGGAAGAGTTGGATTCTATGAAAAGAAAGATCGACCAAATCCTCGAAGCCATCCTCGCGGCCAGAAGAGAGGAAGAACAGCGTGAAGCCCCTGCTGTCGTCAACAACAATGGTCAAGGACAAGGGTCTACTGCCATCCCTTTGGTCCCAATTCCAAATCCTCATGGGATGCCGTTGAACTTCAATAACTCAGCTGAAGGGAACACTTCTCAGCCAATCCCAGCACCTGGAGTTACTGTTGGAGTTATCCCGCAGGCCCAGCCTACTGCTGTGCAAATCCCGGTTCCTCATATCGAAGATACTCTGATGGATCAGTATGACGACATTCAGAACTATCATGCTGCTATTCCCATCGCCAGTCCTGTTGCTGCTCAGGATTCTGAAGCCATGAAGATGTGCCGAGATCTAGCCGAGAAACTCCGAGCCATGGAGGGGCACAGTTCACATTCTTTCAGCGCTTTGGAATTATGCCTGGTGCCTGATGTTGTCATTCCTCCCAAGTTCAAAGTGCCGGAATTTTCGAAGTACAAAGGTCTTAGTTGCCCAAATATTCATCTGAAGATGTACTGTCGCAAGATGGCTGCCTATGCCAGAGACGAAAAGCTCATGATTCATTGCTTCCAAGACAGTTTGTTTGGGGCATCACTCGAATGGTATATGCAGCTGGAACGTAACAGTGTGCGCACTTGGGCCGAGCTAGCCGATGCATTTGTCAAGCAGTATAAGTACAACACCGATCTTGCTCCAAATCGTACTCAGCTTCAGAGTATGACTCAGAAGGACAATGAATCCTTCAAGGAGTACGCGCAACGATGGAGAGAGCTAGCCGCAAGGGTGCATCCACCTCTTGTTTACCGTGAACTGATCGACATCTTTATGGGTACATTGCAAGGCCAGTACTACGAAAAGCTGATCGGAAGTGTCTCCGCTGGATTTTCTGACTTGGTGATTGTTGGCGAGAGAATTGAAGAAGGGCTGAAAAGTGGAAAGATCCCAGGAGGTTCCAACAACCAGGCCAATGCCAAGAAGCCTTTCAATGGATACAAGAAGAAGGAGGGCGAAACAAATGCCATCTTTTCGCAGAAAGGGAAAGCTCCTGCTCATATACCTTATCAAGTCCCCTATTATCAGTATCCGTATGTTGCTGCTGCGCAATATGCTCCAATGCCTTATCAGCCGGCTGTTCAAGCAGTGCAAGCTCAGATGCCACGACAACAGGCTCCTCAGCAACAAGCCTACAACCAGCAAGGATATCAGTATCCTCCTCAGCAGCAACAGATACAAGCTACTCAGCAACGACAAGGTACTCGCCCACAGCGTCCGCAGAGAACATGGAGACCAGATAGAGTCTTTGATCGTCTACCAATGTCATATGCCAAAATTTTCGCTCAGTTGATGGAGAAGAAAGCTGTTGTTCCGAGAGATTTGGCTCCTCCAACTGTCATTCCTGCTGATTATGATGCAAATGCTCATTGTGAGTTTCATAAGGGCGCTCCAGGTCACACCATTGAGGACTGCAGGGCTTTCAAGCACATAATTCAAGACATGATCGACAAGGATGCTATCAACTTTAATGGGAAGTCTCCAAATATCATCAACAATCCGATGCCACCAGTCAACTAGTGCCAACATCAGATCGATTCCAGTCAAGTTCATTCCTCGAAGAAGGCCGTCATATTGCCATTTCATATTTCTCATTTCTTATGTTTTGTCTTTGCTTATTTAAGTATTGTATGCTTTGAACAATTGCCATTCGTATTTGGTTTTCATTAATGTATCGTTTATGCATGTTTTGAATTAGTTATGTCGTATTCACTCATTTTTCACTTATCACCGACACATTTATTCATTGTTGTTTAGCTTGATTTGAGGGAGGATGATGAAAATGAGATACCCATAATTGCAAATCGTATGCTTTCAGATAGAATTTCGTCAATGATGTACAAGCATTGCTTCAATTCCCCTAAACACTGGAGATATAAGGAGTTAATCCCTAGTAAACCACTTCGAGCCTAGAAGTAGCAGTTTCCTTCGGATATTCAAACCTTTACACTCATCCTGGGGCAGGGTAGTGTTCAGCTAATCCGCACTTGAATCCAGAAGACGGTTGCTCTTCAATGACCCATAATATGGCAGTCACAATCCTCCAACAAAATCAAAAAAATCAAAAGTCTGCTAAGTCAAACACCTTAGAGGGGACTTAGGTAAAATCAAGGCAATCCCGATGGATCTGACAAGCGAAGTCAATCCATGCAAAAGTTAGGGATCAAAAACAAAAGCAAAAGAGGACCCCGAAACCCTCAACAAAAACAGAATAATATTCAGTGTCCACCCAAGTCAAAAGGGGCACTGACATCCATCGAAAAACCAAAATAAGGTGACTGCCACGACGAGCAAACCTTGAATCATCAAGTTTACACCGTCCAGAAAAGTGTAGAATTAACTGAGCGTAGGACTGGAGGTCATTAAGAAGAAGGGGTGGGTACAAATTATACTTTGAGCCTAGCATCCTTTGTTTTATAACCGTGAACCAGACCACGTTACAACCCTCGAAAGACCTAATTGAGGCGAGGTTTATTCTGAAAGCACACTATTGCAAGGTTGCGTAACCTGACTCCTCACATGATTTCTAATCATCAACATTGGTGTTATTTCTCTTGCTATATCTTCCGCACCAACCAAATTAACACAACGTCTGGGCAGTCCATTCGTCTCACTATCATGACACTCTCAAATAAATGATACTTTTTCAAACTTGCATCGAACTCTGCATTAATTGTTACCATTTATGAATGTACAATTTTAACTGCAAAACAGTGCTAGGTATCCAAAGATATTTCAGCAAAGGGCAATCAAGGAAGAGCTTGACTTTCAGTGGCGTACACGAGGCAAGATCATTTCAGAACCCACAGGCTGGGGCAAAGCATTCAACAGCTCGAGCAGGGGCAAGTCATCCGAGTTCAACTTCCATATGCCAGAACTGGTTAAGCTGGGGCAGACCATTACCATGTTCAGACTGGGGCAAGACCAGGTCGTCCTGACCATCAAGCAGAGTTGCAACCTTTTCTGAAGGAAATTCACAACAAACTACCAAATACCCAAACTTGGGGAATATAGAGTATCTTCGTCTGCTTCAATCATGGCATCTTCAACAAGCTGCGTGTCGAGGAAGTCAATCCCTCCCACCACCCGAAGTCCAATCTGCATTGGCAACTACCAAAAACCCACCATTGCTGGCGTCTCCACCTGCATTTCCAATCGCCTGTCTGCAATCATGCGCATCATACGCATTGCATTCGCTATCATAAGCATCTTGCATCATATGCATACCCAACCATATCATACTTCCCCGGCTCTTGCATCTCCGCGCGTCAGCATTTGCATTTGCACTTCCACTCGCATGGAATATCATTTATCATCCAACATTCATATATGCAAGTCAAGGTCCAGGATCAATCTTGAAGGTTTCCAAGACCATCATCAGCCCAATCAGGGGCATTTTTGCAAGATTGTGGATTTGTCCCACGATTTTCAAGGGCTTCAAAGCAATCATCAGCCCAGTCAGGGGCAATCTTCTGCAATTGTGGATTTCTTCCACAAAATTTGAAGTTATTCAAAGCAAGATTCAGCCCGGTCAGGGGCATTTTTCAAGGACCATGGGCGTCTCCCATGACGTATTTCAACATTGTGGTTGATCAGATCTTTAAACCAGTATTCAGCCCATGTCAGGGGCATACCATTCAAGACTGTGGGCGTTCCCCACGAAGTTGTTCGACCTTTTGTTGGGCAAATCCAAGAAGTTCAAGGCAAGATCCAGCCCGAGCAGGGGCATCTTCAGCAAAGCCGTGAGCGTTCCTCATGAAGTTGTTCAGCCTTTTGTTGAACAAGACAAGACATCAAGACAAACTCAGCCCAGTCAGGGGCATCCTCTTCAAAATTCATGGGCGTAACCATGAAATCATTTCAGCAAAACTATGATCTCCAAACAAAGACGGTGGGCGTACCCCGTTGACTCATTTCAATTCAATTTTCCTCTTGGGGGTTCCCCGGTGAGTTGTACCCAGCAAGCGTGACCGTTGTCAATTGCCTTAATATCATCCTTTTGGTGATAGTCAAACTTCGTCAGTTCAACCTAGCCTGCATCCTTTTGGTGTTGGTAAACTTCAAATCTGTGTTGTCCTATCATCCTTTTGGTGATAGCAACCTGCGCGTGTGAGTTTCGCTCCGTCATCCTTTTGGTGGTGGGTCTGGCATTTCGTCGATGTCAGATTGTGCGATATTTTTGTTTGTGTTTCGCTCCATCATCCTTTTGGTGGTGGGTCTGGCATTTCGTCGATGTCAGATTGCGCGATGTTTTGTTTGTGTTTTCGCTCCATCATCCTTTTGGTGGTGGGTATGGCATTTCGTCGATGTCAGATTGCGCGATGTCTTGTTTGTGTTTTTGCTCCATCATCCTTTTGGTGGTGGGTCTGGCATTTCGTCGATGTCATATTGTGCGATATTTTTGTGTTTCGCTCCGTCACCCTTTTGGTGGTGGGTCTGGCATTTCGTCGATGTCAGATTGCGCGATATTTTGTTTGTTTTTCGCTCCGTCATCCTTTCGGTGAGGGGTCTATCATGGTCATTAATGATAGATTGTGCGATGTGTTTTGTGTTTCGCTCCGTCATCCTTTTGGTGGGGGGTCTATCATGGTCATTAATGATAGATTGTGCGATGTGCTTTGTGTTTCGCTCCGTCATCCTTTTGGTGGGGGGTCTATCATGGTCATTAATGATAAATTGTGCGATGTGTTTTGTGTTTCGCTCCGTCATCCTTTTGGTGGGGGGTCTATCATGGTCATTAATGATAGATTGTGCGATCTGTGTTGTGTTTCGCTCCGTCATCCTTTTGGTGGGGGGTCTATCATGGTCATTAATGATAGATTGTGCGATAGTTTGTTTGAGTTCACTCCGTCATCCTTTTGGTGGGGGGTCTATCATGGTCATTAATGATAGATTGTGCGATCTGTGTTGTGTTTCGCTCCGTCATCCTTTTGGTGGGGGGTCTATTATGGTCATTAATGATAGATTGTGCGATAGTTTGTTTGAGTTCGCTCCGTCATCCTTTTGGTGGGGGGTCTATCATGGTCATTAATGATAGATTGTGCGATCTGTGTTGTGTTTCGCTCCGTCATCCTTTTGGTGGGGGGTCTATTATGGTCATTAATGATAGATTGTGCGATAGTTTGTTTGAGTTCGCTCCGTCATCCTTTTGGTGGGGGGTCTATCATGGTCATTAATGATAGATTGTGCGATCTGTGTTGTGTTTCGCTCCGTCATCCTTTTGGTGGGGGGTCTATCATGGTCATTAATGATAGATTGTGCGATAGTTTGCTTGAGTTCGCTCCGTCATCCTTTTGGTGGGGGGTCTGTCACTTGGATTGGTGATAGATTGTGCGATATTTGTTTGTGTGTGCTTCGCTCCGTCATCCTTTTGGTGGGGGGTCTGTTATCTCGTCTGATGTCAGATTGTGCGAGTGTTTTGCTCTACCATCCTTTTAGTGGTAGTAGTCGTGTGTTTTTCATACCATCATCCTTTTGGTGATGACGACTTTTTTTCCAATTGCTTACAATTTACTTCGAGGTTTACATTTTCCAGCACTTCAATTGTCGAGCATGTGTTTCCTTTTCGGACAAATTCAGGGTTTTTTTCATATCTAATTGTCTTCTACCTCGAAAAATGAACACTGCAGCATTTCATCTTACTCGGTTTTAGCCAATTAGATAGGGGCATCTGTCATACCCCAAATTTGTCCTACCTTTGTACAGCTTTCATTCCATACATTCACCCCTAGTTATTATTTACAGAATCCAAAAAATATGGTGCTTAAATTTGTGCTTTGTTTGAAGGTGTCTGGTCAGGGGTATAATTAATTGAGGATTGATGGTTTCGACCAAAATTTAGTCATACGGGAGTTTTGATAAAGTCAAAGTCTGGGTGCGACTGATTCAAATGGTTGATTTGAGTTGACAGTTAGAATTGAGGCTGGTAAGTCAATGGATGTTTGCTTCGAGTTATTGGTACTTCAAGGAGTAGGATCATACAGAATTAATTCACTTTCATGAAAGTTGATGCAGAGTGTTGAGATCTATGTGACAAAACATTATAATATGGATGGACGTTTGATTCGTTATGTGAAGCTTGTTTGTTGGATGTCCAAGTGATATGCTTTTGTTTAAGTCTAGCCGAGAATCACAAACCAAGTTTGGCAAAGTGAAAACCATACGAGTTTGGCTACAAGGTATCATGGCTTACATATACCATTTGAGGTATAAGTAATTTCTTTGAAATCCAAATTCCAAGGTGTCTTGCAAAATTCAACGCATACAAATTAAATGGAGTTCATATTGGTGAGTTTATTTTATTCTAATAATTATTAGATGGCTCCACAACATTCCACCAAAGATAAAGGAGGCAAGTCATATAAAGCTAAAGATGCTAGGAGTTTTCGTACACTTCTATTACAAGGAAAAATGACAAGTTCAGTTTATGTAAAATTTCATTTCCAGCTCACATTAAAGCTTGTCCCGAAAATGGCCATACACCAGGTTATCCAAGTTGCTTCTTCAAACCGTGCATTCAGCAATACCAACCATGCTTACACTAGCATCCAAAGCAAAACCGCATTATCGCAATAATTTCTCAGCAGTACCACAATAATGAACCAAAAAAGGACAACATTATTAGCATGCTAGCAACAAATGATTGCATGATGTGTATTTTGCGGAAACCAAACGAGTCATCGACCAAGACCTCGATTAATTGGGCTTCAACCATTTCAACGATCTAACTGTTATCCTTTTTCACAAACAACTTTTCCTGCGAAAGGAACAGCTACACACCAAACCATTTTGTCCCAACCAAACTCCCACTAATACCACAACTTGCTGCGAAAAAAAATGAAAAGAGAACCATGAGGACCCCACCCCACCACATCCTGCTGCAGCTGATGGAATACATAGCAGCATGCGACATCCACGCGTACCATTGGGTAAAGGCTTCAAAACGCAATGACTTGCAACATAACCTGCAATACGCCCATGATACCGTACGAAAGTTGTCCGTCCAATAGGCTGGCCTGCTACAAGTTCTGAGGCCCTGACCTGCAAAACAAAACTTTCAGCTAGCAAGTTGAAAACGAATTTCCGCCAAAAAACCTCATGTCGGACAAGAAAATCAATACCTCCAAGTCGAAGGCGGTACCTCACAACATTCTACCGAGGAAAAGATGGCAAAGCCCTCATAACATGTACAGCAAAACCAAGTACCTCCACATGACAACAATTCGCGACATGGCAATGTCTTCCGCCATTCTCCAGTGTATTAGCTGCAGCTCTACCCTTCAAGTGATCTTGCTCTCGCAAAAACCCGCCAGTACGCACTCGCAGCCGGTACGACCATGACCTGCGGCATCAAACCCCATATAACACAAGGTCGACAACGGCCTGTGTGTTGTGAAAAGAAAATTCAGCAGCACGTTGAGACTAGTACGAAAGAAGTCATTCTTACCATAGCCATAACTCCAGCAGAGTAGGCTCCATGCACAGATCCTTGGTTGTCTAAGCTTACAGCTTCCTCGCCAAAGAATAAAGGTGCACGAAGCTTGTCGTACACGTCCATTGATATTCCAACCAAATCATAAGAGTAACAACCAAGGGAGTTTGGATATGTTCCCCAATGTGACACAAGGTACTGAACCTGCATTGATAAAACATAACAAAATGTCAAGTTACTGCTGTTTAATGTGTACACACATGACATGAGAGAAGCCAAATGGTACAGAATAACTAATTGCATGAATGTGAGGAATCTCCATACTGCATGGAATAAGGATTCGGTTGACTTACTGGCTCACAAACATCAGGAAACATCTTCTTAAGCTGTAGCATTATAAAATCCGCAGTTGACTCGTCAGATAGTTTCTCAAGGTCGTAAGCAAACCAGCCAGTTGCCATGTAAACAAGAACTGGATGACCTGTTGCTTTATGGAGATTGAGAAAATAGCCACAGGCATATGAGGTAGGAGCAACAACACCAAGAAGTTCTACGTCAGGCCGAAACACTTTGTCAAATCTTAATGCAATTTTATTTCCATTGCCTACATCAAGATCTGAAATTGCAGAAATTTTCCAATCAGGAAGTCTTGGTTCAAACTCAATTAAGTTGGCTTTAAGGACTCCAATTGGAACAGTGATGATAGCAGCATCAGCAACAAAGTTCCTGCCATCCTCCAAGGCATACCTGTGGTTCAGGCGTATATCATTGTCTTTTGCAAGAGCATTCATAACGGGATTATATCCTTGGACCATGAGTCCATGACCACCAGAGAGAACATGTTCCTACAGTTAGAAACCACAGACATGTAAGCAATACTTCAGATTACCGGTGTTGATCACGAGTCAGAATTGTAAGAGAGCTTTCACTCACCCAACTCGATCCCAAATCAGCCGGCAGTTTATAATGCGCAACCACTTGCGAAGGGGTCCTGCAACAAAAAAGATGTGGAGGTAATTCGCAAAGCCATTAAGTTGTTACAGCTCTCACGTCGTGGCCACAACTTCACAACCGTAGTACCATTCATACATTTACCTGTCAAAGACCTTTGCAAAAATAAAACGGTCATCGCCCTGCAAATTGTCAGTGAATTTGCTCACAAAGCCATTCCATGCACACACAAAAAAACAAGTCATAAACAAACCATTCACACCAACAAAGCCGCAACATTTTGTAATGTCGCACAAAGTCTAACAACTTGATTCTGTAGCACACCACATAACCTCATCTCAGCATAAATCCAAGCAGTAAAAAATCACAAACAAAGCAGTAAAAATTCAGGGTAAAATATCAGATTTTTTCAACCTAGGCAGACAGAAATCAGAGGTAAGGAAATAGGGTAGAGACACATTCACAAAAATGGCAAATACAGAGCAGTAGCAAGCAATTGCAGTACCACAGTCCTAACACAAGAATGGGAATATGACAGATTAGTAGCAGACCAAACCTAAAACCTAAGGTGCATAGAATTTCAGAGCTTCAAGAGGTGGTCTGCTAAACCTAATTGGTTTCACTATAAAGGCTTCATTTTGGAGAGAAGGGGGGATTGGGTGAACAGCCGCCCTCTCTCACAACTCACCTTCATCCCAACAACCCGACCATCACCTTTCTATTCTTCAACTATCTCACATCTTCACCACTTCTTCAAACCAAAACCAAAAACCAACAATCATGTCTTCATCTTTATCGAACCCTTCACCCCTCAACCCTGAAGCTTCTTCTTCAACCACCTTTCTTCAACCTTCAGTTCATCATTAATCTTCAACTCACTCTTCACCGCCAACCTCACTCAGCAGCCAAACCAAGATTTGGTAACACCATCTCAAAAAGAAACAACGAAACCTTTCATCAACTCTCCATTTAACTCAAAAAAAAAACAACGAAAAAAAATCAAACAGAGAAACATGACAACAGAACCTGCAAAATGACAGCCTCAACATCTTCATCTTCCTCGACTCATTCCTCCAGCTCAAATCCGTTTCGACAAATCTCACCACACCCTGTTCATTCATCTCTTTTAACGTATCACCATCATAGAACCCCAAAAACAGCCAACAAAATCAAACAACAGAACCCACAGATACTCTCTTGAAGTCTTGAAATCTTCTTCAAATTCCATGTTAATACCATAAAATAGCCGCCACCAACTTCCATAACCACAACCACCATCATTTCTTACAAACCCGCAAGCTTTCCGTTGAACGAACACGAGTCGTTCGTAAATTCCCCCTCGTACATCTTCAAACCAAATCATCAATCAATACATAGAAAATTTCAACCGAACCCCACCTCAATTCCAAATCAACCTTCAACAACCCATTAAACACCAGAACAAAGTGAAAGACGGAGAGATCGAGGAACCAAAGTAAGTTGTGAAAGGATCTAAAACGCGAAATTGGTTTTCAAAATCAGGGATTGACGTACTCGTCGTTGTTTTCAAAATCACGCCGTGTTTCTCCTCCTTGTTATTCCATTTACCAGATTCAAGAACGCAGCTCATTTTGGCATCTAAGGTGAAGGTGATTTGACAACGACGGTTGTTGAGATACCGTCATCTTTTGCTGGGTATTGTTTCATTTTTCTCTCTGAATGGGCTTGATGAGCCCATCTTCCATGACACCCCCACGTTTCCATATGCCCCCCTGTTTTCTCATTTTTTAACTCTTTTTTTTTTTTTAAAACTTATAAATTGTTTTTATGTGTATATGTTATTTTTATGGATATCATATATTATTATTAAATATTATACAGTTTATTGTATTTTATAAAATATATTTATACATTGTATTATATAGTTTTGTTTTATTTTGTAAATATACTATATACTTTTTTTATATTTCTTTTATTACCTCTTATATATTTCATTTAGAAGTTTTATTAACTTTTATTTGTATATAGTTTTAAGACCTTTTTCTTTTAGAAGTTGATTCCATTTCGCATTTGTTATTGGGCATTCTCCGCCGTTTGGGTCGATGACGATACCCCAAAGTTATTTTTCTGTCAAATTATTGATGAAAAATAACAAACCCGAGACCAACCTTTTTCAAACTTTTCATTTTCCATTTTTATCGTTTTTATCCATTTTATTCATATTATTCATATTATCATATTTGTCTTACTATACATTCATGTTGCCATATTCATATACTCATATCTATTCATATTTATCCACCCATGATCGAAAATACATAATATATTATCGAAAGTCCTAAAAGCCAAACTGGTGGACTGTTGTATCATTGGTTATTTGCAGGTATCTTAATTTTAAGTCGTGCCCGACTTTGCTCAAGGCGTAGTTTAGGATACAAATGCACACACACGGCTTTCTCTTGGGCTACCTTACAATGAGACCCCTTTATTTTGTGCAATCCCGTGTAACTTACATGTACCCCTCTCCCATTCCGATGTATGTTTCGCATTTCTTTGATTATCGGTTTATCTACTAGGAGCACCCATAGGGACTAGAGCGAATCAAACTATTTTCAAACTAATTCTCGATTCATCATCGAGCCAATTTCAAATAACCTCGTAAGTCGAGTGCTCATACGCATTCGCCATCAAGCTATTACACAATTTGACCTTTGATGCGTAAGTCAAGTCGGTCTCTTTTTTTTTTCCAAACCATTTCATTTCCAACACGCTTTGCACGCGATAATGAGTCAAACCCTTGATCCAACGTTAAGAGGATTTTCGAAACAAACTATCAATCAACTAACAACTATTCAATCATTTTCAAGGTGTAAAGAGTGGGTTCAAGTCTTTGAGCTTGCTTTTGATTGTTTGGATGCGAGTTATCTTATTCGTGTGTGAGCAATTGACGCTTTTAAATAACATTAACAACTTGACATCGTTCAAATATTTCCAACTCAAACAACTTTCTTTTTACGATGAAAAAACGAGGGTTCCAAGTCTTTAGTTCGCTCTCCCGACTACTTGGGTCCGAGAAGCCTTTCTTAAGCTTCAAGTAGTCGTCATCTGATCAACCTCAACCATTCAAACAACCTTCTTTTTCGATGAAAAAGAGAGTGTTCCAAGTCTTTGGTTCACTTTCCCGATTACTTGGGTCCGAGAAGTATTTCTTTAGCTTCAAGTAATTGTCATCAATTCAACTTCACCCTTTCAAACACAACCTTATTCTTCAAGATGAAAAAGAGAGAGTTCCAAGTCTTTGGTTCACTCTCCCGATTACTTGGGTCCGAGAAGTCTTTCTTAAGCTTCAAGTAGTCGTCATCCATACCCACTTCAAAACCAATTCAAACCCGTTTCTTTCGTGGTCGTTACCACGAACTACGACTGCTCTGATTCTTCATTCATTCTTGAATAAAAGATACGTAGGCACAAGATTGCAATGATCTTGGCGAGCACAATCCCCTCCATCTCCTACTTCCCCCTATCCTTATCTGTAGTCGAACTACGACGCTCTGATTTCTCATTCTCTTCCGAATGAGCATACGTAGGCACAAGGGCCCCAATCCTTGGCGAGCACCCTATTCTCTAACCATCCCATTTCCCCTTAGCGTCTTTAGCCTTTATAGTATCCTTTAGCTTTTAGTAGTGAGAAGACAAGATTAAGTTTAACTAACATCCATCACAACTCGAATTAAGAGGTTCCCGTCGAGTACGACGGATGTGAGGGGTGCTAATACCTTCCCCTCGCGTAACCGACTCTTGAACCCAGGAACATTTGGTTGCGACGGCCGTGTTCCTTCCGCGTTTATGAGGTTTTCTCGATATTTTCCTCTCACGTTCATTCGGGAAAAATAAAGTTCGGTGGCGACTCTGTCGAACCCCAATTTCCGCGCCTTTCGCGCGAGGGTCTTATTTTCGAAATGGAATTTTCGAGGTGCGACACCAATCGATGAGGTTTGATTTTCCTGAAGAGGATATCATGTACCTGAAGATGAAGGATTGTGAAGAACCGTTGCCAGACGAAGGACCAGAATTGGGTTCCAAATGGCAGTTAATATTTGATGGAGCTGTGAATTCCTATGGTAGCGGAATAGGTGCGATTATTACTACTCCTCAGGGGTCGCACATCCCCTTTACTGCTCGATTGACCTTTCCGGTTACCAATAATGAAGTTGAATACGAGGCTTGCATCATGGGTCTTGAAGAAGCTATCGATTTGCGAATCAAACATCTGGATGTATACGGAGACTCAGCTCTAGTGGTGAACCAGATTAAAGGAGAATGGGAGACACGTCAGCCTAATTTGATACCATATATGAATTATGCGAGCAGAAAATAAAATGGCTGACGCCCTGGCGACGCTGTCTTCCATGTATAAAGTTAACTTCTGGAACGAGGCTCCCCGAATTGTTATATCTCGGCTTGACAGACCCGCTTTCATATTTGCTATTGACGAAGCATCTGATGATAAACCCTGGTATTTTGACATCCAGAATTTCCTGAAGAACAAGGAATATCCGGCTGGGGCATCCAGTCGAGATCAGAAGACTCTCAGGAGATTGGATGGCAATTTCTATTTGAACCCTGACGGTGTCTTATACAAAAGAAACCACGACTTGGTGTTGCTACGCTGTGTAGACGAGAAAGAGGCGAAATTGCTCATGGAAGAGATACATGAGGGTAAGTTTGGTACACATACTGGCGGGCATGCTATGACGAGAAAACTACTACGGGCAGGTTATTACTGGCTAACTATGGAAACAGACTGTTTCAAGTTTGCAAAGAGGTGTCATAAATGCCAAATTTATGCGGACAAGGTCCATGTACCCCCAAGTCCTCTGAATGTGATGTCATCACCGTGGCCATTCTCGATGTGGGGAATTGATATGATTGGAAAGATCGAGCCTACAGCATCAAACAGACACCAGTTCATCTTGGTGGCGATCGATTACTTCACCAAGTGGGTGGAAGCAGCATCATATGCCAATGTCACCAAGCAAGTGGTCGCCATATTTATCAAGCGAGATATTATCTGCAGATATGGAATCCCTGAGCGGATTATCACCGACAACAGTTCGAATTTAAATAACAAGATGATGAAAGAGCTGTGCCAGAATTTTAAGATCGAACATCACAACTCTTCTCCTTACCGACCCAAGATGAATGGCGCTGTTGAAGCGGCCAATAAGAACATAAAGAAGATTGTTCAGAAGATGGTCGTGACGTATAAGGACTGCCACGAAATGCTACCTTTCTCTTTGCACGGTTATTGTACGACGGTACGCACATCAACCGGGGCAACCCCTTTTTCATTGGTATACGGAATGGAGGCAGTGTTACCATTGGAAGTAGAGATTCCTTCCTTGAGGGTTTTACGAGATGTCCAACTTGACGAGGCAGAATGGGTAAAGACAGGTTGAATCAGCTGAGCTTAATGGATGAGAAGAGGCTAGCTTCTCTCGCATACGGTCGGTTGTACCAGAGCCGGATGAAGAAAGCATACGATAAGAAGATAGGTCCGCGAAGCTTTCAGACGGGCAACCTTATGCTGAAGAGGATCCTCCCACCACAAACAGATCACAGGGTCAAGTGGACCCATAATTACGAAGGACCATACATTGTCAGAAAAGTCTTCTTAGGAGGAGCTTTGCTACTATCTACCATGGATGGTGAAGACTTTTCGTCTCCTGTGAATTCGGACGCAGTTAAAAAATACTTTGCTTGAAAATGACCCGCTGGACAGTAAAAAGAGAGTCCAGGCAAAAATGGGGCATCCCGGCGAACCAAAAACAGAATAAAAGGTTCGGGCAAAAGTTAGGGATAAAATTGAAAAGATGTACACCCGCGAAGTCGAAAACCTACATTGGGCGACTTCGGCAAAAAAGGGTATCCCGGTGAATCGAAAACCCACAAAGGGCGATTCACGCAAAAGTTAGGGATTTAAAAAAGCAAATGACTGTGGTCCGAATTCGATGCCCGTGTGGTTTGGAAGCACCTGAGGGTTCGTTTATCCAACACAATCTCTTCCGAAAATTGAATACCGGGAAAGCGCCAGAGTCAGACGAGTCATAGGAGGATCAGCTCACGATGTTTGTCTGCACCATGTTGCCGACATGTGTACAAATTCGAGTTGTATTTGTATTTTTATGCTTCTTGTGCATATATGTATGTGTGTGTACGTGACTTCCTCTTTTCAGGAGTTGCATCCGATGTACAAAACTTTGCCTATTTAGAGGCCCAAATCAATAAAACATGTTGTTCAGTATTTGATGTTTGTGCTTTACTGTTTTATATGTGGAAAAACACCGATGTTTTGATGAATTCGCATGTGCATAACTTTGCTGGCCCTTGCCAATAATTGATAAAACTTCGAATTGACTGAAGTAATGTCACGGACACTAACCTGAATAGATTTGGTTGTGTAGATTTTGTCTTGTCTCATTTGTGTTTTGCAGGGTTCTCGCCCTTGAAGCAGACAATCAAAAAAATTGTGGCCACCAGCCGGAGGCTCGTGATGAAAGATTGACTTTGTATGACGCCAATCCCCATACAGGTCGCACCTCATCTTCAGACGTTGAGAAGATGTTATCCCTTGCCGAAAGAGAGATCAATTTCCCCAGCTAGTCGCAGCTTATCCCCAGAGGATATCCCCAGCCAGTCAAGATCAGTATCCCTTGCAGAGGTTGCACTCCCCAGAGAGTCGAGTATGTGAACGATTAATCCCCAACCTGGAGGATTCCCGCAGAGTTTAACCAAGTCATAGTTGGTTCAGAAGGATTATTACCATAGAAGATGGTTTTCTTCCCGCAGGTCGTCATGCCTTCGTCAGGATGATTCTCCCCAGCGGAGTGGTGGCTCCAAGCTTGTAGGCTGTGCCTAGACAGCATCATTTCCTCCAGAAGGATTTTCTCGTTCCCCAGCTGAGTCGTTTCTTGCTCAGTCAGTTTACTTTCCCCAAGAGAGTCGATTCTTCCCCAACGGAGTTACTCTCCCCAGCAGGTGTTCTTTCCTCCCATTGGAAATAAAAGTTTAATCTCCTCGGCAGAGTTGGTTGTATGTCCAGCATTTATTTTGCCGGAGGACTTTATGATGCCCGTTCATCCCCAACATGGTGATATTTGCTCTCAACAGCCGTGTTGAAGCGAGCTTACCAAAGTTTCCCCAGCAGCTTGAGCCTGCATTTGCATTTGCATATAGTGTCATATTTACATCTACCCAAAAACGCGTAGCATATCCGTGCTGTACGGAGCATTACACCATTGTCAAACATGCGCATTTTGAAACATAGGCCAGGTTGGTTAACCTTTGGTATCCAAGTGTTGTTTCCCTTGCAGGTGGAGAGAGCTCTTGCTTAGACCAATTACCAAATATTAAATGTCTCAGCATGAGACACGTGGCGATAATGTTTGCCTTGTCATTATTCCCCACAGAGTTGCTTGGTTAAGTTTCTCTTACCCCTCCAGCGGAGTATTTCTTCAAAATTGTTGTTAGGTCGTTGTCAAAAGACTTCGTGAATTGATTTTTGAAAGTTGCCACTTATGTCGCAGTAAGTGTCTGGCAGTTTGAGTTCAGAAAATCCCCAGTAGAGTCCTTCTCAGATTTATTGCAGTGTCAGCATTAAAGATTGAAAGATTGGACCATTATGTGTTACCCATTTGATTGATGGAGTTAGCTACTGCAAAGATAGGCAGAGGAGCTGTATTCAAGATTATTACCCGTAGTGATGGCGGTGTTATTTTCCTATAGTGGTGGCAGAGAGTATTACCCGTAGCGATGGCGGTGTTATTTTCCTATAGTGGTGGCAGAGAGTATTACCCGTAGCGATGGCGGTGTTATTTTCCTGTAGTGGTGACAGAGAGTTATTACCCGTAGCGATGGTGGTGTTATTTTCCTGTAGTGGTGACAGAGAGTTATTACCCGTAGCGATGGCGGTGTTATTTTCCTGTAGTGGTGACAGAGAGTTATTACCCGTAGCGATGGCAGTGTTATTTTCCTGTAGTGGTGACAGAGAGGTATTGCCCGTAGCGATGGCGGTGTTATTTTCCTGTAGTGATGACAGAGAGTTATTACCCGTAGCGATGGCGGTGTTATTTTCCTGTAGTGGTGACAGAGAGTTATTACCCGTAGCGATGGCGGTGTTATTTTCCTGTAGTGATGACAGAGAGTTATTACCCGTAGCAATGGCGGTGTTATTTTCCCTGTAGTGATGGCAGAGTATTACCCGTAGCGATGGCGGTGTTATTTTCCTTGTAGTGATGGCAGAGTATTACCTGTAGCGATGACGGTGTTGTTTACCTGTAGCGATGGCGGTGTTACTTCCCTGTAGTGATGGCAGAGTATTTCCCGCAGTGGTGGCGGTGGTATTACCCGCAGTGATGACGGTGTTATTTTCCCAGAGTATTTCCCGCAGTGGTGGCGGTGGTAGTTCCCGTAGTGATGGCATATCTCTTTTCCTGTATCGTTGGCAGAGTTATGTTTGTTGACAGAAGTACTTCCCCAGTGAAGTCATCCAGGTTATTCCTATATTGACAAGTTTGGTGCTGCGCAGGCAGTTAATTAGATCTGTATCAGGTAGTTGATCAGTGGTTACCGTAACAATCAGGTTCAATCGACGAGTGTTGTTCCCCAAGCAGTGGTGCAGCTTATCTCTACGGTTGGCAAATTTCTGGGTTCTTGGTATTCAACCGTCTCGTACCTCGAATGTTTGAAGGCCATTCGCTCTTCACCCAGTCGGGTCCAAGCTGTTTGAATAGGGGCAGCTGTTTCACCCTAAAATTTACTCAACCTATTTCACCTGGTTTATGTTTCAATTGCATTGTCATTTGCATAATAAGTCATGTACATAGTCTAACCATTTGCATAAGCATAGCATAACAAGGCATCTAACAAGGGATCAAGTGCCATTCTCATCAGAAAGAGGCCCATCAAGGGGTTTTATTCAAGATCAAGACCATCCAAGTAATCAAGAAATGAGTTGAAGCTTTGAGAAGTTTGAAGGTCAACCAGTGGATTTCTCTCCCAATCATGGGGATATGTTGAAGATCATCAATGAGTGTGTGAGCCATGGAAGGTGTAAAAAGATCATGGAAGACCTAGAGGGTCATTTTGAAGATGAGACAAATCATTAATACAAGTACC
Organism: Lathyrus sativus; assembly: GCA_963859935.3. Taxonomy (NCBI): domain Eukaryota; kingdom Viridiplantae; phylum Streptophyta; class Magnoliopsida; order Fabales; family Fabaceae; genus Lathyrus; species Lathyrus sativus. The sequence goes on along the minus strand of OZ012735.1, from coordinate 186,572,737 downwards.
AGAGCTACAGTTGAATGCAGTCAACTAGGGTTTCATCTGGGTCAACCCTAGGTCAACTGAGTGATTGAAGGGCATCAAGGCCTAATTGAAGGATGTGGGATTCATGAATTGGTATGTGGATGCATGTGTGGTGTTGTGCCAAGGAGAAATCAAGAGAAATCAAGAAGAAGAGGAGTTACTAGATTAGGGTTTCAGTGTAAAAAACCCTAATTCAGGCCTAACTTCCAAGCCAGATAAGTCAAAATTCAAGTTTCAATGAAGTCTTGGTCAACATGAAACTTGTATAGCATCTCAATAGCTTTAATTTGAGTACTAGAAGTCTTCAAGGAGATTTATAGAACTCAAGTTATGGTTCTTGCAAGTTATGGGTCATCAGAGGATACTGAAATTTATCTATGAAAGTCACTTGACTTCCAAGCAACTTTTGCCCATCAAGGAATTTTCAAATGGATTCTTAGCCAACATAAGAGTTGTAGATCTTGATCTTAGCTTTAATTTGAGTACTAGAAGTCCTCAAGAGGATTTGTAGAATTCAAGTTATGGTCTTGGCAATCCAGGGGTATTTTGGGAAAGTTGAATTATAGGTCATTTTTTAGCATAGGTCAAAATCTCCATGTTCCACTTCTCAAATGAAAAATTGTTCAACATGGAATGTGCTTAAAATGATGTTTTTAGGTCAAATAAGTCATCATGGTGGATTGATCGGCTTATTTCAAAAAAGTCACTTAAAATGGCCTAAAAAAAGGGAATAAGTCAAATAAAGTTTGGTGGGAAAAATCAAATTTTGGGTTAGAGGTCACAAACAAGCCATATGACATACCAATTTGATTCTAAAATGCATTTTAAATACAATGCATTGCCACAATTTTGAATTGAGGGTTATTTCAAGGACTTGCTTTGTAAATGGGCTACTTGCATCATAAGGCACATATGCAAAACCACACTTCCAAGCAAATACAAGGCTCCTTTCCATCCATACACTTCCAATATCTCATTTGGAGAGAATTTAAACTCATTACCAAGTGAATTGCAAGCCAAAAACATGAGATGGTATGTGCATAGCATAAGAAGAGATTTTCATGACATGAGAAGTTGATTTTCTCATTGGGTCAATCTAGAACTTTCTAGGGTCTTCAAATACATTCTATAGGATCAATCTAGAACTTTCTAGGGTCTTCAAATACATTCTATATATACTTGTGAAGAGGTTCAAAGCAAGAGTTGGTGATTCATTTGTGCAAAAACCATAGATTGACATTGGAGTTTGGAAGAGAAAAAGTTATCAAGAATTTAATCTTCTCCAACAAACTTCAACAAAGGTTTTCCGCACTCTTTGGCAAGAAAAAACGAGCTCCAACTACTCCGTTTCGACGCTCCGAAGCCGGTATGTGAAATTCACTTTTTCTATGGTTTTAGGACGAATTAGATTAGATTATTCATGTGGTTAGGATCTGGAAAATGTATAGATGAAATTAGGATCAAGAAATTAAGGATTAGAGACTTTTTTGGATGAGTATGTTTTCTTGATGATGATATATCTCTTTGATCATGGAGTTTTGATGGAATCTAAGAGCATATTTGGAATCCTTGATTATTTTCCTTCAAGTTTGACTAAAATTTCGTGCGAAACGGTTAAGAATCGATGGAGTTATGTTGCTCGGAAGTTACCGAAAAAATGTCACCGCCGGAACAGCTACAGTACCGCACGGGTACTGTTCCCACCCCCACTCGCGAGGCCCACACGGACATTGCTTTGGAATTCTGTTGTTCGCACCCCTGGCCCAATGCACATTAACTTAGTTTAATTTATTTTCGTTCTTTTTTTTCTGTTTTAATAGCTGTTTGGATTAATTGCGTTAAAAATAGTAAAAATGATCGAAAAATTATGAATTTTTTTCTGTAGATCTTGATTGTCTTAAGAGACTGTAGGTGTTTAGTTTGCATTTTTAGGATTTTATTTGAATTAGTTACGAATTTTCTTTTGTGCTAATATCCATTGTTATGCATAATTGATATTGCTGTTTGTTTAATTTTGTTCTCTTTGATGCTTTATGATTTTGAGCTGATTCTTTCGATATGATTTAGAGGACATACATAGGTTTCGCATGGAATTTTCTTAGAATTTTTAAAATTGATTAGATTCTATTTTAGGCGTGTAGTTTAGAGCCTTCCCAAATAATGGTTTCCCATGACCAAATTTCATTTAGGAATTGTTTAGATGACCTAGAAATTGATTTACGTCCTGATTCTGGAATTGTAGAATGTTCAAACATGCATGTTCACATAGGAACTTTATTAGAATTTTACAATTTAGTTTGCTATTTTTTTTTTTGGGGTTTTGCAAATGATTGTTGCTTTCGGTGTTCTCTCTTGAGTGCTTTGCCTTGTTTGGAGCGTTTGGTGGACTTGGAGCTTGAAGACTTTGGATTCCTTTTTAGAGGAGCTTCTGGACATGATGAAGATGCTTTGGCTAGAAGAGTGGGGCTTGGAGTGGAGCTTTCTTTCTCTTTTAAGTGTGTTTTAGGAGTTGGTAGAATTAGGCTTTTAGGGAGAGCTTTTGTAGAATTAGTTCATTTCTTCCATCAAACATAGAATGCATTGTTTGCTTCTATTCTATCCTATGATGCAAAGTCCTCTTAGGGAAGTTCCATCTCTCCTTAGGAGGGAAGTGGGGCATACCCTAGAGAGTAGAACTTTTGAGGATACACTTCCACTTCGATGTTGGTTCTTGTTGATTTCCTTTGGTTTTCAGCAAGTATGCCAACATTGCAACTTGATCTTGATGACAAATCTCTTCTTGGAGTGTGCTTGCTAAAGCTTGGAGATGAAGATTGAAGAAGCTTGAAGATGGAATCTAGCTCAAAGATAAGACCTTTGCTGTCATTTCAACTTTGCTGTTCAAAGCGTGTTGTTGCTGTTTGTTGTAGGAGTTTGTTGCTGCTGCTTGGGCTGCCTCCTTTGTATCTTTTGTTTTTCTCTGTATTGTCTGTTGGCTTGTGCTGCTTGCCCTTTAGGCTTGAAGTGAATTTGATTCACTTTTCCTGTTGCTTTCTTAGGTTCGAGGTTGAGTGGGACTCCCTTGCCTTGCTTGTTTTGCTGCATCTCATGCATTTTACTGTTTATTGTATTTCTGCTGTTTCTTTTCCGTTTATCCCCTAGGATCTCTGATTTCCTCTGCGCAGGAGGGAATTATGACAGACATTAGGTGTTAATCCATGCATGACAACATTAGGGTAGTTTTGATTCCCCTTTCAAACCCTAGGATTTTTTAGACTTCTTTCTCTTCTATCTCAGAACAACTCAAAACACAGTAATAAGGACGATCGATGTCGTACGCTACGAGCCTTAAGCTATTTGAGAAAGGTTGCTGGAGGGTCACTCTTCAGTGATCTGATTACTTAGTGTGTTACCCTTAGGGTGACATACGACGTAGTCACCCTCAAATCATATTCTCTAGTGCGTCAGAGATTGCAAACATCATAAAAGACAGTTCTTGCGTAAAAGACTGAAAACAAACATCAAGATGTCATTTTTTGTCCGCTTGGACTCTTAATCAGGAAAAACCCTTTCATAAGGAGATAAAAAAACATTCAGACAAGCTTGTGTCTTTCGTAGCCCGAACTACGTTTGCTCTGATCTTTCATGCTGTGTGAAAGTACGTAGGCATAGGATGCGATATCCTAGCAGCAACCTTCCCCTCCTTTCCCGTAGGTAGGCGAACTACGTTGACTCTGATTTCTCGTTCCAGACGGGAATACGTAGGCATAAAGTGCGATACTTTGCCGAGTCATTTTATTTTCTTTTAACCCCAGACCTGTAGAATAGATAGAATAACAATCCGTACTAGAAAACAAGCGTGGATCCCGTCGAGTACGACGGACGTGAGGGGTGCTAATACCTTCCCCTTGCTTAACCGACTCCCGAATCTAGGATTTGGTTGCGATGACCATTCCTTTCCCGTCTTTGTGTGAGGTTTACTCTGAGCGTTTCCTTTCCCTCCTTTGGGATAAATAACGCACAGTGGCGACTCTTCTGTTTAGTCGGCGCCGATTTTCGCAGTAGCGACAATAATTTCTTCCCAAAGACCATGTAATCTGGGGCAAATGAGATTTGAAGATTATTTGTTATAAGAGTCGTTGCTTGTTTGGATGATCACTATGCATTAAAGTGCAGAACTATATTGTTCTCGTAATATCTTTTTCCAGCTCCCCAGTAAGTTGTTACTTCAGTTGATCTTGGTAATTTCTTACAGATCTCCCTCTTCCAACAAGGAAATCAGGCTCATGATGGCAATCTCTAGTGAAGTCATGACGTTATGCCTCAAAGTGGAGTACTTTAATCCCTAAAGAAGGTTGAAACCTTGAACTAGAACTATTTATTATGCAATTTCATCCCTAATTATGTTCTTATCTGGTGAAGTTGGTTGGGTATCCTTGTCAAGATGTTTATTTCATCTTTAGTTTTGATTCCCCTTGTCTGTTTTGTTAGCATAAGCATAAACACGACAAACATGCATTTATACATATGCATAGTATACATGCATTTTTTCTACTTTTTGGTATTTACCTATTTCATTCACTTTGGTGTTTATAACCCAAGTGACAGGGTTTGTCTCCTCTCCAATAGAGTCGTCAACCTTAAGCATAAAGTGCACATCCTTTCTAAATTCCCCACAGGGTTTGATCCTCGTGGATGATGGTTGCTTTAGTTATCTTTACCATGCTTGGATAAGATAAATCCCCATTTGAGTTCATTCCTCAATGGGTAGAGTCTTGTTTGACAGTTTCTTTTTAGCTTGTTTCTATATTGAACTTTGGTCCCTGGCAGGTGTTGCTTTTGAACCTAATTAGGTCACCAAACCTAGTTTGAACATGAATTTATTTTGCACTGTGTCTCGCAGGAAGAATCTTTTACAGATAATCGTTGAAGACAAAACCCATTCTCCAGCAATGTTGTTGTAACAACATCTCCTTGGAATTTATACCCAGACAACAAGTGGCAGTCTCCTTGAGAAGCTTGTTTTTTTCATTGATATGTTTGCGATGATAAGTGGCTGTCTCTCCCAAGAAGCTTATCCGTTTTTGGTGTTTCTTTCAACATTTTTCAACAACAAGTGGTAATCTCTATGAGAAGCTTGTTTTCTACGATGATAAGTGGCAGTCTCTCCTGAGAAGCTTATCTTCTTTGGTGTTTCCTTCAGCTGTTTTCTACGATGATAAGTGGCATTCTCTCCCAAGAAGCTTATCCATCATTGGTGTTATTCAATCTTTTGTAGTTACAATTGGTGTTACCCTCAATCAATCATTTGCCATCAACCCTTTGATGACGATATCCCGAGAACAGGTTTTCTTTCCGTCAACCCTTTAACAATGTGTTTCATTAGAAAGGTGTTCTTTCCGTCAACTCTTTGACGTTGTATCTCTTCAGTGAGGTTTTTTCTTTCCTTCAACCCTTTGACGATGACAACTTTCTTCCCATCAACCCTTTGATGATGTGACTATTTAGTTCAGTTATTTTTTCGTCAACTCTTTGACAATATGTCTCTTCGGTGAAGTTTTTCTTCCATCAACCCTTTGATGATGTCACTCACTAGTGAATTTGTTTTCTTTCCATCAACTCTTTGATGACATGGCTATTTATTTTGATTATCCTTCCATCAACCCTTTCATGCTGATAGTGGTTACCTTGCCATCAAGCCTTTGATGACGACTTTCAAATACATTCTCTTCCGTCAACCCTTTGACGATGTCACTTTTCTGTGAGGTTTTCTCTTCCCTGTCAACCCTTTGACAATGTCAATGTTTCTCTCCCATTAACCCTTTGACAATAGCAATATTTATTTCCATCAACTCTTTGACGATGCCAATTTTCTTCCCATCAACTCTTTGATGACGTGGTCCAATCCTAAGGCTTTGAGGGTTGTGTCCTATTTTGTCTTTTCTTTCTAGAATGTCATCCGGTCATGCTTAAACCTGATGATCAATCATTCTAGATACCCCCAATGGAGACTATCTTTCCGGTTCTACCTCCAGTGAGGATCTTTTCTTTCTAGAATGTCATTCAAACATACTTGAAATTAATGATCAATCATTCTAGATACCTCTATTGGAGCCCATCTTTTGGTTCTAATTCCAATGAGGATGTTTTGCTTTGGTCCAATCCTAAGGCTTTGAGGGCTGTGTCTTGTCTTTTATTCTAGAGTGTCAGTCGGTCATTGCTTGAACCTGTTGATCAACTACTCTGGATATTCCCCAGTGGAGACCGTTTTTCTGGTTCTACCTCTAGTGACGATCTTTTCTTCTAAAATGTCAACCGATCATGCTTGAACTTGTTGGTCCATCACTTTAGATGTCTCAGTTTATTTTCTTTCCCAGTGGAGACCGTCTTTCCGGTTCAACCTCCAGTGAGGGTCTTTTCTTTCTAGAGTGTCATTCGGTCATGCTTAAACCTGATGATCAATCATTATAGATACCTCCATTGGAGACCATCTTTTGGTTCTACTTCCAATGAGGATGTTTTGTCTTTGTTTCATCCTAAGGCTTTGAGGATGTTAGCTTTTGTCTTATTTTTGTTTAGATTGATCCTAAGGCTTTGAGGGTCTTGTTTTTTCTTTTGTCCAATCCCGATGCTTTGAGGAATGTATCTTTTCTCCAACCTAAGGTTTTGGGAATGCTGCTTTTATCTTTCTTTGGTCCAATCCTAAGGCTTTGAGGATTGTGTCTTGTCTATTCTTTTTGAAGTGTCATCTGGTCATTGCTTGAACTTGTTGATCCACTACTCTGGATATTCCCCAGTGGAGACCATCTCTTGGTTCTACCTCTAGTGAGGATCCATTCCTTTTAAAGTGTCACATGGTGATGCTCATACCTGTTACTCAATCACTTTAGATTTCCCTAGTTTGTTTCAGCTTCCCCAGTGTTGTTATCATCCCCAGTGAGTGGTTACTCATTGTTGCTGACTTTGTCCCTATTTGCTTTCATTTTAGTTTGCATTTTGTATTTATCATTTTCATCATACTAGAGTTCATTGTATGTCAGCATTGCCTACATGGTTTCCTTTTGTCCATACTATAGCATGTCATTGCATCTAAGGGGAAAAATTTCGGTTTTCTGTATTTAAATACCTTTTTCCTTGATTTCATGAGGATGGTCATCACTCATGTCATCCGGTAAAGATATTTAAATAGGGGAAACTGTCATACACCAAATTTTACCCTTATATTCTTTTATCTTTTGCATATCATTTAGGTCAATCATATTGCATATCTAACCCAATTATTAGCTCTTGGTTTGTTTTGTTTCACTTGTGAATTAGGGTTTGCTTCCAGAGACTTCAAGGGTTGATAAATCAGGGTTTGGATAGGTCATCCACCATTTAAGCTCTCATACTCTCAAGAAGCCTTCTTTCCCCAATAATCCAGTATAATTTGGTTTCATCACAAGTTCTTCGAGGCTCAAGTCTTACAAGACTGAATCAAAGTTATCAGGCCATGGCAAAAATTCTGAATCAGGTTTTTAGTTCTCACCAAGTTATGGTTTCATCAGTGTACACTCAAGGCAAAGATTAGGGTTTCTCACCCTTTGTGTTTAAGACGAGAAAGTGTCATTCAGTTGCGTTTCACCCGAGGCTAGCAGGTTCAATGTATGTGCATTACTGTTTCAGTTCAAGTGGGCATGATTTGACCTTGGTCAGGAAAGTGAGGACTTTGTTTCACTCTAAAGATGGATTTATCATGGATCATTATTTATGTATGAAAATCATCAAACCAGAGTTTCGTGCCAATTCAAGTTGTTTGCTGAAGTCAAAGTACAAAGCCATCAAAGGACAAAGCAGTTAGGTTGTGTGTGTAATACGCTTATTTTTACCCTTAAGATTTCCCACAAACAAGATCATGCGTTGGTTCCTCTATTTCCTCTCATCTTTGTGTTTATGCCTTGCAGGGACCACCGAGCATCTGTGCGTTTCTTGTTTGCTTTTATTTGTATGCTTATGTTTACTAACCTTAATCAAAATACCAAAAATATGTTAGTTATTTTCCTTTACTAACTCTTTTTTAGGAAGAGGTTGGAATCAAGAACATCAATCAACAGTCCATCATCTCGAATGAAATTCATACAAAAAAGTCAAAGTTGATATGTAAGCAATTAAAATCATTTGATCAATAGTTTCCCAAGATTTGATTGACTATTATTCAAGAGACTCCAAGATTCATGTGTTTATTTCCATGCCTTCTTTGACAAGCAAAAAGAATCGAGTTGGAACCAAGACATCACAGGAAAAATGCCATTTTCTCACTTTTCATTGTGTTAATCAATTAACACATTTGTACATGCAAATGGTTAAACGATTAACCAGTGCGTTTTTGGCAAAAATACAACAAATTCAAATTCAGCAGTATTCTAGCACCAATTTTCAAATATTTCATCATGAGAATGTTCTAGATCACTTCATTTAAATTCTCCTACCTCATCATAACTAATTCCCACCATACACCTTCACTAATCATCACTTAATCTTGATTTTGCCTCCAAATTCAAATTCAAAGCCTAATTTTGGTTCCAAACCAAATTCCAAACCACCAAAATTTCCAAGCCTAAATTCTATAAATAGAGACCTTATTTCATTCATTTTTTAAGCTTTTGATAGCCAAATTTACCTTGTCAAATTTCTTCTGACTCTCTCAATTTTCTCCAACTACACCAAAGCTCTTTCTTCCTTTGAAAGTTAGTAAGTTCTTCATTAGAATTTACTAATCTTTGAGCTAAAACCTTCATTCAATCCCTTTCTCATCATCAAATTCAGTAGATCAAGGCTTTGGTGTGTGGTTCTTGAAGTTGATTATAAGCATTTTCATATTTGGAGTGGTAAATCCTTATTCCACCATTTTTGTGTTTGATCCACCTTCCACAATATGATCTGTTGTTGATTCTTGTTGCTTGATCTTTGGATCTTGCAAATTATGTTTTATTGGTGTTACTTGCTATTGTTTTACTTGAATTTTCGTGCACAATTGCATCCTTGACCATGAGGTGTTTGAAGAAATGATTGATCAAGGATTTTGCAATTTTCAACTTGATTTTCTGTTGTTTTTACAGTGTTAATTGATTAACCAAAAACAAGCACAAACTGGTTAATTGATTAACCAGTTTTGCATAGCAAACGATTAACCGAATAACCAGTGTCCATAATGTGATTTTTGCTTGTTTTTTAGACAGTTTTTGTTCTATTTCCTTTTGCTTCCCTTTCCTTTTGTTCTATGCCTTGGATTAAATCTTTGTGTGGTTCAATTTGGCATTTCTTCATCTACTTCTCATTTTCTTTTGATCGATGAAAATCTTCGATATCATTGGAACTTATTTTAAGTTCTTGATCAAGATGAGATCATTACCTCTTTTTTTTCATGCGGTATTGCTTTCGGAGAGTGATCTACATATCATTTCTCTAGCATACATTAGTATAAATATTTTTATTGACCAGCCTCAGATAATTGTGGCTTCTATATAAGCCCTATTATGATTGCTTAAGATAGTGCTAAATTGTCCTAAAATCAGAAAACCGTTGCATTTTGTAAGCGAATTATCAGTCTCCTACTCGCCCGTTGCGTAGTTCAAAATAGATTGGTTTTCTCTTGTTACCCGTGGGGGTTAGTTGGCATACTCGTTGATTTTATCTAAGTTGGAGTCCTCCCCATGGTAATGTATGAGACCATGTTTTCATTCTCATGGATGTTTAGTCGAGCATTTCCGAAAAGCAACAAAACTTGTTCTCTTTTTGGATCACAATTGCTCTACATTTCTATATTAATTGTGTTATGTTTATGCTTCCTTCTTGCTCCCTATCTCTCTTTATTTTTATGCTTTATGTTATCATATCATATCATATATTGTTTATGCTTCTACTATTTTCCTTTGTCCACTTGGACCATTTGTTTATGCTCTTGCCTTTTTTTTTCTTTTGTCCATCTGGACCAAAAACATTAATAAATGCTTAAACCCCTAAAAAAACTTGTTCTCTTAATGGTGGACTATGGTTACTATCCTTTGCATTGGACATAGAATTCTGGACCTAGAATTAGGATCTTAACCTATGAACGGAAGCTTGTGATGTCAAACCTTGGAACTTGGGTACTTTGAGTTCTCTTTTGAAGACTTATTTTGATCAAGGCCTAATCTATAGGAAGAATGCTTATATTGTGGAGCTTACTTGTGTGGTTAGACTGTACTTATCCTTAGCTTTTTTTCTTTTTTTCTCTAGGATAGTCCCTTCTTCTCCACCCTTTCTTTAAGTTTTAAAATCTCCTATCTTTTTTCAAAAAACCTTCTTGTTTTCAAAATTAAATCTCTTTTACAATAAAAAAACCTTGAATTTTGTCAAGTGTTTTTTCAAACTTCCTTTTCATTAATAAATGTCAATCAATGTTAATCATACTTTGACTCTTTTAAAAAAGACACAAAAAGCATTCAAATTCATTCAAACCTTTTGTGCCTTATGCACTTTTTCTTTTAAAACTTTTCCATAAGTTTAGACACGAGTCATCTCTTTAAGTGGAACTATTCGTTTGGAAATGACGACTTGTATTTTCACTTAAAATCAACCATAACAAACCTATTTTGTTATTTGTACCACGAACTACGGGGTTTTGATCCTATAATGCACTTTGTGGGTACGTAGGCATGAGGCGACAAGTCTCTCAAAAACACAAAAATCTTTTAAAAAATACTTCTTATCTCTCTAGTATCAATTCAAAAAAAAACTTTTCAAACCAAAAAGCATAGATATTTCAAAGAGTTCTTATAGAGTACTATAGACTTTTTGGGTGCTAACACCTTTCCTTAGCGTAACCAACCCCCTTACCCAATCTCTGTTCATCTGTTCCTGCCTTAGAACTTGCTTTGATTTTGATCGCTCTTTTTCCTTTCCTTTTGGATGAAATAAAAGTGCGGTGACGACTCTTACATTTTTGAGTTAAGTTAATTAATAGCTTACACTCACGATTTTTGCTGCTACAATGTGCAGGTAATGATTGTGTGGTTATTGTCATTGATCCAAGTATTCGTCAAGTTGGTCGTTTAAATCAAGATCATTTCAAGATGAATTCAAAGTTGCTTTCTTTTTTATTTAATTCAAGAATTGTGGTGTTCAAGTTTAATTGCCGAGGCTTTAAGTGTTGTTCAAATGTGGAGGCACGTTACGAAATCCATATCCATTCTCATAACCATTTTTATTTACTTTGTTATTTATCCATTTACAACGTTCCTTTTAAATTGTCATTGCCATTCATAATTTAAAACAAATTTCAATATCTATTCATTAACCAAGTCCAATTTAGATTCTGTTTATTCAAATTCATTTTCTAATGCGTTTCTATAACACCCTAAATTTATTGGAATATTTGTTTAATTTATTTAAATATGAATATTCGCATTTTTGGTGATTATCGGTGGTTGGTATGAAATATTGAGAATTATGGATTTTGGGTTATTTATTTAAATAATAGTATATAATATGAATATATTGGTATTATTATTAATTTAAGTAAATAAAAGTGAATTAAGGGGAAATGGACATTTGAAGAGGAGTTAGTGAGGGTGAAATTGGAAAGCTCAATTTAAGGCCCAAAGTTAGGTTTAACAAAAAGGAATTTTGAGGGAATTAGGATTCATTCTTGTTAGACCTTAAAAAGGTAAGAAATAGAGGCCAGAGCTCTGAGGAAGAAGATTGAGATAAAAGCTTCACGAGGTTTCCAAGAAACGGAGCCTTGTTCGTCAAATCAGTATAAAATGAAGCCTTCTTGAATAAGAAATCTGTAGTCAAACCAAAAGTCCCACTTTTAACAACCATGTTGGCCTTGACGTCAGAGACCTTGAGATAAAGGGCCTTAGCGATGTCTCTTTCTTCGGGGTCCTTTTCCAAGAAAGGAAAATGAGATTCTTCTAGAATAGGCAAACCTAACAAAAAGGAGTATTCTTCCAAAGTTGGCAACAACTGATAGTCTGGAAAAGTAAAGCAGTGATACATCGGATCATAAAATTGTAATAGAGCGAAAATGAGGTCCTCATTTGCCTTACGTCTCAACAAAGATAGTAACTTCCCATATTTACCCTTGAACTTCTCTTGGTCTTCGATCAAAGCTCCCAACTCCCTTAGGTCATCCAATTTGGAACTTTTAAAAGTATATTTTAAAGTATTTCTTCGGTTAGGATCCATAATGCCCTACAATGTTCATAAACGAAGGTAAATCCCATGAAGTCCAATGCAGTATGATGCTATATGAATGCAACAAACACAAGTAAGCACATAAGGACACAAAGACAAACAAACAAAGGTCCTAGGTTTGCAACGAGCAGGGAGCCAAGGGTATACTCATTCCCAAAGAACAAGGACTAAAGGTGGATTGTACCTGCAGAACAAGGTTCTAAAAAGGTTCTCAAAGTCATTAGTCCATCTTTCGGATATTATCAATTTTCCAACTAACTCGGGGATTAATAATATTCTCAAGAGAACTTCTTTTGAGTGTAGCACCGTGTAGCACTATTTCGGGACTTACTCCCTCATAGCCTCGCACTACATTCTAATAAAGGCCAAAGTGGGGTTAAAGGTAACTACGGTCCTTAGTATCATGGACTCCAATTGAGAATAGTAAAAGTTTTCACGACTAAACTCGTTCAACCGAACTATTTTCAAAAGGGTCTCAACTAAGCGGGATTCTCGAGTCAACTTAGTCGGGACTCACTCCCTATAAGCCTCATCGAATATATCACCATCCTATCATAATTTCTCTCAAGTCCGGGTGTAGGACTTTGTCTCACCAATCAAGGATATCAACCCAAAAGAAATAAAGAATAAACAAATAAGCAAATAAGTAAGTAAGCAAACATATAAAGCAATAAAGAAATAAAGCAAGATACGGAGACCCACTGAGTGTCCCTAGTGAAGTCGCCATTTCTGTCGCGGTGAAAATTGGATACCAAACTATTAATTAGTTTGAATCTTTAATTCATTTTGCAACCGAACTTTGATTTGTCCAAAGGAAGGGATAAAGATCGAAATTCCCACAATGCAATACACATGCAAGCTAGAGAGTTTTAGGTTCGGGGGTTGGTTAAACTTAGGGAAGGTGCTAGCATCCTAAGTTTCTGTAGTACTCTACAGGAACCTCTTGTTTTATGTTTGTTTATTGCTAAGGTTTATCTGCTTAAAGGTTAAAAGACCTAGGGGTTTATTTCTAAGTATACTCGATAAGATATCGCATCTTATGCCTACATATCCTTACGGGAGTGGAATCAGAGTATCTGTAGTTCCCCTAAATGGTTTGAGGAGTTCTTTGACTGTGGTCAAAGTTCCTACGGGTTTAGGGTAGTTGTTTGATTGATTTTAGGAGAAAAGGTGAGTTGTCATTTTAAGGGAGATTTAACCGCCACAAGTTGTAGGAAAATAGTCTTTGCATCGTCTTAAGAGAAGGGCTCAAGTACTCGGATATTGATCGACAAGTACGCCTCTATCTCTCTTAAGGCAAAGTCCCTACGGTATTGATTGTATTGATGTGGGGTGGAGATTCTATCTCGCTTAAGATGATTAACATCCATTTTTCTATTGTGTTTGAATAAATTTGATTTGAATTGTATTTGTTTGTATCTAAGTTGTAAAAAGATAACGGTCCTTCCTATGGGGTAGGATCTAACTTAGAAAGATCAACTTGAATGGGATCAAGGATCAAGTGGGAGTGTGATGCAAATGATGTGCACTACACACAAGCGTTGAATCATGTGTAGATTTTTCCTTTGGACGGATGCGATGCGAGAGTATAAATTGCGATAATGTTAAATTACGGAAGATAAATTGAGGAAACAGATAAAACATACACACGCATGAAAGCGCTAAGTGTAAGTGAGAGTGATGTGAATTGTGAATGGAGTGTGAGCGTGCACGGTTGATTGAGTTCTACGATGCGAGTTTTATTTTAGGCGAAGATGAGATCATTAAAATTAGCATAATTTTCTTAAGAAAAAGTTAATTTTGAATTAGGTTAATTAGGCTAGATTTAGCAAAAAGCTGTTATAAATAATTAAGTTTCAATTAGCAAACTTGAAATAAGCGTTTTGTTGAATAAATGGTTAATTATCAATGAAGAATAAAACTTCTTAAAAATAAATTGGTTATTAAAATAAATTATCACCTTATTATTGAGGATAAAAAAACTATAAAAAGGGACAGGCTTTCTTTATTGAATAAAAGGTTAGTTATACGAAATTTGAATTAAACTAGGTTAATTAACATTATTATAAAAGGTTTGTTGTTATTAAAAAAAACTCGTTATTTTAGATAGTTGATAAGGTAGATAATGTTTAAAAGAAAATTAAATAAATAAGTTGAGGGTTGATTAATTAAAGAAAAAAAAGGGAATTTAAAATAAAAGGATTATCAAATTAATTATTAAAGGTGATTGATTTTTTTTAAGGGATTAATTATTGGTTAGTTTATATTAAAAAAAGATTAAGGTGTTGTTTAATTAATTAATTAAAATAAAAAGGGTGATGATTAGGTTAATTAAACAGATTATGGTTAATTAGGTGTCACGAGTGTGTGTAGGTGTGTGTTGCAGTGTGTGGCATTCATACATTTGCAGTTTACAATACGAGTACAATGGAAGAACGAAACAAATGAGAAAAAGAAAATGAACGGAACCCTAGCCCCTCTCGTCGTCCTCCTCCTCTCACGGCCTCTACCTCTTTTTCTTCCCACATTAAACCTGTAAAGCAAACAAACACGGTAAGGATAATCAAAATCGTGTGAGAGTTCTACCCAAAGAAGACCGACGATGGCTCAATGAGGACGGTTGCGGCGGCTTCGTGATTTTCGACAAGGGATTCACGGTGGTGACTTTCACAGCGCGATTGATGAGCTTCCAACTTCGGTCAGCGATTCTAGCGTCAAAGATAAGTTTCCTCTCGATCTAAGTTTTCTCCATTTTAGGGTTTCAGCGTATTTTTTCCTCTTTTTTCTTTTGTCTCCAATTCCCCTTTTTATAGGCTTCCTGTGAGATTCTTTGTACCAAATCTGATCAAGAGCCTTGAATGCCTGATTGGATTTTCCATTTTGGTTTAGACAATGTTTTGAAAGATTTCCTTTTTCGGATGATTTTGTTTAATGGAATCCCAATCTGTGATATCCTTCGTCAATCATGCTTAATGCCTCTGTCTGTCCAGATTCAATGTTCTGGGGAATCTTTCTTTTTGAACCAGTATATTCCTTTACTAATTTAGGATTTGATTTGGCAGGGGTGGATAGTAAAGGAATTGGGCCAAGAGGAAAAAGTCATCCCAGAGCGAAAACGGTAATGGAGTTGGCAAGTTGTCGTGGTCACTCAATAAAGACTGAAATGGCGCCTGGAGACTTAAGATACTCGTGTAACACATTCTAGCATTCGAAAGCTTCCGTGTTTGAGCGCCTCCCATTTGTTGCGTATGTTGGACCTGCTGTTGTTGCTGCTCATATGAACATCGTCGCTGCTGGGTTAGACACTATATCTGCAGCATGCTTTGATTCTCAGATTAATTTCAAATACTTTTGTTTGATCATGCTCTTGATATCTAGCTTCAATGTTCAGGTCACCCTATTGTGGCGGCAAGGAGGACAGGAGTTCTGAGTACATGGCGGAGGTGCTCTAGACAAGTATCAGGTGAGCGAAATTTCAGTTCTTGGCCTCTTTTCTTGAGTTCCGTCTTGACTCTTATATCCGAGTTAACTCTTATGTAATAATTGAATAACTGATTCACTATTTTTGCTTACAGACTTGGTAGGTTGCCGCGACAGGATGAGCTCTAGGAGTCTTTAATGGCGTCAATGACCGTGAAGTCCTTTACGCTACGGTAGCCAATAACACCAATGACTTCATGCTTAACCTCATACGTGCTCCCTCTTTTGCTTATGGTTTTGATGCTCTTTAAATTTCAGCAATATCAGAGTGTCGGGAACACCAATTTGTGCTTCAACAGTTTTGATTTCGTGTAGAAAATAGAGCTGCAAACCAAGTAGCGAGTTCAATAGAACCTATCTCTGCCAGTCTAATGCTGAAGATGTGAGCCTCGGACAACTGATAGAAGGGGAGTCCATCATAGCATCTGTAAGGCATTCTTTAGGTATCTGCAGAAGGTCTGAATCCTACTGCTATTGTTGTTTTCAATTGATCATAACCGTCTTCTCCTAATTCTTTGAAGACTTTATTGTGCAACTGGTTTTGTGGGGCCTTACGAATCTCTTGAGTGTGATTATAATTTCTGGAATGAAGTTGCTGAAGTTTAGCTCCTACTGATCAAGATTGGGAAACGATTCAAAATGTTGCTGAGAGTGTACGTCCTAAGACCAGTACTGGTCCATCTGCTGAAGATCACGCTCAAACTTTCTGTTTTTAGAGTAACTGATTCTGCTGTGTGAAAGCTACTGATCTTATGTGCAGGCTTCGACACAGCAGGTTTCAATTGGAGCACGTTCGCTAACATCAAAGTTGCTTTTCTCTTGACTAATTGCGTGCAAGGGCTCTTCTGCAGAGGTAATGGTTTCTTAAGGCACAAATCCTTCTTGGCATGAGAACAAATATCTTGAACTTGACGGTTATGTAAAATTTATCCTCTGATGCAGGCCTGCTGGATTCTCGCTGTCGTAACTGCTCGTGGGCGCTAAAATAGAGCTGTATCATCAGGTACCCTCCTCTTTGGTTTCAGGGCCGTGAGCTTGGTTTCCTTCTTCGAGGTGGCACAATGTCGTCTTGGAGAAAACTGCCCTATTTCTGCAAAGTAAGTTAGAGAGAACGAAACTGTCATGGCTTCGTCTGTATGCTGCCGGTACTAACGTCATTTTAATTATACTTGTGACAATTGGTAGCTTCCCTTGTTGAAGTTTTCAAAAGCTCTTGGAGGGCTGGTCGAAAGCGTCTTGGTGCATATCGTCAATTTCACCGAGTCGCACGCAGGTATGCTGCCTTGAGTTTCCTCTTGCGCCCTGAATAGGTAACGCCACATTTTCTTAGTCATGAATAATTCCTCTTTTGTAACTGTGCTGTAACAGAACTACGACGGTAGATGGTTGTGTTCTGAAGCTTGAGCTCGATACTGTTATGTGGCAGCAACTAATGGATTTATGAGTCTTCATTTATTGGTGTGTTGGTTCATATGGTAATTCTTCCTTCATAACTAGATTATTTGCAACTTGTTTCCAAGTGAATGTGTAACTCGTTTTCCTGGTTGGCGGAATCCATTATGCAGGTATTATGCCGGTAGCTTAAGGACTAAAGTTGTCACTCGAGTCCAAACGCATTGCTGTCATGTGGAATTTAGTTTTGGGCTGTTCTGATGAATGCCGGTATGGAGAAGTTGGAGGTTTCGTTGAAGTTGCAGCTCGGTTCGATGTGTCTCCACCAGATTCTCGTAGTTAGGAAAGTTACATTTATGAGATTATTGTATTCAAGCCATTGTAACAGTCATGTAAGGAGTGTTGGATTTCATGTACATGAAAGTGAGGTTGCCTCTTCTAAGTTGTATCGTGCTGGCAAGAGCCTTAGGCTGCTTAAAAAATTATAACCTTGTAATATTCCTAAACTTGTCTTGTAACTTTGGTGAATTTACTGATCCGAACAAATATAACAAATGTGTCTGAAGTGACCTTAGAATCATATGGTCTATGTTGTCGCGAACTGACATATTTTGCCCCCTTGAGAATTTTGGGTAGTAAACTCCAATTAACTTGGATTCCAACCAATAAGCTTGAGTAGTCTTGCAATCCTTACTTAATTTATATTCTGGATAAACCATAAGCATAACTTTTACCACTTGGATCACTTTGAACTTCATAAACATGGAGCCACTGACTCCTAGAGAATAATGTGCTTAAGATTAAAGTTCCTGCACACATTCGTTAGCCATAATAGATACGTATACAAGAGTATAAAGATAAGGCAAGCAAAAAAACAAAAAAAGAAAAAAAGCGGGACATTAAGGTCAAAAATTAGGGTGCGACACTCGTCTAGTACGAGAATCAGAGCAAACGTAGTTTGGGCTGACACAACCACAGATTGGTTCAAGTGTTTTAATTGAGTAGGGTTAAACCTTCATTATAGCAGTTAGGTCTATTGTTTCTCGACCATTGGAGACTTAGGCGTTACTTGTTTCTGGTAGAACCAAGAGTTAACACACTCTTTCTGAAAAAAGGTTTTCAATTAATCCCGCAGGATAAAAAGGTTTGATGTTTTGTTTTGTGTTTTTTATGAATAAGTGAATTGAATTAAGTTTATAATTCATGTTGCACTAAGGACTATGACTTGAGAGCGAATGCGTCGCATATCACCCAAAGGGAATATGCTAAACACTCTAGACAGTTGAGAGGAAGCCCCTCAACTATCATTCCCCAAGTACTTAAAGCTCGTAGCATACAACACTTATTATCCTTTATTAGGTGTCTTAAGACGTTTAGAGATGAGAAGAGAAGACACAAACTCTAAGGGGAAACTAACCAACCCTAATGTTATCATGCAATGTGCTCCTAAGATTGAGATTAAGAGGGAAGAAATCATCCTAATGTTAGCATGCTTGGATTGAACACTTAATGTCTCTCCTACTTCCATCCTAAACGGAGGGACTAGGAATCCTAAGGGATCATGGCAAAGGACCAAGAAAACACAAGATAAATCAATCACAAATGAAATGCAAGAAAGAAATGAAGTTGACTTAAACAAGTCAAGGAATAAGGTAAACATGATATGCAATGCTCAAATGATGCAACACAAACAAAATGGAAGCAAAATGACTTAAACAAGTCAAAGAACAAGTGAGATGAAATGGGAGAAGTTACAACTCCTACAACCATTCATGCATCAATCACTTATACAAAAAGGTAAACAACAATGCTTAAGAAAAGCTCATGATCAAAGTGTAGATGGGAGAAAGAGGCTTGGGCAGCAAGCACATGAAAAGTGTCTCAACCAAACTCAACACATTGTTCATGCAAAAGGAAGTAGCAAACAAGTGCTAAAAGTGATCCATCATTCAAGACAAACTCAAAGTATAAACATGGACACCAAATTATCTTGAATGATGATCACAAACCAAGGGACAGAAGTGAAACCATAAGATAAAAATCTCATAACAAGAATGGAAACAAAGCACAAGCAAGCAACTAGTCAAGACAAGAGAAAGAACCACAATTCAATTCATAATCAACACTTAAAATCAAGTGAAATGCCTTAACTTCAAAGTAACTTGTAACACAAGTTACACAAGTGTATGACCTAAAAATGCAAGACCAGCACCTTAATCATGTCATAAATGAGTTACAAGACTCATAGGGTGCATATGGGATCCATAAAAGTCATTTCCCAAAGGAACTAGGTCAGACTAGTTTGTATGAACTTCCTCTAAGGTGACTTGACTTGCAAGCTTCACCAAAAATAGAAGAAATGTTCAATGAATCTCAAATAAAATGCAGAAATTAACCAAGTCCAATGGAAAATAGAGGCCAAAGTTTCAAAGCCAAACTCACTCTTAGGAATCACCAAATGATTTGATCAACTAAGGTGCTCCACCTCATTGAGTTATTATCGAGGGTCAAGAAAAGACAAAGCAAAAGTCAAACAAAAAATGATCAAACATTAACCAAAATCAGCCTCAAAGGTACCTCAATCCATCCTCTAAATGGAGAGGAAACCTCATTCATAGGTGATGTAAATTGGTAGCTCAAATGTTGATGATCAAACAAGAACAATATTGAAAACACCTCACTTTGCAAAATTAAAATAAAATTGCAAAATAAAATAAAATCAGGAACAAAAATTATGAAAAATTAAATAAGGTTTTGAAATCTTTGAAAACAATTTTTATTTAATTTTTGGGAAGTTGGAGGTATTTTTAATAATTGAAAATGAAAACTGAAAATAAAATAAGAAATAAAACAAATAGAATCAAGTAGGGGTGCATAAGCAAAAGTCAAATGAACTGGAAATAAAACAAACTGCGCTTGGGCTCAGATAAACAGGGGTGTGGATAGCACTTTTGGCCTAATTGATCCAAAGATTCATACTTAAGTGAAACGATGCATTTCACTTAAGTGATGTGGGGTCAACAACACACATCAGCGTGGTCAAGCTAATCACACACCAACACGCAAGCCAGTCAAGGATTCAACGCAAACCAGGTCAGATCTGACTGAGAATGAACCAGACGTCGGAGCTAGGGCTTCGGTCATCTTCTCCGGCGACATCGCCGGAGCTCAGTTTATATTTCTCAACAGAAATGGACAAAAATGGTGCCAAACGAAAAAGGCTTGCAACAAGGGTTTCAAATCCACAATCCAAACATTAAAATAGTTACAAATCAAGGAGAATCGAAGATCCAAAGTTTGAACATGTCAATCTGAAATGTGATCAAACAAGACCAATGATGATGCAAACATTGCCTATGGATCATAGGTCTTCAGATGCAACCAATATGAGCTTAAATTAGTGCCTAGAATGAGAAAAATAAGGAGGATAAGCTTACTGAACGGAGCAACTCCGTTGGTTCTTCAGATGCGTGCAAGCTTTGCTTTCTTTCTTCAAACACGTTCCAATTGCTCCCAGGAAGAAGATGCAAGCCTCAATTTCAGTTGATTTGAGGTGAAATCTCAGATTCGAAAATGAAGAATGCTTGGAAAATTTGAATTTCAATCTGCTCTCTCCAGCCCCAAAAATCACCTCTGAGCATTAGAGCAACCCTAAATGCTTATATATGATGGATTTAGGATCACCATGCAGGCCCATGTTGGCTGATTGGTGCGATTTCAAAAATGCCCAAAAAAGAAACGCTCCTCATGCACACGCGTATTTGCTTGCTTCACACCTTATGAGCTCATATATCTGAAGTATGTCAACTGTATTTTTGATTTGAATTGGTTTCGGCCTTGTATGTAATCCATATTTCAAATTTGAATGGAAAACTTTTTAAGGAAGAAACATGAAAAAGTGGCATCTCATGATATTTAGTGTTGGTCAAAATGTGGTAAGCTTCATTATGAGCATACATTGGTGTAAAAAAGTTCAAAAGTGGTACAAAATAAGACTTATAATATACCAAGTTCATGTTATGACCAAAAGTTCAAAATTCACTTTAAAACCCTTCCACATGGTCATGTAATTCCATAATATCCATGAATCTTGAGTCCAATGATGTAAATAAGGCTTTTAGGTACAATTCTCATGTTGGTTGGAAATGCATTTGAGGTACACAAGTTCATGAAAATGACCTATGAAGCAAATGGCCAATAATGAAACTTTCCCAAAATACCCTTGCCTTGCCAAGACCATAACTTGAGATCCACAAATTAGAAATATTACTTCTAGGACTTTTTGGAAAGCTAAGATCATGAGGAACAACTTTCATGTTCACATAAAGTTGAGGAGAAACTAGCTTCTAGGTAAAAAATGCCTTGGAAGTGAGTTGACTTTTTGTTGACCAAAATTCCATTCATCTGAGACCCCTAACATGGCATCATAACTTGAGATGTACAAACCCAATGGATGAGTTGTTGTACTCAAAATAAATCTAAGAAAATTCCCTAAAAATCTCATGTTTTAATGAAAATGAGATTGAACTTGCAACATAGATGAAAATGGTCTTGAAGTTGGGCACTAAAGAAGGGGATTTTACACTAAAATCATCTGAAATCCTAATTTAGTAACTTCTTCCACTCTTGATTCCTCTTAATTTGATCTTGTCATGACATCCTAGATTCCTCAAGATAACTTCCCATGACTTCAATGGCTTAGAACCAAGTCTTGAACTCTCTCAAGTCCACAGTTGACCCTGAGTTGACCAGATGACACCCTATAATCACATCCTTTGACTGTGACTTCTTGCAGATGAAATGAATGCTCAGATAAGCTCCACAATGACCTCCAAGGTACTCAATGAGCTTCTTAATCGTATCCTATCCAAAACAATGACCTCATGAACCCCTGATGACCGTCTGTTGATCCCTAAGATAGGAGACAATCAACACACATCAATCCTTCCATCTAAGGAGCTTTGACAACCTTATGATGACTGCACACACTTGATGATCTGAATAATCACCCTTGCTTGAGCTTGAAACCAATGAGACTCTTCTCTTGAATGGCACATCACTCTTGATCCCCTATTAAGAACAATGCTATGCAAATACAAAATGCTAAAAATAAATGAAACATAAGCCAAGAAAAGGTTGATTAAATTTTGGGGTACAACAACTGCCCCTATTTAAACGACTTGGACCTGAATGGGTGAAAAGCGAACGGCTTTCACACGATCAAAGGTAAAAGACAGTTGAATACCAAAGAAATCGGAAATTTTCCAACCACAAAAATAGAACTGTAAACTTGTTTACTGGAATAGAATAACCCGAGATAACTGTATCTGATAACCACAACAGCAATAAGTTGACTGATTACCGATTAGGAAACATTGACACGCAGTCGGAAGAACATCTACTAACATGCAGGAAACGACACTAAGTCAGAAAGATCATCTGATTTCACCATCAGACATCTGTTAAACAAACCAGACATCGAACCCGAAGGCCGACTCAACACGAAGTTGAGAACATCTGCTAACCAGCAGGCATTCGCTGAATAAAATCGAGCATCGAACCCGAAGGCCGGCTCAACACGAAGTTGAGAGCATTTGCTAACCAGCAGGCATTCGCTAAATAAAAGAGAGCACCGAACCCGAAGTCTAGCTCAACACGAAGTTGTGAGCATCTGCTAACCAGCAGGCATTCACTAAATAAAAGCGAGCATCGAACCCGAAGACCGGCTCAACACGAAGTTGAGAGAATCTGCTAACCAGCAGGCATTTGCTAAATAAAAGCGAGCATCAAACCTGAAGGCCGGCTCAACACGAAGTTGAGAGCATCTGCTAACCAGCAGGCATTCGCTAAATAAAAGCGAGCATCGAACCTGAAGGCCGGCTCAACACGAAGTTGAGAGCATCTGAAAGAAGAAATCCGCTGGGGAAATAATGAACTTAACCATGTAGACTCCACTGGGGAGAAATGGTGAGATAAACACATCTATCAATGATCTTGCTGGGGTCTGGATACCACATAGGCTAAATAAACCATCATTGTCCGCTGGAGACACCTGAAAACATGAGGTAACAACCTGACTTATGTTTCAAATACATATGTTTGAATATGGCGTAATGCTCCATACGAAATGGAAATGCTACGCGTTTGGGAGGATGCTATGCACAATGCAAATGCAAAGGAACCACCTCAATAAAATAAATGCTGAAGAGACGAAAGCTACCTTGCCGGGGAAAGATAGGATATGCCAAATACGATTGGACTTATAATGGCCTCCTGGAAAAGAACTTTCCTGGGTAATACTACTCTGACGAGAACAAAAATCCACTCCGCTGGGGATCAACTCAAATTGTTGAGGAAAGAGCCCTGAATGGCTTACCAGAATACAACTCTCCTGGGGAACAAAAGACTCGGCTGGGAAAAGGCAGCCAACTGCTGAGATTGTCTCAACTCTACTAGGGAAATTAGCCCTGCATGGCCTCCTAGAACACCGTAATTCTTCTAGGGTACGAAGCAAACTGTTGGGGAATACCTCTACTCTTCTTGCATTCATGAGCATCATACCATAAAAGTTTTGTAGAACTTAGACTTTTGTTTTTAAACATCATAGAGTTGCCATGGATAAGGAAAGGAAGAAAACTTTGAAGTACACTTACAAGAGTCTTAACTGGGACGACCTAAAGAGGTTGGGGACCTTGGTGACAGATCCAAAAGGGTTCAAGAGAAAATATGGGAAACTATTGTCATTATTGAAGATGAAGATGGATAAGGGACTTCTCTCCACCCTACTTCAGTTCTACGATCCAGTCTATCATTGTTTTAATTTCCATGACTATCAGCTCGTACCTACACTAGACTAATACTCTTATCTGGTTGGTTTGCCCATTCTTAATGAGTCTCATTTTCCTATCACGGGGAAAGAACCTAAGGAGAAGGATATTGCTAAGGCTACGCATTTGGGATTGGTCGATATTCAAAACAATATGACCACAAAAAGGGGAGTTTTTGGCTTGACTGCAGAGTTTTTGGTTGGGAAAGCTCAGTATCACGCTGATCATTTGAGTATCAACGCATTAGAAGATATTCTTGCATTGCTCATCTATGGCATCTTTTTGTTCCCTAGCTTTGAAAACTTTGTGGACCTCAATGCCATCAAGATCTTCTTGAGGAAGAATCTGGTGCCTACTTTGCAAGCGGATTCCTACCATTCTATTCATCTGAGGAATTTCCATAATAGAGGGATGATCACTTTTTTTGTTCCTTTATTATAAAAGTGGTTTATTTCGCACTTGCCTAAGGCTAACGCTTTTTGGGATCCTAAGAAAGGTTGGTGGTCACAGAAGATCATGGCTCTCACTCACTCTGACATTGATTGGTATAATCATGTCTATGATGGGGTGATGATCATTGATAGTTGTGAAGATCTTTTTAATGTACCTCTTCTTGGTAATAAAGGAGGGATCATCAATAACCTAGTCCTAGCTTGTCGACAGTTAGGATATCCTTTGAAGGACAAACCCAACAGTGTTCACATGGAAATATTTTCTTCAAGGAAAAGGAGGATAACAAGGAGCTAAAGGAGAAGATCTTAAATGCTTGAAGCCATTTGTATAAGAAGGGGAAGAAGGATATAGGAAAGCCTAATTGTTCTTCCTTAGAACCATATCTCCAATGGATCTGTAAAAGGGCTATAAAGTTGAATATGCCCTATTCCCGACAAGATCCCAGGTTCTAAAGGAGGAACCTACCCTGATATTCATGTCTGAAGCAGAGGAGCTGAGAATCGCTTTGAGAAAAGCACAAAAAATAGGAAATGCTTGGAAGTATAAATATTAAGTGGCTATTGAGGAGAATGCAGAACTCCAGAAGAAACTGCAAGTGAAGGATGAAGAAGTACTCTCTTGTAAGAAGAGGAAAACTCAAGGGGATTTATTTTCCTCTAGCCCTCAGTCAACTCCGTGGAAGCTGATTGTAGATAAGCTTATTCTAGAGAAGGCTCAAATGGAAGAAGAGATCAAGAAGCTCAACATGAGGATGCTAGGAGAATCTCCTTAGGACTTTTGTTAGCTTTCTATTTAAGAATCTTGTAAGAAGTACTGATATGTTGTAATTCAATTTTTTGGTTAATAAAATTGAGTTTTTTGATATCTCTTGATGTTTGCAAATATTCGAGTTCCACAAAACTTTTCGCATTGCATTTTCTGCATTTTTCTCTAATCATTCAGGGAACCTATATTTATTTTGCAGACATTATAGAATGGATTATAGAAAGAGAGTAGCTCCAAGATGCACACTCAAAAGTCCAAAATTGGAAATATGAGGAAGTTGGGAGGCCTAGTGGAAGATCCTTTGGGATTCAAAGACAAGTATGGAAATGTGTTGCCATTGTTGAGACTCCAAGTGGATGAAGAGATCTTAGTGGCGCTCGTGCAGTTCTACGATCAAATCTATCATTGCTTCACATTTCTAGATTACCAACTACTGCCGACATTGGAGGAATACTCTGTGTTGATGGGACTAAGTGTCACTCCTAAGCCATTTTCTGGAAGAGAGGGTACTCCAAGTGAAAAATTTATTGCAGAGGCTACACATCTAGAGCTGACAGAAGTACAGGCTCATATGACTATCAAAGGAGATTTCTATGGATTAGAAGCTATGTTCTTATTTGAGAAAGCTCAGTACTACACTGATTTGAAGGATTCAGAAGCATTCGAGGCCATCCTGGCACTATTAATTTATGGACTCTTCTTGTTCCCGACTATTGACGATTTTGTTGACAAGAATGCTATCAACATCTTCTTGATCAAGAATCTTGTTCCTACTCTGTTGGATGACACGTACTATTCCATTCATCTGAAGAACAATTACAGGGAAGGCCAGATCATCTGTTGCATATCTCTCTTGTACAAGTGGTTTATTTCTCACTTGCCAAGGTAAACTTTTCTTTGGGATATAAAAGACGGACTTTCATGGACAACAAAGGTTTTATCACTCAAGCACTCAGACATCAAGTGGTATGACCCCATGTTTGGAGGAATCACCATGATCCATAGCTGCAGAGATTTTCCTAATGTGCCTCTTCTTGGCACAAGGGGATGTATCAGCTTGGATATCCGATGGAGGATGAACCTAATCTAGTCTTTTTGAAGAGCTTTTCCTTTGAAGAGGGAAAAAACCCAGTGCTCAAGGCTCAAATTATGTACACTTGGCGTTACATTCACACGAAGGTAATGACTGCTTTGGGATACCCTGACTGTTCTGTCTCAGAATCTTATTTGCTATGAGCTAAGGAGAGAGCTTTGAAGATTTTCTATACTCGTTTCGAGCCAATTCCCATGATTCCAAAGGATCCCATCTCCATGGAAGAATTGAGGACTTCCTTGGCTGAAGCTGAAAAGGAGAAGAATGTTTGAAGGGAAAAATACTTCATGGTCGTTCAAGAAAATGAAGAACTTCAGAAACTGCTCCTTCAGGATGAAGGAGAGAATTTGCAAGAAGATGAATGATCCTCTCGTTAGAAGGATTAAGCCTTTAGTTTCTATGCTCTGCTGTTTAATTTGTATTGATTTGCACTTTGTCTTTTTGGAATGATATTGTCATACCATAAATTTTGACCCCTAGATTCCATTACCATTCTAGGAGCATCAAGCATTATTTCCTAACCCTAACCTTGTTTCAAGTTATTGTTGTTAAGATCCACCTGAATTAAGGTTTTGCACCATTAGAATCAAGAAGACTATTGCTTGATCAGTCAATGTTTTAGATTGATAATCATCAAATCAAGATTCTCATACATTCAAGGAGCTTATACTCAACAAGAATCAAGTGCTAATTGATCTCACTACAAGTCAATTGAAGTCCAATTTCATCTGCCCCCAAATTAGGGTTTTGTTAGAAAAAGTCAACGGTGCCTTTGACTTTTAATCCAAGCATGATCCCAAGCCTTGGGACATGATTCAACATGTTCATATACATCCTTGGAGCCTATCTAGGATGTTTGAGAAGTCCAAGATGTAAATTTATGGAAGATCACACAGTTGAATTCACCTGATACAAAATTCAACTGACAAAGTCAACTCTTTGACTTGTAGGGTTTTTGGTTCAAAATGAAGCTTTCAAGCCAAATTTCATCAAAATATGTTTAATCAATGAGTTTGATCACGAAAAAATCAAGATTTGAGAGGTTTCTTGCAAAAGAAGAAAACTTGGATAACTTGAATTTTTTCTAACTGTGGGAAGAAACCCTAATTTTGATACCAACTTTGAAAGGCCATAACTTTCTATCCACATATCCATTTTTTGAGTTCCAAAGATTAATTTAAATATCTCCTCATGTAATACAAAAGTGTCCCAATGAGAAAAATATGCTTAGATTTTAAGTTATAAAGCTTCAATGTTTGGAAGAATTTCAAAGCATTTAGAAATTTTTCAAGACACCCTTGTTACTTCAATTTTCAGCCAACTTCAAGGCCAGTTTTCACCATGATCCTGTTAGCCTTGAATTTCGACGCCCAAATAGAACGTTGGGTTGTTAAGTTAAAGACAATGTTTTCGACTATGGGGATATTTCGGGAATTTCGACCAGAAGATGGACAATTCGACAGGCAATAATCTTTTGGAGTTTGAATTCCAATCTTGGAGGGAAATACAGTTATCTTCAAGCAATTAAAGCATGCAGAGTGAAATTTGGTTTGATCTAGTCCATTGAGTCATTAAGAGCAGTTATGTCGACTGACTATAAATAGTGGCTTAATTTAGGATTTTGGGTGCGTTCGTTTTGTACAAGTCACTCAGAAAATTACTCAAAGTACCCAAGTCAAAGTGAGAAAAGATTCATAACTGAGAATGTACGTGTCAAAACACCATCTCTTTATTGTAATGAATTAACGCTTCTTTTTCTTTTATAAGAATCTTCCTTTACTTTACTGCTTTTATGCACGTTATAGTTCCTAGTCTTTACTTTTCTTTTAGAATTGTTATCCTCTTTGAACCAAGTTGCTTTCCTTTTTTACTTGTTTTACTGCCAAAACCTTGTTATTGTGTTTCAATACTGTCGAAGTGCTTATTCTTCTCCTTTAAATTTCATTTAATGTTAAACTCAGATTAGCTATGTCCTAGGATTTAGTATGGTCGGTCCTGCAAGTTAAAACGAGTCTTGACGATTTGTTAGACCAATGGTTGTTCTCCAAATTTCACGGCGAAAAAATTGGCACACCTGGTGGGACAGTGCTAATCAGAGTTTCTTGTTAGAGATACCTTTTGGAAACTTCTGCGTAAAATTTTCATTGTATGCAGTTAAGGAGTGGTAAGATAACCACCAATAACGAAACTCGAACTAAGAAAGGATATACTGGGAGAATGGCATCAAACACAAATCAGCCAAATACTCCTCAGGATATCCACACAATGGTAACGATAACATGGAGCCTTCCGTGCCACCTTCAACAGAAGGACAAGCAGGTTCTCTTCCTTTATCGCAAGCGATTCCAACTATGGGGACTTCGATGCCCACGCATTTGATTACTCATACGCAAGCAGTTCTAACTAACATTGGGCCAAGAGGCCCTCCATATACCCCACCTCCAGCAGGGACTTCCACATATAGGAATATTCCTCCACCAGGGGTTTCGATGCCTTTGCCGCGAGACCCACCATATGGTATGCCAACATCAGTAATGGCAAGCCTCCACAACGCCCCTCATGCACACGCAGAACAGGTGATAACTTTGCCATTACAGGGTCGGTATCTGGAATGAATGTGGGTCGAAGTAACCAGAACGTGGGATACTCTGTTCCAACACAAAATCTAACAATTGGTTCTGCCTCTTATTTGAGGCAACAAATGGATGAAAGTAACCACCAGATGGTACAAATGATGTCCCAAACTATGGGAGAAATATTTCAGCCCCTTATCTAAAACACTACCCAAACTAACCAACAACTAGCATCACAAATGACGCATTTTGTTGATTTCTTTGGGGGTACCAAATCCCCCTCGTCACCCACAAAGGGAACATGTGAGGGAAAACCAGGGTATAGCCTTTGAGGGGGACCTCACTATTAACCAAACACAACAACACCCAAAAAACGTGCCCCAGGAAAATAATGTTAATCATGGGATAGTAGAACCTCCTAGAAATCAATTCAAAGGTCCCAGGGAGGAACCTCCAAGGGTAGTGATGATTAGAAGAAACCAAAATGCGGATAATGTCGTACAACAAGTCCGACGTGATAATGCAGCCACAGACAATAACTTGGCTGCCATGTTCGAAAGGATTATGGCACGAAACAGAGTAAATCTTGGCTTGCAAAGTCCAAACTATACGTCGCCTTTGGTTGAATATATACTCCAATCGGAGTTGCCTCCGAGGACCAAAGTCCCTAAATTCACTAAGTTCTCAGGAGACTCTACTGAGTCTACCGTCGAGCACGTGGCCAGGTATCTGATTGAGGCAGGGGAAATTGCTAATGATGAGAGTCTTAAGGTAAAATATTTCCTCAGTTCTTTGACAAAAAACGCTTTCACTTGGTTCACCACGTTACCTCCCAACTCGATCCATGATTGGACCCATTTAGAGCTTTTGTTCCATGAATAGTTTTACATGAGACAAACAAAAATAAGTTTAAAAGAATTGGCAAGTATAAAACGAAAGGTTACTAAGCCTATCGAGGAATATTTGAACCGGTTTCGACTTCTCAAAGCCAAGTGTTTTACACAGGTTCCAAAGCATGAGTTGGTCGAAATGGCCGCCGGTGGCCTTAACTATTCAATTCGAAAGAAGTTGGATACCTAATATTTAAGGGATATGGCCCAACTAGTCGATAGAGTTCGGAAATTAGAATGATTGAAAGAAGAAAAAGCTAGGGCTAATAAAAACAAAAGGGTAGCCTTTGTCGATTTTAACAAAGAGGACGAAAGACCATACGTTGATTACCTAGGTTTTGATGAGAACGAAATTGATCTCGCTGAACTAAAAAAGGGCTCTCCTTACTCTTGTAGGATACTAATGCCTTTGAATGGGAAAGACCCTATCAAAACCAACAATAGGTTTCCTAAGAAAACATACACTTTCGACGTAAAAAAATGTGACGAAATCTTTGATTTGTTAATTAAGGATGGGCAAATGATTGTACTCGCTGGTGCTAAGATGCCTCCTCTAGAACAAAGAAAGAAAAGAGGCTTTTGTAAGTACCATAATATTTTGGGTCATAAAACCTCACAATGTTTTCTTTTCAGGGATCTGGTGCAGAATGTAATTCAGGAGGGAAGACTGAAGTTTGGTGAGAGGGCAAAGGGTCAGATGAACCTAGAAGTCGAGACGGTGAAAGCGACCGATGTTCACTATATAAAGCCATAAGAGGTTCACATGGTCTAAGTCACTGAGGACTTCGTCAATGGTGCTGCAATGGTTCGCGTTACTAATAACTTTAATCAAGAATCGCTGGACAACTTGGCAAGCGAGACTACTGAGAGCCTCGACATGAAGATCAATGAGGATCTCGACATGGGAGTTAGGGGAGACTCCAGATTGATACTGGTAATAGAAGAAACTGCTAAGGGTTTCGTAAGAATGGATAAGGCTGCGGAGGGCCTCCGTTTAGTATTCCAGAGTTTAGACATCACTAAGGATGTCGATATGGGGGTGAATATGGTAGAAACCTCCCAAGAATCTTCAATGGAGGTTGACGAGGAACACCACAAGTTGGCTTTCCTGAAAGGGGATGAAAACCTTCTAGATTTTATTCATAGGTGTCAGAGGAGAAGTTCAGAAGTTATGCTGTGACCTAGGTGTAGTGCAGTATTCGACAGGAAAGTTGCACAAAGTATTGAAAGGGTTAAGTGAAACCATGAGAACAAGGCTCCCCAAGGGGAGAGAAGGGTCGACCCAAGAAAGGGCCATAACACCAGGAAATGATTCTCCTGTGTCGAAGGCAATAAACCAAGAGGCCCTGGGGTAAAGACTTCTACCTTTAAACCTACATTTGAAGCTGTGAAAGGGGCATGGACTAGGCCTGTCAAGGCTAAACAACAAGGATAACAAAAGTGGAAACACTTCGATGTCGAAAGAGGCTTCTCTGTAGCCTACATAAAAGAATTTTCACAGGCCAACAAAATGGCATATGTGTCTGTGAACTATAAAGGAAAGAACCCCATGATTTGCTCCCAGTAGAGGAGAGAGCAACGAAGGTGAAAGGCCCAGAGAGAGGCTACAAACAAGGGGGAGTCTAGAACAAATTTATCCTTGACAAAAGAAAGAAAGAATGGTTTGAAGGCTGCTAGCAAGGTGTCAGCGGTTGCTAGAATGCTCATCCCTAAAAATGATGGCAAAGAACAGAAGCGCAACAGAGAAGTCGGGGAAGATGAGATGCTTACTAATAATTTCGACTCAAGTTCAGAGGCATCACTCAACATTTTGATGAACGTCGTCTTAGTTCCGCCCCGTGAATTCGACAGGATTATGGAAGTCGAAAACCTGGACGCATATATCAAAATGGAAATGGCTACCCATAAGCCAGTTTGTTACTACATCATGAATAATGGTTGTGTCGAGGAGCAAAATGCTTTCTTCGAAAGGCCTAATGAGGCAATGTGAAGTCATTTAAAGCCTTTGTTTATCACAACGAAAGTTGAGAATGTGGCAGTGAGCAAGGTTTTAGTGGATTGTGGAGCCACGGTGAATTTTATGCCACACTATATGTTACAAAGGATTGGGAAGTCAGATGTTGATACCAAGCCTCACAACATGGTTTTGTCAAACTATGAAGGGAAAATGGAGACTACCATGGGGGTAATCCAATTTGACCTTACTGTGAGAACTGTGACAAGGCCAACTATCTTCATGGTTGTCGAGACTAAGGCAAATTACAATTTGCTATTGGGAAGAGAATGAATCCATGGTGTGGGAGCCGTTCCATCTTCTATGCATCAAAGGATAATTATCTGGCGTCTCGATGCCATAGTGGAGAATATTGAAGCAGATCAGAGGTACTTTAAAGCACCTATTAATCACCTTGATCGAAGGAGCTTCGAAAAACACTTGGCGAATATAGTCTCATGCACGCCGGCGGGTTTCAATCTTACCCAGAATGATGGCGCTTATTACTCATTGTATTTACATTCTGTCCATGGTTTTAGATGGGATAGGGAGACTGTTGGGACAGGAAATTTGCCCTACTTTGGTGCCACGGGAATCGAACCCAAAGGTTGGGGTAGCAAATTTAGTGATAATGACTGAATTTGAAGTACTACAAAAGATTTCGGCTTATGTAACCGAAAAGAAAGAACAAGCGGCCTTGGAGGCTGAGATCAAATATTTGGCTTTCGAAGCCAGAGGTAATAAGGGAATGACCCTCGAGGACAACAAAAATTCTTACAAAGAAAATCCTGGAAAGGATTTTGTCCCAGAACCTCCTGATAAGGTTCAGGAACAATTGCAAGACCAAGGGCTCGACGCCATCTATGACGATGAGCCTTTAGGATTCGAGAAAAACCCGTTAGCAGAAAATATGAAGATGCTAGCGCAAGACCCGCTCGAAGAAATCGAATTGGGAGAAGGGGCCACGAGAAGGCCAACCTATATAAGTGTCAATATCAGCCCAGAACTCAAGGTCGAAATGGTCTAACTTTTAAGAGAGTTTCGAGAGTGCTTTGCATGGGACTATGATGAAATGCCTGGTTTGAACAGGGAGCAGGTCGAATTGAAATTCCAAATCAAGTCTGGGAAGAAGCCTGTAAAGCAGAATCCAAGAAGGTTTGCACTAGCAATTTTGTCGAAGATCAAGGAAGAGGTCGAACGAATTCTTCGTTGTAAGTTCATTTGTCCAGCAAGGTACATCGAATGGTTAGCAAGCATTGTACCTGTTATAAAGAAAAATGGGTCTTTGAGGGTATTGTCATACCCCAAATTTTACCCTTAGATTAGTCGTTTCATTTTACATCCCATCTCATTTTGCATGGTATTATAACTAACACTAACTAGTTTGCTCAGTCCTTTGGTTTTGCAGGAAAAATCACGGTGCCCTTTAATTGGTGAAGGGTAAAATGGTCATTAATTTGCAGTTTGCTGACAATTGACGAAGCAGAGTCTCATAAGGAATCCCTCGAGCGATTATGGTTTCCATCTCCGAGTTCTGTGAAGTATTTGAGGATGCATTGAATCTTACGGATGTTTTGACGTCAGATTTATTGTAACACGGTACAGTTTATTCAAGAGCTGGGATTTAGTCGTCAGTCAGATTTCAGAAGTGCCTGCGGACACATAAACTGTATGGGGTTGAGTGCGTTGCGATATAACTGGATTCAGGTTAAATCAGTGCGAAGATTTGATTTGAAGGATTTTATCTTTACAGATGCACGTTTCCCGCTTTCTGCCAACCGACGGTTGATTTTAAAGGAACAGTGGAATTTTGGTGAGCGTTGGATTTATAATGAACATTTGTTGTTTTGATCATGACTAATAGTCGAGCTGGTTCGGTTTACCAAGTTAAAATAGTCGAGATGTGAGTTAAAATCTCAATACGGAAGGCAGCTCGTTTGACCGTTTAACTGAGTTTATCTACTTATCTGTTCAAGGCCATATTCACCGTTAAGATCGGATACGAATTGATTTGCAAGAGGTTTGTTGAGCTCGGCGGTTATGTCAAATTTAAATCGGGCAAGTCGATCAATTGTCAAATTCGGAATTGGAACATCATAATTTAATCGAACGGAGTTATTCAGGTAATTTGAACCAGTTGAATTTATTTGCATGGATTTAAGCAGAGGATTTTATTTGGATGAATTTAATTGGAGGAGCTTAATCGATTAAATTTAATTAGTTGAATTTATTTGTTTGAGTTTATGAGAAGGAATTTAGTCGGATAAGTTCAATTAAGTTAATTTATTCATTGGAATTAATCGGAGGAATTATTTCGGGAAATTTAATCGGGAAGGTAATTGCAAGATAATAGAAAAGATAGAATTTTACTTATTCTATTATTTTTATTATTACAATATTACAAAAGAAATAGCAATTACAAACAAATTC
The DNA here is from genome assembly GCA_963859935.3 of Lathyrus sativus. Lineage (NCBI taxonomy): Eukaryota > Viridiplantae > Streptophyta > Magnoliopsida > Fabales > Fabaceae > Lathyrus > Lathyrus sativus. The sequence goes on along the minus strand of OZ012735.1, from coordinate 186,538,625 downwards.
TTAAAAATTCCTAATTGTTCTAATTTTGTCTTTGCGCCGATTCTTCGGTTTTTGACTCGTCCGAACCTGCAAAGAAAAATCAACCACAGTTGAAAATAATAGAGTTAATTAAAATGGTTTTTGCGGATCCGATACCCTCAGTTCGATTTCATCATCAGGTATGTCGGGAGGGCAACGACAAAGTCGAAGCCAGCTCTCGACTTATTTTCTCGACTCCGGCCCGGACCCGACAGCATCTGTTCTCAAATTCATCCAGGAGAGAGGAAAAGAGGAAAAAGTGATTTGGGAAAAAGCACTTATTTCAGAAAAATGGTTTTTGCCAAACGTGTCATTAACAATATGTCCCAAATTTTTTTGACCCAAGTGGATCAAACAAGGTCCACACGCAAGCAACAGAGTTTCGGAAAATCCTCCAAAATCATCTCCAAAAAAAATGCCACAACTTTATCGCAACTTAACGGCAACAATATTCTGAAAAATTGCAACAAATCACAAAGAAGAAGTCATAATAATCGCAACCCAACCAACAAAACAACTTCCATGAAAAAACGCAACATTCACGCAAGCCAACAAGAAATTCATAGCAACCAATTTCCGAAAAATGTCAAAATAACAAAAACAAATCCTGGAAAAAAATCATCGTCAAGATTGCAACAAAATACCCATCAAGAATTTCTGAAAGATAGTAACAATCTCAGCAGAAAAGTTGTGGATCCAAGCCCACAAATCAAGAACAACATCGTATAAGATCATCAGTGAACAAAGAGAAAAGAAAGAACTCAAGAACGAAGATTCATCAAACCGTGGCGGGCCACATCATCATTAAACGCCACCACGCGAACTCAGATCTGTCATCATCATAGTTCCAGGCTGTCGCTACTCGAAAAATACGCGCAACGACGGGGAAGGCGAAAAGAAAAAGGACAGAAGAGTCGCCACCGAATTTTATTTATCCCATGAGGGGAAAGAAAAATATCGAGAAAACCTTAAGAAAAGAACGGATAAGATGGTCTCGCAACCATGAACGGGTTCGGAAGCCGGTTATGCGAAGGGAAGGTATTAGCACCCCTCGCATCCATCGTACTCGATGGGAACCATTTGTTTGTCGTATGTGATTAAATTTGCTTAAAGATTTTACTATGAAGAGTGTTCCAAAAGATACAGAAAAGGGTTTAGAAACGGGTAAAGAAAGGTAACGGGGGGGGGGGAGAAGGGAAAGAACGGACTCGGTAGGACTTCGCGGTCCTAGGCCTACGTATTCTCAACGGATATGAGAAAATCAGAGTCGACGTAGTTCGGGAAACTACTGATATGAGGGATTATGCTCGCCAAGACATCGCTGTCTTGTGCCTACGTATCCTCATCTGGTATGAGAAATTAGAGCAGCCGTAGTTCATCCTACGATTTGTTGATGACTTTATGGATGATGCTATCGTACGCATTCTAGCAGTTAGGTGTATTGCTGCTCGCTCGTTGGAGACTTAGGCATTACCTGTTTGCGGTAGAACGGACGTATCATATCCTTTTTGAAAGATTAGTTTTCTCCAAGCGAGGAAAGATGTCACATTTGATTTGTTGAATTGTTTTTTTAGGGGCGAGATAAGTCCTCAGATAGTAACCCCTACGGGTAGTACCCAATTCTTTATCTCAAAGTTTTTGTTATGAAAGGGTGTGGCGAACATAGCGTCTTCGTATTGAAAGACGAGTATCAAAACCACACACGCTATAGTGAGCATCTCGACACTCGGAGAGGAAGAAGTCTACACTTAATCCTCTCTCTTTAGTTCAATACAAAGAAAACTTCATTCTCTTATTAAAGTGTTTTTGGTTTAGAATGGTAAGTGCTTTCGCGACGGAGAATCCTACGGTAAACGTCAGCACTCGGGATAGGAGAAGGCCTATGCCTAACCACTCCACGACCGTTCAAGTTTTGTTACAAAAATAAGTTTGAAAATGCGCTCGGTGCGGGACCGAGATTTTAGGTGGGGAAAGTTGCGGAAGGAAGTTGTAGAAGGAGATAGGTGGCTGATAGAGTCACGTCTTCGTATTGAAAGACGAGTATCGAGACCACCCACACTACAATGAATATCCCAACACTCGGAGAGGAAGAAGTCTACACTCAATCCTCTCTCTTTAGTTCAATACAAAGAGAATCAATTTATTTATTATAAGTGTTTTGGAAATGCACTCGGTACGGGGCCGAGGTTTTTTAGGAGAAAAAGGTGTGGATGAAAACGTCTTCATATTGAAAGACGAGTATCAAAACCACCCACACTACAGTGAGCATCTCGACACTCGGAGAGGAAGAAGTCTACACTCAATCCCCTCTCTTTAGTTCAATACAAAGTGAACTTTATCCTTTTGTTAAATATGGTGAGTTGGTTTAACCATTATTTGAGAAAATCCGCTTGACGTTGGGTCAAGGGTTTTAGTTGCTTAAAAAGATTTGAGGTGAAGCGAGCAAGGTCGATGGCGACGCACAAGGCAATCGGCTTACAAGGTCAAAAATGGCTCGATGAGAATTGAGAGTTTGTTTTCTTGAAAATAGTTTTTAGAACCAAAAGTAAAAAAAAAAATGACCAACAATAAAAATGCATAAAAACCATACCAACACAACGGGTTAATCGGCTTAAAAAAACAAAACACAAAAAAAGCGGCGCGAACTCCTTGAGAAAAATTTTTTTGAGGTAAAAAAAATTCGAAAAAACGTGAAAAACAGGGGTCTGACACGGGCGGCCGTGTCGTGTGACACGGGCGGCCGTGTCGTGTGACACGGCCCGTGTCATAGTTCCAGAGAAATCAGGTTTTTGAGGCAAACAGTGGCGTGACACGGCCGCCTGTGTTGCATGACACGGCCCGTGTCACAAAATCTGGGGAAAAATGCAAGAAAAACTAAAGAGCGGTGTGACACGGCCGCCCGTGTTGCATGACACGGCCCGTGTCACAAGGTCTGGGGAGAAAATGCAAGAAAAACTAAAACAGCGGTGTGACACGGCCGCCCGTGTTGCCTGACACGGCCCGTGTCACAAGGCATAGACCAAGAAACGTTAAGCAGCGGCGTGACACGGCCGCCCGTGTTGCATGATAAAGCCCGTGTCAGCCCTGCTGTGTAAAATCTGACTTTTTTCTTTGTTTCTCCTATCCCCTCCCATTTCAACTTTTCTGCTGCGTTTTCTGTTGTACCAAAATCATAGCTCTTGCACAATTTTCAATCTTCAAAATTTCCATTTTTGGGAGTACTTATCACCTCTTTCTTGGTGCAGCTCCACATCTTTCCATTTCTAGGCCTGTTTTGCTATATTTTTTCTGCAGCACTCTACCTTGCCCTTCATCCTTGTATCCATTGGTTGGCTTATGCTTGGACACACACATGTAACCAATAACACTACCTTTTGGACATCATTTTCAAATTCTTATTTTTGATGTGTAGATGTATCAACATAAGCTTATAACCTTGGTTTTGTGACATAAAATGATTTTGTAATATGATACACATTGTCACTTCTTGCATGGGGCTGTTTTGGACCATATTCAAATTGCCCATGGTTGAACATGCATGGTATTGATCTTGAAATATTCCAACATTGAATTAGCTCTTAAATATTTTCCTTGCATGTTTGTAAGCACAAAGAGGGTCATGTGGACTTGATGGAGCATGGGGGATACCATGGCATGAAGTTATTTAGAAGCTTGAATTAAGACTAGAAATAGCTTAATTTCCTAAGCATTGTCAAGAGTTTGAATTTTGTAACAAATGTGACATTCTTGTAAATGTCATGAAATTTCTCTTTGTAATATTCTTGAATCTAGCCTTGAATTCATGAACCTTGAATTTGGAATGATGGACCTCCCTTATGTCATTGAATTTGAAAGAAATGAAGAAATGAGTCAAGCCTTGAAAGAGGGAAAATTTTAGGGTGCAACACGGGCGAGAAAGCTTCAGACACCATCATAGTCATAAACAAGATCACTTCCAACCCGTTAGAGGTGAGCATTCCGGATTAACCATGTTTGGGTTGTTTTTTACAGGATCATCAATGAGGTTCAGAGGCTTAGGAAAGGAAAATATGCAAAGAAGAATGGGAAACGCTGCGAAAGCAACCATTGCCAAATGGGTAGCGCCGCCGGTAACGAAGAAGAAGATGGAAAACCCTAAGACTTGTTCTCAGCACACACGTCTCCCTTTCCCCATTTATTTCTTACCTATTTTTTTCTCTTTTCTTATTTTATTCATTTATCTTATTTCTTTTCCTTTTTACTATTATTATTATTAGCTATAGTAATATTTAGTTTATATTATGATTAGCTTATATTATTAGTAGCTTTATTTTTTATTTAGACAATTAAACCATTATCCTTAATAAGTTTTTCATCAAAATGCATTTTTTAAATTTAATTAAAATTTTTTTAAAAAAGAAAATTGTAATTAAAACATTAAGATTAACATTTTTTAATCATATTTCAACTAATTGAGACATTCTTTCTAATTAAATTTTTTTTCTAAATTAAAACCATTTTTCTAAATTAAAATTTATCTTTAAAACTTAAAATTTAAAATCATTTTATAAAAACTTAACATCAAACTCTTTTAAAATTAAAACCCATTTAGTTATTATTTTGTTGATATTTTTTTCTTTTCTAATTAAAAATCCTAAAGTGTTATACATATTAATTTATAAACACCTAAAAGAAAAACTCTTAAAATTTTAACTTGTGAAACTAAGGCTCTCTTATCATGTCCTCAATTAATTTTAAAACCGTTTCTTGAGATATGACTAACACCTCAATTTCAGCTTGCGAATTAATTTTCCTGTTCATCGCCGCTAAGTTTGTAACGCTTATGTCGTTTCGTTCATTGTTTCTCAGCTGTATAGTTATTCTTTTACTTTTCGCATTTTTATTTTGTGGGTTGTAATTTACGTGAGTACATCGTCGCTTTTCTTTCTTTACTGCTTTTGTTATTGTCCTATATTTCAATTCTGCCATGTAATAATTTGTCATTTGCATCATTTCCCGTTAAATCCCCTCCGAAGGAATAGGTCTAGTTGTTTGACCGCCACGTCAATAGTCCTCACCTTTGACCCATTCAAAACCCTAATTGCCTAGGCGTCCCGCCGTGGACCGAAATCACCCTTTACCCTAGCATTAGGTCAAGGAGTCGCCGCACTCCGTTTTAGGTTTCCTGCCGTGGAATACCTAATTTCACCCTTTTCAATCCAATTCAAACTTCAATGTAGAGATAGGATTCGCCGAACTCCACGTAAGCGCTTCCTTAAGAAAGCTTATTCCCTATTGAAACCTTGACCATGGTCAAGAAGTTTCTAACCTCCATTTCGAGGGGAACTATGACTACTCTGATTCCATCACCTACCACAGATACGTAGGCACAAGATGCGATTCTTGGCGAGTAAACTTAGGACTAACCCTTAGGTCTTTCTTTTCACTTTCTCACCCTTAGCATATACCCTAAAGCAGATAATCAAGCAAAACAGTAAACTTTAAACAAGAGGTTCCTGTAGAGTACTACAGAAGTTTAGGGTGCTAATACCTTCCCTAGGCTAAACCAACACCTTACCTAGATCTCTCCCCGCATTGTTTACCATGCAAAAAGTAGGTTTTTCCTTTCTTTGACCTTTCCTTCGGATAAATTAAAGACCGGTTGTGAACTAAAGATGTAATTCAAATTAATTAATAATTTGATATCCTATTCTCACCGCAACAGGTATGTATAGATTTTAGAAACTTAAATACTACTACCCCAAAGATGATTATTCAATTCCTGTGGCAGAGATGTTGGTCGACTCAGTCGCGGAACATGAATATCTAAGCATGCTGGATGGATATTCTGGTTATAACCAAATATTCATTGCTGAAGAGGACGTTGCAAAAACGGCCTTTTGATGCCCTGGGGCTATAGGTACCTATGAATGGGTTGTAATGCCCTTTGGCTTAAAAAATGTTGGGGCAACCTATCAAAGGGCAATGAATTCTATTTTCCACGACTATATCGAAACATTTATGCATATTTATATTGATGATATTGTTGTGAAATCAGTTTCAGGAAGAAACCATTTAGACCATCTTCGACACTCATTTGAGAGAATGATGAAGCATGGCCTAAAAATGAATCCCCTCAAATGTGCGTTTTGTGTACATGCAGGAGAATGTCTAGGCTTTGTGGTCCACAAGAAGGGAATCGAAATAAACCTCAATAAGACCAAGGCCATAATGGAAGCGAAAGCTCCATCAACAAAGAAGGAATTGCAGTCATTGTTGGGCAAGATAAACTTCCTAAAAAGATTCATATCGAACCTCAGCGGCAAAACGCAAGCCTTCTCGCCATTGCTTTGACTCAACAAGGAGGGATTCATTTGGGGGCAACCTCAACAAGAAGCTTTCGATAAAATTAAAGGCTACTTAATTCATCCTCCGATTTTTTGCCGCCTTGTAGAAGTAGGAGCATATGATTGTACATAGCAGCGTCAGACAAAACCTTAGGGAGCATGTTAGCTCAAGAGGACGATAATGGAGTCGAAAGGGCCATTTATTACCTTAGTAGGATTTTAAATGATGCAGAAACTAGATATAGCACGATTGAGAAATTAAGTTTATGTCTACACTACTCTTGTACGAAACTGAAGCATTATATAAAGCTAGTTAATGTTTTTGTTTCATCTCATTGTGACGTTATAAAACATATGCTATCTAAACCAATATTACATAGTTGAATTGGAAAATGGGCATTAGCATTAACTGAATATTCTTTGAATTATATGCCTCCAAAGGCAGTTAAAGGACAAGTGGTAGCGGCTTTATAGTTGACTACTCAATAAATGAGAGTGCTTTGAATTATCTCGAATTGGAGCCTTAGAAACTTTATTTTGACGGTTCTAGTCATAAAGAAGGAACTGGTGTAGGTGTTCTGATTATTTCTCCCAACAAAATTCCAACGAAGTTCAAGTATAAGGTCAGAGGCCTTTGTTCCAACAATGAGGCTGAATACGAGGCCTTGATAGCCAGACTTGAGATTTTGTTGGAATTGGGGGCAACTCGAGTCGAAATAATGGGAGACTCAGAATTAGTAGTGAAGCAGTTGACGAAGGAGTACAAGTGTGTAAAGGAGAATCTTATCATGTATTTCATAATAGCCAATCGAATGTTAAAAAGGTTCATATGGTGAATATTCGACATATTCCTCGTCTGGAAAATCAGGTGGCCAATGACTTGGCCCAGGTTGCGTCAGGGTACAAAATTTTGAAGGAAAAACTGGAAGATGCAATCGAAGTCAGAGGAAGAGTAGTGTCAACAAAGTTATCTCCTTCATATTTAGAAACATCAAAGCTAGCATACGCTAATAGAGAAAGCTTTGAGATTTTTTCTATTGATGAATGAAGATTGGAGGAAACCAATAGTAGAGTACTTACAGAATCCAGCATCTTCGACAGAACGAAAGATCGGGTATCATGCTCTGAGTTACGTTCTTTTAGCAAACGAATTATTTAAAAAGACCTCAGAGGGAGTTTTGTTAAAATTCCTTAGTGAGTCTGAGGCATACTTATCCTTTTCAACAGTCCATAGTGGGACATGTGGTGCACATCAAGTGGGCCAGAAAATGAAGTGGCTTTTATTTCAACAAGGTATGTACTGGCCCACTATGCTCAAGGTTGCCAGGAATGTTGTTGCGGTGGAAATAGGATATCAAACTATTAATGAGTTTGAATCACAATTCTTAATTCACAACCGCTCTTTGATTTATCCGAAGGAAAAGGTCAAAAGAGGGAAAACCTATTTTGCATCGTAAACACAATGCGGGGAAAGATCTAGGGTTCGGGGGTTGGTTAAATTTAGGGAAGGTATTAGCACCCTAAACTTCTGTAGTACTCTACAGGAACCTTTTGTTCAAATGTTTACTACTTGCTTTATTTATTTGCTTAAGGTATATGCAAAGGATTGAAAATTAAAAAAGACCTAGGGGTTAATTCTAAGTTTAATCGGCAAGACATCGCATCTTGTGCCTACGTATCCTTACGGGAGTGGAATCAGAGTAATCGTAGTTCCCCTCAAAAGGGAGGTTAGAGACTGCTTGACTGTGGTCAAGGTCTCAAGGGGAATAAACATGTCTTAAGGACACGCTTACGCGGAGTGTCGAAACTTCAAATCTCTACGTTGAATTGTAATGTTGAAATTAGGGTTAAATTAGGTTAAGTTAGGGATTCCACGGCGGGAAACCCTAAAATGAGCACGGCGGCTCTTTGACCTAATGCTAGGGGTAAAATGGTAATTTTGCCTACGGCGAGGCATTTGTGAAAATTAGGGTTTGTAAGAGTTGTAAGGGTTTGAAGTTGAGGACTATTGACACGGCGGCCAAACGGTTAGACCTAACCTTCGGATGTGTGTAATGTGACAGAAGTGTGGTAAACGCGTGAGATAATTGAATCATGCAAACAGAGAGATAATGTCATAATTTAAACCATGCAAGCAGAAATTTAAAGGCAGAAATTAAAGCGCGATTGTTAGGATTCGCGAGATTACATGAGAGGAGCAGTTACAATATGATAATGAAATCTGAATCGAACAATAGTGAAATAAAATAAATAACGGTAAACGCAATAAACTGCAAAACGAACAAACAACATTAGTGGGCAGAATTAGATGAATTATCAGATGGTGAAGAAATAAAAAGTGCCAGATTCGAGATTTCGTTTCTTATTATTGACATGAAGAGAAAGTTCTCGGTTTAGGCTTAAAAGGAACTTTTAATTGTAAAAAAAAGTTAAATTTAATTCTCAACCATAGTTTGGTTTTTAAAAAAGGTTTTATGTTATTATTTTGAAAAAAAAAGTTTTTGCTATTAATTGGAAAAAAAGTTTTAATGCTATTTATTTTAAAAACAATTTTAATATTTAGTTAAAAAAGGTTTTAATAAAATTTAAAATAATACTAATTATAAGAAAACAAAATAAAAAATAGAAAAATAAAAGGGGTTGGGCCGGTAATCACATCCGGACCCAACCCGGTTGGTGAGAATGTAACAAAAAAAAGGATCTTAGGGTTTCAAAACCCTATTCCCTTCCCCGCGGCGCATGTTTCTTCTTGTTCCTCTCGTCCCTCGCTTGCTTCGCATGCTCCGATTTCCTCTTTATCTCTTTCGTTCTCTACGATGGAATCCCTGAAATATCAACATTAAACCATCAAGTATGAAATTGCTATACATATGTGGCTTACATTTTTGTATTGCGATCGATGATGAGCGCTTGAAGAAGCGATGATGAGACTCGATCTGAGCTTGGGGAGGAATTTGCCCGTCAATTTTGAACGCCGCCGGTGGATTCCTCCGAGGGATTTATGTTTGGTGGTGATGCTTGATCGAAATCAATGGCCGATGATGAGTTCTCTGAGGCTTTACGGTATCGACTTGGAATGGTTTGCGGCTGATGACATTCGCTTGAATGATTGTTGTTCGGTTCCAATTCTCATTCGCGGTCGTTTTTCGCACTCTCTCCCGTTAGGGTTTCACACGAGGTGATGTTGTTCCTTTTATATCTCTCCTCCTTCTGAGTTTTTGGACCTTTGGATTTCCGTTATTTTTCCTTGTAATCTTGCGATATGATTTGATTTTGTTGAATTTTCTGATGTGATTTGAACTTGCCATTTTTGTCTTGATTGGATTCTGATATGTTCTGATTCGGTTTCCTTTTTGATTTATCCAATGAGGGGTCCAAATTCGACTTGATTTTGGCAGATACGACCTCGAACTATATTTCGATTTCATTTCCAACACTGGATTGGACACAAACTGGTTATCTGGATTTGTTTAATGTTGATATGGATTTAGTCTTTCTGGTACTGATTCAAAACTCAGTTTGACTGATAGGGATATTGTTTCCTTTCTGATGCCACCTTACTCTCTCTTCTTTGCATTTCTCTGTGACAACCATGGATTTATTTATTCTTGAATCGAATTGATCTTTTCAATTTTATGCAGCTTGTGAACTCAAGTTCAACTCGGCCTCTTCGTGGCTAGTCTGAGATCCGTAGGCATCCGGGTTTTCGCTCAATGTTGCTTCGAAACATTTACTTGATAGCAGCTGCGAGTTTGGGGCAATGATGTTCGTAGCTGAGCCTCGGCTTCGCATTTTGCTTCTCCACCGTGGCCTGCACATTTGGTTGAGGCTTACTTTGAACTGAACTTGATATGCGAAACCAGGTTGCCGTGATGTTCTCTGTTATGTCCTTTGCTTGTTCGTTCGCGGCTATTCAAAACTGATTCAGAACAGTCTTCTGGGCTTATGAACTGATGTTGATGTTCGACCATCTCCTTTTTCTGATAAATTCTGGAGCCCTTTATCATTTCTGATATAACTGCCTCATCTTGCTTGCATTCTGATGCTTTTAGTGAATTTTGCAGATATTCAAACCAACCTTGTTTGGTGTCTGGTTCTTCAACGCCGTTCGGATGCTCCTGATGGTTTTGATTGGATCATTCTTTCGGTTCATCCTGTTGCCGCTATTGATATGCTTTTTACTGATACATCTCTGGTTCTTTCAGAACAAATAACTGTTTCTTTCTGAGCTGATGCGTGGTTTTCCATTCATTTCGGTCATGAACATTGATTTGGGACATATACTCACTTTCCTCTTCTTTTTTCCAGTGAACTGATGTTGATGCTTCGATTGAGTCAAGGTGGCCAAGTGAAGGTTATTGGCGATGATGACCTTAGGGTCTGAGCCAATTGGTTTTGATGCCTTAGTGGTAACGACCTTCGGGTCTGAACTGGTTCCTTTTGGTCTCTCTGATTGGGCTGTGATGCATAGCTGAGCCTCTGCGTTTGGTGCCTTGTTCCACGATGCCCTTAGCAGTGTGAGGTAGTTTGGTCGTGGGATCTTACTGATATGAACTGAGCTTTGATTTGTTTTCGAACTGGCTTGATTCTGATTGTTTGTTGACTCACACTTAGTCTCCTATTTTTGATTGACTTGAACTTGATTTTCTTGCACTTGCTGTTCTGGTTCAGTAGTTTATGAATGATTGGACTTGGTCCTTATGAATATGGGCTGGTTTTATACTTTATGAATTGAATTGTCTGCTCATGTTTTGTGCAGCTTATGGATTTCGTTGTGAGCTGATACCATCTGATTCATGTATTTCAGGTGACGGAAAACGGTTCAGACCCGTCGGCATCCGGGTTTGAACCTGAGTTGGCTAGTGTTTACCTTGGTATTGGCTTGGGAACAAACTTGACATTCATTTGAGAACGACACCATATTTACTTGATAATGTCCCTTTTTGAGTCCATATCTGCGCAAATCCTTTCGGCTCGAACAAGCTTCCTTTATCCCTCTCTCTCTCGGCTGTCCCGTGCGATAAGAACATTATTACCTTATCTGACGCCAATGGCGTGGATCGGTAACGAGGTAGGCCGCAGCTTCGGTTGTGCCACTCCCAGCACTCGATGATGACGTTGTTCTGAGAGTGTCAAAACAACCTCTAACCTTTTCCTTCCATTCTGTGCTATTTTGTCTTTGTTGTGCAGGTTAATCGGAGATTCGTGAAGAAACTCAAAGGAACATCATGAAGAACACTTAGAATTCTTTAGGACTTAGGACTTTTTAGAGTAGATGTTTATTGTAGATGCAATCCTCTTGTAAGCAAATGAACATCTTGAATAAAATTCGAAAGTGTTCTTTCAATTCAATTGTACTTTAATATTTATGAAATAAAATCCAACAAATACTCATGTTTATTTTCTCAATTATAAACTTAAATATCCATGAATAATAATTCACAAATTATTTAAATTCACCTTTGAGTTGTAACTTATGAATACTTATGGATAAAAAGTCCCGAAAATATTTAAAACTCCCTTCTCTTTTGCCTAGATCAATTTTATAACTAATATCCCGCGACCTGATTATATCCGAGCAAATTTAAACTACAATCCCGTTGATCACATAACTTCTCTGAACAGCCTTAACACTATCCACTTTCTTTTCAGCCCAAACTCCCATCTTCAAAACAAAACACTGAAACGACCCTGAGTCCAATTATACTTCTGACAAGAGTTTCTCAATACCAGTCAAAACGTGCCGACACCTTGACATATGTAAATAAATGCCTCAGGAATAATGTCTCATTTGTCCCAAAATTACGAATTCTGCTTAAAATGACCAAAACGCCCCTGGGGTAATTCCTGCAAACAAATTATGCTCCATGACTGGTTAGTGATTAATGGATTCAAAATGAAATGCTATGCGAAATGACTGACTAAATGTAAGGGTAAAATTTGGGGTATTACAAATGTCATATGCACGCAAACATACAACATGTCCCTGCGAGCGAGTTGCATTCGATTGTTAAACCTTGGCCTTTTAGAGGTTGGGCCTTGGATTTAATTGGCTAAATTCGATCAGTATCATCGAAGAGTCAGAGGTATATTTTGGTGGGCATAGACTATTTCACTAAGTGGATCGAAGTTATACCTTTACCAACTGTAGACCAAGAAGATGTGATAGACTTTGTTAAAAAGCACATCATTTATAGATTTGGAATCCCACAGACTATGACCACAAATCAAGGGTCAGTGTTCACTGGTCGAAAAATGCAGGAGTTTTTCAAAGAAATGGGTTTCAAGTTATTAACCTCAACACCTTATTACGCTCAGGCTAATGGTCAAGTCGAAGCGGCAAATAAAGTAGTGATTAGTCTAATCAAGAAGCATGTGGGGAAGAAGCCTAGAAACTAACATAAGACATTAGACGAAGTACTTTGGGCATGTCGAACGTCCCCCAAGTAAGAAACTAATACAACACCATTTCGACTAACCTTCGGCCATGATGCAGTTCTACCAGTGGAAATCTATTTGCAGTCGACAAGAATCCAAAGACATCATGAGATTCCATCAGATTCTTTATTACTCAAGCTATTTCGGCTTATACTCTGACTTTTGTACAAGCTCTAGTACGTCCTATTTTTCATAACCAATAACAAGTGTATGAGATCCCTGACATGTCTGAAGAAGGGGGTGGATGTCATGAAAGGATGAAAGAGAGTGTAGAGACCATTGGAAGGAAAGTCAGAGCAATGGAAGGAAACAACGTCTTTAGTACTGACGCCAGAGATATATTCCTAGTGTCTGGATTAGTAATCCCGCCAAAGTTTAAAACTCCCAACTTTGAGAAATACTCTGGCATTACTCAATGACCCAAGACATGATTCAATAGAATGGTAACTAGCCTAATCGTGCATCCTAATAACCTATTTCCCAAACAATAACCCAAGAGCCTATTCCACAAGTGCATACAACAAGAAACCCTAATCCATGAAGATTAATAGCATCTTTGGCATGATTCAACATGTATAATAAATAATAGAAATCCTTTGAACCACTAATGTTACATGTAGATGCAAGTACAAACGAATGATCCTAAGAATGAATGATTGGGTTAGATGTATGCAGATGAGTCAAAAGCATGAGCCAGATAAAATGAGAATAGTTAGGGAAATTTTTTGGGTATCACACGTGCATCTAATCCCCTCACACTCCGTGAGAGATTTCCATTATTGTTAGATCTTTTTACAAGCCTCACAACAATATTTCTCCTACCATCTTCTAACAACAATAAAGAAACACACAAATTCCTTAATTTCACAAATACACCAACAACTATGGTGGACTTTGAATCAAACCAATTCAAAGGATATTTTTACAACAATCATCAACAATTTGATGATCACATTAATACAGAATTCAATCTTGAGTTTGTATCTCTTTTAACTTGCTTGCATTACAATATATATGAATGTTTTGGCTTTTCTCTTTCTCTTTGATCACAATACAAGCATATATATTTAAATGATAAAAAATGATATGAATGAAACTTATTTAAATGATGTGAGGGTTTATGCATAAAGTTCCATTTTGAAAGTATATTAACACTTAAAAACTTTGTTTGAATTGATTTGAAAACTACATTTTAAAAGAGTTTATTGAATTATGTGAAATATGATGTATTCAAGAGGTAATTTCAAATTCTGATGTATGAACCTTTATATACATCATAAAATACCTCTATGAATTGATGCATATGTTTGGAAACAATTCCATGAATGTTTGCAATCTTTTAGACTCACGTTGGTTCAGATAAAATCATCATGCTTTAGTAGTAACTGGTTACCATAATGTTGTAACCGGTTACACCTTGTAACGTTATAAAAAAAAAGTTTTCGTATCTATAACCGGTTATAGTTGTGCTGAAAGTGCTAAAAACTTGTTTTTCATGGCATATGCTTAATGCAACACGATCTAAGAAATTTTGAGATGAATACGCATGATAATTTTTGAGCCATTATGATATATAATATGAATTATAATGCATACTTTAATCATCTTGATTCTTTTCTTTGATTTCCAAAGCTTAATGATTACTTGAGCTTGATTGTGCTAGCCTTCAATATTTTTCTTCGTTTAAAGCTTTTGTCTTCTTTTTGTTGATGTGTTTGTATTCATCAGAACTTTAACCAAGGTTAAGAAGAACTTTTTTTCACAAGAGGCTCTATATATGGATGATGTCCTTGTTGTAAGCGTGTGAGAGGAGTGATCACACTAAGTTATGCTTCGTCCTCTTCTCCACTTGGGGAGAGATATTTATAGAGGCCTTTTGAGTATACGATTTGGGTAACTTTGAGTTAAGATGATTTCTCTCTCCAGATTAGGGGAAGTTATTGACCACTTATCCTTTCGGGAGTAATTGTGGACTGCCTCTCCCTTGACTAACGACTTTACGCACGTCATAAGTCTCAGGGGAGAGTATTTCAGTCATCGCCTAGGTGATATCTCTCTAGGATGAGGGCACTCTAACGTAGTACGCTCACAAATATAACACTACAACTATATGTCTTGGAAGTATTCTAGGTAAATGATGAGGAGGTTGGGCATAGGAAAGAAGTGGATGTTGTCGATGGAGACTGTAACACCCCATTTCTACCCAAGGCATATTTAAAATAAATCAAAATCAGAGTGCACGAAATTTGTACGCATGACGGTCGTCATGGACTTGTGACGGTCGTCACACAGACAAAAACCTGGGCGTCACATTTTTCAGCTTGCAGAAGCATGCATTTTACCATTTAATTTAACTAGGCAACATGCATTCAGTAATGATACATAGCACATGAACTTGGATGAACATACGACAACTTGCCTAACATATCGAGTTCTCAACATTTTATTAATTTGCAGCGGAACATAAAGCACTTCCAACATTCTTAATGATTAAAGTAAAATCATAAAACTTGCAACCAACTCGATTAAAATTCAGCAAGCAATCATCTTGCATAGATTCAACAAAACAATTAGTTCAGTCATAAATTTCAGCACTACTGACCCACCGGTCCAGTGCGTACAACCAGCATTCGGTGCATTAACAAAAAAACAACTAATTCAACTAAAATACTTAGTAAAATTCAGCAACAAGAAAACATCAAATAACCAACATAAACAATCGTCATCCCCCCCAAGAGTGCTACGTATCAAGCGACCAACGACCACTTAATCGACAAAGCGGAACTTCATTCCGAACTACCTGCAAATTACCACCAGAGGAGGTAACATACAACGTAAAGGGTGAGATATCATTAATATAACATAGAGCATGATAGAAAACATGCCAGAAACTCATCACAGCATTATAAGTTTCGAAATCATAAACATCATCGACAACAACTGCAACAATCCATACCTCACGTAAAACAACATTAATATACAACTAACATAATTATGCAACTTCATGTGACTCAACAATGCGACTCAACTGTGCATATGCATGTGGTACCAATTTGGGAGACAACTCTCCACAACTCGGGACAGGGCCAACACCCCGAACCCATCTAGGAGCCAACACTCCAAAACTCGGGACAGGGCCAACACCCCGAACCCATCTAGGAGCCAACACTCCAAATAACGCCAATACAGGCACAACCGTCGCCAATCCAGGCCAAATGCTATGCCATGAAATGCATCTATTATGGACTACAACACAACCATAACAACCATATAACAAGGCATTATGCCTACAACTAGAATGTCCATAACAGAGCATCATAACATCATACTACTCATACAACCATCACTTTCTACTCGTTCACATATGGGAACAATAACAACATAATTTCAACATTTACGACTGTTCATGTAAAGGAACATTGCAACATCGTATCAACAAATAGGAACTCAAAGTGTTCACACAGAACGGCTATTCCTATACAGGTATAACATCAACATCAATTCTACAATTAATCTTTAACATTTTATCGTAATAACAACATTACGGCATCTTCTCACCTAATTAATTACAAATCAATCACAACCATGTAACTGTCCTTTTTGGACCAGTACCTGAAACTGGCGTCTTAGACCAACTCGGCCATCTTGACGCCCATTAGGGAAAACCATTAGAGCGTTGTACGAATAACAGTATAGCATATTCGTTCTACGTATTTTCCCATAAGGAAAACCTTAGGGCATCGCACTAATAACCATATAACACATTCATTCCTACATAGAAATCTGGTCCCATTAGGGAAACCTTTTCCTTAACATTTATCGATTAACAAAAACTATACCTATGACTCGATCTCCACATGAATTCGATCATACTCCCAGTTATAGAATTGAACCCCACCCTTACCTTAGAATTGAGGCCAATTCCACGCTTTCCGATTCCGCTTCTGCTCTACTGTGATTTTTCTGCAGAAATCTCCCGAATTCGTCGATGGATGATTCTTCGCTCTCCACTTCTCTCAATGCGTAACTTCTCTTTTCCATCTTTCCTTTCCCAAAAAAATGATGTAATTGAGGGTAAAAGAGTCTACGGGAATATATTTTTGCTACAAAATCTCATTCCACCAGAACACGTTCAAATTCTGCATAACTGCAGTTTTTGCTCGTGTGACGGTCGTCACACTCCTGTGACGGTCGTCATAGCAGCAAAATTAAATTTTTTTTTCAATTTTTTTCTAGATAGAACATCTCTTTAGCTTTCCAACGCTTCAAACGGGGGTCAAATCCGACTTACGGATCAAGAGATATGAATTTTTAAAGTTTTCCGACAAAACCAGAATTTTTCCGACAATTCGACCGATTCAATTCCTTTCTTCGAGACGAACTCATACTCAAATATGACTACGATGCAACGAGACATGGAAAAGTCATAGTTGGATTTAATCGAAATAAAACGGGCGTTACAACTCTCCCCCTCTTAAAAGAATTTCGTCCTCGAAATTACCTCGATTCAACCAACTCCAGATACGACTCTCGCATCCCAATCTTCCAAATTACCTCTACCAAAGAATCCTTTTACCTCGAAGTTGCTTCTCGTCCATCAACTTGAACTATCAATGCCTCAACAATTAAATCATCCTTCACTTGTACACTATCCATCTGAATCAATGTAATTCCTCAGCTTGGACACATGAACACATCATGCAATTCCCACAAGCGACAGCGATAAAACAGCCTAGCATGCTACTTTCTCCACGCTTCCGCTGCGCCACTCCGATACAGATAAACAAAACATAGTGGTATTTCCGAGACCTCACGCTCGACCAACACCAGTTACTATCGTAACTCTCAAAACACATCTTATCTTGGATCCTTTTAATCTTTTCAATCGTCTCTTACACAATCTCATGTCCGAGCACAACACTCTCGCCGGACATACATCAACATAACTCAACAAATCCTCTACATACTGAATAGTTCTCTCTGTCTGCCTATCCGTCCATGGATGCTAGAAAGAATCCAACTTCGACATGACATTCAAACGTCTGCAAAACTCTCCTAAAATCTCAATGAAGAACTCAGGTTCCCATCTGACACAAAATTCGATGGCACCTCATACAACTTCACAACTTCATCGATACACATCTCAGCTAGCTTCAACATAGACTGGTTCTCCCTCATTGGTAGGAAATGGGTTAATCTTGTCAATTCATTCATAACCAACCAAATCGAATCATATTCCTTCAAATTCTTTGGAAAACCCGTTACAAAATCCATGGAAACACTATCCAATATCCATTCTAGAGTTTCTCACGGTTGCATCAACCCAACAGGTTTCTGATGCTCAACTTTGTACTTCTGACAAGTCAAACATGCATACACAAATCGTGTTACATCGTGCTTCATACCAGGCCACCAAAATAGATTCTTCAAATCACTATACATATTCGTCGCTCCCGGATGAATACTTAACTTACTCCTGTGACTCTCTATCTATGGCCACCAAAACAATTTCCTTAAATTCGGTTGCATCCTCATGGCACTTGGATGGATACTCCATCTATATCAAGGCACTTCTTCAAGAGTATTCTTACTCCACTCAACAACATTTTTCTGCCCAGGACACTTCGCTAGGCGAATCTCTCGGCGAATATGACAGTCCGAATTTCTATTTTCGACCGTTAAACGACTTTCGTATGTCCGATTTCGATTCCGTAAAAAGCTGCGATCTTAGAATTCGACGTACAACAACCATTTCACACTTAGGAAACCATTCGGCACAGTTTCAACTTGAAATATTTTAAACCTCAAGTACACCAATATTGCTTCCCACGCCCAACCTCTTCTCACAATCACCAGAAATCATTGTCCATCCTCAATTCGACTTCACAATCTGCTGCCTTAGAATACACCCCAGACACAAGTCTCAAAACCAATCAATCAAATTAATTCCTCGATCATCCAAACAGACATACAATGTGGAGTTCTCAATATCGGACTAGTTTCCGTAACTAAGTCGATCACAAACTCCATCACGACATATGGCGATACCACTTCCACAAATTCGAAAATCAACTCTTCGACTTTGATTCATCAACTTCAACTAATCTACCAACTCAACCCAAATTTATGACCTTCTTGAATCTCCTCAAAAATACTACCAGTAAGGTCTAACACACAAGGCTTAACTCCATAAGAAGTCTCTTCACCGACCAACTCACATCACCAACTGCTCAATCAGTTCTAACTCGTCTCACCATCATCGTCGGTACCGACAAGGTTTTCAAATCAAAGCATCAGCTACCACGTTATATACCGAAAACATACAGTATGATAACACGTCAACCGCACCCGTTCACGACGCTAAAATTGCCAAAATGACGCGTTTTGAATTTTCTGCTACAATTGGATCATCCACTGTCATAAAAACTATTTTTCCCAGAAAGAGCATCTCGTTAGCTTCCCGTCACTTCGAACGGGAGTCAAAACCGACATATGGTTCAAGAGTTATGAATTTTCGAAGTTTTCCGAAAAACCAGAATTTTGCCCAAAATCTGCTGCGGGAATTCTGCATTTTTGCCCGAAAATTCGACTTATTCAATTTATTTCTTCGAAACAAACACATACTCATACTCCCCTAACATATGGCATTGAATTAGAACCATCAAACGCGATTTCTACGACGTCCGATTTCAATCCGAATCTTAGATCGTCAAATCTCCAAAATGCCAAAACTTGCCAAATCAATCACATTTTATAAAACAAGCATACTCAATCATGGCTTAACATTACCCGACACAACTAAGCAATCTACTCCGACTTTCGTCTGTAAAACATCGTTTCCTCACAAAATCTCAGATTAAGCAATTTCAGCCTCCAACTCCGGCACAACTACAACAATGACCAACTCTTGAACACTGGTCAGATAATTCTTCTTACGTACTTCAAGTTGCCTTAAAGCATAACTAACTCGCTGAAGTTACTTTTAACATATCTCCAAATCATATCAACAAAGCATCTCCAAACACCACCACTAGTCCCGTCGGGTTTGGCAACAATCAACACACGAGTCGTCGACAACTCTCTCGAAAATTCCAATCAAAATGCACATCTTTGCACCTTCTTACATCGACCGACTCATCAAAACAATTCTTGAGCACTTAGCTCCACTCCAAACAATTCACTGCTCACGTCATCCAAGCTTGCAAGACACGTCTATCCAATCCAACACAATCCTGTCTACTATTAACAAGGGATTAAGGGTGATCATTTCCTCAATTTGTCAATAGACAGCCGAAATCATGATGGGGTATAAACCATCTTTACCAAACTATAAGAGCGTTCAACTTTCCACTGAACTACAACTCCACACTTGCAGCCTTCCGGAGAAACACCAATTTCTCCCCCACTTGAATGATTCTCACTCCTGCAGACAAGGCTAGACAACGAACATGTACCGACAGTGTTTCACACACATGCCGCATACCAGGGATTAAACAACAACATTAGACAACTTGGCCGGACGGACCGACCTGCTCTGATACCACTGATGTAACACCCATTTTCTACCCAAGGCATATTTAAAATAAATCAAAATCAGAGTGCACGAAATTTGTACGCATGACGGTCGTCATGGACTTGTGACGGTCGTCACACAGACAAAAACCTGGGCGTCACAATTTTCAGCTAGCAGAAGCATGCATTTTACCATTTAATTTAACTAGGCAACATGCATTCAGTAATGATACATAGCACATGAACTTGGATGAACATACGACAACTTGCCTAACATATCGAGTTCTCAACATTTTATTAATTTGCAGCGGAACATAAAGCACTTCCAACATTCTTAATGATTAAAGTAAAATCATAAAACTTGCAACCAACTCGATTAAAATTCAGCAAGCAATCATCTTGCATAGATTCAACAAAACAATTAGTTCAGTCATAAATTTCAGCACTACCGACCCACCGGTCCAGTGCGTACAACCAGCATTCGGTGCATTAACAAAAAAACAACCAATTCAACTAAAATACTTAGTAAAATTCAGCAACAAGAAAACATCAAATAACCAACATAAACAATCGTCATCCCCCCCAAGAGTGCTACGTATCAAGCGACCAACGACCACTTAATCGACAAAGCGGAACTTCATTCCGAACTACCTGCAAATTACCACCAGAGGAGGTAACATACAACGTAAAGGGTGAGATATCATTAATATAACATAGAGCATGATAGAAAACATGCCAGAAACTCATCACAGCATTATAAGTTTCGAAATCATAAACATCATCGACAACAACTGCAACAATCCATACCTCACGTAAAACAACATTAATATACAACTAACATAATTATGCAACTCCATGTGACTCAACAATGCGACTCAACTGTGCATATGCATGTGGTACCAATTTGGGAGACAACTCTCCACAACTCGGGACAGGGCCAACACCCCGAACCCATCTAGGAGCCAACACTCCAAAACTCGGGACAGGGCCAACACCCCGAACCCATCTAGGAGCCAACACTCCAAATAACGCCAATACAGGCACAACCGTCGCCAATCCAGGCCAAATGCTATGCCATGAAATGCATCTATTATGGACTACAACACAACCATAACAACCATATAACAAGGCATTATGCCTACAACTAGAATGTCCATAACAGAGCATCATAACATCATACTACTCATACAACCATCACTTTCTACTCGTTCACATATGGGAACAATAACAACATAATTTCAACATTTACGACTGTTCATGTAAAGGAACATTGCAACATCGTATCAACAAATAGGAACTCAAAGTGTTCACACAGAACGGCTATTCCTATACAGGTATAACATCAACATCAATTCTACAATTAATCTTTAACATTTTATCGTAATAACAACATTACGGCATCTTCTCACCTAATTAATTACAAATCAATCACAACCATGTAACTGTCCTTTTTGGACCAGTACCTGAAACTGGCGTCTTAGACCAACTCGGCCATCTTGACGCCCATTAGGGAAAACCATTAGAGCGTTGTACGAATAACAGTATAGCATATTCGTTCTACGTATTTTCCCATAAGGAAAACCTTAGGGCATCGCACTAATAACCATATAACACATTCATTCCTACATAGAAATCTGGTCCCATTAGGGAAACCTTTTCCTTAACATTTATCGATTAACAAAAACTATACCTATGACTCGATCTCCACATGAATTCGATCATACTCCCAGTTATAGAATTGAACCCCACCCTTACCTTAGAATTGAGGCCAATTCCACGCTTTCCGATTCCGCTTCTGCTCTACTGTGATTTTTCTGCAGAAATCTCCCGAATTCGTCGATGGATGATTCTTCGCTCTCCACTTCTCTCAATGCGTAACTTCTCTTTTCCATCTTTCCTTTCCCAAAAAAATGATGTAATTGAGGGTAAAAGAGTCTACGGGAATATATTTTTGCTACAAAATCTCATTCCACCAGAACACGTTCAAATTCTGCATAACTGCAGTTTTTGCTCGTGTGACGGTCGTCACACTCCTGTGACGGTCGTCATAGCAGCAAAATTAAATTTTTTTTTCAATTTTTTTCTAGATAGAACATCTCTTTAGCTTTCCAACGCTTCAAACGGGGGTCAAATCCGACTTACGGATCAAGAGATATGAATTTTTAAAGTTTTCCGACAAAACCAGAATTTTTCCGACAATTCGACCGATTCAATTCCTTTCTTCGAGACGAACTCATACTCAAATATGACTACGATGCAACGAGACATGGAAAAGTCATAGTTGGATTTAATCGAAATAAAACGGGCGTTACAAAGACATGCCTTTTTTAACCTACTTACTATGTACTAGTGAATGGTAATTCAATCAAAAACATGAAAGAAAGCAAGGGTTTGAGGCAGGAGGATCCGTCATCCTCATTTTTATTCACCATAGCAGATGAGGGGCTAGTAGTGTTAGTAAAGAAAGCATCACAAATGGGAGAGTTCAAGGGTTTAAAAGTTATTGAAGAAGTGGAATATCAATTTTATTACAATTTGCAGATGATATAACTCTTGTAGGGGAGGGATCTTGAAAAATTTCTGATGCATCAAGACAGTTATGAGATACTTTGAGCTAGTATTTGGCTTGAGAGTCAACTTCTATAAAAGTAAGTTGTATGATCTAAACAAAAAAATTCACTTCATGGCACAATTCCTTTCAACTTTTTAGGCATAGTAGTGGGATCAAATCCCAGAAGAATCTCATCTTGGAGGGCTATAATAGAATAGCTTAGAAGGAAAATGACATCTTGTAAAGGTAGACTGCTATTAATTGGAGAGAGAATTATTTTACTGAACTCAACTTTGAACAACATCCCTAGTTATCAGTTATCATTCTTCCAAGCTCCAAAGAAGATTGTGACAAAAATTACAAATATCAAAGGGCTTTTTGTGGCTTAGGGCTGAGGCTAAGTAGGGTTAAAGTGGTCAAAAACATATTGTGTCTTAAGATTCACTAAAAAATCAATGTACATATCATAACACCAGCCACCAGGCATCAGTAAATGTAAATTGTAACACCATTTTGTTTCTTCATTTCTTCTCCATATAAAAAAAAAAGATTAAAAAAAGAAAATATGAAAGATAAAAAACTGCAACTAATTAAAGTTGCACCGTATAAACGTAATGTTAATAAGCAATTATGTTTAAATAGAAGTATATAAGAGAAAAATAGATAAGAGTGCACATATCTCTCAAGAAAATATATCAGATTAGCCTCTAAGTATTGCACAACATTGCACATCGAAACTATAACAAAACTATACAACAACATGATAAACTCTACAACTTCAACCCCTTGATTCTATGAAACTAAATCAAAATGTTTGTTTGAATCATCTAATCATTATATCTTACAATGACGTTCCTCTCTTCGAGATTCAAACTCCATGTTTTCTTGTTTTCGCCGATCTATGTTTGAGTAACAAGACTCAAAATTGATTCCATTTCCAAAAACATTCATACCCAAATCTCGCAATACTGATAGCAATCACCTACCTTTGGGAAAATGACTCAAGATCATCATAGGTTGAATGGCCTTTATGAGAAGAATGACTAGTATTGAATTCTACACCTCCAAATCCATATTGTTGTACAACAAGTATTGAAGAATTTGAACCAAAGCTATTTGATGCCAACATGTCACCAATAACACCAAGCTCAGGACAATCAGCCCATTCCAACAAATTCGACAAAACCAAAGAGTTTCTTCCTTTTCCATGTCCTAAAATGTATAAATCACAACCTACTCTGTCTAATTCATTAAGCACTTCAAGGAAATCTTCACCTGCATGCACTTCTCTTTCAGCATAAGTTATAGTATCCTCATTGTTAACAGCTTTAAGTCGAAACGAACCTACGTATTCTTCGTCCAACTCTTTTTGCTTTCCGGAATCTAAAACCGCAGCTAATAGTCCGTGTTCTTCGGTATACCTCGATGAATCAACTACGGCTGCCTTACCACATAAAAATATCCTCACCATGTTAAGCCGTGTCCACGGATGCTTTGACATTCTCCAAGCAATCGCTAAGGCTTCTCTGTCGTCAGGTCCACCAATGAAAATCATCATAATATGCATTTTGATCTTCGACAGCGCTGCGTGATGTCCACGATCAACGAAAATTCCAACTGAACAAGGCACGTCTTTCATCAAGTTTCGGTTAATGTCTTTGACCGCGCGTTCAGCTACCTCTAAAGAACCTTCCATGGTGTTTTGTTTATGAAAAGGGAGTAAAACCAACGACGCCTGTTTCTCCAACGCTAAATTATATATGTCTTTATGAATCGTCGAATAAGAAGATATAGCAACAAGATTTTCCACAAGAGTGTTAGCATTATTAGACGAATATTCTTCAAAAACATTCGTGATATGGTTGGACAAGTAGCTATCCGTCTCCGACGATTGGTCAAGGATTTGTGATTCTTTTTGTTGTTGTTGGTCTAATTGCGCAACCATTAGTGCAGCCGAACGTCCTTTGCGTTCAACAAGTTGAAGCGCAAAGACGCGTAAATGAGAAACATTTACGCCATTACAAGCTTCAAGAACATTGATCATTCCATTCGCTTGGCGAGCATTGTGTACACAAACCATAACTCTAATCTCAGAGTCACTTTTCAAATTCTCTATTGTCCTTAACTTGTTTTGTTCGTATATCACTCTTGGTTTGTACATTGCATTGATAATAGGTGCCACTATAACCGTCATGAGAAATATGCTAAAAACCATAACTGTAAAAGCCTCTTTGCTAATAACCTGAAAAACAAAAAAACCATAATCAAAAACACATTAATCAAATCAAGCAAGTAACAAGAAAAAACAGCATATATATACAAAATCAATACCTTTCTATCCCATCCAATGCTGAGTATAATCAATGATAAGACCCCTTTAGTATTCATAAGCATTCCAAGAGCGATACTATCACGAATCGGCATTCCGTAGAAACGAGTAGCAACTATAGTACTCAAGATCTTAGTTGAAATCAACACTATCATGATAAAAATGACCAAAATAAAGTTTCCATTTAAAACTGGAAGCACTTCAGCTCTCAAACCAATACTCGCAAAAAACAACGGTGCTAAATATCGCGATCCAATATCATCCAATTGTTCTATCAACAATTCTGCAAACTTTCCACGCGGAAGAATCAACCCGAAAACCAATGCTCCAACAACCGAATGTGTGCCGAGAAATTCAGTAACAGTTGCACATGCAACAACACCAAATATCACATAGGATAACTGATACAAGTCCCATTCATTTTGATTCGTTTTTTGTATTAAGATTTTGTTGAGTGGAGGACGAAATACAAAATGACAAAAAAGAATGAAAAATACAGTCGATATCACCGATAGTATTCCTCTTTTACCGTTAATAATTAACGGTATAAGAAATATAAACATTGCCCAATTGATAAAGTCATTGATTGTAGCTGCTGTTAATGCAACCCTACCAAGTCCTGTATAGAGAATCTTAAGATCTGAAAGAATGTGTGCCACCACTGGAAAACTTGTCATACTAATCGTTAACGACCATAAGAAATAAGCTGAAACTGTGTTGAATTCGCCGTTTTTTATGAATGTTTTTGCAACTAAAACATATATCGCAAACCCTAATATCATTGGAATTAATGTTCCAGCTATAGCAATAGTTGACGCTTTTTTTCTTGCTCTTGGTATTGTGTCTAAGTTCATCTCTAAACCAGTTACAAACACATAGTAGATTACACCGAATTGCGCTATAGACTCAAAACCAAGAAGTCCCTTTATAGTAGGAAGTGCTATTCCAAAGAGTGTGGAATTCAGTATAGGAACATATATATTTAACATGAAACCGGCCTATTAAAAAAGAACACACATTCAGAATTTCAAATAGTTTACACGTTAAACCGATTAATCATAAACATGCAAATGTAACTATGTTACCACGCTAGCTGCTAACAATCCTTTGTAACGTTTTTAACAGATTTTCTTCATAATAAATACAAACCCTAAATGATACACAAATACATAACCTAATTATTCCATCGAGGTTCGTCCTCTAAACATGGCAATGTGTATTGTAATGTAGGAGAAAGAGAAAAACATGGACTTACAAGAAGCTCAGCAACAAAATGAGGTTGGTGTAAGGGTCTAAGGATCCAAAACATTAACCGAGTTGCGAAAACAACCAGAAATATTTGTAGGACTAGGTTTGGAAGGTAAAAGATCAAGACATTTTCTGAATTCCATACGGTACCAGGATTATCCACACGGTTCCAAAAGCAACTAATTAGTCCTTCATTCTGCAATTGTTGGATTCGATTCGTTTCCATAATGAGTTATTCTAATGATGTGTCTCAAAACTTTGTGATGTTTATTGGCATTTTTTCTTTCAAAGTTTTGATTTCATTTCTCATGTTTTCTTCTTGATGGACAAAATATTTGCTTCCGAAATTCCAAACTGATTCTTTGTTCCATTTCAATTTTTTAAGATCTCTTGGAAAAAGCTTCTTGCATTTCTATTTCTTTATCTGATTTTGTTACCATCACTTTTATTATTAGAAAGCATTGATGTCATTCTTTTTGATATATTATTATAATTAATTAGTTAAGTTACATGTCAATCTATTTTCATGTTGCGTATTTGATTATACAAGAATATTATGGGGCTAAATAATTTTTGTCACATGTGTTATTTTAAGTTTACCTTTTAAATATGTTATTAGTCCATTAGGATATACTAACTTTTTTTTTAATTTTAATTACTGTAATTGTTTTTGTTTGATTTGGGTTCTTACAAATATTTGTTGTTTTTCTTTGTCCTTTTGTTTTAGTTTATGTATAATTGAATTTCATGTACAACTGATTTAGGGTCGGTTTGTTTTGGTTTCTTTTTTTTAATTATTTTTATAATGTAGTATAATTTTGTGAAGAAAAAAAAACTCAAAGAAATTTTTTATAAAAGTTTTAAATGAAAATTTGGTTTGAATAGTTCTTTTTAAAATGTTATTTTAAATATTTAATCATTTTATCAAAAATAAATAATTGAATATCAAAATTTTAAAAATTCACTTAATTTTGAAGCTATTTCAAATAGTTTTTTGTAAAAATTATTTTTGAAATACAACTTTTTAAAGATTGCGATTTCTACTATGTTTTGCTCTTCAATAATATAAATGTATGTTTTACGATGTCAAAATTAGTCTTATAATTTCGAAAAAATGAATATAAAAAAACTTCTAATATTTTAAAAAATGGTTTTACAAAATTTATTTCTGATTCTTTGTTCCATCTCCATTTTTTAAGATCTCTTGAAAAAAGCTTCTTGCATTTCTAGAATTTTTTTAAAATAACACTATTTTTCAATAAAAATACCAATTTAACAGGGAATTCAAAAAAAAAATTCAAAATGGTCATGTTTCTAAACTGAGGCGCCATATGAAATGGCTGATCAAGATGGCCTTGACCTGAGTCGCTATCTCATATGGCGCCACCCTTAAAATCCTAAACTCTAGCCTACAGCTGAGTCGTCATACCATATATGGTGCCTTAGTCTAAGGGCAATTTATATATATATATATATATATATATATATATATATATATATATATATATATATATATATATATATATATATATATATATATATATATATATATATATATATATATATATATATATATATATATATATATATATATATATATATATATATATATATATATATATATATATATATATATATATATATATATATATATATATATATATATATATATATATATATATATATATATATATATATATATATATATATATATATATATATATATATATTATTTAATATTTTGTAAAAAAAATTATAATTAAACGAAATAATAAATTTTGTAAAACAATTTTTTTTCATTCTTTTTTTTTTCATATGGTGCCTCAGTACATCTGTTTTTTTTTAATTATTTGTTTTGTGTTTTGTTTCATCATGAATTTGTAAGGGTATTTACGACATATCATATGTAGCCCGTACTATTTCATTTTTCTATAAATAAGACTGCACATTCATCTCTTTTTTCACAATAATTTTCACCAATAGACTCAACTCTTCATGATTTTTAAATCAGTCTAGAATGTCTGCATTTCTAAATCAATGTTCATCATCGTCATCATCATCGGAGGAACCGTTTCCAACATTTTCTTTAATGAAAAGAAATGCCCTAGTTTATTTTTCAGCAACAAAGCCTCTGATGGAGGTGCTACTGTTGAACACGCGGACTTTGGAGCATTTGCATAGGAAACTGAACCGCTGGCTATAAAAAGATATTGTTGTAGGTGAAAAGATTAGGAAAAATGAGAGGTTAGTTGAGGAGTTAGGGAGAAACGGAGTTACTCGTGATTGGAGAAAAATGGAAAATGATGTTGGTGTCCTTGTGATGATGTTAACACCAAAGAAGATTACCTTGATGGTTGTGATATCTTAGACAAGTTGATGCATTGTATTGTTTTATGTGGGTTTGTTGTTATTATTTTCGGATTTTTATTTTGATATTAGGTTATGTTGTTGTTATTTTCAGATTGTTATTTTGATATTAAGTTATGTTTGTTTAATTTACATTGTTGTTAATTGTAATCGCTTAGCTATGCTATCAATGGAATAAAATTTGTTGTTGATTTAAAGGGACACTATTACATTAGAAACTATGATCCTGTGCTTGATCATACATTGGGATATTTTGTACGATTGTGTCCTGGTTGCCGACACGAACTACATAATCTGACCATTTTGTTTGATGCATCCATTTCCGTACGGATGCGTGTGCTATTAGGGCGACCCTTTTTCTTTCTTCGCATCAAATCATTATGCTAGACAATTTTGTCTTCGTATGGAGGTCAATAGTCCTCATTTGCCACCATTTGAAAGCTACATCTGTAGACATTGGATAGACTTATCACTTGGTGAACAACAGAAAGATAGTTGGTTCGGTCCTGGCGCGCCTTCAAGCATGTTGCTATAACATGGGAGCAAGGCATATGATATGCTTGAAACTTTCGACATTCACACCAAATCCTATCCAGTTCCACTCGATAACATCCCCTAGGTCTTTCTTCGTTGTGATCAATTGACTCTACAACATTGAACCAACCTTTATTACGATCAAAGATTGTGACCACATGTGTGTTGGCTTTGACAGCTTCGGCTTTCATGAATTTCGTTGAACTATTACTGTACAACTGACCAGATTGTAATATTGAACCCCACTTTGTACGTCTGTTATCAAAGAGTGCCCCGAGTCTAAAATATGTTGTCTTTACCAAGGCAGTTATCGGTAGGTTTCAGATTCCCTTGAAAACAGAATTCATTGATTCAACGAGGTTAGTTGTCATGTGGCCCCATCGCACCCCATTGTCGTATGCCCTTGTCCATTTCTCTTTATGAATATTATCAATCCATCTTAATGCATCTGTGTTTGTCAGTCTGATCTCGTAATGGTAGTGTTTGAATGTGGGCTTTGTTAGTGTATACCCTGCATTCACAACCTTCTTCTGTAACACCCCGTTTCCTGAAATAAAATAAAACAATTAAATAAGCACACATCAGAGTTTCTCTCCCAAACGGGATGCCACAACTTCTAAAAATTTCCATAAATCATTTTTCCAAATTAATTTCTCAATAAAACTGCAGCGGAAAAAAATATATACATAGTCTGTCATAATTCACAAAACATCATATATAGGTTATCCATATCCACCATCCTCGTCATATATATATATATATATACAACAATCGGCCAATGGCCTAAAATATATAACATGATCATCAAACATCATCACACGTCTCACAAAAGTCAGATACGCCACAGGGGCACACATATTATCAATAAAAATAAGACTCCCCAAAAGCCCTGGTGTTACGTATCAGAGCAGTCCTACGACGACGCCATAATCCAAGCTAGCTAAACACCTAGATTGTCTGTACTTCCGAAGAAGCACTGACCACAACAACAACAACAAAGGGGTGAGAATCACGATCAAATATTAACGGTATCAACGTACATGAAATAAAAGGCAGAAACAATAACTTAATTATTTCATATATCTCACACCCGGACCTACTATCCCATCAACAACAATCACACACACAACCGCAATGCAACACATACACTCGACTCGACAATATGCGGTACCGACTCAACTCAGGATAGATCGCATACACTCCCTCTGAGCAACGATCTATCCCTACCACGCTCCTCATGAGCTCATATAATCACATATCAACGTCCCCCACTTGGGACACGGGTGGTCGCATACACTCCTTCCGAGCAACGATCCAAATTCCCGTCCACGCTCCCCACTGGAGCACGTGAGCCACACAGGCCTCACGTCAACACGCTCCCCATTTGGAGCACGTGAGCCACACAAGCCTCACGTCCACACGCTCCCCATTTGGAGCATGTGAGCCACACAGGCCTCACGTCGACACGCTATGCAAGACGCTTTGCATAACCACACAGTACACACAGTGCACATGATCCCACGGATCCATTCATCATAATATGCATACATACACAAGCACACAAAGTGCATCGAGCCTACTGATCAACTCACCACACAACATATCACACATCGTGCACCTAAGGCATATCGGTCCTACTAACCCAATCCATCACACAATAGTATTTAACCACAACGCCTATAAAGCGTATCGATCCTCTCGGATCGACTCCCACAACACACCAACAAAACACACTCAAGGCGCCACGATCATACTGATCCTCACATCTTACTCACAACACGCATACGGTGCACATATCTCACGTACGCATCCATATTAGTTCATACATAATGCGTATTTCACCAATTAGGCCACTTGCGATAAACGCCGGCTAAACAGCCTTACAACCACCAACATATGCTCGTATCAGCTCCCCAACCAGCCTCTCGTCACACATGACCAACGAGAGTCCAAGTCCACAACGGAACAATACAAAAACAGCAGCAGAATCACAAACTGTTGTCGGACTCGCTGGCACAGTCGCCTGGCGAAGCCCCGCAGCGAAGGCTCGCTGCCATTCGCCTGGCGAAACCCATCGCGAAGCCAAACAGAAGCTTTTGCCAGCACTCGCTGGCTAGTTCGCCTGGCGAAGGCTCGCCCCCATTTTCCCAGCGAATACCTGCGCACGCAGAAAAATTCTGCATTGCAGAATCGCCTCTCTCACCGATTTCGCCCGATTAAATCAATACCCACCACCATCCACAACGGCAACTCAGCTACGGGGTCTATCCCCGATTCTATCCGACTAATCCTCAACTCTGCTCTCAAAACCAACTTCCGGCCCAACTTCGGACTTAACCGAAAATCCTAAACCTCATTCAACAACCATCAAATTCAACATGCATTACTTCTCCCATAATACCAAGGATTCCTAACAGAAATTAGCAACTAGCAACAACAACAAAATCATCATCCACATGCAATAATCTCATACTTGGGGTTAGGGATTCCCCTTCTACCAATATTCATGTAAATACCTATTTTAACCGTTAAATCCCCCTACCTCAAATGAAGTTCTGATAATGAAGAATCTGCAATTCCAACAGCTTTGATCGTCTTTCCTTCCAAGTTTGCTCACTTTGATCGTTCTTCCTCTCTACCGTGTTTTCTCCTCTTTCTCGTGTTCTTCCCTTGTTCTCTTTTTTCCAATGCCAATTCTGCCCCTCATCCCAAATAATTCCTTATTTTAATTCCAAAACTAATAATCTTATTTTCTTAATTTCCAAAAATTAATATTATCACTTCATAATACCAATATTAATATTAATAACAATAATAATAATAATAATATTAATATCAACATTAATATTAATTATTATTTATTATCATTATTAATTATCCAATATTAATATTATGTCTCTATTTCTTCACCAATTCCCACACCAAAACACGTTGACGAATAAAATAACACTGGAACTAAAAATAATTAAAATGGGCGTTACATCTTCCTTAGTGTTTTGTCTTTATTTTCCGCATGAAATTTTGGGTGATATTGTTGCACCCCAAAATTTGCCCTCACAATACAAGACTTTGTGTTACAAGAAGGTTCACAAGGTTCACACTGACCACTACATTATGCTAACCAGTGTGTGCAGGTGCAATGATGTCAAGGCATAAATTCTTACTAACAAGGAATCACAAGGGTGTGAGTGTTACTTTTGAATTTAAAGTTTACCATTCAAGATTTTAAGTGGTGAATACCTCCGGCTAATGGGTATCTGGAAATTAAGTACGAATATATCTTCGTATATGATTTCAAAGGATGACAACTGAGGATGTTACTACACTGATTTAATTTTGTTTCGAGTTAATTTCCCCTTTTCAAATATATATTCTATTAAGGAGTTTGCGGAGTAGGACTCTGAAGGTCCTCATGGCGACAATCGAGACATTTGGTTCATTTACGACTAATTTTCAAGAAAAGATTGAAGGAGCAATTAACGGTAATATTGTCAGCTCGAGGGTCTCTTCTTATTTGGCTACAACCACATACCAATTCTCCTGACATAAGGCATTACAAACCAACAAGAAATATAAGTCATGATTTAAGCTACAGATTAAAATGGGGTTTGTAAGGAAATCGGGACTATACAGAAGAAATCTCAAAGTTGCGAGAGAAACTCTCCCTCTTTTTCATGATAAAGTCATATTCAAAATTTAATCCATCTGGCATTTCAAGATTTAAGATCCAAGGTTTACAAGTTTGAAATTCATATTTACTAAACTCTTTACAAAGCCAAGGATATTCAAAAGTTACACGAAAACCATGACCATTGCAACATCAGAGAATTACAAAGTTAACAACTACCACAAATCCATAAGTCCTAATTCTAAGCAATCCAATGTCTCTTCGCGTCACTCCTATTTTGCACTTTGAACATGTCACGCCAATCTTGAAAGCCCTCGTGTGCTAACTCGCTTCATGTGCACACCTGTGACAAACAATAACGCATCAGTTTGAACACAAAGCAGAGGTAGCAAATTCAAAATAACCGTCGAAACCGCAATTAAACAACAGCCATGGCAAGATGTATAAGGAACTCGCTTCAACGAGTCATTGCTATATCATACCTTGTCCTGCATCTCCAGCCTGCTATGGATATGTCTCAGTTGGGATGAAACTCACGCTCCAATTAAAACCTGTCATGTCGAGGCCAGCATATAAGATCAGTTAGTTTTAACACAGCAGATTCAGTTACTCTAATCCTGAAGCAGAAGTTTGAGCGTGACCTTCAGCAGATAGATCAGGACCGGTCGTAAGAAGTACACTCTCAGCAACACTTTGACTCGTTCTTCAATCTTGATCAGTGGAAGCCGAACATCAACAACTTTATTCCAAAATCATGATTTTACTCAAGAGTTTGTGAGGCCAACCTGTGTTCCCTGCGAAAACCAGTTGCACAGTGAAAGCCTTCAAAGAAGCTGGAGAAAATGGTTGCAGATATCACTTTTGAATCGAATGAAAAACAACAGCAGCAGTAGGATTCATACCTTCTACAGATATCTAAGGAACGCCTTGCAGAAGCTTTGATGGGCTCATCTTCTATCAATTGTCTGGAATTCACTCACCTGAAGTGCACAAAGTATTCAATTACCACAGATGCTCTTATAACCGTTACCAGAGCTCAGTTTGAAGACTCACGTGGAGGAGCTTGCTGAGGAGCTTCATTCTGCGTGCAGATGAGTCAATAGAAGAAGATGCGACATTGTCCTTGAGTCTTAACTACTTGAAGTCTGAATTAGTAGTGTACTTGCATTTAATCCACAACAATTGTTAAGTGTTACGAGACGCAGACATTACCAAGAAACTACGCTCATACAGGAAACATAACAGACCTTTGAAGCTCACATCAATTACTTGAAATTATGACAGTAATCTCGGTAAACTGAGGCTCGCAGCAAATGTAGAGAGATACCACGCCTTTGTCAACAGGAAACACTCCATTCAACCTTGTGCCAAGAGAAGTGGATGAAGTCAATAAGTCGGTGAAGTAACTCAACAATAGAGAAAGCATAATCAAGTTAATTGAAAAAAAAAACATGAGTTATGTGATTGAAGAGCAAAGCATAGCAAGAATTAAACTATGACACTGTCATCACCTTTACCATACGCCACCCTGTGCCAAGAGGTTAAAACCTGAAGCGCTAACTGCAATTGCCAATGAAGCTAACACATGCGAAATGACAACAGAATTATGTGAATATGCTGCAGCAGTATGGTGTCATTGCTATTTATTGACCAGCTCCTACAAGAAGTTGGAAAGGGATTAAGATACCTCTGAAACTCTGATGCGTGTAAGATTTCCTAGGCAATACCCTCATTGGAGGCAAGATTGTAGTGTTGTTGTTGGAAATATTGGTGGCAACAATGTTCAAGAACTTAAGGCTAAGGCAACCCTCATACGGATAACATTCCTAAGAGATGTTGGATACTCTGTATGCCCTGAAAACTCTGGTTGAAATTGCTATGTTAAAAGAGGAAATAAAGGTTCAAGCAATTGATAAGCTGAAGATGACACAGAGATTGATGATACACCTACAGTGTTGGATGCTCCCATGGATACACTATTTTCTTGCTTCCATAAGACATCAGTCCCTATGTGGTCTGAGTTTGATCAGTTGGTGCAGATAAAGATAATATGATGAGGGGCGATGATTTGTGCAATACATTACTCTAGCTCCCCAAACACCACCATCAAGCACATGAAAAATAAACAGTGTTAGATACATATCAATTTGACCTGAAGACAAGAATGGAGGATATCATATCTTACATTCAGTTTTTGTTCGCAAGAGAGACATTCGAATAATACTCACCATCACCAGCATCTTCACGTGAGCCTTCGCCAAAGAATATCAAGATCGATTGAAGTTCATTGCAAGGCGTATTGGCTGAGGATCTTTGCGAAGCGTATCATATGTCAAAAAGTCGAGTTGTTGTTACTTTGGGCTTTTAATCTCCTTTGGCCCAAAATCATCACTATCCACACCTGCCAAATCACAAATCCAGAATTAGCAAATCAATTGAGGAATATACCTATTTGGGGGAAAAGATTCAGACAGCTAGCAGATATTCCGAACGCTAAGCGTGATCGATCCAAGTATCACAGATTGAGATCCTCATCAACAGAAATCATTGCAATCAGACAGAAAAAGGAAAGTTTTCATTTGATTCAGCCCCAAAATGGAAACAATCAATCAGCATTCAACCAATATTCAAATCGCTTTCAAATCCCAAGTCTATATAAAGAGGAGGAGAACACACCGAAAAAAATACCGCTAACAGCTATCAAGAAAAAACCTAATTTCGTAACCCTAAGAGAGTGAGAAGAAGAAACTTATCTCCATCCTCCTCCGCCGCGAATTCAATTGCAAGCCGCGACCGTCACCGCCAACCAGGGAGGGCTTCCTCGCAAGAGTCAACACCTCTGAATCGTCACTCGAATCCATCGAATCAATCACGAACTCAGGTAGCTTTTTTACCATATTGATGCATTTGGCTTTTGATTGTTTTGTTTGATTTTAGCAGAAGTGAGAGGGCGGGGACGAGTACAGACGAACGGAAATGGAGATAGAGGAAAGAAAACTTGAAAGAAGAATGGCAATCGCGAGAGGAGATCACGATAGGAGCAGAGCGCCGGAGAAGAAAGGGGGGGCGATTTTGGGATTTAGGGTTTCTTTCCCTTTCTGTTTAATTTTTGTTTAATTATTGCTAATCACTCACTAACACAAACACTGACACCACTTAAACTCTAACCACCCTTTAATCACCCTAAAACTAATTCATTAGTCTGCCGTTTAACTTTTTCTTATTAATCATAACTAAATAATCCAAAAAAATAATAATTAACAGCTTTTTTTAACCATTTAGCTAATTATGTTTTTTTAAAACAATTCCTACTATTTAGTAATTTATTTTATCCCTTTAAACCAACTTTATAATCTTTTATCTTAATAATAAAAAAATAATAAATAATAATGATAACATTAAAAATAAAACCTTTTTTTTTTAGATTATTAAATTAAAACTTTTTTTGAAAATTAACTTAATCTTTTTTTTATTGAAACTTCTTTTAACTTAAGTCATTATATCAAAAATAAACAGCTAAAAATCTCAAATCTTGCATTTTTATTCTCCACTGTCTTATAGTTCCTTTGGTTGCCGTCTGACGTTGCCTACTAACATTGTTCATTTGTTTTGCAGCTTGTCATGTTTACCGTTATTTATTTTATTTACTCAAGTTTCGTTTGTATTTGTATCTGCTTCTCAATTGTAACCTCGCGAACCTAATAATCGCGTTTACTTTTCGCATTTAAATTTCTGCATGATGTATGATTTAAATTTCTGCTGATGTATTGCAACATTTCTGTCACACGTCACACACGTAAGTCGATTTTAATCGTCGTCTCACTTCCTAAGGGTATCCCTCAAGTTGCCTACGAATAATGGTTAAGTGGGGTGTATAAAGCAAGTCCCTCAAATAGAAAAATCATCAAAGTCCCTTATGGTTGCCTTTACGAATCGAGTCCCTTTCGAAAAATGATGATGGTCCCTTATACGTGCTTATTACATCCCACAATGGCCTTCAAAGTCAAATTGTCCCTCACATGTCCCTTAACATCCAAAGTAAGGACTACCTACTCCATTATAGTAGGGATAGTCTTACTAAAGGAAAGAATGAAGAATAAGAAAGACCTTTAAACATTAGGGTAGGTTACTCCTAGGTGCTTGCTCACTTCAAAACTGTTTCGCACTTAAACAAATTTTCAACAAGTTTTCAAACAAGTTCTTAACACATCCTTACATGGATTATTTATTAACTATTCTGAAAATTTTCTATTCACACACTACACTTTCAAAACAATTCAAAAGTGAGCTTAAGTACCTAAGAGCCCATGGATAACCATGGATGAAAAGGGTGCTAACACCTTCCCTTTTCATAACCTACCCCCCGGACCCAAAATATTCTCTAAGGTCTTTCCTGTTCTTTTATAACCTTTCCTTATGGATAAAATAAAAGTCGGTGGCGACTCTTGCTATCCGCAACATTGTTTAAAGTCAGTTCTCCCACCGTGTTACAGATATGTCTTATGCAATACACATGGTTTGAGGGAGGATCCTGCCAACCGTTATCATGGTTCTTGTATGCACTCTCTATTGATGGGTGTCTATCAGAGAACAAACATAAGTTAGGTTGGGGAGAAACGTATAAGCAGAGATTTTTTAGGAAAAAACTCCAACCCTTAGCAGTCTCCGCTTCAACTAGAGCGAAGGCTATTGGAAAAATGTTGTTGTTTCCATCCTGTGCCACAACCATGAGTAGCGTGCCCTTATATTTCCCGTACAACCACGTGTCATTAACTTGAATAATAGGTTTACAATAAGCAAAGGCTTTGATACATGGTTCAAACGCCCAGAAGAGTCTGTGAAAAATGTCATTTCCACTGACGCAAGTCTCGTCTGGTGTATACGCCGGCATTGTCTCCAAGATGGCAAAAGTCCCTGGAGAATATTTTCTAAGTGCCACCAAGAATTTTGGAAGTTCTTTGTAAGACTCCTCCCAATTTCCAAACACCATTTCAACTGCTTTAGTCCTAGCTATCCATGCTTTCCTGTACGAAGGAGTGTAATTATATCTTTGAACCATATGTGAAATTATGGTACTCACCTTCAAAGAAGGGTTGTCACTAATGACCGATGGAATTTCATTGCAAATCAATTAAGAGTTGAGTTTGTGATGGTCCTACATCATATTTGTGATTATACAAGTTTGCCTTGGACCCATTGACCCTATCTTCCATGAATCACTTCTCTTCCGGAAAGATGCTATTAATCGAAACGGGCACACCTTGTTACGACAATAGATCTTATACATATTCAGATTTGTTCGGTCGACTCTATAATCTGCTGATAAGTCTATGTGATATTGTTTTATTGCTCGGACACAATCTTCTTTTATACGAAAGTTGTCTCCCTCTTTTAATAGTCTTTCTGTTGGGTAGTATGGATTGTAAAAAATATTTGTTGAGGGTTCATCATCACCTAAGTCGAAACTTGTCATGTGTTGAGGTGGGCAATAAACATGACTGGGTGGAACTCCCTCTTCCATGTTGTTTACCATGTCGTCAACAATGACTTCACCTACTTCTTCTTCTTCATCAATGGCATCGACTTCAGCATGTTCGTTATTAGATTCGTAAAAAATTTGAGAAGAATTAAGTTGTTGAGACAGTTGTTGGCCAACTAGACCACACTGTAATTTCTTTTCTAATCTCGCTTTCAAGTGTAAAAAAATTGATCTTCTGTCAATCAAAAACCTAGTAACGTCCATATTTCGAAAATTGAAATCGGCTGAGTTACATTCAAAAACCTCACCGTTTAAATATGCATTGATCATGTATTGTGGTGTTTGAGTCATAACAAATACATTACTAAACTCGTGTTTGAAAGGATTGTTTTACTAATTGATATGATAATAAACTAACTATCTCTATTGTATTAATAGAAACATAGTGTTGTTTTTTTATTACTAATTCTGCAGTCATCACATGTCTTATCCTGATTTTATTATTTCAGTAATTAGCACTTACTAGTCTTGTAGGATATGGTTTTACACGCTTTCTTACCAAATGATTATCTGCACGACAAGACTACACTCTGCATGCCTACACTCTGTATGGCTACACTCTACATGCCTACACTCTGCATGCCTACACTCCGCATGCCTACAAGATTCGCTGCAAGACAAGACTACACTCTGCATGCCTACACTATTAGTCTTGCAGAATATTGTACTACACATGCCTACACTACTAGTCTCGCAGGATATTGTTTTACATGCTTTCTTACAAATAAATGTCCATGTCATCTTGTTTTTTAAAAATGTTATTCAGGCAACTTAACACAACATAAATTACAAAAAAGATTTTTATTTCTTAATAAGTTACGAAATTAAATGAATAAGAATTCTGCATGCATGACACTACCACAACTAAGCCAAAATTATATTAAATATGAAATACAAGACTACACTCTATCAATCAATGATTGTAAGATTCTCTGCATAACAATGACCAAGAATCTTGTAAGACAAGAATACACTTGCACGCTTCCCTCCACCATTGCAAGACAAGAACTAATTCTTAACATCAAACACCATTCTTGTAAGACAAGAATACAGTTGCACGCTTCCCTTCACCATTGTAAGACAAGAATCAATGCCTAACATCAAACACCATGCAAAAAACAATTCTTGTACTTTTTATGTCTGCGCCTATCTCCTTCAAACGTGGGGTTGGTCTAGAATGTCAACACTTGCTCCAATCAACCACAATCCATTCACATTCCCCTATGCTAACAAGTAAGTTTATTTTCA
Organism: Lathyrus sativus; assembly: GCA_963859935.3. Lineage (NCBI taxonomy): Eukaryota > Viridiplantae > Streptophyta > Magnoliopsida > Fabales > Fabaceae > Lathyrus > Lathyrus sativus. Next base: position 186,498,887 of record OZ012735.1, on the reverse strand, counting down.
ACACGAGTATACAAACGATGTTTCTTTGTAACTTAATTATTTGTTCAATTTTTCTTCGTAACTAATTTATTTGTCTCTTTTTTTAGGTGGTCTGTTTCGGGAATGAATTACCAAAAATATCCCAGGAACTCCATAATCGTCTACCACAACCTTATAGAATACATTGGGGCAGACGATCTAATTTATCTTCCAACGATGTCCCATTACTTTGTCTATTTTATAACCACATACTTGTTTTTCTCATTAAATATATTGTTAATGTAGCTTGTCTGGATGCCGTACGAGGGTCTCGACCATCGCCCAACGCCAATGATGTTGTCGTGTGGACATCTAAAACACCTATTATTCGGTTCACTACATTGGAGATGCACCAAAGTGATCGGGTGAAACTGCAGTTCGGGATGCATCAGGATATTCCAATTGCTCCAACGTCTTTGGGACACTAGCATCAACTAAGGGTGGATAGACAATGGAGTGTAAATCATTGGAAGGACTTTGTGAAAGATGTAACACCCCAAATTTAATCGGAATATTTTAATTAATTTATTAAATTGAGAATATTCGTTTTCGGTGATTTTCTGTGGTTTTGTGAAGTATTGAGAAAATGTGCATTTTTGGACTATTTAATTGATTAATAGTATATAATATTAAATTATTAGTATTATTATTAATTAAAAGGAATATAAGTGGAATAAGGGTAATTTGGGTATTTGGAGGAGTTAGTACGGGTAATGAGGGAAAAAACCCAAATTGGGAGGCCCAAGACTAAGTTGGACAAAATAGAATTCTGAAGAGATTTAGAATTCATTTGTTAACCGTTAAAAGTTTGGTGGCCAGAGCTCTGAAGGAAAGGTTGGAGGCAGAAGGTTCCCAGAGTCAATCGTAAAAGCTTTGAATCGGCTAAGGTATGGGGAGTATCGTTTTTCATGATTTTTTATGTATGCCTTTCGGTCTGTTTATGGTGGGGTTAAGATTTAAGGTATTTTGGGTTAATTGTAGGAAAATTAGGGAAATTGATGATAAGACTCTGAGGTTATGGCTTGTGATATGTATCACTGAATATTTGAATATTTGATATGAGGATTAGAGAACCTTAGGCCTTCGTGGCCAAAACTGTGGGGTGACATGCATATGACCTTGAAGGGATAGAGATATGTGATATGAGAAATTATGATGCCTTTGGGGAGATTGTAGGGAAATTGGGATTTATGGCATGAATAGGTTCCAGGATTGGCCTAATAAACTGTAGGTTTTGTGCCTTTATCGCTGTATTACCTTAGGGATGTTTTGGGAGCATTGGGTAAGTGAATCGTATAAGTTTTTGGGTGAAAATCAGTTCTAGTGCGTAGCATATTTTGTTGTCATCGCACTGTTCGCCTAGCGAAGGAAAGCTTCACCTAGCGAACCATGTATTTCCAGAATCGCCTAGCGAAGAAAGCTTCGCCTAGCGAAGGAACTCGCCCAGACTCGCCTAGCAAGCATTCCAGCAAACATAGCAGAGTTTCGCGAATTTTGATCGTGTGCAGCAATGTCTTGATGTCCGATTCTGTGATTTCTGAGATGAGTTAACATGAGTATGACAGTGAGGTTAATGTGATTAATAGAAGATAGTATGAGGATTACCGAGAGTATAATTTGATGAATTACTATGAGATAATGTGATATAATATTATGAATTAATATGTGATACTATGTGATAACATGACAGATTAATAGGAGTATGACTATGAGCTCTATGTGAAATGTACGTGAGTATATGACGATTTCCACGATGGATGATGATGATTAGTATGATGAATTATATGATGACATGATGTGTGAGATTGATTAGTATGATGAATTATAATGATATGATGTTTGATGATTATTATGATTATATGATGACATGACATATGATGATGATTTTCATGATGAGCCTTGATGACATGATGTATGATGGAGATTATGAGGAATTATGTGATAACATAAGATATGATGATTTATGTGATGATGATGATTATTATGATGAGTTATGATGATATGACATACGACGATGGCTATGTTGATGAGATATGACGTGTAATCATGATGAATATGATGAATGATGATGCACCTATGATGTTATTATGAGGATGATTTGTGACGTGTGCGTCATGCATTCATGTGCATCTGATTCAGTTCAGGACCTCGATTACTTTGGATTCAATCCCACTGTGTGGATGTGAAGTATTTTTATGTGCTCCAGTTCTCTAGTAGAATAGATCCTATTGATGGGGATCTAAGGAGGGTTGATGGCCCAGTGTCCATCGAGCTGTGATGATTGGTACCACATGCATTGAGTTGTGTCGCATTGCATTTATGAGTTTTTTTGTATAAATTAGGACGTTGTGACCTTCGAGGCATATTTGAGGAATATGAATGTGTTGAATATAATTATGATGTTGTTTATGCATTAATTGTTATACATTGAATATTATGAATTGTTTTACTCATCCTGCCTGTTTGAATGTTACCTCCACGTGGGTAACGCGCAGATGACCAAGTTTAGTTGTGGATGTCGTCGAGGAGTTATTTTTGAAGTTTTAGAGTCGTTAGCCTTTATGGTTAGCTTAGAGGGTCTTGCTCTGATATGTAATATCGGGTTGGGTTCTTTGAGTTAAACTATATACCCGTGGGTTATTTTACTTATTTTCCCCTTTTGAGGAAACCTTGACTTTATGCTTTGAGTTCCGCTGTTTTATGATGTTTTGATGTATTTTGGGGAAAATCCGTAGTTACGGAGTATGGACCTATTTTGATGACTTTGAGAAATGTATGCCCTTTTGGTGGCTTTTTAATGAGATTTATTTATTCACTCTGATTTTTGTGTTATTTTGCCACGATCATTTTGGGGTAGAAAAAAGGTGTTACATTAGTGGTATCATAGCAGGTTGGTCCGTCCGGCCAAGTTGTCTAATGTTGTTTGTTCCCTTGTATGCGACATGTGTGTGAAAACACTGTCGATATATGTTTGTTGCCTAACCTTTGTCTGTAGAAATGGGAATGAATCAAGTGGGGGAGAAGCTTGTGCTTCTACAGGATGCTGCAAGTGTGGAGTAGTGGCTCAGTGTGTCGATGAATGCTCTCATAGTTTGGTAACGATGGTTTATTCCCCATCATGATTTTCGGTTGTCTATTGACAAATTGAGGAACTGATACCCTTAATCTCTTGTTGATAGTAGACGGAGTTATGTTGGATGGAATAGGTGTGTCTTGCAAGCTTAGATGGCGTGAGTAGTGAATTGTTTTGAGTTAAGCTAAGTGCTTAAGAATTATGTTGATGAGTCGGTGCAGGACGGTGTTGAGATGTTTATTTTTGATGGAAACTTCAAGTACTAATGGAAGTGGGGAAGTTGGTGGTTTGCCAATTAATTGTGGTTTTTGGAAGTTATCCTAACAAGATAGTAATACACGACCAGAACGTGAAGTGGAGTTGTGATCGACTTAGTTACAGAAACTAGTCTGATATTGAGGGCTCCATATTAAATGTCCATTTGGATGATCAAGGAATTAAATTAATTGAGTGGTGTTGAGACTTGTGTCAGGTGTGTTGGCTAAAGCAACATATTGTAAGGTCGAGTATATTAAAGGTGGACAGTGATTTCTGGTGATTATTATAGAAAGTCAGATGTGGAATGCAATATTGGTACAATTAGGCCTTAAAATATTTAAAAATTTGGAAATGTGTTGAATGGCTTCCTAAGTGTGAAATTGTTGTTGTACGTTGAATTCCGAGATCACAGCTTTTTACGGAATTGAAATCGGACACCCGGAAGTCATTTAACGATCAAAAATAGAAATTCGGACTATCAGGTTTGCCGGGCGAGCAATATCCTTCGCGGGGCGAATAGCTCCAGGAGGAATTGGCCGCTCGCCTCTGTGTTCGCCGGGCGAAAATGTCCTAGGGCAGAAGAATGTTGTTTTCGTATTTTTGTCGTAACGGGAGAACCGTAACTCGGAATGACGCATGATTCAAAGCGTTGGTAAGATATTTCAATGCTCTATGTGATGATGAAGTAGTGGCATGGAATTAAGTTATTTATTGATATACTATAATTGGATGTTGTAGTAAATGCGAAAAGTGTGGTTCGTGTTTTCGCCATAACTCACAAATTGAGTGCCCGATTGGCATGGGGCTTCAGAAGGATGATGACTTTGGGTTGAATTACCATTCAGGTAAAGTGGACGTGGTAGCTGATGCATTGATTTGGAATTCGTTGCATATACCGATGTTGATGGTAAAAGAGTTAGAACTTATTGAGCAATTTCGTGATATAAGTTTGGTTTGTGAAGAGACTTCTTATAGAGTTAAGCTTAGCATGTTGGAGCTTACTAGTGGTATTCTTGATGAGATTCAAGAAGGTCATAAATCTGAATTGAGTTGGCAGATTGGTGGAATTTGATGAATTAAAGTCGAAGAGTTGATTTTCGGATTAATGGAAATGGTATCATGAGATATCGTGATAGAGTTTGTGTTCCAGATATTGTTGAGTTGGAAAAAGAGTATTATTGAAAAAGGACATTGAGGTAGATTGAGTATCCATCCCGGTGCTATGAAGATGTAACCGGATTTGAGAAAATTATTTTGATGACCATAGATGAAGAGAGAAGTGGTTGAGGATGTATATGCTGGTTAGACTTGTCTAAAGTCAAAGATTGAACATCAGAGACCGTTGGGTCTGATGCAACTGTTGAATATTCCAGATTGGAAAGAGAATAGTATTTCCGTGGATTTTGTGTCGGGTTTGTCGAAGACTGTGAGAGGGATATGATTCAATTTGGGTGATTTTAGATAGATTGACTAGAGCAGCTCATTTTATACCGATGAGGATTAACTATTCTATGTTGAAGCTAGCTGAGATGTATATTGAGGAAGTTGTGGAGTTGTATGAGATATCGTCGAATATTGTGTCAGATGGAAATCTGAGATTTACATCGAGATTTTGGGAGAGTTTGCAGACGCTTAGGGTACTAAGTTGAGGTTGAGTTCTGCCTATCATTCGCGGACGGATGGATAGACAGAGAGAACTATCTAGTCTTTATAGGATTTGTTGAGCGCTTGTGTTTTGGATCAAGGTGGTTCATGGGATACTTATTTGTTGTTGGTTGAATTTACCTACAATGATAGTTACCATTCGAGTATCGGAATGGCACCATATGAGGCTTTGTATGGTAGGAGGTATAAGACTCATTTGTGTTGGTATGAGTCAGGCGAGAGTGTTGTGCTCGGACCTGAGATTGTGCAAGAGACGACTAATAAGATCAAGATGATCCAAGAAGAGATGAAAGCATCGCAGAGTCATCAGACGAGTTACCATGATAAGAGGAGGAAATCACTTGAATTCTAAGAGGGAGATCACGTGTTTTTGAGAGTTACGCCAGTAACTGGTGTTGGCCGAGCTTTGAAGTCTCGAAAGGTCACACCTTGTGTTGTTGGTATGTATCAGAGTGGCGCAACGGAAGCGTGGTAGAAGTAGCAAGTTAGACTGTTTTACCGTTGACGCTTGTGAAATTAAATGATGTGTCTAAGTTGAGGAAGTACATTCCAGACCCGTCACATGTGATTCTAATGGATAATGTACAAGTGAGAGATGATCTGACTGTTGAGGAGTTTCTACTTTGGATTGATGAACGAGAATAAACTTTGAGGTGAAGGGATTGCCTTAGTGAAGGTATTGTGGGGAGGACCAGCTGGAGAAAGTTGGACTTGGGAATGTGAAGATCAGATGAAAGAGTCGTATCCGACTATGTTTTCTTGAGATAATTTTCGAGGACGAAAATTCTTTTAAGTGGGGGAGAGTTGTAACACCCCAAATTTAATCGGAATATCTTATTTATTTATTTAATTGAGAATATTCGTTTTCGGTGATTTTTGGTGGTTTTGTGAAGTATTGAGAAAATGTGCATTTTTGGACTGTTTAATTGATTAATAGTATATAATATTAAATTATTAGTATTATTATTAATTAAAAGGAATATAAGTGGAATAAGGGTAATTTGGGTATTTGGAGGAGTTAGTAAGGGTAATGAGGGAAAATCCCAAATTAGGAGGCCCAAGACTAAGTTGGACAAAATAGAATTCTGAAGAGATTTAGAATTCATTTGTTAACCGTTAAAAGTTTGGTGGCCAGAGCTCTGAAGGAAAGGTTGGAGGCAGAAGGTTCCCAGAGTCAATCGTGAAAGCTTTGAATCGGCTAAGGTATGGGAAGTATCGCTTTTAATGATTTTCTATGTATGTCTTTCGGTGTGTTTATGGTGGGGTTAAGATTTAAGATATTTTGGGTTGATTGTGGGAAAATTAGGGAAATTGATGATAAGACTCTTAGATTATGGCTTGTGGTATGTATCACTGAATATTTGAATATTTGAATATTTGATATGAGGATTAGAGAACCTTAGGCCTTCGTGGCCAAAACTGTGGGGTGACATGCGTCTGACCTTGAAGGGATAGAGATATGTGATATGAGAAATTATGATGCCTTTGGGGAGATTGTAGGGAAATTGGGATTTATGACATGAATAGGTTCCGGGATTGGCCTAATAAACCGTAGGTTTTGTGCCTTTATCGCCATATGACCTTAGGGATAATTTAGGAATGTGTTGGGAGCATTGGGTAAGTGAATCGTATGAGTTTTTGGGTGAAAATCAGTTCTAGTGCATAGCAGATTTTGCTGTCATCGCACTGTTCGCCTAGCGAACCATGTAGGTGAGGTATAGGTAGGAGGAGCAAAAATAGGTGCTTCTACCTCTTCGACAACCTCCCTTTCGGGTGGTGTCGGTGGATCTTTTTCAATAATTATACTTTTCTCACCAAAACTCTCCTCAGACTCATGATCACTCTCCCTAGGATTTTCTAATCGTTCTTCATTAATGGTTGTTACAACATTCACATGTCCTTCTGGGAAGGGTCCTAGATGTGTTTGTCTAAGCAGGGAGGTTTGAGTCTCCAAAGCCTTGCTGTGAATCGCGAGGGAATCGACCATAGTGCTCATCTGCTTAAGATTTTCATTAATCTGGAGATGTTGTTTTCTAAAATCTTCATTTTGGAGAGTTTGTGTCTCCACAAAGCGTTCCATCATAGATTCTATCCTAGAGTGAGTAAGCGTCACATCGAATTCTTCTAGTAATAGTTCGAGGTTAGATGTATTGAAATCTTACGGTTCCTCACAATATTATGAGTGGTAATTGTAGAGGGAATTCGGGTGAGAATGCGTCGAATTGAAATCTTCTAATAATATTTTGAGGTCAGATTTAAGCGGATCTTGTGGTTCCTCAAAATATTGGGGGTGGTAGTTATGATATTGGGGGTGGTATTTATAAGGGAAATATGGGTTATACATAGGGATTCAGATAAGAGTGCCTTAGTCTATACTATGCAACAACGGAATCACAATATTGACTGTTGGTCCCCGGCAACGGCGCCAAAAACTTGATGCGTCTGCAAGTGCACGGAAATATCGAAGTAATATAAAATATTTGTCGAACCCACAGAGACCAATGTCAACCTACCATTATCTATTGTCGCGGCGTAAAGCTAAGGCTAATGGAATTAGGAAAGTTAAATGCGAATGAAATTAAATACAACGGGAATAAAGATTATTGGTTTAAGGAAGAGCGGTAAAGTGATATCGGTATGTAATGCTTTAGTTTTCGGGGATTCGACAGGTCACCGGTGCTTTTTAGTCTTTGCAAACTCTTTTTAGGAGAAAATACTCGTTTATAGACCTTTGCCTCATGATGGTTGTTGACTCGGGTCATAATTCTAAGGCGGAATGTACGCTCTCGTAGTCCCATTCGGGGTTAAAACTACTTTTTGAAAACAAATAAATTCTGATTTCTTTTAAAGCGTTTTCGCTGTGTTTAAAATCAATGCCTAATTCTTACTATCCGGTTTGAACCCCAGCTTTCGCGTGTCGGCTCGTGCCTTAATGAATTTCCCACTTTCATGGCAAAACTACTGTAAATAATTTCTCGCTTTCGCGACGAAGGTTTATTTAGAAGATTTTGATTAAAAACTACGGCCAGATAAGTGTTTGTAAAAGGGAAGGTGCACCAAGTATTATCGAATCCCATCCTACTAATTCGATTACATACGGATAAAACTAATTTAGCTAGACATGATAATTAATGCAAATGGAAATAAACATAAACAGCACAATAATAAAATATGCATTATGATGGAAATAAAATAAATATTCAATTAATAAAAACCTGTAAATCATACTGATCTCGTATCCTCGAGTAGTCCTCCACAATGTCGGCAGGATTCTACCTTGGCGAGAAGTAAAGGTACAGGAAGGAAGTAAAGTGGTACAAATGAAAATAAAAAGGAAAGGAAATGGGAAAATAATGCAAGAACGTAAATTCGGCTTCAATGGAAATTTCGGCAGCACTTCGATACGTCGAAGCCTCCCCCCTGGTTCTGTGAATCTGTGGCCTATTTATAGGAGATATTTCATTTCTCAACTTCCAGAGATCATGGGTGAGATATGGAGAAAGTGAGAGTAACTTCCAGTAGTGGGCAATTAGTGGAGAAAGTGCAGGAAGAAATTAAGTTGAACGTGCACATGGCCACTTCTGTGTTTGACGTTATTCTGATATTGGAGTCATGACGGTCGTGGCACTCTTGTGATTACTGTGTTGCACGTGACGAGCGTGATAGAGCATGACGACCGTGATGGTCGTGACGGGCGTCATGGAGCTGTGGCGAGCGTCACACTCACAAAATCTGCTTTTTCTGTTTTTCTTCTCTATTTCTTTCTTTCTTCTGTCTTTTCCTTCCATTTCTTCTTCTTTTCTTTCTTTAATCCAAATTCTCCATAATCTACAAAACATAGTAAATTAACCGTATAATAGAATATAAATCAAGATAAATTAACAATAGTCGCAAGTAAATTCATGTAAATTAAGTCAAATAAACGATATACTTTCGCGTCATCAATTACTTTGGCTTTAATTCCATTGTGTGGATGTGAAGTGTTTTGATGTGATCTGGTTCTCCAGTAGAATCGATCCTATTGATGGGGATCTATGGAGGGTTGATGGCCTAGTGTCCATCGAGCTGTGATGATTGGTACCACATGCATTGAGTTGTGTCGCATTGCATTTCTGGGTTTTTTTGTATAAATTATGACGTTGTGGCCTTCGAGGCATATTTGAGGAATATGAATGTGTTGAATATAATTATGATGTTGTTTATGCATTAATTCTTATACATTGATTATTATGAATTGTTTTACTCACCCTGCCTGTTTGAATGTTACCTCCACGTGGGTAACGTGCAGATGACCAAGTTTAGTTGTGGATGTTGTCGAGGAGTTATTTTTGAAGTTTTAGAGTCGTTAGCCTTTATGGTTAACTTAGAGGGTCTTGCTCTGACATGTAACATCGGGTTAGGTTCTTTGAGTTAAACTATATACCAGTGGTTTATTTTATTTATTTTCCCCTTTTGAGGAAACCTTGACTTTATGCTTTGAGTTCCGCTGTTTTTTGATGTTTTGATGTATTTTGGGGAAAATGCGTAGTTACGGAGCATGGACCTATTTTGATGACTTTGAGAAATGTATGCCCTTTTGGTGGCTTTTTAATGAGATTTATTTATTCACTTTGATTTTTGTGTTATTTTGCCACGATCATTCTGGGGTAGAAAAAGGGTGTTACATTAGTGGTATCAGAGCAGGTCGGTCCGTCTGGCCAAGTTGTCTAATGTTGTTTGTTCCCTTGTATGCGACATGTGTGTGAAAACACTGTCGGTACATGTTTGTTGCCTAACCTTTGTCTGCAGAAGTGGGAATGAATCAAGTGGGGAGAAGCTTGTGCTTCTCTAGGATGCTGCAAGTGTGGAGTAGTGGCTCAGTGTGTCGATGAATGCTCTCATAGCTTGGTAAAGATGGTTTATGCCCCATCATGATTTTCGGCTGTCTATTGACAAATTGAGGAACTGATCACCCTTAATCTCTTATTGATAGTAGACGGAGTTATGTTGAATGGAATAGACGTGTTTTGCAAGCTTAGATGGAGTGTGTCACACCCTAATTTTTGACCATAAGATCCCGCCTCCTTGTGCTTATTTCTTATTTTTTATTTTTATTTTACTTTTGTGTGTATGTCTATTACGGCTAACCAGTTTGCGCAGGTGCGGTATTGTCAAGTATAGATCCTTACAGTCCAGTACTTCAAGGTTTGACCGTTGAATTATAGAGATTCCGGGATTATTCTACTGGCCGTCTCCTCAAGGCTTCTCGGGATTTTCATTATTCGCCCCAGAGGTTACGTCATCTTTGATATTGTCATCATTAATGAGGAAGGGCATTTTTGGTGGTAATTTAATAGGGCAAGCATAGATCATGAATGGAGTTCTGGGTAATTTATTGACAAGACACAGGTGTCTTTGCAAAATGCAGTGCGGTTTTCAGTTTATTATCATGCATCCCAAGTTCAAGCATGAGACTCACGTTTTTTGTATCAAGATTTAAAATCGTGAAAGGATTCATAAATTCAAAGAACCTTTTTGTTTTCTCATAAGGACATTTAAAAATTCACAAGGTGTCAAGGCATTTGCAAAAGAATCATATTTGGTTTCAGTCTTAAATCATGGAGTAGGCATTCAACGTTAATTCCCGAGTTCATTCAATTAGGATGGCAAGATCATTAAGAAGTTTCTAAAGCAAAAAACCGACTTTGTTCACAAGAAGAAGTACATGCTTATTCTTGTAGAGGGAGCCTCAAGCAATACATTTTATTAATTTGTCACCAATTCGAAGTCACAAAATATGGGGTGACTCACGTGTTCACATGGTTCTTTATAAGGCAAATTAATTTCACATTCAAATGTCAAGACCACTGCAATGATCAAGGACCGTTACAATACACAAAGTCTAAGTACAAATCCATCTTTTCCTTGCAAGTAGGGCTGGAAATGAGTCGAGTCGAGTCGAACTCAAGTCAACTCGGCTCGACTCGTTAAGAATTGTTTGAATTCGAGTTCGAGTTCGAGTTCGACACGAACTTTTTTTTAAGCTCAAACTCGACTCGTTATAAGTTCACGAACAGTTCGGTTCGACTCGTTAGGTTCATCTCATTAGGTTCATCTCACGTGGTTCACGAACTTAAAAACTATTTTTTTAAATATATATATTTTTTAGTATATTTGACATTTTAAATAAATATATATTTTTTAAATAAAATATTAAAATAAAATAAAAGTTATCATATTGAAATTTAACTTTATCTTCGAAATCTACTAATTCAAAACCTACACAACTTTAAAGAGATACATTTGAGAGTCTAATTCAAAAACTACTAAATTTAAGATTAAATTTGTCTAAGATTTAAAGTAAATATTTAAACCTAATCTTAAAGACAGTATAATTCTTTTCATATGTAATCGAGTTGACTCATGAACCTAACGAGTCGAACTATGTATAGTTCAAGTTCAGCTCATTTAGTTAACGAACTTAATTTTTCGCTTATACTCAACTCATTTGGTTCATGAACCTAGTTCAACGATTTAATTGTAGAGTCGAATTCCGAACTATCTTCGAGTTGGTTTGGTTCATTGCCAGCCCTACTTGCAAGTAATCTCGAAATTTGGTCGTTTCTGTTTTTTTAACACAACGAGCACGTTCTTTTCCAAGTTTCTTTTGGATGGTTGGAAACATCAGGAGGACCGCCCAAGATAGATACAACATTCTAATGGCCCAACTTGTTCAGAAGAACATGGTAGTGGATTGATTCACCGCACGGGTGCTCCGAAGAGATAGCTTTCTTTTGGCTCCTGAACAATAAAGGGACAATAAGTAACAATTAGACCAAGTCAAAAACGTGCTGAAGTAAAAAGAGAAAAAATCAAAGCATACAAACAATTTCGGTTGAAAATAGAAATACCATCAACCCTTGGAATCACGCACGCAACAAAGACAAGACAACAATATCATGAACATTAACTAGAGGATGACCTATTTCCTAAAACAGAGTTTAAACTTATTGAAAAATCTGAATATGTTCAAACATGTTTCAACTACAATTGAATTCCCTGTTTAATTGGTATTTTTATTAAAAAAAATAGTATTATTTAAAAAAAAATATCGCATTTCTATTTCTTTAATTGATTTTGTTACCATCATTTATATTATTAGAAAACATTGATGTCATTCTTTCTGATATATTATTATAAATAGTTAATTTACATGTCAATCTATTTTCATGTTACGTATTTGAATATTATGGGGTTAAATATATTTTTTTGTCACCTGTATTATTTTAAGTTTAAGTTTTAAATTTGTAATTTGTCCATTAGAATACACTAACTTTTTTTTTAAAATTTTAACTACTGTAATTGTTTTTGTTTGATTTGAGTTCTTACAAATATTTTAGACATGATGTCATGTTCAATTAGGTTGGCTGGCCAAGCTTTGTTTAGGACTCTTACAACTCTCCATATATAGTACTTTCGATTCATCTATTATGCAATTTGTTTAGGTATTTACATTGTATTTTGTGTTTAGTTTATGAGTATCGAAATAACTTTAAAAAAAATTTAATCATTTTTCTTCCCTATTAAGAAACTAAAACTCCATGAAAGAGAAGGTTGAAGTTTTTGAAGATTCAAGGGAAAAAGAAGAAGAATAGATGAAGCAAATGATTTGATTACAATACTTAAACTTCAACTGTTAGAAGAGTAAATAATATATAGCATGAATATCAACTTGTGTGACCTCCTATAGTATGATCTTCGCTATACATTGTGCTACAGCAGTTTAGCGCTACATTTGACCCGATTCAAATCAATAACGACTAACCACTAACTTTAATTTTTGTCAATATATTGATTTACTTTTCCGTCAATATATCTTGGTTTTATTATCATTGTTCATATACTTGTTAATATTATCTTGATTATACTATTGTGCATATTATCTTGATTATTATTGATATTATCTTGTCATTATTCGTATTTGTTCATATCATATTCATATTGTTCATATCTTGTTCACACTATTCGAAAATACAATAAAACGATGGAAACTTTAAAAGCCTAAATTGGTGGAATGTGGTTACTTTTCCTAGGAGCGAAACTTGGACTATGTACAGAAACCCTAGCTTGGAGCTTTTGTCCGACTCTTGCTCAAGGCTTAGTTTCGGACACCTCGTACACACACGACTTCCTCTTGGGCTACCTAACAATGAGACCTTTTATTTTGTGTAATCCCGTGTAACTTACATGTACCCCGCTCCCACTCCGATGTACGCATTCATGTTTCTTTGATTATGGTTTGTTTACTAGGAGCACCCCTAGGGACTAGCATAGACTAAACCATTTTCAAACTAATTCTCGATTCGTCATCGAGCCATTTTCAAACACCCCTCATAAGTCGATTGCTTGTAAGCATTCACCATCAACCTAACACACACATTCTCACATTTCATCGTGGTTTCATTATTAGGATCACCTATAGGGACTAGTATCGATTCTCACCTCTTTTCAACTAAATCCTCAACTCGTCGTCGAGCCATTTTCAACTCAACTTCTTTCAACCAACTTTTTTGCATGCAAATACAATCAAACCTTTAATCCAACATCAAGCGGATTTTCATAATTAAACTATCAAAATAATTAACAACTATCTAACTCTTTTCAAGGTGAAAAAGAGAGGGATTGAGCCTTTGATTTCTCTTCAGTTGTTTGGATGCAAGTTCTCTTACTCGTGTATGAGCAATTGACGCCTCTAAAACATTTCTAACTTGGCAAACATTTAACTTATCTTCCAACCACTCATCATTCAAAACACCCCTTCAAACATAACTTCTTTTCAAGATGAAAAAGAGAGAGAGTCACGCCTTTGAATCACCCTCCCAATTACTTGGACCCGAGGAGCCTTTCTTAAGCTTCAAGTAATCATCATCCAAACCAAATTTGCAACCCCTGCTTTTTGTGGTTATCTCCACGAACTACGGACGCTCTGATTCTTCATTCATTTTTGAATATAAGATACGTAGGCACAAGATTGCGATGATCTTGGCAAGCACACTTCCACCTTTTCCTGTCATTCCACGTCTACCTTCTATTCATCTTCATTTTCCCCCATCCTTTCCCGTAGTCGAACTACGAGAGCTCTGATTTCTCATTCTCGTCCGAACCACCCATTTTCCCCTTATCGTCTCTTCCCTTTTATCTTATTGATTAGCGTTTATTGTTGAGAAGAAAACAAATAAGTTTAGCCAACGTTATCACAATTCAAATTAAGAGGTTCTCGTTGAGTACAACGAACGTGAGGGGTGATGATACCTTTCTCTTGCGTAACCGACTCTCGAACCCAGAATATGGTTGTGACAGCCATGTTCTTATCTCCCTCTTTAAAGGTTTTCTCGATATTTTCTTTCCCCTCTTTTGGGATAAATAAAGTTTGGTTGAGACTCTGTCGATCTGCATTTCCGTGCCTTACGCGCGAGGATTGTATTTCTCGATGATTGATTTTTCAAGGTGTGACATGGGGATATTTTGATTTGGTTGTACCCAGAGAAGGCCTCCATGAAGGAAAACATAGAATACTGAGCAGTATTATCAACCAACACGTCAATGTGAGGGAACGGGAAATCATTTTTTGGGCTTGCTCTATTTAGATCCCTACAATCAAAGCACATCCTGACCTTTCCATCCTTCTTAGGTACATGAACAATATTAGCAACCCTCGAAGGATAATTTGTGATAGCATGAAACCTGGCATCCAATTGTTTCTGAACCTCTTCTTTGATCTTGACAGCCATATCAGGTTTTGTTCTTCTCAATTTTTGCTTGCCCGGTGGCCAATATTCTCTGAGAGGCAACCGGTATACCACAATGTTTGTATCCAGCCCGGGCATGTCTTGGTAAGACCAAGTGAAGATATTCATATGCTCTCTGAGCATTTCCACCAATCTTCTCTTGACACTGTCTTCCAAAGCAGCCCCAAGTATGACCTCTTTCTTAACATCTTCCGTGCCCAAGTTTCCCACTTCAATATACTTCTGATGAGGCAAAATGATCCTTTCCTCCTACTTCAGAAGTTTGGCTAACTCCTTAGGTAGTTCACAATCTTCGCCAGTCTCTTCTTCAGCTTGATAAATGGGATTATCAAAGTCATATTGAGCCATAGCTGAATCAAAATCGGTGGAATCTAAGATAAGAGACCTGCATGATTGATATTTTATGTTTATTATGAAATGAAATAAACAAGCACAAACACATTTCCATTTTTCTGTTAATAAATGTAAAAGGAAAAAAAGGAAAAATAGGGATTAAAACATTTGAATGAAAAGATGTCCTTTATTTATGATGGTATTGAAAATAAAAACAGAGAGGCCCTACAAATGGGTCATTATATCTTGGGCAGAATGTAACGCCCCGATTTCGATTGTCTCTTTTATCGAGTCCTTACTTAATTTGATTGGACGAATATTATTTTTGATATGGAATTTGTGTGGAAATATGTTAAGTTTACATATTATTCTATTTTAACCGATTTTGAGAGTTTTCGGGGAAAATAGTTTGGAAGGTATTTTGGACATTCCTATTTAATGATAAGTGGGATATTTTATGGGATATTGAATTAATAGATGTTTTGGAGAAATAAGGAGAAGGATATTAAAAGGGAAATAGAAGAGGAAAGAAACATAAGAGAAAAGGAAGGAAAGAAAAGAGGAAGAAGGAAAAGGAGGAGAAAAGGGAAGAAGAAAAAGAAAAGTGTGGGATCGTCAAGAACAGCTCAAAGCTTCGATTAATCCAAGGTAAGGGTGTGAAATATCATCATCTTGTTAATATATATGATTGTGTATGGATTGTATGAGTTTTTTGGATGTTTTCTCTATTTTTTCATTTTAGGTCGAAATAAGTTTAATAAGTAGAAACTGAGTTTTATCGGTTAGAATCTGGAAGGGATGATGTAGATTAGTCGAGATATATTAGGCTAAGTCTACTGGAACGAGTTTGGTTGGAATCGGGTGAATTTATCGGCTGTTTCGAATTCTGAACAGTGGGGAGGAGTTCTGTTCGCAGACGCTCGATAGCAGCTCGCTAGGCGAGCAGGTCGCGAATGTTCGCTAGTAGCTCGCTAGGCGAGTGCGTAACGAACGGTCCCAGACTTGGGACATAATGGTATTGTGGCCTTTCGCCACTAGCGAAAGGAGTGGCGAAGAGCTCGCTGGGGGTTCGCTGTGGCGAACGAGGTAGCGAGCAATGTTTGGAGGTTCTGTTTGCACTCGCTAATTAGTTCGCTAGGCGAGGAGGTACCGAACGCTCGCTAGGCGAGCGTGTAGCGAACGTAGCAGAATGAGTTTCTCTCCTGTTGTATGCTGTTGTGGCTTGGGACCCTGATTGCGATCAATCTTCCCTCGATTTAAAAGTGGGTATGCTGGCCCGTGAGGTGCTGTGGGTAGCCGAATGGCGTGAATCCTAGTTTATGGTTTGTGAAGCGTGAGTGTGTCTGATCGGCAATTTTATGCAATCGCTAGATCGAATAGGATTGCATGATGAGATGATCGAGTTCGTTGCCGTTGGCATGATAATATGAATGTATGAGAACATAATAGAATTATGTGGGCATTGAGTAGTGAACGTAGTGTCGGAGTGGATTATACTAGGGTAGAATGATGTGATATCGTTCCTAGTTGCAGGCTCATTTGGGTAGGATGACGTGATATCGTTCCTAATGAGGCGCAAACAATATTGTAGTGCGTTAGGAGTATTCCGAATGAGGTGTGATTGATGGGTGCACTAGGGTAGAATGATATAACATCATTCCTAGTGGCGGTGTATTTATATTTGATCCCGTGTAGGATCTGCAGAACCTCGCTTGATGCGATGGTTATATTTGATCCCGTGTAGGATCTGCAGAACCTCGCTTGATGCGATGGTTATATTTGATCCCGTGTAGGATCTGCAGAACCTCGCTTGATGCGATGGTTATATTTGATCCCGTGTAGGATCTGCAGAACCTCGCTTGATGTGATGGTTATATTTGATCCTGTGTAGGATCTGCAGAACCTCGCTTGATGCGATGGTTATATTTGATCCCGTGTAGGATCTGCAGAACCTCGCTTGATGCGATGGTTATATTTGATCCCGTGTAGGATCTGCAGAACCTCGCTCGATGAGTTGGTTATATTTGATCCCGTGTAGGATCTGCAGAACCTCGCTCGATGCGATGGTTATATTTGATCCCGTGGAGGATTTGATAAGTGATAGGCTCATAGGAGAATCTGGCGGACGAATGAGTCGGTCCCTATGAGTTGCACTATCATCTTCAGATGATGAACGGAGAATAATCTCTAAGAATATAATAGTATATATGTATGTATGGTCTGATAGATGGGAGGATGACGTTGAAGTAAGCGTGGAGGAGTTGTACTCACTAGGGTAGGATGACAATGTGTCGTTCCTAGTGAAGAAGTTACCGGGGTAGAATGACTGAGATGTTGTTCCCGGTAGGACATGAGCGATATGCCCATAACCCGGAAAGAGGATTGAGGACCTTAGATGAGTATTATACGAATCGCACGGCATGGTTGCGGTTGTTATATGTAATATGCATGCGTGCAGGAATTGATGGGACGCGGATAACGAATAAATGAATGTGCAGGATATTGACTAATGGATGGATGGTTTAGTGTGAGTGTATATGTTTAAGTGTATTGGATGTGGTGAGAATTTATTATTACGCACCGTAGTGAAAGGCTGTAGAATATAGGCATTCGGTACTTGAGTATGTCTATATATATATATATATATATATATATATATATATATATATATATATATATATATATATATATATATATATATATATATATATATATATATATATATATATATATATATATATATATATATATATATATATATATATATATATATATATATATATATATATATATATATATATATATATATATATATATATATATATATATATATATATATATATATATATATATATATATATATATATATATATATATATATATATATATATATATATATATATATATATATATATATATATATATATATATATATATATATATATATATATATATATATATATATATATATATTATGCCTTGATTATTATGAAAATGTTTCTCACCCTTCTGTTGTTTTATGATGCCCTGCGAGGCATTGCAGATTAGGATTCGCTGGAGGTTTCCTTTGGAGTATAGTTCCTTTCCCTCGTGTCGGTCGCTCTGATATGTAACTTTGGGTAGATAGGCTTGTTGTTTGCCTTAATGATGTTTTGTTTATATGTGAATAGAGTTATGAACAACCAGATGACATGTAATTACGTTTTGTCATGTCTTAAGGGAATACATATATGTTTTAGTCTTCCGCTTTAAGAGAAAACATGAATATGTAATTTCGGAGAATCATGCGTTTAATTTTAGTTGAGATTTACCCCTTTTGAGTTAATTCTTTTTAAACATTAATATTCATATGGTCGTTTCGTGAGTATTGTGACGCACTTCTTTTATACCTAAATGTAAATATACTCTGATGAAAATAAAAACACTTGTATTCATGACTATATGATTTGTTATGTGATTATTTTGGGGTATAGAAAGGGGGCGTTACAAAGTGGTATCAGAGCAGGTCGGTCCATCCGGCCAAGTGTCTAATGTTGGTTGTTCCCTTGTACGCGGCATGTGTGTGAAGACACTGTCGGTACGTGTTTGTTGTTTAACCATTGTCTGCAGAAGTAAGAATGATCCAAGTGGGGGAGAACTTGTGGTTCTCCAGGGTGCTACAAGTGTAGAACAGTAGCTCGGTGTATTGTTGAACATCGGGAGCTAATGTTATCCGTGTTGGAAAGGAGGCCAGTGTTACGTCATTGTGAAGAGGTACGAGGAGTTTTGAGAAGGACTGTCAACAATCTGTGTGTTGGTTTGTCAAACCCGACCGAAACATATGTTGAGTTTCATAATGCCTTGGTGACACGCTGGGGAGATGCGTAAATGCACACCAACAAAGTTCTAAGTGTGTTTTAAGGCGAATAAGAGGTACAAGAAAAGTTATCTGAAGATTTACTTAGAGTTGGTTGCTGTTGTGTGTCAGTGCCGAAGGTTAAGAGCTTCGATTGTTCCGTAAAGGTTTGAGGCGAGTAATGACCTTGAAAACTTAAGGTGTTTTGCACGGTAATGCCGATAATGGGCTGAAGAAAATTTTTATGCAAGTTATAGCATGGAGGATTGATCTTCTTTCCAATGTCAAGCCTGAGATATCAGTGCTATCGAGGGATGGTAAATGGATCAAACTTCAAAAGCCAAGGAAGAGCTACGAGGATACCATAAGGACTATTTTGATCACTGTTTACTTCATGCATTTTGTGAAGAAGAATCCAGAAACATCAGCAAAATCTGTGTGAGATAGCTTGAGTAAGAATAAGGATTTTAGTTACTATGAAGTTAAACCTTCGCATAATGACTTGTTAAACCATATGGCTCTAATGGGCGAAGCTACCACAGAGGATATTGTCTTAGCAAAGTCCAAGCTTTTGCTCACAGTTCTGAAAGATAAGGATACAATGAGGAATATGATTTTAGTTAAGAGAATTCGGGGTTGAATAAGTGGATTGACCCTTTTTCTGTTGATAAGGACTAGTCATTCTAGGTTGGAACTGGTTGTAATGAATATCGCTGAGGTGATAAAGATTGTATGTTGTATCGTCAAAATATTGAGTCAGATGAGAATCTGAAGCCTTGTATGGCAGGGGAGTGAAGACTTTAGGATGATGATGATGGATAAAAATTTGTATCCGAGATTCAAACTCATTGGGGGTAGAATGACTAGATGTCATTCCCGATGAGGTATAAGTGTTATGGTTGCAATCACAAGGGTAGAATGATTATGCGTCGTTCCTAGTGAGACGATCACCAGGGTAGAATGACTGAGATGTCGTTCCTGGTGGAGTGTATGTGGAGTGCCTGTAATCTCCAATAGAGATTGGTGCAGATTGACGGTCTTAATTGAGTCGCGCGGCATTACTATGTTTGTGGTACGGAAGTATGCACGTGGGCGATCATGTGCAACTTGAGAATTAGAGAACGGATGCGATGTTACGTCCGGTATGGTTTGAATCAGGTGATATTTTCGAGCAAGAAAACTCCTAAGTGGGGGAGAGTTGTAACGCCCCGATTTTGATTGTCTATTTTATCGAGTCCTTACTTAATTTGATTGGACGAATATTATTTTTGATATGGAATTTGTGTGGAAATATGTTAAGTTTACATATTATTCTATTTTAACCGATTTTGAGAGTTTTCGGGGAAAATAGTTTGGAAGGTATTTTGGACATTCCTATTTAATGATAAGTGGGATATTTTATGGGATATTGAATTAATAGATGTTTTGGAGAAATAAGAAGAAGGATATTAAAAGGGAAATAGAAGAGGAAAGAAACATAAGAGAAAAGGAAGGAAAGAAAAGAGGAAGAAGGAAAAGGAGGAGAAAAGGGAAGAAGAAAAAGAAAAGTGTGGGATCGTCAAGAACAGCTCAAAGCTTCGATTAATCCAAGGTAAGGGTGTGAAATATCATCATCTTGTTAATATATATGATTGTGTATGGATTGTATGAGTTGTTTGGATGTTTTCTCTATTTTTCCATTTTAGGTCGAAATAAGTTTAATCTGTAGAAATTGAGTTTTATCGGTTAGAATCTGGAAGGGATGATGTAGATTAGTCGAGATATATTAGGCTAAGTCTACTGGAACAAGTTTGGTTGGAATCGGGTGAATTTATCGGCTGTTTCGAATTCTGAACAGTGGGGAGGAGTTCTGTTCGCAGACGCTCGCTAGCAGCTCGCTAGGCGAGCAGGTCGTGAATGTTCGCTAGTAGCTCGCTAGGCGAGTGCATAACGAACGGTCCCAGACTTGGGACAGAATGGTATTGTGGTCTTTCGCCACTAGCGAAAGGAGTGGCGAAGAGCTCGCTGGGGGTTCGCTGTGGCGAACGAGGTAGCGAGCAATGTTTGGAGGTTCTGTTTGCACTCGCTAGCAAGTTCGCTAGGCGAGGAGGTAGCGAACGCTCGCTAGGCGAGCGTGTAGCGTACGTAGCAGAATGAGTTTCTCTCCTGTTGTATGCTGTTGTGGCTTGGGACCCTGATTGCGATCAATCTTCCCTCGATTTAAAAGTGGGTATGCTGGCCCGTGAGGTGCTGTGGGTAGCCGAATGGCGTGAATCCTAGTTTATGGTTTGTGAAGCGTGAGTGTGGCCGATCGGCAATTTTATGCAATCGCTAGATCGAATAGGATTGCATGATGAGATGATCGAGTTCGTTGCCGTTGGCATGATAATATGAATGTATGAGAACATAATAGAATTATGTGGGCATTGAGTAGTGAACGTAGTGTCGGAGTGGATTATACTAGGGTAGAATGATGTGATATCGTTCCTAGTTGCAGGCTCATTTGGGTAGGATGACGTGATATCGTTCCTAATGAGGCGCAAACAATATTGTAGTGCGTTAGGAGTATTCCGAATGAGGTGTGATTGATGGGTGCACTAGGGTAGAATGATATAACATCATTCCTAGTGGCGGTGTATTTATATTTGATCCCGTGTAGGATCTGCAGAACCTCGCTTGATGCGATGGTTATATTTGATCCCGTGTAGGATCTGCAGAACCTCGCTTGATGCGATGGTTATATTTGATCCCGTGTAGGATCTGCAGAACCTCGCTTGATGCGATGGTTATATTTGATCCCGTGTAGGATCTGCAGAATCTCGCTTGATGCGATGGTTATATTTGATCCCGTGTAGGATCTGCAGAACCTCGCTTGATGCGATGGTTATATTTGATCCCGTGTAGGATCTGCAGAACCTCGCTTGATGCGATGGTTATATTTGATCCCGTGTAGGATCTGCAGAACCTCGCTCGATGCGATGGTTATATTTGATCCCGTGTAGGATCTGCAGAACCTCGCTCGATGCGATGGTTATATTTGATCCCGTGTAGGATCTGCAGAACCTCGCTCGATGCGATGGTTATATTTGATCCCGTGGAGGATTTGATAAGTGATAGGCTCATAGGAGAATCTGGCGGACGAATGAGTCGGTCCCTATGAGTTGCACTATCATCTTCAGATGATGAACGGAGAATAATCTCTAAGAATATAATAGTATATATGTACGTATGGTCTGATAGATGGGAGGATGACGTTGAAGTAAGTGTGGAGGAGTTGTACTCACTAGGGTAGGATGGCAATGTGTCGTTCCTAGTGAAGAAGTTACCGGGGTAGAATGACTGAGATGTTGTTCCCGGTAGGACATGAGCGATATGCCCATAACCCGGAAAGAGGATTGAGGACCTTAGATGAGTATTATACGAATCGCACGGCATGGTTGCGGTTGTTATATGTAATATGCATGCGTGCAGGAATTTATGGGACGCGGATAGTGAATAAATGAATGTGCAGGATATTGACTAATGGATGGATGGTTTAGTGTGAGTGTATATGTTTAAGTGTATTGGATGTGGTGAGAATTTATTATTACGCACCGTAGTGAAAGGCTGTAGAATATAGGCATTCGGTACTTGAGTATGTCTATACATGTGTATATATATATATATATATATATATATATATATATATATATATATATATATATATATATATATATATATATATATATATATATATATATATATATATATATATATATATATATATATATATATATATATATATATATATATATTATGCCTTGATTATTATGATAATGTTTCTCACCCTTCTGTTGTTTTATGATGCCCTGCGAGGCATTGCAGATTAGGATTCGCTGGAGGTTTCCTTTGGAGTATAGTTCCTTTCCCTCGTGTCGGTCGCTCTGATATGTAACTTTGGGTAGATAGGCTTGTTGTTTGCCTTAATGATGTTTTGTTTATATGTGAATAGAGTTGTGAACAACCAGATGACATGTAATTACGTTTCGTCATGTCTTAAGTGAATACATATATGTTTTAGTCTTCCGCTTTAAGAGAAAACATGAATATGTAATTTCGGAGAATCATGCGTTTAATTTTAGTTGAGATTTACCCCTTTTGAGTTAATTCTTTTTAAACATTAATATTCATGTGGTCGTTTCGTGAGTATTGTGACGCACTTCTTTTATACCTAAATGTAAATATACTCTGATGAAAATAAAAACACTTGTATTCATGACTATATGATTTGTTATGTGATTATTTTGGGGTATAGAAAGGGGGCGTTACACAGAACATAGAACTAAACATATGCAAAAACAAATAAGAATTACTCTTCATGGGTGATCTGAATGATTTCTTCAACAGTCCAATTGTCAAGTTCCTGACTAGGAACATAAGGACGGATCCAGGCATCCATGTTAGAATCATTGCCCCATTCATCATCCCCAATAGCATGAATTCTGTCAAATATCACCCCAGCACTAGTAAACTTGACAAGTCCTCTGTACTTCATAGGGTCTTGTGATGAACTGGAGGGCTTATACCCCAAACCAAACTTGTCTTGCTTTACAGGAACCTCAAGAACTTGGCCTCACGTTTGAGAACCACCAGACTTAACAATTGCACACACTTCTTTGAAGGAAGACATTGAGACTTCAAAACCTTTAACTTTTACAAGAGACTTCTCTTGAATCTAAATAGTTTCAAAGGCTTGGCACAAAGTTTCGTGGATCTCTCCATCCACTTCCACATATTTGAACATCGACAAATGACTAACCAATATGTCTTCCTATCTGCAAACTGTGACCACTTTACCCTCCACCATATACTTCAATTTCTGAGGTAAAGTAGACGTTACTACCCCAACAACATATATCCAAGGACGGCCTGCTAAGCAGCTATAGGCTGGCTGAATGTCCAATATACAAAACGTCGTATCAAACATCTCAGATCCCACCTGAATTGGCATCACTATTTCCCCAAACACTGATCTCTTGGATCCATCAAATGCTCGTACCACAAGATCACTCTGTATGCAAATTATACCCTGTGTATCAAGCTTCATTAATGCTTTCTTTGGCAGCACATTGAGAGAAGACCCTGTGTCAACCAAAACATGTGATAGCAAAGAACCTCTGCACTCCATAGAAATATGCAAGGCATGGTTATGATTCCTTTTAGCAGGCGTTAAGTTAAGATCAGTAAAGCCCAAACCATTCCCAGCATTAACATGTGCCATCACATCTTCAAGCTGATTAACCGAAATCTCTTGAGGCACGTAAGTTGTATTCAATATCTTCAACAAAGCATTACAATGCGCTTTTGAACACAGTAGAAAAGATAAAATAGAGATTTTTGATGGAGTTTGATTTAGATGGTCAACAATTTTATAGTCACTTTTGCGGATCAATCTCATAAATTCTTCTGCCTCATTGGAAACAGAATTATCACCAGCCTGTTGTTGCATAACATCCTCAACAAATAATTTCCCCTTACCTTTGTCTAACTTATCAATATTAGCATCCAGTGGAGAGAAGATTATGCCACTACGGATAATCCCCCCAACACTAACAATATTATCCACTGCGGACCCAACATCTGAAGAACTAACTAGCTCTTGCTTTTGTCCGTTGCAAAATACTTCAGCCCCATAATTCCATGGGATTGCCTTAGTACTCTCGTACGAAACTGGTCCTGGCGTAGTCATGATTATAGGTGTCTGCCTTGCTGGCGTTGAAATATTTATAATCCTGTAAGGGATCGAAATCATTGTGATATCATTTCCATCACTAGCCTTGTCCTCTACATCTTCCACATAAACTCTATCAAACTGCAAATATCCGTCATTCATCATTTTCTGTATACCACTTCTTAGAAGATCACAACCCTCTGGCCACGATTCACATCCTTGACAATCAAAAGAATAACCCGGGAATACACCCTTTTTCAATAATCTTTATTTAACAAAACTCAACGGTGTCTTCAACTTGTTTACACCGGTCACCAGATTTAACCTCTCCCCATCATTGTCGCAACACGAAAAACAACCAGTGGAAAAACAGAGTCACCAACGAACTTTATTTATCCCAACGGGGAAAGGGAAACATCGAGAAAACCTCAAAAGGGAGAAGACATGGTCTCGCAACCAAATCTTGGGTTCGGGAATCAATTACGCAAAAGGAAGGAGTTAGCACCCCTCACGTCCGTTGTACTCAGTGGGATCCATGCTTGTTGTTTTAATCACAGGGTATGTTAATCTAAAGCCTATTGCTAAGAGGAAACTAAACAAAAGGTGACTCTATAGGGCATCGTTGTCCTATGCCTACGTATTCTCTCGTGCAGCGGAAAAGTCATAGTCAACGTAGTTCGGAGAACTACGAGTGAATGGGGGGATTGTGCTCGCCAAGAATTTGTTGTCTAGTGCCTACGTGTCCTCATGCGAACGAGAATGAGGAAGTCAGAGCAGTCGTAGTTCGACCTTCCATTGGTTGGTTGGTGTCTTTTATGAGCGATGCTAAACTCACACTCCAGCAGTTATGGTCAATGCTTGTTTACGGTAGAACGGAGGTAACATGCCATTTCTGAAAAAAGGTTTGGAAGGAAATCCCGAAAAACAAAATGGTTTGAGTTTTTTTTGAGGATTTTAGTGGATTAACATTGTTCGTGACGTGTATCACACTAAAGTCTACGACATAGGATCAAGTACTTTGTGCTAACGATCCAAACGTCTCGCGCACAAAATACTCTAAGATGAGGTTAAAAATGCATCTGCTCGTCTTTTCCCATGTGCTTAAGGCTCGTGGTGCACAATAATTGTTGTATTTATTAAGCGTTTTGAACTTGTTTTGAGATAAGAAGGAGGACTCAACATTAATATACGGGAGACTTGGTCTTAGATGTTATCATGCAAAATGGTCCTATAATTAAGGTTACAAGGGAGACTATCCTAAAAATTATCTTGCAAAGTTAGATTCTAAAGAGACTCCATGTTTTAATTCAATTTAACCAAATACAAGACTTGATTAAATCGTACTACAACCAAACCTAAGGGAATAGACGAAGTAATACTAACGTTTAAACAAAAGGTGTCACATACAAATGTCAATGTAATGAGATCAAAACGAAATTTAACCGCAAAGATGCTTCAAACATTAATCACCAACCTTGATCACAACTTGTAGTTCTTAAAGAGGAACCTGCATCTAAGTCGATACTTAGCCATGAAGTTAACATTGAAATTAATGCCAAGATCAAAAACAACATCATCTCATCAATTCAATTTACCCTCTAATACCAAAATTAATTCCAAATTAAATTAATAAAATGAATTAAAAAAAACATAATGGAGTGCATAAAAAGGATTATGAGTGAAAAAAAAAACAATAAATAGGCCTGCTACTAGGCCCATCAGAATCAAATAAAAAAATAAATAAAAAGAAACAAACTTGGGCCGCCGTAAGGGCCCAGCCGTATCCCTTAGACGTACAAGAGTCTCACAAGGTAATGAAGGAACCATAATGTTCCTCTTCTTCCCCTTGCGACCCATTCTCTCCATCTCCTTCGCCGCGTCTTTCCGCCATTCCCTCCGTCGTCTCTCTCTCTCACTCGCCATCACCTTCGCAACTTTCCCCCACCATGGAATGGCACCGCGCGACTTCCCCTCTTCTTATTCTCTTCCGCGCGTTCTGCTTCGCCGCAGTGCTCCACCCTCTCCGCTCACATTTCCGGTTTATACCCTTTCTCATTCTCACAATTTGAAATCAACAATAACAACACTCTCACATCCATTAAAATTAAGCAACCATCAGTAATTTATGATTCAATATGGAAGTGGTTGTGAAACAATCAAGTCGAAACAACATTACCTGCGATTGAGATTAAGGAACGACTTGCGACGGTGTCGGACAATGAAGAGGTGATTACAGTTGGCTTCGTCAACAGGGTTCGCAAGCTGCTGCTGCAGGTCCAGACGCGGCAATACAGAGGTTTCCGCAATGTCGGCGACGTCGCAGGTATCTCTTTTTTTAGTTCTCCCTCTTTGTGTAGTGTGTGCTCCGAACCTTTTTGATGTGACTTGCTTCTTCCTGTATGTGTAATTCTGAATTCTGTGTATGTTGCCCCCCCTTCTCGTGAATACTGTTTGTGGTGATTTATAGGCATAGGTGAGATTAATTTTACGATTCCGAATTGAATGCGGGATTACTCTGTTTTAGAAAGAATCCTTGCTTCTTTTGATAATTTTGTTTCCATTTTCAAAAGAACTCACATATTCAATTTGATTGTCTTTCATAATCATTGAATCGTGGAGCACACTCATGAAAGGCCTTCTGGCTCGAATCCGTGGAACATCGTAGTACTCGAGTATCTCTCCGTCCTCTTCTTAAAATGCAATTCAATGATAACATTATTAATGTCAACATCCTTGTTTTTACTGTACTCAATCTCTATACGCAAGCAATTTTATTCTTACTTCTATCTTAATGCTGTTATTGATTGATGGAGCTAGAATAGAATTGTACACTACAAAATCCATGTGTTCCACAATGTTTTACACTTGTTATCTCGCAAACTGTAAAGGTACACGTCAAATACCATCTTGAACCGAGGTTATAGGGAAATATCGGCCTCGTCTAAATGAGAATTCAAGCATAGAATCTGGCTCCCAGACGCAATGAGATGATGCTGGTGTATTATATGAATCATAACCATGAGTATAAAGATATATGCACATCAATTTTCCAAATGATTCATTATATTATTAATGTTGTGTTAACTTGCCAAATGTTGATAGAAAGCATTACGTGTTATATGCGAAGTGATTGATGCAATATGCAAGAATCTTTGACGTTATATTCAAATAGTGTACAAGTTCCAACGATCACGACAACGTTTTGAATAGCAGAGGTTTTTCATTATGATTCGATGTTAATTGACTTGTTTGTCTTAATCATCCAAGAGCCATAACATTTGAAGTTTTGCCACACACAAACCGCCAGTTGTTTAAGATGATATGAAGAAATATAAATGACTGTTATCGTAAGTAAACCACATAAGCCAATAGAGTCTGTCTTGGTAACTTGATGCTATCAGAATCCACGCTTCTGGGAGTATTAAATTCTCCATAACCATGAAAAGAAATAAATAGATTTTCATTTAGAAAGAAACTATATTCAAATCAGGTACCACAAATAGGTCCCTAAAATCTTCCATCTGTCAACAGAATTATTGACAATAATGAGTTAATTATTAGAAATAATTCTGTAGAGATTGTATATTTATTTGTAATATTTATTCTCTTAATTAACATAATTAGCTGTAAATGTAAATAGGGCAGTTTAGCTAATTTAGTGGGTTGAATATTCAACCTGACAGCTTGTAACTACAATATTTATATGAGAGATCAGAATGAAAAGACACGGTTCTTTGACCAAAACTTTCTTAGTTAACATGGTATCAGCCTAGGTTAATATCCAAGAACCTAGTCTTTTTTTTTCACGATCTTGTTTCGTCTTTGTTCTCGTTTTTTTCTCTCTCTTGTTTCTCGCTCAATTCGTCGTTCTTGTCCAATTCCTATTTCCATAGATCCATGTCTACCGAAAAGCATGAAGTCTTGTTGGTTCGCCTTAATGGCAAAAACTACACAGCTTAGGCATTCCATTTCGAGATTTTCGTCACAGGAAAAGATTTGTGGGGTCATGTTGATGGCAACACTCCAGCCCCTGACAAAGACAAAGAAAAAGTTGCACATGCCAAATGGGTGGTCAAAGATGCTCAAGTCATGTCCTGGGTTCTAGGTTCTGTTGATCCCAACATTGTCCTAAATCTTCGACCTCACAAAACAGCAGCCACAATGTGGAAATATTTGAAGAAAGTTTACAATCAGAACAACGCCGCTCGAAGATTCCAGCTTGAACATGACATAGCTCTCTTTAAACAGGACAGTCTCCCCATTTCTGATTTTTACTCTCAATTCATGAATCTATGGGCTGAATACACCGATATAGTTAATGCAGACTTGACTCCTGAAGGTCTAAGTTCTGTACAATCTGTTCATGAAACTACTAAACGAGATCAATTTCTTATGAAATTGAGATCTGAATTTGAAGGCATTCGGTCCAATCTCATGCATCGAAACCCTATCCCATCATTGGATGCGTGTTTCAATGATCTGTTACGTGAAGAACAACGTCTCCTTACACAATCCATCATTGAAGATAAAAAATTATCTACTGTTCCAGTGGCATATGTAGCACGAGGAAAATCAAGAAGTCATGACATGAGTTCTGTTCAATGTTTTTGTTGCAAACAATTAGGACACTATGCTTCAAACTGTCCAAATTTTTTTTGCAACTATTGCAAAATAGATGGACATATTCTTAAGGAATGCCCAATCAGGCCACCAAAGAGAAATGTCACAGCTTTTACAGCCTCGGTTGAGTCATCTATTCCTAACAATTCCACCAATTCCGCACCAGTTCAACAAAATGCTTCCACTACTATTTCAACGGTGACCCCTGAAATGGTTCAACAAATGATCGTTTCAGCATTCTCTGCTCTAGGATTCTCAGGTAAATCCTCTTCCTCTTGGTACTTTGATTCGGGGGCTTCCAACCACATGACCAACAATGCCCAATTTCTTACTAATATCAAAAAAAATATTTTGGAAATCTCAAGATACATACTGCTGATGGAAATCAATTGCCTATCACATCCACCGGTGATATTTCTTCATCTCTAATAAATGTTTTTGTTTCTCCTGATCTCACTAGTAATCTCATTTCAGTTGGTCAATTAGTTGAGAATGATTGTCAAGTACAATTCTCACAATCTGGTTGTCTTGTGCAGGACCAACAATCAGGGAAGATAATCGCGAAGGGGCCTAAAGTTGGACGTCTTTTCCCAATTCAGTTCTCATTGCCTCCAAGTCTTTCTCTTCCTTTAGTTTCGTGTAATTCTGCTATTGTTGATTACCAAGTGTGGCATAAGCGTCTTGGACATCCAAACGCAAATGTACTTCATGCATTGCTAAAATCTAGTTTTCTTGGAAATAAACACATTCCATCTCTTAATTCTGTTCATTTTGATTGTATTCCTTGTAAGCTTGGTAAAAATAAAATTTTGCCTTTTCCAACACATCAGTCTAATGTGACTCAACTTTTTGATATCATCCACAGTGATGTTTGGGGCATGGCACCAGTTATATCTCATGCTAATTACAAATATTTTGTAACTTTTATTGATGATTATAGTCGTTTCACGTGGGTCTATTTTTTGCGATCAAAAGATGATGTCTTTTCCACTTTCAAATTTTTTCATGCTTATGTTCAAACCCAATTTTCATCAAAAATAAAAATATTTCGCTCTGACAATGGAGGGGAATACATGTCACACTCATTTCAGGAATATTTGCAATCCAATGGCATTATATCTCAAAGGTCATGCCCCTCAACTCCACAACAAAATGGAGTAGCGGAAAGAAAAAACCGTCATTTGCTCGATGTTGTCCGCACCCTTTTGTTGGAGTCTCATGTGCTGTCACGATTTTGGTGTGAAGCCCTTTCCACCGCTGTCCATCTTATAAACAGAATGCCATCTCCGTCAATAGGTAATGAATCCCCTTTCATTCGGTTATATGGTCACCCACCAAATTACTCCACTCTTCGTATTTTCGGTTGTGTGTGTTATGTTCATCTTACCCCACAAGAACGCACCAAGCTCACTGCACAATCTGTTGAATGTGCTTTTCTCGGATATTCTCCTCATCAAAAGGGCTTTCTATGTTATGATCCTAACCTTCGTAGGATTCACGTATCTAGAAATGTCATTTTCCTAGAAAATATATATTTTTTTTGCATCACATCATGACTTTGTCTCTTCTCCAGTTTCTGTTCTACCATTGTTTTCTAACTCTCATTCAGGTCAACAATCTTCTAAACCTCTCTTGACCTACAAAAGACGAAGTACTGTCACTCAAAACCAACCAACAGTTGGGCCCCCTCAAGATAATTCCTTGGCTGCTGGTCCAGTAGAAGAAGAACCAGAACCAGCTCCTCTACGACGCAGCGCACGCGATAAAAAACCACCAGAAAGGTATATCAGTTGCATGACAACATCATTATCTTCTATTCCTATTCCTTCATCTTATAAACAGGCCATGGAGAATAATTGTTGGCAGAAAGCTATTGAAACAGAACTTCTTGCCCTAGAAGAAAATCAAACTTGGGATATAGTGCCATGTCCCTCATCCGTTAAACCTTTAGGCAGCAAGTTTGTGTTCTCCATAAAGCTGCGATCGGATGGATCCATAGATCGATACAAGGCTCGTTTAGTTGTGCTTGGAAATAAGCAAGAATATGGACTTGACTATGATGAGACGTTTGCTCCGGTTGCCAAGATGACAACTGTGCGCACTATTCTTGCTATTGCTGCGTCACAAGCTTGGCCACTACATCAAATGGATGTTAAAAACGCATTCCTCCACGGTGATCTTCAGGAGGAAGTTTATATCAAACTTCCTAATGGTATGCCTACACCTTCACCTAACACTGTTTGCAAATTAAAATGATCTTTATATGGATTGAAACAGGCACCGAGAGTTTGGTTTGAAAAGTTTCGATCGACACTACTTGGTTTTGAATTCAATCAAAGTCAGTATGATCCATCTCTTTTCCTACAAAGGACTCCTAAAGGCATTGTGATGCTTCTTGTTTATGTGGATGACATCGTCGTCACAGGTTCTGATCAAGATGCTATTTCTAGAATCAAACACTTGCTGCATTCAACTTTTCAAATGAAAGAATTAGGCCATCTCACTTATTTCTTGGGTTTAGAGGTGCATTATCATCATGAAGGTGTTTTTCTAAATCAGCAAAAGTATATTCAAGACTTGGTACAGCTAGCTGGACTAACAAATGCAACCCCCGTAGACACTCCCATGGAAGTTAATGTTAAATATAGAAGAGATGAAGGTAACATTCTGGATGATCCCACTCAATATCGCAAACTGGTAGGAAGTCTTATCTATGTCACTATCACTCGTCCAGATATTTCTTTCGCTGTACACACGGTTAGTAAGTTCATGCAAGCTCCACGACATTTACATCTTTCAGCAGTACAACAGATCATTAGATACCTACTTGGCACTCCAAAGCGAGGTTTATTTTTTCCTGTTGATTCGTCAATCAAACTCCAAGCATATAGTGACGCCGATTGGGCTGGATGTCCAGACAGAAGAAAATCTACTACTGGCTGGTGTATGTTCCTAGGAAATGCTCCTATTTCATGGAAATGTAAGAAACAAGATTCTGTCTCAAAGTCATCCACTGAAGCAGAATATCGTGCAATGTCTGCTGCTTGTTCTGAAATAATATGGTTGCGTGGTCTTCTTGCTGAGCTTGGATTCTCTCAAGAACAACCAACTCCGCTGCATGCTGACAATACCAGTGCCATTCAGATTGCAGCAAATCCAGTTTACCATGAACGGACGAAACACATCGAAGTTGATTGTCACTCTATTCGAGAAGCCTATGATAGAAGAGTCATCAATCTACCACATGTCTCAACATCTATTCAAATAGCTGACATCTTCACTAAAACCTTGACACGTCAACGACACAATTTTCTACTTGGCAAATTGATGCTTGTAGATTTACCAGCATCAATTTGAGGGGGGATGTCAACAGAATTATTGGCAATAATCAGTTAATTATTAGAAATAATTTTGTAGAGATTGTATATTTATTTGTAATATTTATTCTCTTAATTAACATAATTAGCTGTAAATGTAAATATGGCAGTTTAGCTAATTTAGTGGGTTGAATATTCAACCTGACAGCTTGTAACTACAATATTTATATGAGAGATCAGAATGAAAAGACACACGGTTCTTTGACCAAAACTTTCTTAGTTAACACCATCACCCATAACCAACTCTTCGTATATGCTTCTATTTTACTTTCTTTTGGGATAAGGTTTTTTCAAATTCACCATAAGGGTTACAACCATAATATTCAATTAAATCAAGGATTTCAGGATGCTTTTTGATAAGATCTTCGCTAACAGGCGTCAACTGACTTCTAAAAAAATGGCTCTTAAATGAAATCAAAAGACCTTCAAAGCA
Organism: Lathyrus sativus; assembly: GCA_963859935.3. NCBI lineage: Eukaryota > Viridiplantae > Streptophyta > Magnoliopsida > Fabales > Fabaceae > Lathyrus > Lathyrus sativus. The sequence goes on along the minus strand of OZ012735.1, from coordinate 186,465,798 downwards.
ACCCTGAAGCTTTCTTAAGATCTGAGCTTTGTTGATAATATTCCATACCGAAGAAAAAGAATCCTTCTTGTTACCTGAATCCCCCGAAACCCCAACCAGTCCTCAATTGATGACCACGCTCAACCCCAATGGAGAGGAAAACCCTAGTTCTCCTCGAGACATACAAGGAGGCCTTTGATACATCTTGAATAGACTTAACTTGATACTTGATGAACCTCAGTAAAAAGATGCTCATGATAATGATAGTTCAAACCCTAATTTCCAAAATCTACGAAAAAATCAGTTGAATTAATCTTCAAAATGAAATAGAAACCTCAGCCCAATAGAGAACCATGATTCTTTAGAAGGCATTGATCCCAAGCCTTAGGATCCTATGCACATGGATGTTTGTGAATGTATGACCTAATGGGAAAATGCATATGATTATGCAACAACAACTAACATGAGGGGAAATTTTGGGGTACAACAATCATCAATGGCATTTTCTCTTGCGACCTCATGGTTCGACATCGGATTCTGATTAACATTAGGATCCTCATTGGTGAAATTGATAGCTTTAGGATCAAGCAAGTCTTCCACTTTGTGCTTGAAAGCTTTACAGTTGTCAATGTTATGTCATGGAGCACCAGAATGAAATTCACACCTGAATTTGTGTCGTACCCTGGTGGAGGAGCACCGGTAAGAGACGCCAGAGTCCTCTTTTGTATTAATTGTAACTGAAGAAAATGTTGTAATAATTGGGAATACGACATATGCGGAGTTTCAAACTGCCTATTCACCATTCTCGGCCTATCGGGATAACGACGAGGAGCATTAGCCTATTGTTGAGGTGCATTCGGGATGACTACAATAGCAACTTATTGAGTGTAGTTTTGTTTAGCTCTTCCCTTACCACGATAGGAAGAAACGAAATTAGAATCACCCTCCCGCTTCTTTGGGTTTCCATGTATACGGCTTTTTAACTCCTCTAGCTGAGGACCCACTTCCGCTCTGAATCTTACCAGCCTTAATACCGCTTTCGACCCTTTCTCCGGCCATCACTAGATCTAAAAATTATGCAGACATACACCCTACCAACTTCTCATAATACGTCTGCGAAAGCGTCGCCATGAACATATATATAAGTTCACGCTCCATCATCGGAGGTTGAACTCTCGCAGCTAGTTCACGCCACCTTTGGGCGTACTCTTTAAAGCTTTCATTATTTCACTGAGACAGGTTTTGCAACTGCGCTCTATTCGGTGCCATGTCACTGTTATATTGGTAATGTCGGACAAAAGCTTCTGCTAAATCCCTCCAGCTCTTAACATGGGTCCTTTCCAACCCCATGTATCATTCTAACGATGCTCCAGCCAAACTGTCCTGAAAGAAGTGCATCAGGATTTTCTCATCATTAAAATACGCTGACATTTTCCTATAGTATGCCCGAATGTGAGTTTTGGGACAGGTAGTCCCCTTATACTTGTCGAAATCTGACATTTTGAACTTTGAAAGGATTCTCACCCCAGGGACTAAACCAAGGTCAGTCATGTCAAGGCCCATAGAGTTTTAATTTTCGTAGGCACACATTTTCTCTTCAACCATTTTAAACCTCTTGTTGGCTTCAGACGGAAGACCGATGTCCATATCACGCATGGAGAAGACGTCCTCTTAACGATCATCTTCCTATTGAGGGCCAGCAGCCCCATACAAAGCACATAAACTTCCACCAGCACCACCTCCATGAACAACAACACCTCTGCCCGGAGGATTAACAATAGTAAGTGTTGCGGTGGAAATAGGATCACCAACTATTAATGAGTTTGAATCGCAATTCAATTCACAACCGCTCTTTGATTTATCCGAAGGAAAAGGTCAAAAAGGGAAAACCTATTTTTGCATCGTAAACACAATGCGGGGAAAGATCTAGGGTTCGGGGGTTGGTTAAATTTAGGGAAGGTATTAGCACCCTAAACTTCTGTAGTACTCTACAGGAACCTTTTGTTCAGTTGTTTACTATTTGCTTTATTTATTTGCTTAAGGTATATGTACAAAGGATTAAAAGTGAGAAAAGAGACCTAAGGGGTTAATTCTAAGTTTACTCGGCAAGACATCGCATCTTGTGCCTACGTATCCTTACGGGAGTGGAATCAGAGTAATCGTAGTTCCCCTCAAAAGGGAGGTTAGAGACTTCTTGACTGTGGTCAAGGTCTCAATGGGGAATAAACGCATCTTAAGGACACGCTTACGTGGAGTGTAGAAACTCCAAATCTCTACGTTGAATTGTTAAGTTGTAATTAGGGTTAAATTAGGGATAGGTTAGGGATTCCGCGGCGGGAAACCCTAAAATGAGCGCGGCGGCTCTTTGACCTAATGCTAGGGGTAAAATTGTAATCTTGCCTGCGGCGAGGCATTTGTGAAAATTTAGGGTTGAAAAGGTGTAAGGGTTGAAGGTGAGGACTATTGACACGGCGGTCAAACGGCTAGACCTAATTCCTTCGGAGGAGTGAAATTAATCATAAAGATGCGATGAAATTAAATATACATACAACGGCAGAAAATAAAGTGCGGAAAGATAAATGCGACAATTGTCTCGCAAAATTACATCCCATAAGCAGTTACAAATATGATAATTGAATATTTAAACTGAAAATAAAATCAATTGAACTTAGTCAGCTGCAAAAAACTAAAACAAACAGAGACTGTTATTATACGGGGTTAGACGAAAAATTAGACGGGAATGTTAGGAATTTAAGTAGAAAATTATAATTTTAACGAAACAAGAAAAAAAAGTTAGAAATTTGGATCTTAAAAATGAGGATGTTAGCGAAAAATTAATAAAACAATGAAAATTGATACGCAATGAAGATAGTGATAATATACAAGTGATAATGGAATATGAAATAGCAACGATGATGTTAGATTATGTACAAATATAAAAATAAATACAAAAATAAATAAATAAATATTAGTGAACAGGTTCATGGATAATCAATAATACTGTTAGGAATGAAGGATGAAAATTGGAATTGACGATAATTAAAATTTAAGTGATGAATGTTTTGAGACGATGAGAATTTAGGTAATAAGAAAAGAGTTAGAATGGAATTAGGTTTTTTTTGTGAGATTTGGAAAAGTTAGAGTTTTTAATGTGATTAAGAAAAAGAAAATAGATTAAAAGTTAGAATTAAAAGTTAGCAAAAAAATTAGAACTTCGAATTTTGGTTTTTAAAGAAAGGTTAGAAAATAAAAATAAAAGTTTGAAAATAAAAGAGAAAAGGTTAGAATTTTAATAAAAAAAGAGTTAATACTCTTGAAAAAAAACAAAAATAAGATTAAAATTTTTTTAAGAAAAGAAGAGTTAGTTACTTTTGATGAAGACTGCAAGAGTTTTTGATGCTTGTCCGATCTCCTGTTTTGTTACTCCTGAGGGTCCTTTTATACTTGATTTTTTTAAATCTTTTTCAATCTCAGATTTGATTTGAATATCTCAATCTTTTTCAATCTCTGATTTGATTTGAATATCTCAATCTTTTTCAATCTCTGATTTGATTTGAATGAATTTTTATGATGATTTCAGATTTGATTCCATGATGGTGATGTTGATATTTAGATCTGATTTTCTTATGATGATGATATGATCTGATTGATTTGATTTAACTCTATCTGGAATTCATTGGGATTGGATTAGATTAAAAAAGTGTTGGGATTTAAATTTAAAAAGTTAGCAAAGAAAATAAGAGTTTCAAGTTAAATAAAAATTAGAGTTTTAAAAAAAAATGAGTTAGAATAAAATAAAAAAAAAAAAAAATATTTGAATGTTGGTTTTAAAAAATGTTAGAATTATTTTAAAAACTGTTAGAATTTAATTTTAAAAGGAATTTAAAATTTAAAAAAAAAAGAAAAAGAAAAGGGCGTTAGAATTTAATTTTAAAAAGAATTTAGAATTTTAATTTGAAAAATAAAGGTGTCAAAAAAAGATTTAGATTTAATTTTAAAAAAAAGTTAAAAAAAAAATTAATTTTAAAAAGAAGTTAGAGAAAAAAAGATTTAATTTTTAAAAAGAAGTTAGAGAAAAAAAAAATTTAATTTTTAAAAAGAAGTTAGAGAAAAAAAATTTAATTTTAAAAAGAAGTTAGAAAAAAAGATTTGATTTTTTTAAAAAATTAGAAAAAAAGATTTAACTTTATAAAAGTTAGAAATAGATTTAACTTTAAAAAAGGGTTAGAAAAAGGATTTATCTTTAAAAAAAAAGTTAGAAAAAAATATTAACTTTAAAAAAGTTAGAAAAAAAAGATTTAGTTTTAAAAAAAGTTAGAAAAAAATATTAACTTTAAAAAAGTTAGAAAAAAAAGATTTAGTTTTAAAAAAAGTTAGAAAAAAATATTTAACTTTAAAAAAGTTAGAAAAAAAAGATTTAGCTTTAAAAAAGTTAGAAAAAAAGATTTAGCTTTAAAAGGTTAGAAAAAAAGATTTAATTTTTAAAAAAGTTAGAAAAAAAGATTTAATTTTTAAAAAAAAGTATTAGATTTTTATTTAAAAAAAAGTATTAGATTTTTATTTAAAAAAAAGTATTAGAATTTGATTAAAAAAAAAAGTGTTAGAAATTAATTTAAAAAAGGTTATAAAAAATTTACTCTTTAAAGAAAAGAAAAAAAAGTTAAATTTTAATCTAAATCCTAAAAGTTAGTAAGAAGAGCTTAAAATGACTTTAAATAAATAAACTAAATAGATAAAAAAAAGTTAATAAAAAAACATTAGTAAAGTTATAAAAAAGGTTAATTAAATTATTATTAGTTAAAAAACAAGATTTAAAAAAAAGGTTAATTTATTAAGTTAATAAGAATTTAAAATAAAAATAAAAAGAAAGGGTAAAATTTGGGGTATTACAGTTGCCCCTATTTAAATGGCTACACCGGACGATTTGAGTGACAGAGACTCGTGGAATCGTGGTGGAGAGATTTAAATATAGATAACCGAAAATTTTGCCCTTATATGCGACGATATGCAATGCTATGGACAAAACTGGAACGACTTAATGCAGATGATGCCATGACTATGATATGATGCGTATGCTGGAATAATGAATGCGAAAATGCTGACGAAACATGACGACACCGAGACAGACGCCACGAGAAGAAACACACTGGGGAAAATGACGCGCTGAGACACAGTACATCACTGGGGAATTCTAAAAATGATAGTCAACTGGTGCGAATGACCAATTGTCACTTTCAGAAAAGGAACGAGATCCTCGAATGGAGATGGTACCTATGAGACGGCCTCCACTGGGGAATCTAAAAAATAAAACTGGATCACGTACGATTGTAAGATCGATTACAGAATGCTGGAGCATTGAGCAAGGAATAACATCCAAGCTTCTGTAAACTACCCCTCGTGACAGGATCAAACGGACTTTTCGGAACTCCGTAGCAAATATACAGGGTAAAGACCGACTGTATGCCAAAATAAATGGACTTTGATGGGAATTGCCCTGATAAGCTTCTCGAGGGAGAACTGTCACTTATCGTTGGAAGGGACTTATGTGCAAAGAATGGATAAGCACTCAAATAAAGAGGCTGCTGCTTATCTGATAAATAAATCTTCTCGCATTTAAGGTCGGCGCCTGGAATACGATTCTGATTCTTCTCTTACTGAAGGATAAATAAACTTCTTCATGCTTCAAGATTATGTTCTCCTGAACATGAAAAGGGTAAACTGAACTTCCTCATACTTCAGAATCGTGCTCTCCTGAATATGATACTGGATGACTGAATTTCTTCATATTTCAGAATCGTGCTCTCCTGAATATGAAACTGAATGACTGAAGATACTCATATTTCAGAATCGTGCTCTCCTGAATATGAAACTGGATGACTGAAGATACTCATATTTCAGAATCGTGCTCTCCTGAATATGAAACTGGATGACTGAATTTCTTCATATTTCAGAATCGTGCTCTCCTGAATATGAAACTGGATGACTGAATATACTCATATTTCAGAATCGTGTTCTCCTGAATATGAAACTGGGTAATCGAACTTCCTCATAACTCAGAATCGTGCTCTCCTGAATATGATTCGGTTCCTGAAATTTCTTCATTCTTCAGAATCGTGCTCTCCTGAAAAACGGCCAACTGAACTTCCTCATAACTCAGAATCGTGCTCTCCTGAATATGATTCCGTTCCTTCTTTTACTAAAGGATAAATGAACTTCTTCATAACTCAGAATCGTGCTCTTCTGAATATGATTTCGCTCAAACCTTCTCGTAACTCAAGATCGTGCTCTCCTGAATACGAATTGGTTCGTACCTCAAGACGGCAGGTAAATGGAAGCCCAACTGCTCCATGGAGATGGCCATTTGCTGCGAGTCATAACGAGGATATGATCGACTTCTTAGGTGAGAAATGTCGTGTGTTGATGCTGTAAGATGTAAAGTGTTGTACCGATGTTGTAACATGTAGGATTGTAAAGTGTTGTAACATGTAGGATTGTAAAGTGTTTTACTGATAGATTCTCCAGGCGTGAACTGGCATGTATCTGTAGTTGATTGCGGTTGAAAGATAGTGCAAAATAAATGCACGTCCGGGTACAGTGATAAACTTCTCGGGCGAGAACAGTCGAACATCTGTCATGGTATGGTGAAAATCTTTAGACGGTGCAAAATAAATGCACGTCCGATTGGGCTCGACGACCGACAAGACTGAGATTCAATCTAGGATCGAGCTAGAAAGAAGACTGGTAATCAAAACTCCATCGAGGGAATGATCTCGGAGGGTAAATATCTTATCCTGGCGAGGAAAGATAGCTGAAGTAACCGTCATCCACGAGGATCGAGCTCTGTGGGGAAACTGGAAACAAGTAGGTATTTTATGCTTAAAGCTGACAATCTATTTGAAGAGAATGGACAAACCCAATTACTCGGCGATAACAACCAATGACGGTGAAACGCAGTGAACCTGTGAATGCTAATGCATATGTTAATGTCTATGTATGTTAATGTTTATGTATGTTAATGTTTATGTATGTAACTATGCAAGATGTTATGAAATGAGTATGTAATGAGTATGTAATGAATATGTAATGAATATGTAATGAATATGTAATGAATATGTAATGAAATAGGCATGTGATGCTTATGCCCTTGCGTATGCTGACGAAACAGACTAGAGACAGGACGAGAGACGAAATAAACATCTCGACGGAGATACCCTGCGTTCTCTGCAACCAATACGTCAATCATGGGTAAGAAGGATCAATGGTGGAACCAACTCTAGTTTTAAAGTTCTGAATTTTCTGGGGAGAAGGTAATCTGCTTGGGTGCATAGTACCACGTCTTCGCATGGGGAGAAGAAAACCTGAGGGACACTTTCGAGTTACCCAAGAAAAAATTGTCAGCTTATAGTCTCTCTGGGGACTGTGATGAGGCAATAGTTTAGGAGTCTGTTGCAACACTGAGGCTTACTGGGGTATGAAGGCCGCTGTGAGTAAAATCCATCGGGTGCATGAAAAAATTGTGAAATCCCATGGTTTTGATCTTGCAGGACCTTATAGTAGCCGCCATTTGTTTCTTCAAAAACATGGTGCCCCAGGATACTTGCGTTGCGAGGTAGGGTCATCTCAAGAGGATTTTATAGAGAACACCGAGTCCGGTTGCCCCATTGTTCTCAAACTCTTTGAGAGATTTGTCAGGTCTCGACGTAACTGGCACAAATTAATCGTGTTACGACGAAATGTTTGGGAAATAGCTCTTAAGAATGTCAGACTCGCGTTGGTAAGCGAATTGGGAAACTGCCTGCCCCTGTTCAGCAGGATCTTCAAGTTCCACGGGTTATGTTCATATGTAAATCTCTAAGATATCAAGCAAAGTTGTCATGCCTGAAATGCCTATCCTGAGCTTGTCAATGTACACATATATTTGTCTTGAATTTTTGTTTTGAAAAAAAGATATCGCAACAACTTGTGACCGAAATCACTAGTCAGGATATAAGTTTTAATTATAATGCCATCATGAATTTTTTTCTGAGCATAGCTCGTAGGAGTCAGGAAACGTGATCTTGTCAAGTATGCTTTCAACCGAAGTCCTACTTCAATTAGGTCTTTTAAAGGTTGTATCGTGGCTCAGTTCACGGTTTAAGAAACAAAAGGATAAAGGCTCAAAGTTATATTTGTACCCACCCATTCTTCGTGATGTTCTCCAATCCTAATTCAGTTAACCGGATACGAACGCTCATATCTCAAGCGGATTTGCTATGGTCGAGAACTTATCAAGGCTTTGGACATGGCAGTCGCTCACCTATTACACGATCTTGTTCTTTACTAGGGACTATTTATTGTACCCTCTTGTTTTGCTTTTATTCCCTAACTTTTGCCTGGACAACGTCTTTTGATCTGACTTTGGAGTCCAGCGGGATGCCCCAGTTTTGCCTAAGTCTCCTTCATAGGTTTTTGACTTAGCGGGCTCTTATTTTTTGAATATTCTTTTATGCACAAGTCGTGTAAATCTTTTGAAAGGCTCGTGACTGCCCCACTCCTTAGGTAACCGAGGGATAGTCATTGTATTGGACTTCTTAAGATGCTAAGGATAAATTCTCGAAGGTTTGCTCTTCCTTTTTGAGGATCTAAGCGCTCGATTGGTTTAACTGAAACCTACCCTGCCCCAGGTTAGGATGAAGGTTCTTAAAAAGAAAGAAAAACTCCTACTTCAAGGTTCAAAGGGTTGACTAGGGATTAACATCCTTATATCTCCAGTGTTTGGGATTTGAAACAATGCCTTACATCATCAGCGGGTTTCAATCGAAAGCATACGACAAGAAATCTGACGTTTTGGGTTCGTCATCCTCCCCCCAATTCTCCATCAGAACAAGAGATCGGGTAAAGTTGGCATTATAATTTATGAAAACGTTTTTGAATGAGTGAAGCGAATGGATTTATTCAAGACAAACATATGTGTTGCATCAAAGATAAACAAGTTCGTGCATGCTAAATATGCTTAATCAAAGAGAAATGCATATAAATAAACAAATGAACTGTCGGAAAAATCCTTCTAAATGTTTATGAAATCTTGCATTCAAGAGTAACAGTTTCCTTTGGCGGAGCCTCAATGGAAAGGACGTCTGGTTCATGATCACTGTGAGTCGTCATGGCTTACCCCAGTTATGCTGGTCACATCTTCAACAGTTTTCAGTCGTTGCTTCAAAATAAATTTCCCAGATCCTTTGTTGATCCTGGTCATATCACCTTGAGGGTTACTGAAATGAAGCGGGCTAGGCCTTTGAATAATGACTGGATTCGGCTGATAGGCGTAGCATGCTTTGCAGAATTTGCACTTGACGAGTGAGGAACCCCGAAAGGAGTCTCGATCTTCAGCTGAGCATCACCAAAAGACAACTTCTTCGTTTCTAGCAAATTTCTGACAACTTTCTTAAGAGCATAGCAATTCTCTAGATCATGGCCGGGCGCACCCTCATGAAATAAACAATGAGCGGTAGCGTTGTAACTTGCAGGTAACGGATTAGACGGAGGACCCAAAGCACGGGTGATAATCAGACCTTGTTGTACCAAGTGGGGGTATAACTCAGTAAAAGTCATCGGGATCGGCGGACAAGGTTTATACGTTCTTCTGTTTGGCATATTCTGGCGAGGAGCCGGACTCTTTGGCTGTTGAGGAGCAGGAGTATTGGGTGCCTGTAGGTAGTTGACAGGAGGCGGATAAACATGAGGTTGTTGCATAGGTTGATACATGGGAACCTGTTGATTGAAAGAAGGTGTAATAGCTGCCACATAGGGTTGTTGAGCATATTGGACTGGGTACCCTTGAGGTTGAGCATAACCTTGCGGATGTCGATAAAAGCGTTCCCTTGGTCTACCAGAGGATATAGTATTAGTCTCACTCTCCTTCTTTTTCTGGGAGCTATACGGAGGTTTCTTCGGCTGATCCTTAGAAGCGCCATGATTATTTGTCATTTTACCACTCTTCATACCCAATTCAATCTTGACACCCACAGCAACGATGTCGGAGAAATTTGAAGTCACACTACCCACCATTCTCTCGTAAAATTCTGGACGGACTGTGTCGACAAACCAATCAGCTAACTCTTTCTCGGTCAAAGGAGGTTCTACCTGCGAAGCAGTCTCTCTCCACCTTTGAGCATACTCTTTGAATGACTCAGAATTCTTTTGTGACATACTCAGCAATTGTCTTCTGTCAGGAGCCAGATCCATATTGTACTTGTAGTGTTTGATGAAAGCGTCAGATAAATCCTGGAAACTCTTAATGCGAGACTGGTCTAAAGTTAAATACCACTTGGAGGAAGCACCCTTCAAACTATCTTGGAAGCAATGAATCATCAGTTTATCATTCTCAACATGGGCAGCCATTTTGTGATAATACATGATCAGATGACTCTTAGGACAGGTGGCACCTTCATAACGATCGAAGTTCGGAGTTTTGAACTTTGGGGGAATAACCAAACCTGAAACCAAACAAACATCCCTTGCAGCAGTCCCAAAAATTTGATCACCCTCTACCTTTTTCAATCTCTGGACGATAGTGTTTACTTCCTCACGAAGCTTATCATGTTTCTCATAACCCTCAACATTCTCATCAAGATTATCAAAAGCTGTCTCATTGAAGTACGGTTGCGCACGAGTGTGTACAACAGGTGGTGCAAAGATAGGAGCCCCCCTAGAAACTTCAGAAAACAAGGGCACGGCTTGCTGAACAGGTTGATTAATCGGAACAGTGGCTTGAGGAGGCACAAAACCGGGAGCAAGACCATAAGGTGGGTCCCTTGCTACGGTCACACTTGGTGGAGGGTCCACAGTAACGCCGGTAATCTCAGAAACAACAGTGGGCTGGGTATCCATCTTAGCATTCATGACATGTAACAATTCCATCATACACCCATACCCCCTCGAAGGTCTTCGAGTTCATTGCTAAGGCGATCAATCTCTTTTGCCTGATCCTCCATTCTTTTCCGAGTTTGAGCTCTGGTGTTGTATTGGTGCCGAGAACTCAGGGTGACGAAACTGGAAGGTGAGAGAACCGAGTGTGAGAAATCGGGAGACACATGTAATGCAAAAGTATGATGCTAAAATGTGAATGTAAATGAAGATTTCATGGAATTCAAAACATTTACTAATGCCGTGGGGTACCAAGGAAATCTTTTCCTTGTTTTTTCATTTTATATTTTTTTTTTTATTTATGGTATCCCGCGATATCCATAAATGATGTTTGAGCTCCATGAAATACAATGCAATGAGATGCTTTATGGATGCAATGCATGAAAACACACAAAGTCCTAGGTTAAAAGCTTGCATGAGGTTCAAAGGCAAATACCCTCCCCTGAAGTTAGATGGTTCATCCTGTCCTACAAAAGTAACCAGGTTCTAAGGGATCTCAATATCATTGATCCTTCACAAGGGTGGTTGTTCAGAAGGCAACTTACTTGCCAACCAAAACCCTCCAAGTTTAAGATCTCAATGAGCGTAGTATCGAGTGTCAACCAACTTTAGTCTGCACCAAAGCCGGTTACCTCACTACTTTCTAAAGGCCAAGATGAGTTAACTAGGGTTCTAAAAGTCAGTTAGTGCGTTGACAACATATGGCAGCCTCAATATTATCCTCAACTTGACTTAAGGAATATAAGCACCAACCAAGAAGTCGCACTAACCATGGCCACCAGATCAACCGTATCGATATACGTCGTACAGTTTCCTTGGTCTATTGCCATTTACCTAAGGTACACTAGATCCGGGTGTAGGACTCATCTCACAGCACAAGGAACAGTCCCACAATCAAAGCACAAATATATACATGCAAATGAATAATAACACAGATAGTAATAAATATGAACAAGTTAGGGATAACCCTCAAAAGTTTAGGTCTCCCCAGTGAAGTCGCCATTTTCTGTTGCGGTGGAAATAGGATCACAAACTATTAATGAGTTTGAATCGCAATTCAATTCACAACCGCTCTTTGATTTATCCGAAGGAAAAGGTCAAAAAGGGAAAACCTATTTTTGCATCGTAAACACAATGCGGGGAAAGATCTAGGGTTCGGGGGTTGGTTAAATTTAGGGAAGGTATTAGCACCCTAAACTTCTGTAGTACTCTACAGGAACCTTTTGTTCAGTTGTTTACTATTTGCTTTATTTATTTGCTTAAGGTATATGTACAAAGGATTAAAAGTGAGAAAAGAGACCTAAGGGGTTAATTCTAAGTTTACTCGGCAAGACATCGCATCTTGTGCCTACGTATCCTTACGGGAGTGGAATCAGAGTAATCGTAGTTCCCCTCAAAAGGGAGGTTAGAGACTTCTTGACTGTGGTCAAGGTCTCAATGGGGAATAAACGCATCTTAAGGACACGCTTACGTGGAGTGTAGAAACTCCAAATCTCTACGTTGAATTGTTAAGTTGTAATTAGGGTTAAATTAGGGATAGGTTAGGGATTCCGCGGCGGGAAACCCTAAAATGAGCGCGGCGGCTCTTTGACCTAATGCTAGGGGTAAAATTGTAATCTTGCCTGCGGCGAGGCATTTGTGAAAATTTAGGGTTGAAAAGGTGTAAGGGTTGAAGGTGAGGACTATTGACACGGCGGTCAAACGGCTAGACCTAATTCCTTCGGAGGAGTGAAATTAATCATAAAGATGCGATGAAATTAAATATACATACAACGGCAGAAAATAAAGTGCGGAAAGATAAATGCGACAATTGTCTCGCAAAATTACATCCCATAAGCAGTTACAAATATGATAATTGAATATTTAAACTGAAAATAAAATCAATTGAACTTAGTCAGCTGCAAAAAACTAAAACAAACAGAGACTGTTATTATACGGGGTTAGACGAAAAATTAGACGGGAATGTTAGGAATTTAAGTAGAAAATTATAATTTTAACGAAACAAGAAAAAAAAGTTAGAAATTTGGATCTTAAAAATGAGGATGTTAGCGAAAAATTAATAAAACAATGAAAATTGATACGCAATGAAGATAGTGATAATATACAAGTGATAATGGAATATGAAATAGCAACGATGATGTTAGATTATGTACAAATATAAAAATAAATACAAAAATAAATAAATAAATATTAGTGAACAGGTTCATGGATAATCAATAATACTGTTAGGAATGAAGAATGAAAATTGGAATTGACGATAATTAAAATTTAAGTGATGAATGTTTTGAGACGATGAGAATTTAGGTAATAAGAAAAGAGTTAGAATGGAATTAGGTTTTTTTTGTGAGATTTGGAAAAGTTAGAGTTTTTAATGTGATTAAGAAAAAGAAAATAGATTAAAAGTTAGAATTAAAAGTTAGCAAAAAAATTAGAACTTCGAATTTTGGTTTTTAAAGAAAGGTTAGAAAATAAAAATAAAAGTTTGAAAATAAAAGAGAAAAGGTTAGAATTTTAATAAAAAAAGAGTTAATACTCTTGAAAAAAAACAAAAATAAGATTAAAATTTTTTTAAGAAAAGAAGAGTTAGTTACTTTTGATGAAGACTGCAAGAGTTTTTGATGCTTGTCCGATCTCCTGTTTTGTTACTCCTGAGGGTCCTTTTATACTTGATTTTTTTAAATCTTTTTCAATCTCAGATTTGATTTGAATATCTCAATCTTTTTCAATCTCTGATTTGATTTGAATATCTCAATCTTTTTCAATCTCTGATTTGATTTGAATGAATTTTTATGATGATTTCAGATTTGATTCCATGATGGTGATGTTGATATTTAGATCTGATTTTCTTATGATGATGATATGATCTGATTGATTTGATTTAACTCTATCTGGAATTCATTGGGATTGGATTAGATTAAAAAAGTGTTGGGATTTAAATTTAAAAAGTTAGCAAAGAAAATAAGAGTTTCAAGTTAAATAAAAATTAGAGTTTTAAAAAAAAATGAGTTAGAATAAAATAAAAAAAAAAAAAATATTTGAATGTTGGTTTTAAAAAATGTTAGAATTATTTTAAAAACTGTTAGAATTTAATTTTAAAAGGAATTTAAAATTTAAAAAAAAAAGAAAAAGAAAAGGGCGTTAGAATTTAATTTTAAAAAGAATTTAGAATTTTAATTTGAAAAATAAAGGTGTCAAAAAAAGATTTAGATTTAATTTTAAAAAAAAGTTAAAAAAAAAAATTAATTTTAAAAAGAAGTTAGAGAAAAAAAGATTTAATTTTTAAAAAGAAGTTAGAGAAAAAAAAATTTTAATTTTTAAAAAGAAGTTAGAGAAAAAAAATTTAATTTTAAAAAGAAGTTAGAAAAAAAGATTTGATTTTTTTAAAAAATTAGAAAAAAAGATTTAACTTTATAAAAGTTAGAAATAGATTTAACTTTAAAAAAGGGTTAGAAAAAGGATTTATCTTTTAAAAAAAAGTTAGAAAAAAATATTAACTTTAAAAAAGTTAGAAAAAAAAGATTTAGTTTTAAAAAAAGTTAGAAAAAAATATTAACTTTAAAAAAGTTAGAAAAAAAAGATTTAGTTTTAAAAAAAGTTAGAAAAAAATATTTAACTTTAAAAAAGTTAGAAAAAAAAGATTTAGCTTTAAAAAAGTTAGAAAAAAAGATTTAGCTTTAAAAGGTTAGAAAAAAAGATTTAATTTTTAAAAAAGTTAGAAAAAAAGATTTAATTTTTAAAAAAAAGTATTAGATTTTTATTTAAAAAAAAGTATTAGATTTTTATTTAAAAAAAAGTATTAGAATTTGATTAAAAAAAAAAGTGTTAGAAATTAATTTAAAAAAGGTTATAAAAAATTTACTCTTTAAAGAAAAGAAAAAAAAGTTAAATTTTAATCTAAATCCTAAAAGTTAGTAAGAAGAGCTTAAAATGACTTTAAATAAATAAACTAAATAGATAAAAAAAAGTTAATAAAAAAACATTAGTAAAGTTATAAAAAAGGTTAATTAAATTATTATTAGTTAAAAAACAAGATTTAAAAAAAAGGTTAATTTATTAAGTTAATAAGAATTTAAAATAAAAATAAAAAGAAAGGGTAAAATTTGGGGTATTACAGTAAGAACATTACCACCTTGAGGAACATCACCACCAACAGGTGGAGAAATCACACCAGCTCCACCATGAAGAACACCCTCTTCATCAACACGTTCAATCAGAGGTTGGACCAGAGTTCTCAGTTATTCCTACCCTTGAGCTACATTTTACATTAACTTCATGAATTGCGTCATGCGAATCCTAACTTCCTGAAGTTCTGCCTGCACTTGATCCATTACTCTTTGCTGATTCCCTCGGGTAGAATACACGTAAAAACTAAATTATGCAATCCTGTTGAAGAGAAAGCTAAGCAGAGATAAGAATAAAACCACCAAGAACACTTGCTATGCAAATGAATATGCAAATGCAAAATGCAAACATGCTTATATATTTCCCGGGAGATCTCCCTATTGATTCCAGTTTCACAATAAAAATGAATAGTAGAGATAGACAGAATACCAAAAAGATCTGCTCATAAATAAGATGAAGACAAAAAGTCAATACATACAATCCACAGGTGAGAAAGATAATCAAATACAAAAGTCACTGATCCCAACCAACAACCCTGGTAATGATCAGATACAAAAGAGAAAACCTACTGAGACATATCATCAACTAAAGATAACCTTCCCCAACCACTGTGCTCCTTGCACCAAGTTTGAGTCTCCTTGAGCAACTTCTTCGTATCAGGATGCTCTGGTCTTGCAATCAACTTCTTGATGAGGACGTCTCTTCTGTGAATGACATCTGCCAGATGTTGACAATATTCTTTCCAAGCATCTTCACCAAAGACATCTTCAAGTCTGGGATCCTCGAGCTTAGGCTTCTTTATCTCTGCCCAAATCTTGAGCTCTTCAAAAGCTGATAAGGTTTCTTGGAGCTTCTTCTCACTTTTGTATTTGTGAGATGATTCTACCACAACCTCTCTTTCTTTGACTTCGAGATGCAACTTCAACTTCTCAATCTAGTTATGAAGCTCATCCTCTCTGTTCTTGTGGGCTGTCATTGTAGCATTCCACTAATTGCCGAATTTGGACATCTCAAGATGAGCTCTAGCCAAATCCTTTTTCCTATGTTGCAGGAGGCTGTTAGCGCTCTTAAGATCTTGGTCAACTCGCTCTCTTTTCCTGATCTCACCAGAAAATATTTGAAATATTTGATATTATATTTTTTCTGTATATAAAAATATTTGAATAAATAATATATTTTTTCTGTTTATAAAGATAATTTTTGTTTTGATATTATTTAAAAACTTATTTAAATCAATAGTAAAGTTGTTTCCGTATATAAAAATGTTTAAATCAACAATATATTTTTTTCGGTATATAAATATTATTTTTGTTTTAACAATATTTATAAAAATATCTAAATAAATAATAAAATCATTTCCGTATATAGTTATACAATTGTGTAGGAAAAAAATTATTACGAATTTTATTTTATAAACTTCCTAAACTCAACCTTGGTAGACCTTAGAAGTTATAATATTATTATTAAATCTAGAACGTATTTATTTATATAACAAAATTAGTAAAAGACCTGTGCGGGATTGGTAAATAATTTATTTGTGTGTACATATAAATATGAAAAGATAAATGTAATTGTGTAATGAACCTTAATAATATATAATAAATAAAATGTTAAAATTATAAAAAAGGAAAAATAAAAAGAAACAAAAAAAATGAAATTATGTTAATATGATCTTCATAAATTTCATGGTGTCGTATCTTTTAAAAAAACCAAAGATCTCTCATGTACCTATAAGTACGACTATACTTCGGGAAAAAAATGAAAAGAACAAATGATTTGTAATATATAAGTACAAAATATAGTAGTTAAATTGAGTAAGAATGTCAAAGAAAAAAGGAAAGACACAAAAAATAAAATAAAAGAATACAAGTGTGTTACAATCATTCATGATATTAGGTAGATTGTGAACCATCAATCTCCTTAATGAACAAAAGTCTTCAACCTGTATAAAAAAAGATATATATTAGATGTAAACTCACAATACCATTTGTAATAGACAATAAATGATATAAAATAGTCTGCATTAAAATACCTATGAGATATTGTGAAAAACTTCCTTGAAGACAACATTAGTGGTAGTATGCATAGCCTGTTTCTGTTTGTCATGAATCAAAATCTTAAGACCTTCCTTAGTCCTAACTCTAGAAAGTGCGACATACAATTGACCATGACTAAAAACATCTTTTGGTAAGTATAAACCAACGTTGTCTAAAGATTGAACCTGAGATTTGTTAATTGTCATAGTAAAAGAAACAATAATTGAGAATTGTTTTCTCACCAATTTAAAAGGCCATAGTGATTGTGAGGGAGATAAACATTCTTGGAATATAAATGATGTTACCAATATTCTTTCCAGAAATGATCTTAGCTTCAATGACATGATTATCAAGCCTTGTTATTGTGAGTCGTGTACCGTTGCATAATCCTTCAGATTGATCCAAGTTACGAACATAATTGTGGTCCCAATTTTCAACTTTATTAAATGATTAGGCAATCTAGATGTTTTAAGAGCATTCAAGAATTCAGGTGTCAAGTGTTCAAATGCATCAAAGTCAGTTGCTTCAGATCTATCTACAGAATCGCTACTGAAGTATTCTTTTTCTTCCCCTTTAAAACATAGAAGAAAAATGTATTCGCAGTCAATGATAAATAATAGAAATACACAGGTTACTAAATTAAATATAGTATGAGAGCATGAATAGTACCTGGCAAAAAACTTGTGATGTGTTCATTGATATCATCTACTACTTCAATAGTTGAAGCCAGAATTGCAAGAATTTGAAGGTAATTGGAATCATGGTAGTTATGAATGAGATCGGGGTAGGTACTTTCAACAATAGCCTTCATAGGATTTATAAAATTAGAAATAAGAAATTCTTGGGGAATTGTAATCTCAACATAACCATCATTTGGTTCAGACATTGTCCCATCTCCAATTTTTAAGATCCACTCGGAAAAAATTTGAATATCCTCTGTGGTACTTGTCGTTGCTCCATTTTGCAAGCGCATATTTTTTGTAAGTTTGAGTACCTTGCAATGATCCCAAATATATGAAGCATTGATGGTTGCATGAATAATATTTGATCTAGTACCTCTTGGTATAACATGAAGAATTTGTCTGAAATCACCAACAAAAACAACAACCTTCCCTCCAAAAATGTTTTGGGACGCTTCTCCATTAATACTCATAATATCCTTCAAAGGTTTGTCAAGAGCCTGAAAGCAAAATTTGTTAGCCATTGGAGCTTCATCCCATATGATTAGATCAGTCAACTTTAAAAGATCAGCAAGATCATCTTTTTTGTCAATGTTGCAAATGGAAGATTCCAAAGTAGGGACTGGAATCTTAAATTTAGAATGAGTTGTTCTTCCACCTGGTAACAACAAACTTGCAATCCCACTTGAGGAAAAAGGCAACACAAATTTTCTTTTAACCCGAAGTGCAGCTGACAAAGTGTTCCACATAAATGTTTTACCTGTTCCACCATATCCATATGAAAAAAACACACCACCTTTTTTTATTTTCTACAGCTTCCATTATTTCTTCAAAAATATTTCTTTGCTCATCTTTAAAACACCATTATCCAAAAAAAAAAAAATAGTATGACCAACATCAATATTAATTGATTAAATGAAATAAATGAAATTTGATGTTACCTGTAAGAGATGTGTGTAAATTTAAATATACTTGTTGTTGAGCAATCAGATCATATTGTCTCTCATCATAAATAAGCCTATTTCCAAGAAAGGAATTTACAAAATCTTTCGGATATGGCATTGGATTGTAGTCCTTCAAAGTCTTCTTGTTTTTTTGCAATTGTGTTTCAATCGCCATAAGTGTCAATTGTTTTATTTCTTCATCCGTAAGTATCAATCATATGGTAATAAAAAGTCATATTTGAAACACCTAATATTAAAGTAAAGAGATATAAAGTAGAAACCCATGAAAGAATTAATGTACCTGGATTTCCCGTCAATATACGTTGTTCATAAAGAATACCATCTGATAAGTAGAACCATGAACTATTCCAAACATGTTCGGGTCTATTCATGCATGATGATAACAACATTGTAACAAACAATTTTCGTAAAAATACACCAGAACCCCAAACATGGGCCTTCTTAATTGCCTCAATAAATTCTCTATCATCTTGTAAGAATCCCATAGCAAAGCATGCTTCTCTAAAAGTGTTGTGTTGTACACCATCAATAAATTTGATATCTTTGTAATATAATGGCCCCTTTTTGAAAGTCAACATCATTCGTAGATAAAATAATTCACCTGTGCTTTGAGGAACCCAAATAAGACGACCAATGGTATACCCTTTTTTCCTAAGTTTCCAACTCCTACTTGGTTTATGGTAAACAAACTTAGAGACAAAATCACCATATGTTAACAATCGTGCATCTTCAAATTTTTTGTTTGCCTCAAACCATGTTGTAAACATTGATTCAGTTACACTTGGTTTGAGTAAAACATTCCCAATTTGCTCGAAGTCTTCGTAGTATACAGAATTTTCTCCTTCTAAGTGAAAATACAATCTTTCAACAACCGACTTCCTACCGTGAATAGAATACGCAAATATCCTCCAACATGCTTCACTTGGGGAGATGTATCGACAATCTAGATATTGCTTGATTTCATCAATGTGATTTTTGTTAGCACAAGTAGTGTTGTCAGAAGTTTGAATAATAGCAGAAATGCGATCAGAACCTTTATTTATGTATTTGAACAGGTACTTGATAGAAGTACTTTGATTGCATCATTCCATGTTGATACGGGCTTCATACTTTAACAATAAACTTGGATTGTGAGGAACCACATGACCATTGTTAAGGATGGTTCCATTTTTCTCAATTGTGTGTCCATTGTCTCTTCTCCTATACATTGGATAGCCATCTTGATCCACAATTGTTGAAGATTGGAATTTTTTTGGGTAAAACTTCGAGCATTTCATGTCTTTCATGCAAGGTGAATTCCGATTTACCAAACCACAAGGACCATGAACCATGTGAGTTTTAACTAAATTGTACAACTTTGGGTCTTTCAAAGGATCAGGCACTTCAACACTAATGATTTTGTCAATATCTTCAGGTGTTGGATACTTGTTAGAAGGATGCAAAAATATCAAAATATGTGCATGTGGCAACCCTCTCTTTTGAAACTCAATGGTGTACATATCTAGAAAATAATGAAAAGAAATACTTAGAATTAGCATAAAGTAAATAAAATTAAAGTAAAGTTGAGAAATATAACTTACATGCAAGCACCTTGCCTAACACACCGTTCTTTGTTAAATATGAAAGTATCTTGTGCTTTCAAATGAAGAGGTGTCAATACTTTTTGTATCTCAAGCCAATTTGGGTTGCAAGTAAAAGTTATGAATAAATCGGGGAATCCCATTTTACTACAGATAGCCATGCCATCATAGTACAATTGATCCATAAACCTACGACCGCCAACATAGGAAGATGGCAAAACCACTCTTTTCCCTATGGTTGATCCTGGTGTTTGACTTTGATCACCTTCATCATTTAGACTGTTGTACTTTGACACCCTGGGTTTTGGTTGATTTTTTCGGATCCATTCTAATTTTTCAGACTCTAACATTGTGTAACCATCAACCAAAAATTGTTGGAATAGTCGTCGTGATGATAACAATGTCTTAGCTTCATTGAATCTACTTTGAATTCAAAATGACAACCATTCCCTTATGGTTAGTCTGTTTCTCTTATTGTCTCTGAAGATGTCTAAGTCTCTATGAGCTATGTTAGGCCTATAACCATCTTCTCCATAAGGAAAAATCAAAGGATACTGATAAGCTAAGTAACTTGCATGTAGCTCATTAATCCTTTGTAGTTGCCCTCCTTTTGTTTGCATGATTATGTCCCTCATTTAAGCTGTGTCAATATCACCAACAACTAACGCAACAACTTCTGACACAATTGGCTGATTATATATTCGGCCATCTGTTGTTCTATCAGAAATTAACCTCAATTTTAAGTTCTGAGTATTTCCGTCACTTAATCATTGTTTGGCCATCTGAAAACTTTTTGCATGAGGGTTATGTTCATAAAGCATTGTAGACAATTATTGTACAATCAAGGGATCAATGTTTTTGGTGTCCCTAAAAAAGAATAGAAAATGTAATGTTTTAACATTGTATATATGGATATAATATTGGAATTTAAGAAACGTGATGTGAAGGGATAACCTGCATGAATGTGGTAACTTAACGGTAAAATAAATGATGTAGTTTAAACATACCTTAGACCTTGCATTCTATTATGAACCTCGTTTTCAGTGTCATAAATATAAGGTTGGGCAAGTTTAGGAGGTTGACCTTCAGGTGGTAACAAACTTCCAATTCTATGACACGATTGACCTTGAATTCAAAGTGTTGGTGGTCCACCACCATTGTTAAAACGATTATCTAACTTTGGGCCGGGTGATGTGAATGCAAACATCATGTTGTAAATTTGAATCTGTTGTTGAAACTTCCGGCTAGCTAAACTTTGGTGATCAAACAGGAGAGGTGAAAGTATATAAGGAGGTTGTTTTAGTAACGGAAGTTCAACCTTTCCATTCCCATAACATAGCATAAATTTGGGATTAGCTGAATGACAACTTTTGTTCATCCTCTCTTGACACCACATCATTGCTTGACAATAATGGCATTCAATTAAAGGGTCCCCAATATCGTAATACTCTACATAAACCAGGATATAGTTATAAAATTATAAAAAAGTTAAACTTGAGATATGTAATTTAAAAATTCCAAACCTTCTGTTGTTCCTTTGTGATGTTCACGATTAACAAAAGCTACATTTTGATCGTCGAATTCTGAACATGTATCATCTTCATAATGATTTGCTACAAAGTATAATGACGTGGTGTTAAAATTCTGAAAAAGACCGTTTTGGTTAACTTAATAATGCATAAATCAGTCTACTAACTTGCAAAAGGATCAAAGTCGGAATCATCGTCATCGTCAGTATTAAAATCTATATTGGAGGTTTATGTAAAAATTGGACACAGTGGTTGGACATCAATGATAGGAACATTTATAGGATTCTGTACATCATGTCCCACTGACAAAGAAGGCTGCTCCCTTTGAACACTACCATTTATTTCCTGGATAGTAGGAATCGAATCATTCCTACATAACAGTGGATGCAATGCTATGATTAAACAACTAATATGTTAGGCATATTCAAGTAAATTCTAAATGATAATTGAAATACCAATTGATGATGATGAAAATTTAAAATTAAAATACAATAGATAATTTATCTTTGAAATAACCATGCTTATTAAGAATTTCGAAACCTGCCATATTTACGAAACACATGTTTGGAAAGTAATGCATAGTTAGATTGGAGAAAAAAGAATCAAAAGGCATTGTCGCTTGCGCGAAAATAAGGTGCCGACACAACAGAAGAGTCGCCACCTTTTGTTATCTATCCCTCATAGCGGGAAAGGAAACGATCGGAAAAACCTAACGAAGAAGGGTAAGACAAGGTCGTCGCAACCATTGTCTGGATTCGGGAGTCGGTTACGCAAGGGGAAGGTATTAGCACCCCTCACGTCCGTCGTACTCGACGGGATCCACGCTTGTTGTGTTTACTTGGACGGGTTGGTTTTATCTATCTACCTATCAAGGCTGGCTTAAACAGAAAAGAAAAATGACTCGGCAAAGCGTCACACTTTATGCCTACGTATTCTCATCAGAGAACGAGAAATCAGAGTCAATGTAGTTCGACCTACGACGGGTTATGGGGGAAGGTAGCTCGCCAATACATCAGTATTGTGCCTACGTACTCTCAACAGGTATGAGAGATCAGAGCTTACGTAGTTCGGGACACTACGGTTTATTTCCTGTCTTTTACGAAAGAAGTGTTTTTTATTGTGTTTGCAATTTCAATCGCACTAGAGACTATGACCTGAGAGTGAATGCGTCGCATGTCACCCAAAGGGTACCATACTAAACATCCAGACTGTGGAAAAGAAACTCTCCAACAATCCTTTCTCAGATAGCTTAAGGCTCGTAACGTACGAAAGGAATCATTCATGATTACTGTGTCTTAAACTGTTTTGAGATGAGAAGAGAACAGGCCCAACTAGGAGGGAGACTATCAAGTCCTACTGTTGTCATGCCATGGATTCATCCTATGGTTGAGGTTTGAACAGGGAACTCCTAGAAGTTGTCATGCATAGGTTTCAACCTAAAATTCTATCATCAATTCCTTATCAAAGGAAATGAGAGTCCTAAGGGATCATGTCAATGATACACCAAAACAGACAAAACATTAGCTCAACAGTAAAATGCATGCAATGCAAGTGAGGGAGGAAATGTGTGTGGGGCTTCAGCCTCCACAAGCTCATCTCAACCTCAAGCCAGAATGGATAACAGTAATTGTACTAAAATATAAAACATCATGCTATCAAGCAAAATACAGTAAACTGCAATCATACAGAAAAAATGAAATGAAACACCATCAGGCAAACAAACCACATGGGCAAGGGAGCTGGGCTCTACCGAATACCCGCAAGCAAAGCCACACAGTAACAATACAAGCAGAGGGAATAACTCAACCTCTAGTGCAATCATGCTCCTAGATTCTACCTATTCTAGATATGGACTTATTCTAATGCATCAAGCAAGTCAAACAAAACACATCAATACAGAAAAGAAAAAGATGAGAAAGCAACTCCCTTCTCAACTTCAAGCTTCAGCTCTTCCAACAGCAATTCAGTCTTCAGACTTCCATCACTCTTGACAAATATCAATTTTCTTTTCCAGGTTTCAACCCTTCAACATAAGTTTCAACTTATCTTCTCCTTTAAGCTTCAGCTTCTTGATCAGTTCCACCTTCAGGCTTCTCCTAATCTTCAGGGGTCTTCAAGTATCAACTTGCTCTTGTTGCTCTTCAAGCTTCAGCTGGAATGACAATACTCAAGGATTCATCCTCTTCCACACTCCTCTTCAATGAAGTCTTCATCTTCACATTCAAGCTCAACATCTCTCAAGATAATCAAACCAGAGGAAATCACTTACTGGATAAGCTGGGACATTGACCTGCTTATTGACCACCAAAGGTGACCTATAAGGATTCAACATCAAAGGAATGGTTCCCTCAAAAGTTCTACTTCCTCGGTACCATCACTTATCCCTCCAAAGGAGAGAGGTGTGTACCCTGGAAGGACTTTAGATCATAGGGAGGAATGGAGGTGAAAGATACCATCCATGTTTAAGAAAGAAGTTAACTAAGTCTAAACTCTTCCTAATCCCTAACCCTAATCAACAAAACAAATAAGATCAAGCTCTCAAGCTCCTCAATGCTCCTACTATGCTCCTCAGTACTCCTCCTATGCTCCTCCAAGCAACACCAAGCTCTCCAAGCCCACAAAGCAAAGCAAACAAAAATACAAGCCCACAAGGGCAACACAAACAATCATCAACTACAAAAATCATTGAAAAATAGTATATTACTATATTAAAACCTAATATAATTTCTAGGGGATCCTACATACCTACCCTTAATACCCTTATATGCCCCAATGTCTATCTTGACCTAGAAACCCAAAATTCTAGTGTTATTGTGGACCTATGTTAAGGATTAACCTAATTCTATACAACCTAATGTCATCTAATCAAAACTAATCTAAAATTCATCACAAAATTATGGAATAAATCCAGGGGGGAGCTAAAGTCCTAATCTAACTATCCTAAAAAGGATGGCCTAAAAATACTAAGGGAACTAGCTAAACAAAATTCTACAAATTCATGTATCAACATAAAAGAAATAAAAAGCTATTAAAATGGAAAATATACAAAAATATTAAAAATGCATGAAATACAAATATTTTTATTTGATAATTTTCTAGACATTAACATGAAATGGGAGAAAAAATCCCCACTTAAAAATCATTATTTTTCCATTTATTATGATTTTTCAAAGTTTGAAAGAAAATGGAGAAAATAAAATGAAAATATGAAAGGATGTGGTGCAGATAGCAAGCATGGACAGTTCATTTCCTGAATGGGCTAAAAATGGGGGTGTGGGTAGTCATGCGTGCTGGGCCCAATTTAATCAGAAAATGAATTAATAAAATGAATGAAAAATGGAAAAGAAACGGTGTAAACAGCAACCAAATATAGTGTATTTCAACCATGGGCCAGGATTGGGGGTGTGGATAGTGGACAAAACACTCAGGCCCAAGAACTTCTTTTAATGAAACGGGGCGTTTCATTCTTTCTCAGGGTTTCCCTCTCAAATTGGAATTAAATCGTGGCCACTAGATCAGGGAATAGTCAATGGTCAGCTCACAATCCAACGGCCATGCTCTTGTCTTCAACCTCCAGCTAGGGTTACAAAAATGAAGCCATGGAAATGCAGAGCACTAAACTCCATCTTCCTCAAACACGAACTCCATCAATTCTTCATGGAAAATAGAAATTTAAAACCCTATCTTGCCCAGAATTTCATCCTGAATCCAACCATGATCTTAAACTCAACTGAATCATCCTAAATCACTGAACCCGATCCAAGATCAAAGATGTGCTCAATCATCAACTATCATAGTTCTTGAAATTTCTTGCATCAGAATATTCACCAACTCACACTGAATGAAATTAGCTATCTAACATGAATTATATCTCACTATACCACGAGTTCTTGATCATCAAATCAATGTGCACACCTTCAAAATCATCAATGGAGTGTGTTTGTATAGAAAAGAGGAATGGAATTGAAGAAGAATGTAGAATTGAAACTTGACTTGCAATGGAAGCAACAAGATAGCACTCTCTCTCTTTTCTCACCAACCTTGCATATGAGCAAGCCCTAACCATTATATAGAACTTGTTAGAACTGTCCAGAACCTTCTGGAACAATCCAATGAGTATTTGAACTTCTCATCTCATGATATTTTGATTTCACTTCTCACCATATGCTATCTCATGCCAAGCCTCTTGTAACCACCAATTCTGACTTGAAATTCTCCCCACATGAGATGTATGGTGTGTTGAAATGCATAACTAACTTGTTTATTGAGTTTCTTTGAGTTTTGCTTTGGTGCCTTAAGATGCAAGTAAGCCATTTCCAAAGCAGCCCTATGATCTAGGCCTCAAATCAAAATTGTGGCTGAACCATTGTTCTTAGAATGTCCTTTGGAGTCAAAATGACCTATTATATGCCATGGTTTGGATGTGTAACTTGGGATTTCCAATTTCCAATTCAACTTATTTAACTTATGTCTCCATTTTAGGTCATTTTTATCACTTTTTGCTACAAGCCTTTTCAACATCTCCTGACCTCCCTACTAGCCTTAAAACATCATTCTAAGCAAGTTTTATGTTGAATATTTTTCCATTTGAAGCTTGGAAATAGGAGATATGGCCTTATGCTTGAAATGACCTATAACCTCCAAATGACCAAAATGCCCTTGACTTGTCAAAGCCATAACTTGAGTTCTACAAATCCTATCAAGGACTTCTAGTACTCTCTAGAAAGCTAAGAAGATGAAGAAAACCATTCATGTTTACCAAGAATTCATAGGAATCATCCTACTAGGGCAAAAGTTGGATGCAAGTTGGGTGACTTTCAAGGACCTAGATTCACATACCTCAGATGACCTGTAATTTGTCAAAGTTATAACTTGAGCTCTACAAATCCTATCAAGGACTTCTAGCACTCAAATTAAATATAAGAACAAGCTCTACAACATTCATGTTGTGGGGAAGATGAGATGACAATCACATCTTGAGCTAAACTGCCTTGAAGATAGGGATCAAACTAGGGGATTTTACACTGTCAAGCCTTAGAAACCCTAGCTTGAAACTTCTCAAACTCCTCAATCATGATGATTTGGTCTAGAAATCATCCTTATAGCATCTTAATGCATCATTCCATGATCACATGGTTCTTGGATTAGGTCTCAAACCTCTCCAAATCATCAGTTGACCTAGGGTTGACCCAGTCAAACCCTAATTCCACCACTCATGGCTGAGTCTTCTGAATTCTTGTACAATGACCTCTCTAGACTTCATGATGGCTTTCAAGACATCTCATAAGCTCTCTCAAATATTCAAGTCCATCCTCATAGTCTCAGAATCATCTGAGGGGCTCCCACAACTCTCAAGTTATGAGACACACAACCTTGGTTTCAACCAATCTCTGTGGGGATCTCTTGAGTTCTCTAACAAAGATATCAACCTTTGAACACTTGAATAACCTTCTTGGCTAGCTTCAAAGTCTCATATAACTCTTGCTGGGTGATCATACCTCTTGATCTACTGCACCCATATCAATGAGAAGCAGATGATGAATGAGATGAACCACAAACTTGGTAAATAAGTGTTGGTCAAATTTTGGGGTGCAACAGGCATCACTAACAGTGCTTTTAAATATAACTATGAACCAAGAAATAACCATTTCATGAAAAACGAATATACAATACCTAGGTGATGTAGAAATCTCTATAATTTGGTTATGTTGTGGGAAAAGTTTTGTCAGATTCTTCGCAAGATTTGGAAGTCCTAAAACTTTTTGAGGTCTGCCACGAAGTGGTTTGCAAATTGTTGGAAACCTATAACACATAAAAGATTTCATTAGATATGATATGCAAGGACAATTGTAGCTACCGATAACTCGGTGAATCACAAAAAGGTATCAATAAGTCTGTAATAGTTTAGAATTCTTTTATACATGGTAGTAAGAAACATAAATGTTACCTAGGCTGGTTTTTCATGTCTTATGTCATGGAAATAGTAGAATTATCCCTTAAACCATGTATGTTTGATGGGGAAATGGATGGTAAATTCATGTTAAAATTTGGAAAGATGACGGTTTTTCGAGGCCTTCCCCGAGCAGGTTTTGCGCTGACTCCAACCCTGTCATAACAGTTTTGTGTAGGTTAAGCATGAGTCTAAAGAAAGTATCATCAATAAGAATAATTTGTACATAGAAAGCAAACCAACATTTGGTTACTCGAGTTACACTCTTTCTGTGTATTTTGTGAAGAACCAACATTCTGGTCTTGGCTTTTGGAAGGCGTAGAAGCGGTGGTTTGTACCGTTTTATAAGTCTGAATGGAAAAATCAGAGAACAAAGTATGTAGCTTTATAAATTATACAAAAAGAAATTTGACAATTTTAAAGAACATTGTCACAAACCATGAATACCAATGCACTAAAGATTTCAAAAAAAAAACAAAGTAGGTATGATAAGAGACTTACACTCGTTTAAGAGAAGAACTTGCTTCATGTTGTACAGGTTTGTGTTGTTGCGGTAAAATGTGTGTTAGTAATTCTGTTGCAGCAGGTTGTGTATTTTCATCTGGTTCAAGGTTAATTGTGTCGGAAAACTTAGAAAATAGATTTTTCCCCAAGCTATGAATGTTGTTGTAGACATGGCTTGCTGTTCTAAATCCATGCCTGGTTTGGCTGGGTTCTGAACATTGAAATCGGGGACTAAGTAACATTCCTTCTTCAACAATTTGTTCAACCGTTTTTTGGTTTTGATGTGACGGGGTTAGCTCGGACAATGGATTTCTTGTCATCGTATTATTTGGTGTAGGATGTTTGGTATTGAGTGTAAAGTTTTGTACAGTACTGTTTCTTTGGCGTTTTGAACGTGATTGTTTTATAATTATATATCTATGGGATCTTGCTTTTTTGGCTGAAACAGAATTGTTCGTGTTGTCCATACTTGAAATCACAGTGTATTTGAAGAGTGTTATAACCTGTAAATATAAAACTCAATAATTAAGTAACTTAAAATATCACAGACAACATCAATGTATTAAACTTGTTAGGATGTATAGTAGATAAATGAAGTAACACATGACAAAGGTAGGTGACAACTTGAACAATTTGTATGGGACAAAATAATGTTATGCATCATTATGCAGTCTGGCTAGATTATTCAGAATGGCTTATAATGCTACATACTTGCAGAATGGATAGATTATGCATAATGGCTAGATTAGAGCATGACAATGTCAGCTGCATTAATGACAAACTAATATCAATGACACCATCAATACACTTAAATAAACCTCAACATATTCAAATTTATTGTTGAAAGTAGGTAATGTACATTAATAAACCTTACAATGAAGTAGGGTGCTATAAATATAAGGTATTTATGTGTATGAAAACTACTTTAAGGCATCAGCCACTACATACTCATTAACAGATCCTTGTGATACCTAGCTGGAATGAAGTTGTTAAAGTTGAGTATCATGAACAACAGGTAAATTATCCTACTTCATATATGAACAATTATGCTATATAAAACACAGTTGGTTGGTATGAATCTTATCCATGTCATAAATCACAGCCTAGTTCAGTTTTTGTTTGACTGATGAGTGTATGGCCAGCTGAGGTTTTGGTTCTGTCAAGCTTTATAGAAACAATACCTGTTCTGGTTTTTTAACCATTTTGCCTTTAAAGGAGAATGTGCATAAAAAGGAGAATGTCCATCACTACTGGACTTGTGTGTCCAGAAAATAAGTGAGGTATTGTTTAATGATAAGTTTTCATTGTCCATCCAGACTTTATATTTTGGTCTAAGTCACACTGCAATATTTATTCGACACGGGATTTGGATAGACATAACACATTTTCTATGCTGCCATGTGATATAAGTCAGCAAAATTTAAATAATCTGGTCTACTCTCAGCGTCTTACTGGTGGTTCTCTTGAAGCTTTTAGAGATTGTGCTCTCCAAGTATATCATATTAGATCAATTATGAACCTGACTCATCATGTCTCCTTGATCTAAGTGGTTAGTTTTATCTCTTAATTGCCACTGTCAGG
Organism: Lathyrus sativus; assembly: GCA_963859935.3. Taxonomy (NCBI): domain Eukaryota; kingdom Viridiplantae; phylum Streptophyta; class Magnoliopsida; order Fabales; family Fabaceae; genus Lathyrus; species Lathyrus sativus. The sequence goes on along the minus strand of OZ012735.1, from coordinate 186,435,967 downwards.
ATATATACTTGGGAGAATATGCCGGTGTTGATGATTCTTGGATGGATGTCATCTCATCTCAGGGTTCATCTTTACTCTCGGTAGATCTTTCTGGATCTGATATCACTAATTTTGGGTTGACTTACCTAAAAGATTGTCAAAGTCTCATTTCCTTAAATCTAAATTATTGTGACCAAATTTCAGATCATGGACTGGATTATATCAGTGGTATTATTTCTTTTCCTGTATTCTTTCTTATATCTGCACTTGGGTGTTGGTCCCTTGGCATCTTTGCTTTGTCTTTTATTCATCTAAGAGTAGAAGAATAAACATTTCTTATCAGAGTTCCTTGGCTAAACCATACCCTCTTTTTCAGAAGACTTATTTATTAGTGACACACCTATTTCTAATATATTTTTCAGTTATATTGAAAATAGGCATATGAACATCTTATGCGGATAATCTTCATGAAATACGGCCTTTAAATTTGTTCCAATTTGACTATAATTTCTCATTTTTAATATATCATGTTGAAAGAATGAAATTCTGCATTGGTGAAGCTGACCTGGGAAAGATATTTTCAGTATACCTACCTATTTACTAATCCAATTGAATATAATGATATCTACCGAGGATGTCGGAAATGGTGTTTTTGCATTCAATGATTAATATGTCATTAATTTCGTTGACCTCTCTGCCAAGCCTTTTTTGTTGCATAATTGTTTTTTCAAAAAAATCTTCATCTGGCTCGTGTGGTATTACTTATGTCTAAAAGCATTGTCCATAGTTTGCTTTTACTTATGGTTTACAACATCTGTAATGGCATATTCTAGGTCTGTCGAACTTGACATGTTTTAGTTTTAGAAGAAATGATTCAATATCTTCTAAAGGAATGAGTGCCTTCTCTGGTATCTGTTCTGGTTTTTTAACCTTTTTGCTATCAAGCTTTATGCATTTATATCATAAACACTTATCATATAAGTGTTAGGGACCAAATTGATACTAATTTGTATATTTTTTATCGGTCCCTTTTTAACTTTTTCTTACTAAAGTCACACATTTTTATCACAATTTAGTACGCATTCAATTTTAGTCGTATTATTTTATTTAGAATAAATGTTTCACTTTTTCTCTAGTTTTGTAGAATTTTTGTCAAGGAATGTTCGATTGCATGAGAAGTTTCTGAAGCAACACTTAAAGATACAAGTTTGGGAAAGGAAGTGTCGGGGATGGAAAGCAAAGCAAGGAATCAGCAGGCTAAGCAGTTCGCGCCGCGACCACCCTGCGCGCCGCGAACTGAGTGAATTCAGCCACTTGCAAATTTTATGACACTTGTCATACCTTGGAAGAAAAATATACTTTTTGTAGGGTGGCGCCCCAAAGCTATTAATGACACTTTTTCCCTTACATGTGGGACAAAATGATTACACTCTTTAACTTAGTATCTCTTAGGTTTGGCATAATATCTTAGAGAGATTAGGGAGATTGTTTTTCTTGTTCTTAGAGTTTTGCACGCAAGAAGTTGTTCTGGGAGAATTTTCCATGGAATCAATGAAGATGATGAGTAGCTAAATTCCATCTTGGCAAGGTTGAGGTAGTAGTTATCTCTTGTTATTTATGTAATATTTGTATCCTTGCATGTAACAAACTTCATCTTTGATAAGGAATAATATTTTTGCTCTTTACACTACAAAATTAGGATTGAATTATTGTTGAGAAAGATAGTTTGATTCTTGAACTAAAATATTTTTCCAAGTAGAGAATAAATTGTAGAGATAGATTTATTCACTACTTTTTCTATTGTGTTAAGCATTCAAGATTATTATATAAATAGTTAGATGGAGAGATCGTCTAAGGATTTATATAGTAACTATCACAATTTTATTTAGACATAAATATTATTGAGAGGACACTTGAATATTATCATTGGAGTTTGAATGCATGCATTTGATATTAAGAACACATAGATAACAAGGATAATGAAACTCAATCTTGACAAGGCTTCTAAACTTTATTCTAAAACCAATTTTATTGTCCTATTTTTATTATAAGTAGAAAGAACAATTTATTCATCAACAAACAATTTGAATATCTTTGAACTTACAACAATCGGAATTATAGAACGGCGGTAGTAACACCAATCTCTGTGGATACGATATAAAAATATTTGCCGGAAATATACTTTTCAACAAATTGGCGCCGTTGCCGGGGATTGGTGTCGATATTACATGCATTGCAATAATTCATTGTTCTAAGTTCTTATTTTTATTTCTATTTTTATCACTCTTGTGTTTCACTTGGTTTGCTAGTTTTGTAGATTCTAGTGCATGCGAGAAAAAGCCACCGAGGAGCAATTTCAATTCGACCCCGAAATTGAAAGAACAATCCGAAGGCTTAATAGCAAAACACGAAGGAGAAAGAAACTAGCCGAAGAGAGGAACCGAAGAGAAAAAGCAACAAATTCTGCACTTACTCAAATTGAAGAGGAAGTTGTAGAGACCGTCGAAAGAAGTATGGGTGACGATGTTCGTACCGAAATGTCCGCTAATAGTTCAAGGCGGACAGCTCAATTTGCTCGAGGCGGAAGGAATACAGAGATGAAGATCGGAATCCTACAACTCCTTTATGCAAATCCATTCACCGGAATGGATCACGAAGATCCGTACAACCACCTCATCAAATTTTATGAGATTGCGGGTTCAACGGGAGTAGATGAAGCTAGTGAAGAAAATTTGTTCAAGCGAATGTTTCCACATTCGTTGGTGGGAAAAGCAAAAGAGTGGTATCTTGATCAACCAACAAGAGTGATGACAGATTGGAATTTGTTAGAAGAAAGATTTCTAGAGAGGTATTACCCTCAATCCCGATTCATGGAAGCCAAAACGGACATTTCGGTATTCACACAAGGAAGCAATGAGTCTCTAAATGAGGCTTGGGAAAGATTCAAATCCATGTTGAGGAAATGCAAAGGTCACGGTTTTGATGATCTCACACAAATTCACATTTTTCTCAACGGACTCCAAACATCACAAAAGACACTCTTGGATGCTACCGCGGGTGGTTCTCTCATGTCAAAGAACGCGGAGGAAGCGAAAAAAATTATTGATCAAATGGCACTCAATGATCGACAAGGTCAACACGACCGTAGTCCTTCACAAAGGAAAGCGGGAGTTCTTGAATTGAATACAAATGATGCCATACTCGCTCAAAACAAGCTACTTTCTCAACAAGTGGAGTTGCTCACTCAACAAATGTCCAAACTTCCACAACAATTGAAAGAGATTCATGGAACACAAGTTAGACATCGAGTGGCAAGTTGTGAACTTTGTCAAGGAGACCATCCAACCGGATTTTGTCCACCACCTCAAGAAGAAGTAAGCTATGTTAACAATCAAGGTCAAGGTTACCAAAGATACCCTCCACAACACAACAACACTTTTCAAAGGAACAACCAAGGCTACCAACAATCAAGATTCAACAATCAAAATTTTCAGCAACAAAATCCATATCAAAATCCAAACACACAAAGTCAACCATCACAAGGTGGAAGTTCAAAGTTAGAAGACACACTTGCACAATTCATGCAAGCCTCCATGGCAAGTCAAAAAAGTAACGAGGCAGCAATCAAAAACTTGGAAACTCAAGTGGGTCAACTTGCAAAACAATTGGCGGAACAACAAGCAAGTCCATCCTTCTCCGCCAACACCCAAACCAATCCACGGGAGAATTGCAAGGCAATTACTACAAGAAGTGGCAAAAAGGTGACAAGCATAGGAAATGAAGAAATTATAGTGGAAAATGATACAATGGTTACAGCTGAAAATGAAAACGAGGGATTATTGGAAGCCAAAAGTGATGAGGAGAAAAATTCATTTCAGGTCGCGTTGCATCCTAGCTTCGCGCCGCGAACTGGACAAAACCAGAATCATGAAAGTAGCTTGCAGAAAGAGTCAAAGTCGAAGACCAAAAGAGGTGATAAAGGCATGAGCCATATTCCAGCCCAACACTTACCTTATCCGCACGCACCATCAAGGAAGGATAATGCAAGGCATTATGCACGATTCATGGATATCCTCAAGTAGCTTCAAATAAGTATCCCATTTACCGAAGCACTAGAGCAAATGCCAAAATACGCAAAGTTCCTGAAAAATATTCTGACAAAAAAGAAGAGGTATACTGAAGATGAGACCGTTCTACTTGATGCAAGGTGTAGCGCAATAATTCAAAGAAATATCCCAAGAAATGAGTCTGATCCGGGCCGAGTAGTCTTACCGGTAAACATTGGAGATACATACATTGGTAATGGCTTAGTTGATCTTGGATCCAACATCAATTTAATCCCCTTATCTATCATCAAAAGGTTGGGGAATATTGAGATGAAGTCTACAAGGATGACTCTTCAGCTAGCCGACAAATCAACCACATCACCATATGGATTTGCTCAAGATATGCTAGTCAAGGTGGACAAGTTCTTCTTTCCGGTGGATTTTGTGGTAGTGGACATGGATGAAGACCGTGATGTACCCTTAATCCTCGGAAGACCATTCATGAAGACAGCCCGGATGATGCTCGACATTGATGATGGACTCATGAAAGTGAGAGTGCAAGATGAGGAAGTGACTTTCAACCTTTTCGAAGCCATGAAACACCCTAAGGACAAACATGATTCTTTCCGAATCGATGTCGCCGAAGAGGAAATTCTTGAGGTTGCAAATCAAGTTCATCTTTCCAGCTCTTTAGAAAGATCTCTTATAAGCGCTTACAATGTCTCAACCGAAGAAGAGGAAAAAGAGATCGAGGAACTTTTGAGTGATCTAGAGTTGTGTGGAGAGACTGCTTCATATGAAGGCAAAGTTGAAAAGTTAGATGAGAAGACGGAGGTAGAAGAAACAAAGCTACAGTTGAAAATGTTACCTCCTCATCTAAAGTATGTTTTCCTTGGTGATAATTTCACAAAACCGGTCATAATTAGCAGCACCCTATCTATTCAAGAGGAACAGAAATTAACACAAGTGCTGAAAAAGAATGAAGGGGCAATTGGTTGGGTATTATCAGATTTAAAGGGTATTAGTCCAGCCTACTGCATGCACAAAATCATGATGGAAGACAACTACAAACCTGTTGCTCAACCTCAAAGACGCCTAAATCCATCCATGAAGGAAGTAGTGAGAAAAGAAGTTGTTAAACTATTGGAGGCGGGAATGATCTACCGTATATCCGATAGTGAATGGGTGAGTCCGGTGCAAGTAGTTCCAAAGAAAGGCGGCATGACGGTTATTCGAAATGAGAAAAATGAGCTAATCCCTACTAGAACGGTAACCGGATGGCGGATGTGCATTGACTATAGAAGATTGAATCAAGCCACAAGGAAGGACCATTTCCCGCTACCTTTTATGGACCAAATGCTAGAGAGATTAGCCGGTAAAAATTTCTATTAATTTCTAGATGGTTATTCAGGTTACAATCAGATTTCAGTCAACCCGGAAGATCATGAAAAAAACAGCCTTCACGTGTCCTTTCGGAATTTTTGCTTACCGGAGAATGCCATTTGGTTTGTGTAATGCACCGGCAACATTTCAAAGGTGTATGCAAGCCATATTTTCAGATTTGATTGAAGAGTGTATTGAAGTGTTCATGGATGATTTTTCCGTCTACCGTGCATCCTTTGATTCATGCTTGAAGAATCTTGATGTGGTTTTAGAGAGGTGCATGAAAACAAACTTGGTGCTGAATTGGGAGAAGTGTAATTTTATGGTGACTGAAGGAGTTGTTCTTGGGCACAAAATCTCCTCCAAAGGGATGGAAGTGGATCGAGCAAAAGTAGAAGTCATTGAAAAATTACCGCCACCGGTAAATATCAAAGGGATAAGAAGCTTTCTAGGATATGCTGGATTTTACCGGAGGTTCATCAAAGACTTTTCAAAAATTGCAAAGCCCTTGAGTAACTTACTCAACAAAGGTACACAATTCCTTTTCGATGAATCTTGTTTGAAAGCGTTTCACGAGTTGAAACAAAAGTTAGTTACCGCACCCATAATCGTTGCACCAAATTGGAAACTTGATTTTGAACTTATGTGTGATGCAAGCAATTATGCGGTTGGTGCGGTTTTGGGTCAAAGAAAAGCAAAATTTTTTCATGCTATACACTATGCTAGTAAGGTCTTGAACGAAGCACAAGTCAATTATGCGACAACTAAAAAAGAGTTATTAGCCATAGTGTATGCATTAGAAAAATTCAGAGCTTACTTAATTGGATCCAAAGTAGTGATTTACACAGACCACTCGGCAATCAAATATCTGCTAACCAAACCAGATTCCAAACAAAGGTTGATTCGTTGGATTCTATTGTTACAAGAATTTGATTTGGAAATCCGGGATAAAAAGGGTTCCGAAAATGTGGTAGCTGATCATTTGTCCCGATTGGTGAATGTGGAAATCACTAACAAAGAGAAAGAGGTGCGGGAAGAATTTTCGGATGAAAAACTTTATTCGATTCAAGTGAGGCCATGGTTTGCCGATTTTGCTAACTATAAGGAAACTGGTTTAATACCGGGGGACCTCACTTCGAATCAAAGAAAGAAATTCTTAGCCGACACAAAGTATTATGTTTGGGATGACCCATATCTATTCAAAGTGGGTGTGGATAACATCTTGAGAAGGTGTGTGACTAATGAAGAAGCAAAGGATATCCTATGGCACTGTCACAATTCTCCATATGGGGGTCACTACAGTGGATTAAGAACCGCTACTAAAGTCCTCCAATCGGGATTCTATTGGCCATCTGTATTCAAAGACGCTTATGAGCATGCCAAAAGCTATGATAAATGCCAAAGAAACGGAGGAATTAGTAAAAGGGATGAAATGCCTTTAACCAATATGCTGGAGGTAGAAGTTTTTTACTGTTGGAGGATCGATTTCGTCGGACCATTTCCACCATCCTTCTCAAATGAATACATCTTGGTAGCTGTCGACTACGTGTCGAAGTGGGTGGAAGCAATTGCCTCACCTAAGGATGATTCCAAAACCGTGATCAAGTTTTTAAAGAAAAATATATTTACACGTTTTGGTGTGCCTAGGGTGCTAGTAAGTGATGGAGGATCACATTTCTACAATGCACCATTGGAAAAAGTTTTGGAGCATTATGGTGTAAAGCATAAAGTGACCATTCCATATCATCCACAAGCAAATGGGCAAACATAAGTGTCAAATAGAGAGGTGAAAAGGATCCTAGAAAAGACAGTTTCTAATTCGAGAAAAGAGTGGTCCACGAAGTTAGACGAAGCCTTGTGGGCATATCGGACTGCATACAAATCCCCAATTGGACTCACACCTTTTCAAATGGTCTATGGGAAAACTTGTCATCTCCTGGTAGAAATAGAACATAGAGCATTATGGGCTCTCAAACTGTTAAACTTTGACCCCATGCAAACCGGTGAGAAGAGAAAAGCTGAACTTCATGAGTTGGAAGAACTGAGAAACAATGCTTATCACTCAAACAAGGTGTATAAGGACAAGGTGAAAGCATACCATGACAGGAAAGTCCGTCCCAAAGTATTTAGAGTCGGACAAATGGTGCTCCTCTTTAACTCAAGGCTTAAGTTGTTTCCTGGTAAACTGAAGTCTAAGTGGTCTGGACCGTTTGTGATAAAAGAAGTGAAAAAGTACGGAGCCATCGTGATTAAAGATCCTAAGTCCAGAGAAAGTTGGACTGTGAACGGGCAGAGATTAAAAGTTTATCACGGTGGAGAAATAAATCGAGAGGTTTATGTAGTCTCCCTCTCCGAACCATGAAAAGAATCACTTGATCGTCGAGCTTGAACGACGGTAAATAAAGCGCTTGTTGGGAGGCAACCCAACCCCTGTAAGTTTCTTTCATTTTTATGTTCAAATAGTAATGTAGCAAGTTGCAGGATACGTAGGACGGCAACCCCATCCTTATTTTCAATAATTTGTCAAAATCCTCTGCAGTTCGCGCCGCGAACAGAACAAAATTTGACATTCTGTTTTTTCACGTTCGCGCCGCGAACAGGGCTATGCGCCGCGACCTGAAGCATGAAAGTAAAAAACCCCCCACTTTGTTACTTTGCATGTGTTAGTTTTTAATTACTTAATTTTGAATAAACACTCTTTTCACTCATTCTCACTCACCTTCACTTTCACACACTCTCTCACCCTATTCACTCAAAAACCCCAAAACCCACATCAATTGTAAGATCTTATTTGATTCCAAAGTCTCCTTCACTCCCCTAACAATCTCCACCATCCCAATCGCAAGCAAGGTACGTTCTTCATTTTCTAATTCTCCCTGTTTTGTTTGCAAAATTAGAGTTGATAGAAAAATCAAATTTCTTGAAATCACTTGTGTACACTGTGAATATTTGTTTAATCTGAATAGATTTGGGACTGGAAACTTTGTTGCGTTATAAACTGTGGATGTACTCTTATGAGTGCAGATTTCTCTGGGTTGCACACAGTTCGCGCCGCGAACGGGCCTTTGCGCCGCGAACCCTGTAAAATCTGCACTCCCAAATTTTCAGACTGCATGTCTAATTTAGAACAAAATCTGTATTGATGTTTTGATTGTGATACAGATGTCCAAACGCACTAAGACCACAGCCTCCGGCCCCTCAAGGAGTCGACCAATGTTTCTCGGTCCAGAGCAAGAAGAACGATTCGCGGTGCTTCTTAAGAAAAACATTCAAAACGAAAGAACCATTCGTTTATCAAGAGAAGGTAGATACAGGGAGGTTGTGGCCAATCTGGAAGCAAGGAAATGGGAGAAAATCTTCGAGCCTGTCACGGAACTGAACTACGACATTGTACGAGAATTTTATGCCAATGCACTTCACACGGAACCAGGGACAGCCTATTCATATAGGACATCAGTGCGGGGTAAAACTGTACCTTTCCATAGGCACGCTCTCAATAAGTTTTTTGGTAATCCCCTTTCTCTACCGGGGGACGGACGGTGTGAGTATCAAATCAAAGAAATGGCGAATGATTGGGACATTTCGGAAGTCATCAATTATATATGTCTCGAGGGGAAAACGTATGAGCTGAACGACCAAGGTTTGCCCAAGTGTTGGAAAAGAGAAAATTTGAAGCTTCAAGCACAAATCTACTTGGTAATCATGCTGAACAACATTCGTCCTAGAAGTTACACTACCACCATCCCACTGGATGTAGGTTACTTGTTGTATTACATTATGTTGGGGAAGACTGTGGACTTGGCTTTCATTGTTTCGGAAGAACTGCGGAAGATTGCACTGAGCGGAACACCATTTGGAGGAAAAATGGGGTTGTTAATGTATCCGGGGTTAATTATGGGACTGTGTTTGAATGCTAAAGTTCAGATTCCGGGAGAAGTACATTCCTCCATCACGTCGGTCATGGATGATGCATACCTGAACAGGTTTTGTCAGAACCGGATGGACAGGAATGCGAATGTAGAACCTGCTGCCCCGAGACCCCGCCGTGCGGGAGTGTTTTATCAAATGGAATTTGCCAATTTCTGTTGTGATAACTTTGAGGCCTCTCGAAGGTCTCAATCTTTTTTATTTGATTGTATGCAGCAACAGTTTTAGAACACATTTCTTGCACCGGAAGCCCGCGCATTCCCATCCCAGGAGGACTATCGCTCTTTCACTAATTGGCCTGAGGGCAGGCCATCTTTTATGGGGGAGCAGGCAGCAGTACCCATGCCCCAGGCACGGGCCAAGATGCTCACATGGAAGATGTTTTAGGACCTGTGGGCAGTGGAGAAGATGAGGAAGATGAGTGATGATCTTGTGGTAGTTTGTGTAATTTTTTTTCTTTTATTTTCAGTTACCTTTATGTTACTTTAGTTTGGTTTTTCTAATTTCAAGTTCATTTTGACATTATGTACTTTGGTGGCTCTAGTTTCACCATTAAACTATTGTTGGATGCACTCCTATTTTGTGATTTTAAGTTGTGTGCTTTGCAAAACCTGTTTGTATACCCCACTGTTTTGAAATTTTAATCATCTGTATTCTTGAAGTTAGTTAAAGGAACCAAAAGGATTGCGGCGAGCTAGTTGGAAAAATTGAGTGGTGATGATAAGAACCGGCTGTCGACACTTCAAGGTACACTTTACTTTTGCTTTTAGACTTTAGATGAATAATTTAATGGTGTGTTACAAAATTTTTAGCATAAAATTCCTTGAGATACATGTTACATTGAATCAAATTAGGACTTAACCAATTGTGAGGTACCCTTTCATTGTACACTAAAATGCGGGAGACCGACAATTTCTTTTCAACTAATTCTTATCATGCTAAATCATGCATTAATCTAATTTTTGAGAAAACTTTTGTGAAAAGGATAGAGGCAATTTTTGTTATTGAGAAAAACCACTCGGCCAAAGAAATCAAAAACCTTGTGAGGAGTGATCCGTAGTAAACCCCCTTTTGAGCCTAAATTAGGATCCATCCGAAATATAAATTTAAATACCATTGATCATATGGTAAAGAAATGGATCCTAAATTCTTTTGTTTCAAGTGAACCTAAACCAAAGTTGGTCACATAATGAATTTTGCCTATGTCTAAGTGGAGAGTTGACTGCATCAATTATGGGCAAAATGAGAAAGTTGGGGAGAAAACATCACCGTAAAAATAGTAGAGCTAACAAAAAGAAAAATGAAAAGAAAGCTCATGGTGGTGTGTTATCAAAAAGAAAAGAAAAAGAAAAAATGAAAGTGAAGATTGTTGAAAGAAATGAAATACTCCCTTAGAATAGGCAATCTTTAATTAAATTCTTGTGACCATGTCTTCTCTCTAACCCGAGCCACAATACAACCCTCAAAAGACCTCTTGATTCTCAAAAATTTTCATGATTTAGTGTATGTTGTGATAAACGCATGATTTGAGTCGATGTTGATTGGATTGTTCGAATGAGTGGAAGAAAACCCTTATGATTATTCATCATCACTATGATGTGTGTGTAGTTTTGATTCAATTTTGACATGTATTGCTTGGAATTTCTTGGTAGGATTTTGTAGCCAATCATTATTTTTATTTATGTTTTGTCTAAATATTGAAAGTGGGTGTAGCATAAGAGGTGTTGTATGCTTTTGAACCATTTGAATTCCATCTTCTAACACTAGTTCATGCCTTGCTTTCGTAAATTGGTTTTCTTTATTTGACTTTTGTTTAGGGACAAACAAAATGATAAGTTGGGGAGAGTTGTTAGGGACCAAATTGATACTAATTTGTATATTTTTTATCGGTCCCTTTTTAACTTTTTCTTACTAAAGTCACACATTTTTATCACAATTTAGTACACGTTCAATTTTAGTCGTATTATTTTATTTAGAATAGATGTTTCACTTTTTCTCTAGTTTTGTAGAATTTTTGTCAAGGAATGTTCGATTGCATGAGAAGTTTCTGAAGCAACACTTAAAGATACAAGTTTGGGAAAGGAAGTGTCGGGGATGGAAAGCAAAGCAAGGAATCAGCAGGCTAAGCAGTTCGCGCCGCGACCACCCTGCGCGCCGCGAACTGAGTGAATTCAGCCACTTGCAAATTTTATGACACTTGTCATACCTTGGAAGAAAAATATACTTTTTGTAGGGTGGCGCCCCAGAGCTATTAATGACACTTTTTCCCTTGCATGTGGGACAGAATGATTACACTCTTTAACTTAGTATCTCTTAGGTTTGGCAGAATATCTTAGAGAGATTAGGGAGATTGTTTTTCTTGTTCTTAGAGTTTTGCATGCAAGAAGTTGTTCTGGGAGAATTTTCCATGGAATCAATGAAGATGATGAGTAGCTAAATTCCATCTTGGCAAGGTTGAGGTAGTAGTTATCTCTTGTTATTTATGTAATATTTGTATCCTTGCATGTAACAAACTTCATCTTTGATAAGGAATAATATTTTTGCTCTTTACACTACAAAATTAGGATTGAATTATTGTTGAGAAAGATAGTTTGATTCTTGAACTAAAATATTTTTTCAAGTAGAGAATAAATTGTAGAGATAGATTTATTCACTACTTGTTCTATTGTGTTAAGCATTCAAGATTATTATATAAATAGTTAGATGGAGAGATCGTCTAAGGATTTATATAGTAACTATCACAATTTTGTTTAGACATAAATATTATTGAGAGGACACTTGAATATTATCATTGGAGTTTGAATGCATGCATTTGATATTAAGAACACATAGATAACAAGGATAATGAAACTCAATCTTGACAAGGCTTCTAAACTTTATTCTAAAACCAATTTTATTGTCCTATTTTTATTATAAGTAGAAAGAACAATTTATTCATCAACAAACAATTTGAATATCTTTGAACTTACAACAATCGGAATTATAGAACGGCTGTAGTAACACCAATCTCTGTGGATACGATATAAAAATATTTGCTGGAAATATACTTTTCAACAATAAGTACTTACTATAAACTATTCTAAAGAGCTTCTGAAAACAACTTGTTGAAATGTCATGAGTTGTTCCTGTTTCTATAAGCTCTTTCAAACTCTAGGACTAATGCTTAAGCGAGTAGATATAAGCCTAAATAAATCGATTCAATATGTGTTAAACCTTAAACATATGTGTGGTATTGTTGTGATTTTTTCGTAGGTGATGTAACTGCGCTGCTGCGATGGCCTACGGCTCCACCCAAGTGAGGCTCCATCTTAATCCTTTTTTATGGATAATTTATTGTTCTGAATCTGATGGTCTCATAGTTGCAAACACCTGCAGATTGGAAATGCCGGTGGTGGAAGTGAGAAAACACGGAGTGTGGCTTTTAGCTAAGACGGTAAGCGATACACCACTCTGATGGCTATTATTGTTAATTGATAATATTCATACATAGGCTAATGAACACTTCATCTTATGTTTATTATGACCATGTAATGAGATTGAAGGATATGTTAGACGGTAATGTAAGTTATATATTTATTCTTCAAGACGACATGTATGCTAGACGGTAATATACACATTGATATTGTCGCTACTGTAAAAATCGGCGCCGGCTGACAGAAGAGTCGCCACCGTGCGTTATTTATCCCAACGGAGGGAAAGGAAACGCTCAGAGTAAACCTCGCAAAAAACGGGAAAGGGATGGTCGTCGCAACCAAAACCTGGATTCGGGAGTCGGTTACGCAAGGGGAAGGTATTAGCACCCCTCACGTCCATCGTACTCGATGGGATCCACGCTTGCTTGGTTTGTACGGATTACATTTCTATCTAAACTAAAGGACGAGGTCTGAAAAGAAAAGAAAACATGACTCGGTAAAGCATCGCACTTTATGCCTACGTATTCCCGTCTGGAACGAGAAATCAGAGTCAACGTAGTTCGCCTAACTACGGGAAAGGAGGGGAAGGTTGCTCGCCAAGATATCGCATCTTGTGCCTACGTACTTTCATACGGCATGAAAGATCAGAGCAAACGTAGTTCGGGCTACGCACGACACAAGTTGTTCAAGTGTCCTTTATGAAAAATCTCACCTTAAACAAGGGTTTTCTTATTGCAAAAAGGTTGATGTTTGTTCAAATCTTTTGACGGAAGAAATGAATTAATCTCTGTCATAACCTTTATTAATGTTTTTCTGTTGTTTTGAAGAAAGAAGAGATGACACTCTACAAATCCTAAGGTTGAAAAGGAAATAAAATCTACCCTAATGTTATCATGCATGGGTTAAGACCTAATGTCTATCATGCTCCTCTCTTGCGCAGAGAGAAACAGAGATCCTAAGGGAATAGACGGAAACAGAAACAGCAGATATATACAATAAAGCATTAAAATGCATGGATGCAACAATACAAGCGAGGCAAGGGAGTCCCACTCAACCTCGAACCTAGAAAACAATAGGCAAAAGTGAACGGGATTCACTTTCAACCCAGCAGGTTAAACAGCAAACAATACAGTCCGGGAAATTCACACAATACGTCAAAATTAAACAGCAAAGCTAAACAGCAAATCAGCATCTGCAACCATCTTCAGGCTTCAAGCAAGCATCAGCTATCCACAGGCTTCAAGCAAGCATCAGTCTTCATCTTCACAGCTTCAATGGCTTTTCTTCAAGTCCTACTCTCCAAGCTGAGGAAACAATCATAAGAATAAACTGGGTGTTAAGCAATCAGTTGACCACCAAAGGTGGCAAACAGACTGCTATCAACACAAAGAATATTTCTCTCAAGAGTTCTATCCCTTAGACATTAGCACCAAGCCTTCCAAATGAAGGGGGTGAGTGTCTTAGAGAGACTCTGCATCACAGAGAAGGATGGAGGCAATCAAGACCTTCCATGTTTGAGAATCAAGTTTGCTACTCTAGAGCTCTGCCTAATTCCTAGATCCTACAAACTTCAGCAGCTGCCAGTAAGAGATACTCTTCATCACCCTGGAAGTTGATCTTCATTCTCTAATCTTCAAATGGGCTTCATTATCTCAGTCTTCAGCTCAAAACCCCAAGTCCCAAACAAACCCAATACCCCACACAGACAAATAATAACCCTAAAGAGGGCACACCACACAATCAATCAAATATAAGCAATATACTAATAGCAGTAGGGGAATCCTAATATTTTCTAAGGGATCTACCATCTACCCATAAACCCTATAGTCCCATACCCCAAAATCAAATCAAAAGTCCTAAAAGAATTAATCTATCTCACCTATGCTCACTTAAAACCCTAATTTTAACTACTCTAATCTCACCTAATCAAATCACCTAAAAATTAATCCTAAAATTATGAATTAAATCCTATATACAAATTGAAGTCCTAAGCTAATCACTCTAAAAAGAATGGACCCTAAATCTAAAGGGAACTATTAGAACTAAAATCAACAAAATTATGCACTAAACTAAACTCATTAAAAAGCTATTTAAAAGAAAAATGCATAAAAAATATTAAAACAAAAATAAATTCCATTTTTATTATTTAATATTTTTCTTAACAAAATTATGAAGCTACCACAAAAAGAACCAATTAAAAACATCCATTTTTCAATTTTTTATGATTTTTTAAAGGTGCTAAAAATATAAAAGAAAATAAAAAATCAAAAAATGAATTAAAATGGGGAGGGGGTGTCGCTACTGCGAAAATCGGCGCCGGCTGACAGAAGAGTCGCCACCGTGCGTTATTTATCCCTCAGAGCGGGAAAGGAAACGCTCGAAGTAAACCTCGCGAAAAACGGGGAAAAGGTATGGTCATCGCAACCATAGCCTGGGTTCGGGAGTCGGTTACGCAAGGGGAAGGTATTAGCACCCCTCACGTCCGTCGTACTCGACGGGATCCACGCTTGCTTGGGTTGTCTACTGGATGCAAAACAATCTATCTACGGCTGCTAAATCTAAACGGAAGGGAATTGACTCGATAGAGCGTCGCACTCTATGCCTACGTATTCTCGAGAGAGAAAGTCAGAGTCAACGTAGTTCGGGACTACGGGGAAAATTGGCTCGCCAAGACCTCGCGTCTTGTGCCTACGTACTTCCACTGGATGGAAGATCAGAGCTTTACGTAGTTCAGACTAACTACGACTAAACAAACATTCTCACACAGCAGTGAGAAAAACAACTGGTTTCACAGGGTCGGGAACCTATGGTCAAAACTATGGTTTGGTCTCAAATGCACTTGGGCAAGAGAGAAAAAGGGTACTCAATTAATCGTCAACGGGAAAGTCTCGATCGCACATCCGCGAGAGAACAAAAGTTAGTCGTTAGTGTGCTCGCTAGGATATCGCATCCTATGCCTACATATCTTCGTCTGGTACGAAGAATCAGAGCAGCTGTAGTTCGGCTACTACGGGACCACAGCTCAAATCTCGTTTTATTAATCTCTGAAAAATGATTACAATGAGTGCATACTGCAAATAAACTCCTAGGAAACGCTATCCTATTCTATCCTGAAAAATTGAATGGAACACGGCCCCCTAACAAATGGGCCTCTAAACTATCCTAAAATCGGAAAATAAAATCTATGAAATATTCCCTTAAAAGAAAATGCTTAAAAAAAATATTAAACCTACTTTAATATTTTTCTCTTTTTTCTTCTTTTCTCTTTAACATATTTTCCCTTTTTCTCAAAATATTTTCTCTATTTTTTCACATATTTTCCTCCATATTTTTCACAATATTTTCTCTTCATTTTTCTTTTTCTACATTTTCCTTTCTATTTTCTTTTTATTTTTCATAATATTTCTATATTTTTCTTTCTTTTGATATTCCTCTTTTTTCCTTTTCAAAATATTCTTTTCTTTTCTTTTTTCCACAATATCATTTTTCTTTATTTCTTTTCTTTTAATATTTTTTCATTCTAAACAAAATACAAAGGGAGGGGGGTGTTATAGTTACGGGGGTATGTACAAGGAAAAAATAAAATAAAAAAGGGACACAAAGGAACTGGGCCCAGCCCAGGTTCCTTCAGCAAACACGGGGGGGGGGGGGGGGGGGGGGGGGGTGACACAGAACTGGGGATGGAGTGTGTTGGGAAACATTGGGCCCAAGCCCATTCGCGGCCAAAAACGGGGAGGTGTGGTATCCTCCAAAAAAATGACTGGGCCTGGACCAGCCCAATCTCCTCACCTTCCTCTTCCCTTTCCCCTTTCTGATTCTGAAACCCTAGAGCGTTCCTCTCTTCAGCGCCGCCGTAAACTTCCGTCTGACTCCCTATCTCTTCCGTTCCACTTTGCTCTATCAGAACCAACCTCCCTCTCCTCTTTTCGTCTCCACCTCTATCTCTTTCACAATCCAAACTCCTGTGATGTTCTTGCAAGAACGACAAACTTGGAAGAAAGCCGTGGAAGATTCTGGAATGGCTGAAGAACATGATTAAGTTTTTTTTGAGAAATTTGACGCACGTTGATGATCGCGTGAGGAATCTCGCTGAGTTGAAGATCTTGATGAACTCTAATGGACCTCTGATGAAGATTGATGATCTTGATTGGCGTTTTGTGAACTTGATGAAGTTCGCTAAACTTCTGAGGAAAACTTGACAAAGATGATTGCTGGTGATGCGCTGAAGATTTGTTCTTCGTGAAGATCTTGTTTGAAGGCGCGATGAGCAATCTGGAGATTTCTTGAACGCTTCTTGAAGGTTGGTGAAGTAATGAAGTTGGACCGGTGGTTTCTTCTGGAGATCGTTGATGAAGTGATGAACGTTAGGGTTCTGGATCGGAGAAGATGAGTGTTCTTGAGGATCCTTTGAGGATTTCTGGAAATTACATGATGCGCCAGGGAAATGTGGTTGAAGGGATGAGTGTTCTTCGCTGATGAAGATCTGGGAAAACAAATTGCAGATGATGAATCTCGACCGGAGATGGAGGAAGATGAATGGTGTTCTGAGTTTTTCTGGAGCATCGGTGGTGGTTTCTGGGCGTTTGGAGGTTGAGAATGATGAAGATCAAGGGATGAAGGTGGCCGGATTCTGGAGGGTTTGATGTTTCCGGTGGGGTTACGGTGGCCGCCGGCCATGCAGGCCGGCCGACAGAGATCTCCGGTGAATGTTACGGTGTGGACACGTGGGGAGAAGTGGTGTGGAGTGGTGGCATGCATGCCCTCCACGTGTGGGAGGTGGCAGAGCTAGTGGGAGAGGGAGCATCTGAGGGATGCGTGGCGTCTGGACGAGATGCAGCGTGGTCCGTCCCCTTTGCAACACGTGGCGTGCAGCTGGCTTTATACTGATGAGTCTTCGCTGGAGGCTTCCAGAAGCTTCTGGAAAGTTCTGGGAGTTGCTGGGAAGTGCTGGAATATTTTTGGCAATTACTGGACCTTTTTTTTGGACATTTCCTGAACATTCTGGACGAACTGGGCCTCTACAACATGAAATGGGCCCAAACGAAAAACATCAAAAAAAGCCACAAAAATCTGAATTAGCCTAATTACTAAACTGGGCCCAATTAACTATTAAACTCAATTAATTCCTAACTAATAAAATTCTAATAAACCTCTAATCTTTTATTAAACTCTAATTAAATTCTAAGAAAACTATATTATTCTATAAAAGAAAATTTATATTATTCTATAATATCTACTAAATCCTAAAATGATTAAAATCTATAAAAGAAAAATCTATTAAAGAAAAATCTATCCATTTCTATATTAAAAGAAAAACCATATATTTCTATCAAAGTCATTTAATATCTAATATATTCAAAACTCAATTAATATCCTAGAAAATTCTATATTATCTTAAAAAAATCCATTAAATCCTAAAAATCTCTTTAAAATCTAATATATTCTAAAAATGAATTAAATCTATTAATATTCTATAAAATGCTAAAAAATGATTTAAAAAGAATTAAAAATATCAAAAATTCTATTAAATCCTAAAAAATGATTTAAAAGCTATTTAAACCCAAAAAAAAATGCTAATAAAATCCAGAAAAATCACAATAATTCCCAGAGGGACAAAATAAGCACCGAACTGATAAAAAACACCCGAAACACGAGACGAGAGCTGTGATCCCTGATAAAATCAAACAAAAATGAAACAATGCCCTGTATGCAATATGCAGATGCGAATGCGATTATGCGTCGAAACATCGAGCCAAATGCGAGACCCGGTTGGTCAAATTTTGGGGTGCAACAGCTGCCCCTATTCAAGCGGCTTCGACCTGAATGGGTGAAGAGCGCTCAGCCTTCAAACATTCAAGGTAGATGACGGTTGAATACAAATGGAACCCTGAAATTTGCCAACCGCGAGAATATACATCAAAGCTGCTTGAGGAATAGCTTCCAATAAACTGAAGTTTGGTTGTCACAGCAACAACTGGTCAATTTTCTGATAAATTTTCTTCTCCTTTTCAACACCTGTGTGACGCCACAAGTATTGAAATAACGCTTCGTAAAGCAAACACCTTGATTCCCATCTCTCTCATGGGATCAAATCTGGTCAACTCACAGTTCACTACGAACTTGAGGACAATTCTCCTGGGGAATTCTGAAGGGCACTGCCTGGCACCTATTTTGACGAAGGGGGCAGCTTCAGAAGTCTGATATGTGATAGTCTTTCCTTGTTGTTGTTGTTGTTTTTTCCTGATGCCGACGTAACAACCAAATGAAGAATCACTCCGCTGGGGAAGAGAAGCTTAACCACACAACTCTGCAGGTGAACAAATTCGAAATCCAATAGGTAACCATTCTGGTCTATGTTTCGACATGCGTATGCTTGATAATGATGCAATGCCCTATATGACATGTAAATGCTATGCGTTCTGTTTGAAAATGCGATGCCCAGACGGCATGGATATACTATATGCTTGTATAAATGCTATGACTATACATGCAAATGCTAATGAAGGCTCGAGCTGCCAGAGAACACCAGGTCTGAAAACCACTTGGCAAAATAAATGTCGAAGATAACGCCACCTCTACTGAGGATGAACTAAAGTCACAACATTGTCTCAGCAAAATAAATGCTGGAAACGAGAAATCAAATCCGCTGGGGATAACTGCCCTGCTGGAGAAATGAAAAGGCAACCCTGCTTGACAACTTCACTGGGGAAAGAAAGACAACTCTGCTCGGGGATGCTTTCTTCAAACTATTGGCAACTGATTGCGCTCTGCGGGGATTGACCCAAACTGAGGTTGATTACGCGCAGCACACTGCTGGAAATGCTCCTACTATCAAGGATATCAATCTTAATCTGCTGAAGATACTCCTGATCCTACTCTGATGCGGGGTACCATACAATCTCGATTCTTCCGGGGATAATACGCAACTTTCATCTGCTGAAGAGTAACAATTCTGATTTAACAACATCTGCGAGGAATTCAAACATTACTCGGAGCACTGGCATCCGTCGAGCTTTGTATCGGGGAACATGACAACTTGCGGGTCATTGGGAAATACTGTGTCAGATACCTTTAGGTTTTTTTTTGCTTTTCTGGTTTAGGATAAACACGGATTATGTACACAGTGGAAGATATGGAAATACTAGACGAGAACTAGCATTCAAAGGTGGACTACCAGACGAGAACTGATAGGAAAATAGGTTAGGAAAATTGATTTTTGTGTTTTTGAACATTAGACGGGGCTGACTGGATAACAGACTGAGAAATGGACAACCAGGCGAGAACTGGCTGAAAGCTGACGTACACCAGATGAGAACTGGTACAACACATAGGTTAAAACGCACGACGACCAGGCGAGAACTGGTTACGCAACGACATGTACCAGGCGAGAACTGATACAACATTTGAAGAAACGGTGACCAGACGAAAACTGGTTACAATAAACTGCACCAGACGGGAACTGCTGCTTACGGAAGGTGGGCCAGACGAGAACTGGTTACCGATTTGCCAGGCGAGAACTGGACTTTGGAAACGACTGGTTACTGACGCGCAACAGGTTTAAACTGCAGGATAATGATCCAACGACAGCAAGGCCTTCTTTATTTGAAAGGTTCAGGTTTTTGATAAGGGTATTGACATGATTTCCCGATACTTAGCTCTGGCTGGGGATAAACAAACTTGTTTGAACAACTTGCCCCTGGTACACTCAGCTGGGGGATAAAAAGACTGGCTGACACAACTTGCCCCAGTACAGTTCAACTTGCCCCAATCTAACTCTTGGGAGTACTTGCTCTGAACAGCTTGCTACGAGAAGACTTCAAGAATATCTGCCCCGGTATCTGTACAACAACAGAATTCAATCTCCAATTAAACACCTGACAACCCAGTTGATTTCAACATTCTCTGCGATGATTTGCCCCTGAATGAGCGCTCTAGCGACTTAACCTGATCTGATTATCCACCTGAAGTATCTGCTTTCAAATCTCAGCATTCTGCATAACTGCCCCTGACTGGCTCTCGAGAAGATTCACTTCTGATCAACTGCCTCTCAAATGAACTGCCCCTGATCAACTGAAACTTCGGGACTTGTCCTCAGACTGAATGATTCCGAACTTACTGGAAGATAATGCCCCTGATTCATTGGGCTTCACAACATACACCATTCTGGTTCAGATTGCTGAATTACTCAGTCCTGTTCGATTATTCCCTGGTGGAATTTCTTTCATGCCAACTACTAGCCTGCAATTAGAATCGTCTGTTTGCGAATGGTAATCTTAATGCAATGGTTATGCAGATTTTGGAAAACTTTGAGCTGTCACTCATTTACATGCATGATTATTGTGAGTGACGAATGAACCAAAGTTCAAACGTAGTGCTTACGTGGTCAGTGAAAATACAACAAGGATGTGACTAGCAAGTCAAGAAGGAATCAGGTTACTCGACCTTATCGTAATGCGCTTCAGACTAACCCTACCTCAATTAGGTCTTTTAAGGGTTGTATCGTGGTCGGGTTCACGGTTCGTGAAACAAAGGATATTTGGCTCAAATTTTGATTTGTACCCACCCCTTCTACGTGATGATCTCCGATCCTAAGGTTCAGTTAACCTGGCACAAACGCTCGCCTCTTCGAGAAGTATGTTGAATGGTAAGAACCACAGTTAAGGAATTCACAAGCTTTTCTTCTAGAGTGACAGTTACTCTTTCTTTGCTTTCGGTGTCTGTGTACACGACTTTGTGACTTGCTGGGGAAAATTTCTTTTTAATCCCTTCTTTTTCATTCTTTCGATTCCCTAATTTTTGCCTGGACTGACTCTTTTTGAGTTCTCTTCGATTTTTTCGATTTCTTTTGAAGTCCAGCGGGATGCCCTAATTTTTGCCTAAGTATTAGCTTTCTCATCTTTTTACTTAGCGGGCTTTCTTTCTTTCTTTCTTTTGGAACAAAGTCGTGCGACACTGGTTGTCTTGATTGCTCCGAAAGGATTGTAACTGTCTCACTCCTGATTGGTGAGGTTTGACCTCTTGAAAGGTATAAACTGGTTGGTCCTCGACAGGCAACGCTCCTCTGTAAGACTTGAACGCTTGGTCAAGCTAACTGACAGCTACCCTGCCCCGGGTTAAGATGTGAGGGTTTTAAAAGTCCGAAAAAACTTCTACTTCCTGGCTCGAAGTGGTTAACAAGGGACTAACTCCTTATATCTCCAGTGTTTAGGGGATTTGAAACAATGCCTTGTACGTCATCGGTACGGTCTTATCTGAAAGCATACAATCATTGGTTATGAGTTTCAGTTTCATCATCCTCCCTCCTAACTTTGCTAGTCACAGCGAAAAAATGGAGTGAATAAAATGCAAGTGTCAGTGCAATGCCATAAATGAGCGACAGCGACATGATTAATTCAGAAAAATGCATAGTCACTTTATTATCATCACCATTCAAAACATACAATGTTAAAAAGCAGGTAGTAACTAACAGAAAAGAAACTACAAATGCAAATGATATAAAAGCTTGAGAACTGCCACTGCTGAGGCGCCTGCCTGTCTGAACCACTGGCTTTTGCTGGGGAACACCTTCCGAGTCACGAGCTTAGACAGCTGAGCGGTTAGGGATGAACAAACAGAAATCCTTCTCGAAAGGAAATGCGATCCTGATCAATCAACTGCTGTACCTTCGCCTGAAATGCTTTACAATCTTCGGTTGAATGCCCCGGAGAGCCACCATGATAACCACACTGAACGTGGGGATTGTACCCAGGAGGGTACGGTTCTGGAACTGGCTTAAGAGCTTTAGGTTCCACCAAAGAACTCTGGATCAAAGACGGTAGCAGCTGGCTATACGGCATAGGCACTGGGTGAAAAGGAGCTTTCCTTCGTTCCAAGTTGTTGCGAGGTCTGTTCTGATTCTGACGCTGATTCTGATAACCTCGGCCACGAGTTCGCTGATTTGCAATGGAAGCGACATAAGATTCCTGATAGAGTGCCCCAGGCACGGCTGCCTGTTCAGTATAACAAGCCACGGGAGGTACTGATCTCTGATAAGATGATGAACCAACAAAATTCACTGATTCGCTTCGAGGATATTCAACCTTTGGCATGACTGAGTTGATCACAACTTCTTCTTCACTCTGATAGCCACAAGGGTATTCAGTTTCACCAGCTTGATCATATGAAGTAATCTGAATTTTCCCCATTCTTATGGAGTACTCAAGGCGTTCTCCTAATGCTACCACGTCAGAGAAACTTGCCGGAATTCCGAGCAATCTTTTGAAGTACGGATATTATAGGGAATCCACAAACATGCTTGCCAGCTCTTGGTCTAACAGCGGGGGACGCACTCTAGCAGCAAATTCTCTCCATCTCTGAGCATACTTCCTGATCGGTTCATTGATCTCTTGAGACAACTCTTGCAAATGCATGCGATAAGGAGCAATGTCTAGGTTGTAATCATACTGCTTCAAAAAAGCTCTGGCTAAATCCATCCATGACTGAATCTGATTCCTCTCTAACTGCATATACCACCTCAAAGATGCCCCAGTCAGACTATCTTGAAAGCAATGGATCATCAACTTATCATCTCGCGCAAACGCAGTCATTCTTCGACAGAACATCATCAAATGCAGCTTTGGACAGCTATCTCCCGTGTACTTCTCAAATTTCGGCACTTTGAATTTGTAAGGCAACACCAGGTCAGGAACCAAACACATGCCTACAGCATCCAGGTTGACAGCATCTTTGGCTTTCAAAGCTTTCATTTGCTCTTCCAACACTCGGAGTCTTCTACCATCGTCAAGGGCTCTTGGATCTACCATCCCAGCTGCTGGAATATCTCTTCGGTAATTCATCACAGGGAAAGCAACACCTTGATTGTTGACAGGAGGAGGACGCTCATTCTGGGCAACAAACTGCTCATGTCGATCTCGGTTCTCAACAGAAGGCTGTACAACTTGGTCTGCAGCAACGTTGTTCACTTGCGGGGAATCTTCCATGGAATCATACAGAGGGTTGGACGCCATAGTGAACCCTGCCAAGGTGTTAGGAGACTGGAAATTGCCTTCAGACATGGCTACCAATAATTTTCAGCTGACTTCGACACTTGATTCTGCTCAAATCTACTCAACCCCTAGGTAGGTCTTCTGACAATCAACAGCTGCTCAATCCAAACTCCGGGTAATCACCTTCAGGAAACAAAGGCTGGATCAGAACTCTGGCTAGCTGGAGGATGATATGCAATGCAACACTGATATGCATATGATATGCAAAATGCAGCAAACAATGGGACCACAGCCCCCACACAAAATCTGAATACTGCTGCGCTGCTGACGGAGACGTTCTCTGAAGAGAAGACCAGAATAATGGGTAGGTTGGAAGTCAAGTTTCCTGCACAAAAAAAACCCCCCACTCACAGGTGTGGACCTATATCTGACAAGGTACGGCATCCTATGCGGTCGTCAGCATCACAGACTTTCAGAACTGACGATACGATTCCCAGAAGGAGTGGCATCATCGAGTCCTGAAGAGGCCTCACTTAGCTAACTTCCAAATGATCGGTTCCCGGAGTCGACAATCCAACTGACCAAACAACCCCCTCGACCCAAAGGGTAGAAAAGAAGTCAACCAGAAGAACCTCGTCCGAGTGTAGATTTCGCGGGACACTAGTACAAGCAAAGCCGGTACGCCCCCACTAATCTCTACTCTAAGTCTAAGGTGCACTCCAAGCCCAGGTCCGGCTTATCTCTCAACATCATAGAACACCCGTAACACCCCGACAGCAACAGATAATATCGATAAATAAGCCCCAAACAAGCGCTAGGATTGACTCTCTCTTAAGGGACGTTGGATCCCAAATGCATAAGAACTATCGCGGTCCTTAGCGGCCAGGGGACGTTGGATCCCCAGCAGACTCACATAGGGAACTATCGCAGTCCCCAGCAGAGTCGCCAGCTGTCGCTACTGCGAAAATCGGCGCCGGCTGACAGAAGAGTCGCCACCGTGCGTTATTTATCCCTCAGAGCGGGAAAGGAAACGCTCGAAGTAAACCTCGCGAAAAACGGGGAAAAGGTATGGTCATCGCAACCATAGCCTGGGTTCGGGAGTCGGTTACGCAAGGGGAAGGTATTAGCACCCCTCACGTCCGTCGTACTCGACGGGATCCACGCTTGCTTGGGTTGTCTACTGGATGCAAAACAATCTATCTACGGCTGCTAAATCGAAACGGAAGGGAATTGACTCGATAGAGCGTCGCACTCTATGCCTACGTATTCTCGAGAGAGAAAGTCAGAGTCAACGTAGTTCGGGACTACGGGGAAAATTGGCTCGCCAAGACCTCGCGTCTTGTGCCTACGTACTTCCACTGGATGGAAGATCAGAGCTTTACGTAGTTCAGACTAACTACGGCTAAACAAACATTCTCACACAGCAGTGAGAAAAACAACTGGTTTCACAGGGTCGGGAACCTATGGTCAAAACTATGGTTTGGTCTCAAATGCACTTGGGCAAGAGAGAAAAAGGGTACTCAATTAATCGTCAACGGGAAAGTCTCGATCGCACAGCCGCGAGAGAACAAAAGTTAGTCGTTAGTGTGCTCGCTAGGATATCGCATCCTATGCCTACATATCTTCGTCTGGTACGAAGAATCAGAGCAGCTGTAGTTCGGCTACTACGGGACCACAGCTCAAATCTCGTTTTATTAATCTCTGAAAAATGATTACAATGAGTGCATACTGCAAATAAACTCCTAGGAAACGCTATCCTATTCTATCCTGAAAAATTGAATGGAACACGGCCCCCTAACAAATGGGCCTCTAAACTATCCTAAAATCGGAAAATAAAATCTATGAAATATTCCCTTAAAAGAAAATGCTTAAAAAAAATATTAAACCTACTTTAATATTTTTCTCTTTTTTCTTCTTTTCTCTTTAACATATTTTCCCTTTTTCTCAAAATATTTTCTCTATTTTTTCACATATTTTCCTCCATATTTTTCACAATATTTTCTCTTCATTTTTCTTTTTCTACATTTTCCTTTCTATTTTCTTTTTATTTTTCATAATATTTCTATATTTTTCTTTCTTTTGATATTCCTCTTTTTTCCTTTTCAAAATATTCTTTTCTTTTCTTTTTTCCACAATATCATTTTTCTTTATTTCTTTTCTTTTAATATTTTTTCATTCTAAACAAAATACAAAGGGAGGGGGGTGTTATAGTTACGGGGGTATGTACAAGGAAAAAATAAAATAAAAAAGGGACACAAAGGAACTGGGCCCAGCCCAGGTTCCTTCAGCAAACACGGGGGGGGGGGGGGGGGGGGGGGGGGGGGGGGGGGGGGTGACACAGAACTGGGGATGGAGTGTGTTGGGAAACATTGGGCCCAAGCCCATTCGCGGCCAAAAACGGGGAGGTGTGGTATCCTCCAAAAAAATGACTGGGCCTGGACCAGCCCAATCTCCTCACCTTCCTCTTCCCTTTCCCCTTTCTGATTCTGAAACCCTAGAGCGTTCCTCTCTTCAGCGCCGCCGTAAACTTCCGTCTGACTCCCTATCTCTTCCGTTCCACTTTGCTCTATCAGAACCAACCTCCCTCTCCTCTTTTCGTCTCCACCTCTATCTCTTTCACAATCCAAACTCCTGTGATGTTCTTGCAAGAACGACAAACTTGGAAGAAAGCCGTGGAAGATTCTGGAATGGCTGAAGAACATGATTAAGTTTTTTTTGAGAAATTTGACGCACGTTGATGATCGCGTGAGGAATCTCGCTGAGTTGAAGATCTTGATGAACTCTAATGGACCTCTGATGAAGATTGATGATCTTGATTGGCGTTTTGTGAACTTGATGAAGTTCGCTAAACTTCTGAGGAAAACTTGACAAAGATGATTGCTGGTGATGCGCTGAAGATTTGTTCTTCGTGAAGATCTTGTTTGAAGGCGCGATGAGCAATCTGGAGATTTCTTGAACGCTTCTTGAAGGTTGGTGAAGTAATGAAGTTGGACCGGTGGTTTCTTCTGGAGATCGTTGATGAAGTGATGAACGTTAGGGTTCTGGATCGGAGAAGATGAGTGTTCTTGAGGATCCTTTGAGGATTTCTGGAAATTACATGATGCGCCAGGGAAATGTGGTTGAAGGGATGAGTGTTCTTCGCTGATGAAGATCTGGGAAAACAAATTGCAGATGATGAATCTCGACCGGAGATGGAGGAAGATGAATGGTGTTCTGAGTTTTTCTGGAGCATCGGTGGTGGTTTCTGGGCGTTTGGAGGTTGAGAATGATGAAGATCAAGGGATGAAGGTGGCCGGATTCTGGAGGGTTTGATGTTTCCGGTGGGGTTACGGCGGCCGCCGGCCATGCAGGCCGGCCGACAGAGATCTCCGGTGAATGTTACGGTGTGGACACGTGGGGAGAAGTGGTGTGGAGTGGTGGCATGCATGCCCTCCACGTGTGGGAGGTGGCAGAGCTAGTGGGAGAGGGAGCATCTGAGGGATGCGTGGCGTCTGGACGAGATGCAGCGTGGTCCGTCCCCTTTGCAACACGTGGCGTGCAGCTGGCTTTATACTGATGAGTCTTCGCTGGAGGCTTCCAGAAGCTTCTGGAAAGTTCTGGGAGTTGCTGGGAAGTGCTGGAATATTTTTGGCAATTACTGGACCTTTTTTTTGGACATTTCCTGAACATTCTGGACGAACTGGGCCTCTGCAACATGAAATGGGCCCAAACGAAAAACATCAAAAAAAGCCACAAAAATCTGAATTAGCCTAATTACTAAACTGGGCCCAATTAACTATTAAACTCAATTAATTCCTAACTAATAAAATTCTAATAAACCTCTAATCTTTTATTAAACTCTAATTAAATTCTAAGAAAACTATATTATTCTATAAAAGAAAATTTATATTATTCTATAATATCTACTAAATCCTAAAATGATTAAAATCTATAAAAGAAAAATCTATTAAAGAAAAATCTATCCATTTCTATATTAAAAGAAAAACCATATATTTCTATCAAAGTCATTTAATATCTAATATATTCAAAACTCAATTAATATCCTAGAAAATTCTATATTATCTTAAAAAAATCCATTAAATCCTAAAAATCTCTTTAAAATCTAATATATTCTAAAAATGAATTAAATCTATTAATATTCTATAAAATGCTAAAAAATGATTTAAAAAGAATTAAAAATATCAAAAATTCTATTAAATCCTAAAAAATGATTTAAAAGCTATTTAAACCCAAAAAAAAATGCTAATAAAATTCAGAAAAATCACAATAATTCCCAGAGGGACAAAATAAGCACCGAACTGATAAAAAACACCCGAAACACGAGACGAGAGCTGTGATCCCTGATAAAATCAAACAAAAATGAAACAATGCCCTGTATGCAATATGCAGATGCGAATGCGATTATGCGTCGAAACATCGAGCCAAATGCGAGACCCGGTTGGTCAAATTTTGGGGTGCAACAGGGGGTGCTACCAGCAACTACACCTAGTTATTTTGATCACTGGGCCATGAAAAGGGGGGCGCGTATATCAATAGCATTAAGCCCAGTTTGCTTCAGAAAATCAATTAAAAAATAAAAGAAAAAAAGAAACAGACACGGTGCAAATAGCGAGGTTTTCAAGTGCAATTTCATTGGGCTTCTCAAAAGGGGGTGGGGATAGGAATCTGATCCAAGGCCCAGATGCTCACATTAAGTGAAACGCATCGTTTCACCATCACTCTTTCCCTCCGTTTCTCAGCTTTAAACAAGGACCACACGATGGGATTAAAATGTCAACATTTGGAAACGATCCAACGGCTGTGGGTCATCGTCCCCAATCAACACCTAGGGTTTGCAGGATTTCCTCTCCCATGCACAAACTTCTACAGCTCGGTTCTCCCTCCTCACTCAACCAAATCCCTCGATCCCAAAACCAAAAATGGCCTACTCAAAGCCCTCTACAAGATCCTTCACTTGGTTTTTTCTAAAACTCAGTCCCTGATTCAACCCGATAACTGGAACCTTAGGGCACCAAGAATTGCACCTGATATGCATGGCTATGGTTCTTGCTCAAACTATCCTAGAATGATCTATGGATTATGCTGAGTATTCTAAGCTAAAAAACTAACATTATCTTGCCCTAATCCATGAGTTCTCGATCTTGAAAGATTCATCACCATGAATCAAACCTTCTCTAATGGCCATAACAGATTGTGCACATGTTCATCTACCTAAACCTAACACTTTTACACTAATAATCTAATATAACAACACCTAATTAGAGAGATAGAAGATAATTCACCAACCTGCTTAGTAGCTATGGCAGAGGTGGTTACAGATGGATTCAATGCTTGTAATCCTTCAAGAATGGTCCTTGCTTGAGGCTATGTCTTCTGTTTGCAAAAAGTTGGAAGAAAAGTGCTTGGATTGTGAGATTCGAATCTGATATGGATCTTTGCAATCTCCACCTTAGAGCTTCAATCTTCCATTGATGTACCTCTGAGCTTGCTTGGATGCACTCACTATCTTCAATGGATGATGGATGAAGAAAAAGAATGAACAGAATTGGTGTAGATTGAGGATTTTCACACTTTCTTACAATGGAAGCAACAATGGAATTCTCTCTCTTCTCTCCCTCTTTTCACCAACCCCTTACACCAATGATTTCAATCCAATATATAGATGATGATGGACAGATCTAGAAGTTTCTAGATTGATCTTAGAGGATTCTAGAATGTGGTGGAAAGTTCATGAAAATCTCACTTGATGACATGTTGAATATCTCTCATCTCATGCATACACACCTCTAAACTTGTGTTAAAATCTCTCCTCATGAGATATTGAGAATGTATGTGTGAAAAAACAAACCTTTCCTTTCATTATGTTGAGTTTTGCAAGGGTGCCTTAATATGCAAGAAACAACATTACAAAGCAAGTCCCATTTTTAAGCCCTAACTCAAAAAAGTGGCTGAACCAATGTCTTCAAAATATTGTTTGGAATCAATTTGGTATATTGGATGACCCATTTTGGATTTGTAGATTTCTCAAACCATTTTCCAACTTGAACTTTTTCAAGTTACATGCCTTTTTTAGGTCATTTTTCACCAACTTTGGTCAAGTCTTGTTCTATGCATTTCCAAACTTCCATGACCTATTTTCTAGACTTAAAATGACATTTTGAGAAACTTTGATGTTGTGAAGTTTTTCATTTGATGCTTCCTTGTATGAGTTTTAGGCATAGGCTAAGAATGACCTATAATTCTCAGATGACCAAAATACTTTTTGCTTGCCAAGACCATAAGTAGAGTTCCACAAATCATATGAAGGCATACCATATCTTTCTAGAAATCCAAGACAAAGAGGAACAACTCTCATGTTGTCCATAAATCCATTTGAAATCTCCTTGAAGGTCAAAAGTTTCTTGGAAGACAAACAACTTTCAAAGACAAATTGCAGTGCCCTCAGATGACCTGTAACTTGCAAGAGCTATAACTTGAGTTATATAAATCATCTTGATGACTTCCACCACTAAAATTAAAGCTATGAAGATACTCTACAAGTTTCATGTGGACCAGAAATTCATATGAAGCTTGCATCTTGAGTTACACTACTTTGAAGTTTGACCTAAATTAGGGGATTTTACACTGAAACCCTAATTTGGTAACTCCTCTTCTCCTTGACTCCTCTTGATTTTTCTTTATCACAACATCATATCCATATCCATATAGCAAATAATGAATCCCACACCCTTCAAATGATTCTTGATGCCTTTCAAAACAAGTCTTTGACCTAGGATTGAGCTAGTGTTGACCCAGATAAGACCCTAGTTGACTGACTTCAACTGAGGCTCTTGCAATCATTCCAATGACTTGGTTCTCCTAAAAAATGATCCTCTAAGCTCTTAATAACATCCATACACACTTCATACTCTTGGCTCATAGCTCATACTTCCTCTGATGATCCCCAAACAACCTCAAGATAGGAGAGAACTCACTGATCAACCTGGCAACACTTCCAAGCTCAAATTCTTCCCTGATGACCTGAGTAGTCTTGAATATGAGTGAAACCCTTGGATATACCTCTTGAGACAAGGATAACACTTGATCCACTGATTAAGGTAGCCTGCTTATGCTATGCAATGCAGATGAATATACTACGTACATGATGACAATGCAAATGACTATGCAATTGAAAACATAAACCTAGGTTAGAAAAGGTTGGGCAAATTTTGGGGTGCAACAGATATTATCTAAATAGTAGGTAAACTCTTAACATAGACTACAGAGTTTTATTCTTCAAGACCACATGACAACCATGATTTTGGAATCATGAGGTCCATAGTTGCATTTCACCTAACTAACTTCAAGACCATATGACAATCTTGTCTTTTATTTCCATTCATCCATAATGACATTTTTATTTTTGCAACACTCAGCTTATGCTCTTATTGTTACCACCCAAGATTAAGTGCCATAAAGCATCACTATGGCTTTATTGTAAAATTTTCATTAGTTTAGAAGGAACCTTTTGATTTCAAATAACACATTATTAATATAGAAATATTTAAGGCACTGAAGTTGTGCTATGAATCTAGATCATTCCTCTTTGTATGCTTCTATTAGTCAGTTTTTACCAAAGTTATTGATGCCTTACCCCTTATTTATGTGTCTTTGGCAGCGAATACAGTGGCTAAAGCCTATTTTGCGACGTTTGCAGGTTGGCTTTGAAACCTTACATTTAATATATAAGTTTTGAAGTTCAGTTCTTATGTATTTTATATAAGATTCATCTGTTCTATTACCTAATTGAGTCGGTCTTCTACAGTTTTTATAGAGATTTTTAGTTTTCTTATTTATAGTTCTGCATGAATAGACATGATATGATGTCCAATTTTGTTACAGGATTATATAAGTGCATTCGTTATCCTTTTTTGTTTACTGGTTTGCATAGACAAAAACAAAAATCAAATTAATCTAACATAGATCATCAACAGTGAATTCATTAAGTAGTCCATGACAGTTTAAGTTTCATAGCAATATTTCTGTAACAGTTCACAATTTAACTAACTTCCATGAACACTAACTAATTACTACTAACAGTCTAATATCAAGTTGTAACTAACCTAGTTACACTACTAATTGACACTAACTGGTTTTTGCAATAAGTTGGCACATTGATCGAATACAATTCCACACAGCTCTAAGGGTACAACTGGAGTTAAGAGAAACTGGATTCAAAGTGAAAATAACATAGCCAATCACCAAGTCCATAACCAAATTCAAAACATAATTGAATCAACAACTAACTTCAAAAACTGCAGAAACTAATATGTAACCTCCTCATAACTGAATTGCATCAATTTCATAACTTCCTAACCATATTACAACTAACTCATAACTGAATTGTGATAATCCAACTGTCAAAAACAAAATAACAAACCTCACAATCCAATTCCTAATCTACCCTTCCATCACTCTATAAATGAAGCATAGCTCTCACATCTCAAACTCTCTTGATGCATTTTTGGATCCACTCTAGACTGACAAACACAATCTCAATTATCTCTTTTTTTCATTCTCTCAACCTCTCAAATTTCCATCTCACTCTCTAATCCCCTTGAATCACAATTCTCTGGGGCGATTTCAAAACAGTAACCAGTAAGGCATCAACCTAGTTTTTTTAATATAGAATGACCTTTACATCTAAGATACCAATCTTTAATGACACCAGCAAGTCATCAATGATCCATTGTAGAGTTTGTATGCAAATTGTTTATAGTTTTGTATTAGGGTAATACAACAAAAGTTATGTGTTATCAATACCAAATATAACAAATCTAACACAACCATCCAAATGACTATAAAAAAAATAGGAAATTGTATTGTAAAAATTCAGAATTTAGTAAGACATGTTAGACTAACCTTTTGGAGACAAAATTCAGAATTTAGTAGTACAGTCTAATGGTTTAGATCCACATGAAGTTTGTTAATGTGTTCATGATGAAACTATTCAAAAATAGCATGAGTGAACTCTTTCAATTGCATGAAACCCTTCAAAATTAAGTCATTAAGATTGTTATAGTTTCAAGACTGTTAGAGGAGTAAAGTGCAATTATTTTTTTGTGGCATTTTACAAATTAGTACCTCAAGTGTGTAAGTAGATCATTAGTAAATTAGTTGGAAAAACATGAGTTTAGTTAGACATAGTTACTGAGCATGGTTTCTTTTTTATACTAAAGTTAAGAGGTACAACTACCTACATGACATTTATAGGCTGCACTGCAGGATAAGTCATTTGCAGCCTAAGTTTGCATTAATCCAAGAAGTTAACAGCAGGCTGCATTGAAGCTTTGTAAAGTGTTTCCTACAAATATCTGTCACAGTGTAGTTGACATGTCTGAGAAAACAAAAAGCAAATGTACCTTGTAGTATATTTTAAGCTTTCAAAACCTTGGATAAAGTGTGTCTTAGGTAGCTTGCTGGAAAAGAGAGCAGTGGCATTTATTGGAGATTTGACCAGAGCATGGCCGGTTCCCGAGGATCTATTAGTATTCAATTGAAAAAAGTGACTGCTTCTTGAAGGAAGATCAAAGAGATACTTCTCCAAAGGCCTTACTTTTCAACCAAAACATGTTTAATCAGAATAATCACTTTTGCAAAGAAACTCAAAAGTAATAAACTCAGCTAATGAAAGTCATAATAAACATGTTGTTAGGAAAAATAGGATGAATTGAAAAGTACCCTCCAACAATTGAAATATAGAATCACTTTAAAAGTCAGAATAATAGTATGAATTGAAAACTCAGGTAAAAAACATGTCAACAAAAGTAATAAACTCGAAATTTTTCCAAACTTTCAAAGTATGATGTTTTTGGGAAAAAAGTATTATGATAAACATGCCTTAAGCCAAAACCTGGAAGTGCTATGTAATTATTAATAAGACTTTGTTTTAAAACCATATCAATATACAGATTAAGTTTAAACAATCTTTTTTGTCGGTTATAATGCTTCCTCACTCCAAATCTAATCTTTTTATCAAAATAAACCCAAAAATTCCAAACAGTTTCAACATCACTCCAAATCTAATATTTTATCAAAATTAACCCAAAAATTCCAAACAGTTTCAGCATTATCAAAAGTGGTATCCTCTTTGTCTTTCAATTTTCTTGCATCTTGCAGCAGAAGATATGCTTATATCCTAATATTAATAAGTTTTTTTTATTTTCATCCTAGTATCATTCCTTGTTCTGTTTTATTGATAAGGATGTGGAGAATGAGTTCAATTATGAATAAATATATGATCACTATGAAACAAAACCAATTTGTTCGATACAGATTACTGTCAATAATAAACACTCATTCACATCACATATCATCTTAATAAATACAAAAAGTTGTAAGCAATCACACCTATATCTTTACAATATAAAAACAATACCTGCAGGATGTGAATTACATATACCTATCTATCTACGAAGTATTCTTCCCAAAACATTGGATACTTTCCAATCCATTTGTAGTATTCATATAAATTATAAAGTATCAGAACCTACAAAGGATAGAACAAAATATTAAGAAAGTTGCAGAATGTGAGGATATATGCGGTATGTTTCAAAGGACAGCTGGTAGAAATGATAATTGTATTCAGAAAACTTGGAAGACTCATTATAAATAAAGTGGTTCATTAAGCTTGGAAGATTCATTACAAAACTAATAATCCATGATATAATTAGTTCCATCTAGATCAATAAGAAAACATTCAAAATGACAGACCAAAGTAATAATATGGCTTAAGGTTTAGAATCAATCCATATTCAAATGGTGTCAACAAAATAATACAAAAGGCAACAAAATGTGAAAGTGGTAATGGTAAGGCCATAAAATCACTCCTTCTTTGGGTGTTTAGCTTTAGTTGTGGATTGCTTGGGAGTTATGACCTCATTCTGGAACAAGTTATCAAGAGATGTTGAAATTGCAACCCTCTTAGCAAGGGTGTTGCTGGAGCTAGTTGATGGACTCCAAGTTTGGTTGGCAGAGTTGGATAGTTGAGCAGAGATGGAATATTCAGCAATTGGTGTCAACTACACATAAACACATTAACAGTTATGGGCATAAATACAATAACAGTCTCATGAGCATATTATGATGTAAATAAATAAATAAATAGTTATATATAATCAAGGGCATACAATAGGTGGTTCTTGAACTTCCATTGGAATGGATGTGTCCAAGTTCAAGTTTTCAGCATTTGAAGTATGCTGGAAAAAAATTAAAAACCCATTATCCAATCATTAAGGATTATACTGACCTAATCCATAATTGATGTAGTGTAAATATATGGTATGTACCTCATCAGGGTTAAGCAAGTTGTTCAAGGTTTTGTAAACATCATCATCCTTAATGATGGTAACAATTGAGTATTGTTGAAAAAAAGATTAATACTTGACTCGAAATGCTAGTTCTTTGTTCAACAATTTGTCAAGCTGTGCTGGATATATTTTAGGGTTGTCCTCTCCAGTCTAGCTCAGCAGCATGGTTAGAATGCTAAATAGCATAATGTAACAGAAAAATGAAAACATTATGAAATGTTGGTTTTGAAGTACATACCTCCTTCATGAGTTGTCTTAACTCTAGTGCTGTCATTTGAATGAAAGGGATACAATCCTTATCCCAAAACACAAATCACCCAACATGGTTGTCATAGTCAACCTCAACTTCTATTTTGAATCTAAAACATGAAGAAAATAAAGTGAGTTTAATTGAGTTTAGTGTGTGAATACACATGAGGGCATATATGTACGTTTGGATGATAACTTACTTAGTGATAGGTTCCACATCTTTCACTCCATAAATGCACTCAAAATTCTTTCCATGTGACTTGTTAGAGGTCTTGCAAGCAGGGCAAGACTCAAAATACCATCCAAACTTGGAGGCTTTGAATCTCTTTGTAGTGCCAATTGTCGTGGCAAAACAATCCTTTCCTAATTCATTGATATGACGAATACTCTTGATCTCATTGGGGTTGATCCAACTTTTGTTTGTTGATTGAACAGATGAATCACATGTTTGGGTCAGAGAATGTGAGGATGCAGTTGATAGTTGTATTGAAGCACCACTGTTATGCATAAAAAAATCAGAATTTTCTATCATAATGTGACAGAAGTAAAATGTTGTATAATGCAAGTTAGAATACAAAGCTGTTATGCAATTGACCTACAAAACTTTAATATGAGTTGGGTTACGAAATACAAAACTGAGAGTAAAATAAAAAACTGTTAGAATACAAAACTGTTAGAATAGAAAACAGTTAGAAGTAAAATGCAAGTTACGAAATATGAAAACCTTACTACCTGGATTTCAAGCACTGAACTTGGGGATGATCTAGGTTAATGTGAAGTCTACAGCCATTCCAAGCATTTGAAAGGCTTGGGAGTCCAGAAGCTGATGCATAGACAAAGACGTGTAGTTAGAGTGCATGAGAAAGACGAATCATTGGACAATGGAAAAATAGAGTTTGTCTAAGAGCATAGCAAACCTAAATTTTTCTTACACCAAACATGTGTCAAAATAAGTATTGTCGGACCATCATTCTTGTTAGAGTTATTGTAGCTCATAAATTGTTTACCATAATCATCCCATAATGCAACCTCAATGACATTACCAGGTTCATCACGCAGGGTGATATTGGCGCATGATTTCTTACCACCACCACCCATATGAGTTTTCACAACATCTTGTAAAATTCCGATCACATCTGAAGCATCAACGAAAAATAATGAACACATGCTGGGTACAAAGATTTTATAGTATGAAAAAAGGAAAAAATACCATATAACATATCAATTTGGAAAAGTCCATTGAGAAAATCTCCAATAGCCTTGAATTTGAACTGATGTGGAGGTATTTCCGACATGGCAATGTTTGAAATTGTTGTTCCTCCATTAAAGACAAGTTTAAGGCTATTGGAACAAACTTTGAATGAGCCATCATTAACCACCGGTTCTCCATTATAAACAGCATAAATGTCATGTTCCTTAAGTTGCTCAACCCACTCCTTGAAATCTCGGTTCCTCGTCACAACATGAATTTGATCACCCTGTTACATCATTTATTAGATAGCAACAACATAGTGATATAAGTGCATCAAAAGTCGCCAAGTATTACCTTTCCATCTTGTATGACCAACTCGACATGTTGTTGGCCACTTTTCTCCTTAACAATCCAAAGATCAACAACGCGCACGTGCATTTTCCAAACTTGATTACCTTTCACCAAATCCTTGATAAAGATTGGAGGCCTTGACATGTTTGAGACAAAAACTGAACAATGTATCACAATGACAAAGCAGGTCATACATCAAATAACATGTCAAGGCCCACAAAAATCTGATTTTCAAAACTATTTCCATGAGAGTAGACAAAACTTATGATGATAAAGACATGAAAAAAGATGCAATGTGATGTGGGACGGTTTATGCATCATGTGAAAAAATAAGTAAACTTGTCAACAACACTTGTTATAGTTGTTAAAAAAACAAGTAAAATTGCATTTTTATGTCAAACATACAAACCAAATTTCATAGCTGTTAAAAAACATAACACAAACATAGTGAAATATTGCTGATATTTGAACATGAATAAGTCAAAAAACAGAACACAAAAACTTATATCTTGATGATGTTTGAAAATAAACACATCCTTTTTAAAGTGATAAACTACACATGAGAACCATTCTTGAAGTTTATAAGTTTAGAAAGCAAATGTTTTGAAGTATAGAAAACATATTTCATAGCATTTCTTCAAAACAGTTTTCCACAGAAGATTTTAAAAGTTTGCAGAAAACATAACAGAAAACAAAGACGAAAACAAACGACTTCCAAGTTTGCCGAGAAAACTCCATAAAATACAGAACAAATACTTAATATCTGAAAAATGATGAAAACAATAGTGAACTAATGATGAAAACATAAGAGTTAATCTAACCTTGGAAGTGAATGAAATCTCAAAAAAATGAGTTCTTGAGATAGAAGAATACCAGGTTGAAAAAATTGTGTTGTTTAGAGTGATGAGTAGATACCAGGTTTGAAAAAATGAGTTCTTGAGATAGATGAATACCAGGTTGAACAGATACAGGAAAATGAGTATTTGGGGGGAGTATGGGTATTTGGGGGGAGTATGATATTGATTATGCCAATGTAAAGCTGCCACATGGCCTTCTAAGAGAAAAGGATGGTTAGAATATAATGTCATTTGTTAATTACTTAATAACCCTTGTTGGTGTGTAAAATTTTTTTGATTAAAGGGTAATTATGGAAAATCATTCAATGGTATAGTATTATGGTATAGTATTATGATATAGTATTAGATAGATAGTAGATTAATAGATGTTTTTTTGGTCCAATCATATTTTTTTTTCAATGGCCAAATTTCGTAAGGTATTGGAAAATGAAGTATTAGTCACACCATATATTTATATTTAATGCTAGTAGAAAATGATATTAACTGTAGGCAAGGTTGTCAAACTCGCGAGTCTATTCAGACTCGTAAAGAGTCTGTAGACCCGACTCGCAGACTCGACTCGCAAACTCGTACGAGTCTATGGAAAATTTAAAATGACTTTTAAAAACCTATATGTGACACATGCATGACACACACATGTATTTTAAACTTGTAAATACCTCATATATGATACAAATATATATATATATATATATATATATATATATATATATATATATATATATATATATATATATATATATATATATATATATATATATATATATATATATATATATATATATATATATATATATATATATATATATATATATATATATATATATATATATATATATATATTAGAATACCAATTAACATCAAAATATAAATTTCATACTCCATAACAAAGTTCTTAATAAAAAATTTCAATAATAAAACAAACAAAACAGTAAAGTATGTATTTAAAGACTTAAAGTATCAATTTCTTCTTAATTGACTACTACATAAAGCAAAAAATCATAAAACAAATATGCTAATGGTTTTAAACATCCAAAACTCCAGTAAAATCATCACCACCAATATCATCACCATCATCTTCATCGGTATCTTGAGTATCATCATAAAATTCTATCCCGGATGAAACACCTTCTTCATCGTTAACCAAAGTTGGATTGCTTGAATTTCCATTTCCACCTAATTCAACATTTCCACCACCACTACTTTGCACAATATTAGTAACAACAATATCAACTTCCACAATATTGTTAACAATAATATTATCTTACTCAACATTAACTTTAGTTTACATATTTTCTGCATTAGGATCTTCAATTATCCATTCATCACCTTTACACAAGAGAATATACAAGAGAAGCATCCAAGTAAAACATATAAGAAAAATACTTACACAATAAATGATTGATTTACGGGAACGAACGCGAACAAAGCAAGAGACATAATAAACGCACGTCGTTTATTAAGGGATAAAGAGAGGAAGAAACTTTGCTAAAACAAGGGACTAGAAGAAAGGCTTTCTAATTCTCGTACAAGAAAAAAGTAAGCGTTTTTTTTAAATAAAATAAAATCTATTAGGAATTTGGTCCTTTTTTAGGTTAAAAAAACAAAATTCAAAAAATTTATAGACTTATAAACTCACCACAGACTCGCGAGTCTATACGAGTTTATGCGAATCTACCTGAGTCTACTCGAGTTTATCAAAAAAAGATTCTACGCGTGAGTCTACTCGTTTTCGCTTCATAGGCTCGTAAACTCATACGAGTTTACGAGTCTACCCGCGAGTTTGACAACCTTGACTGTAGGTGTACCGCAACTACTTATTAT
This sequence comes from Lathyrus sativus, assembly GCA_963859935.3. Classification (NCBI taxonomy): domain Eukaryota; kingdom Viridiplantae; phylum Streptophyta; class Magnoliopsida; order Fabales; family Fabaceae; genus Lathyrus; species Lathyrus sativus. The sequence continues at coordinate 186,396,413 of OZ012735.1, read as the reverse complement.
TTTTCGTTGTTAGATCATTAATATATATATGACTGCTAAATTATAATTCGTATATATGACTGCTAAATTATAATTAGATTTTTAATTATACGGCAACAAATTTCTTTCTTCGCATTTGATGTTGACATGGAATCCCTCGTGCCCGTTTCTTTCTTCGCATTTGATGCTAACATGGAATCACCAACATAATTTGTAGAGGACAACTCGGTTTCCAACTTACCATAATATAAATTTTTTATTAGATAAATCTTCTTCCAGAACTCAGCCTCAGCAACCGAGATTTCTTTATTAGCCAAAAAGAATTTGAAGAGATAGATGACATAATAAATAAATTATTTTATTGTATATCTAGATTAGCTTATTTTAAGTTTTAAAAACTTTTAATAAACACGCTACAAAAAGTTGTTGCATAATAATCCATAGAGAAACCGTTGACATGAACATCTATATTAAAAGCATCGGTTGGCCAATAACTATAAGTGTTTATGTTTAAGCGATTTCCAAGAAATACATGGGAGGAATACATGTGATCAAAACCAAGGAAGCAAATCCATCTGCAAGTAAAAGATCCTAACACGGGATGATCTTCAAGGTAGTTATGGAAATAAATCTCAGGGGTCTCACCTTGATCAATCAAAGTGACTGACATAAAAGGCCAAATCTTAGGTATGATATGGCCTTATTAAATGTTTATAACATAAAATCTTGTCATGCAAATACTTATTTATAAGCTATTTCTATAACAAAAGATAAAATAAAATCACTTTTTTTTTATATAAGTCACTCTTTCTTCTAGACAACCTGTTGCTTTAGCCAATTTTCGTACAACTAAGTAACTCTCAAATTGATAATCAAATTGAACCTTAAAAAATTACAATTAAACTGAAAAAGATAAAAGTTGATTATACCGTAAATTTAAGCTTGCAACTTACAACCAAATTCAACATAATATATATAGTTGCTTGTGCAGTATTGTGGAGCTTCTGCAAGATGCAAAATAACTTTGAGTCGCATTTCCCATTTCATCCGTTATGTGTCTCCTGATATAGACATACATGCAACATCAACCATACAATCAAGATAATTCATTCAAGAAAACATGATCACTGAAATCTATGTCAAAGCAGATAACCAATGAAAAAAGTTATTACAGTGGAAAAGGTATTTTATGAGTGTTTCATTGGAGATATAGTCAGCCATGAGCAACTTCTCGTCGTCTTCAAGTATATTTTCATTCAATACAAATAATGAAACCTAACCGTTTTACGGGCTATATATAAGATCAATTCATTCAATAAAAATTTGAGTTATTATCTCCACTATTGTAAGTAAAGCTTATTTGTTTGTTTGCGTAACAGAAAGTGTTTTCTCACATCTTCTAAAAACCTCCTATATACCAGTTACGCCAATTCCATCAATTACATCTCTTATGAGCCTATATGATAGTGTTTTTGGAAAGAACAAATGGCATGATAAAACATCACAAATAATAGAAAAGGTTAGGAAATACAAAAACATAAAGCATAATAACAAAAATTCATACATCGCTACTGTGAAACAATACTTATAAGCAGGGCCGGCCCAATCAATCTGGAGGCCCTGTTTTAATTTAATAAATAGGCCTAAATCTAAAATATATATATAATTTAATAATAAAAAAATACACTAAAAATTCAAAGTATTGTTTAAACTAATAATATCTTTTTATACAATATAAAGTTTCTAACTACTTAAAAAGAGTCTTCCTCCTAACACTTTTTGAAGCAAATTCATCAACCAAATCTTCATATTTTACTGTCTCCAAAAGATCATTTTCAACTGCTATCAACGCCATGTAGGGGGGGGGGGGGGGGCTGAACCGGATCTGGTAATAAACGTATGCTTAGTAGGGGGGGGGCTGAACCGGCTTGCTTTTGGTACTAAATTCCTCCTCCACCCGAGCGTTTATTGCTTTCTTTCTCGACGAAGGAATTGATAGAGGCGAAGAAAAAGAAGTGAAATCTTGACCAGTTCGTATAGAAGTCAAGGGAAGAGTTTTCAAGGAACCAGCTCCTGGGGACTTCTATTAAGAACGGCTTTAGGTCTTAGTATGTGGTACAGCATATAGAGTCGTGAGACGCTCTACTTCCTCTTGTTCAGTTATCGATTCGCTGGCTGTTTCCGGCTCGCCCAGATGCTTTGCGAGACTGAAAGCTTCATTTTGTGTTCGGTTGCGTTATCTACCGCAAAGAGGGACTCCCCCTTTCTATTAGAACAGTGTTAGTTCGCTATTACTGCCGGTCAGGCCGACGATAATTCGATTCTGATATTGCTATGTGCGCCACTAGAGCTTTGATCATATGCTTTGAGCCGAGTCGATGAGTTTGAATATTCATTCGTGTACGTATGCCATGTAGATTGAAAAGGGAGAAGCCCTAACTGGGGGAGTATAAATAGCACACCAGATGGATCATTCAATAGAAAGCCGAAGGCGAAGAGTTAACACCTCCAAAGGGCTGGGTGAGAGAAAGCGTCCTTTGTTGATACTTAGTGTACACCGCCACCTACTGAAATGGATTAATAAACGTTGCTTTCTATTGCTTGTAGCGGCGTTGCTTCCTTTTGTTCACCGCGTGAAATCTTGAGAAAGAAGGCCTTGTGGGGCATCTCCAGCAGCGCCAAAGAAGGAAGAAGTCAAGTGGGCGAACGAGAATCAGATAAATAATAGTGTAGTAACCGCATTTCTTACAGCTGTAACCTTTCCCTATCGGTCGATCATCCGAGCATCCGATTCAATCCTCTCCTTTCAGTGATCTCATACCTCTTCGCTTAGCTCGAGTGATTGAATACCATAGCTACTAAGTGATGGAATATCGTTGCTTACGAGGACAAAAGGCCTGATAGGGAGAAGAATGTGAAATCGCTTGCTCGCAAGAGGAAGGAATGATTAGCTCAAGCCTATAGTATAGCGTTAGGGCACCTCACTCGGGGATTTTACCGATTGAAGCTTGCTTGTTAGAAGCTTTGGAAGTTTACTTGTTGCTTGTTGGCTCACTAATAGGGTCACGAACGGTAAGAAGATAAAGAATAGTTCCGATTATTCTGATTCTGCAACTGTAATCAATTCTATTCTATTTAGCTTTTCATTCAAGTCTATTGGCAGTTCATTCTCTCTTGGCTCTCCGGAATGAATATTCATTCAACATGTTGCCCTAGGTAGAATGGGAAAGGACTCTGTGAACGGATCGCCCAGGAGATGGTGATTTTCTTTAGCAAGAAAAGGGAAGTGACCTTTACTAAACAAGCAACAGACTGACTACTTACTAAGGATCCGAAGGAGAACAGTAAGCGATGGAATTTATTACTAAGCTGAATAGAAAGTCATTCGATACCTTCGCTTACAGAAAGAGAAATAGTTAAATTGAAATAAAGGAACTATTCTTTATCTTCTTACTCAGGAGCTACCTTTTCCCTCTTTTTTTTATACTGATTACCGAGTCTTCTATTCCTGTAAGGGGGAGTGGAGTGAGTTCATGGAGCGAGGTAGCCCCGCAGGGAACCCGGATAAATTAATCTATAGCTCAAGTGAAGTGACCAAAGAAGCAAGACTAAGCGCAAAAACATCGAAAACCCAGGACCAAAGAAAGTGTTTTCGTGTTATTAGCGTCTAGGCCGAAAAACTCGTGGCTAAGGTCCATGCACACTAGTTCAACGCGCTCACGTAAAACACACGAACTGAACTAGCAAGATTAGGGTTTGGTTTTTAAGACGGCGCAGACTCAAGGAAGAAGTTTTCTTCAAAGCTAGAAAGGCTTAATAAGCGCATCTCCAGTACACTGAGCTTACACCTTCTAAATTTTCAGCACATTTTTACGAACATTATTATTTATTATATTTTCATAAGTAGTAAAGATTTACAACTAGGGCTTTTCCCATACCATACATGCAAACATAAAAAAGAAAACCAAACAAAGATAGTTAGCATAGATAGGAGTCTATCTCCAGTAAGCATCCGGAGTAGATCTCAACTAAAAAAGACAAAGAACACCATACATTAAAACACACTACTTTGCGTCTACAGACACTTATTTAAATCTTCTAGAAAGAGTCGACGGACCCTTTATGAAGCTTACGCACACATAGACAAACCAGCCACACAACTAAACACAACATTACAACAAAGTAAACAAACAACATATTAAGTTAAAAGAAAAGCAAAAACAAAGGACTTCTTAGTAGTTTCCCCCAGGTCTCCTGCGGATGATGGAGGCCGCCCTGATAAGCAGCAATTCGCGCTCTCGGATGAGAACCCTCCTTTGTTCTTCCAGAGCGCGAATGTGGTCCCGGAGCTCTTGTATCCGCTTTACCAGGACCTCCTCCTCGACAGGAGGCATGTGCTCCCAGAAGGCAGCCAGGGTTTGCTCCTGCTGGAGCTTTGCGTTCTCTACATTAATAATTGCTTGCTCAATTTGAAAAAGCGTTAAAGTGGTAACTGGTGGATCCATATCTATCTCCCCTTGCTTTGCCAAATAGAGAAAGCAGCTTCTATTTATAGACGTGGGAAGCTCTAAGCGAAAAAAAAAGAGTCTTTCGTTTTTCGCGGGTATCGCCACGTGGCTTAATCCCGAAAACTCTTTCAGGAATAGAACTTAATAATATAGCGCACATCAGAGAAGAGAGTAACCCCCAATAAGAGAGGCCCCCTGCGTCCTTTCTTCATAGATGGAGCAATCCTCACTCGACAGCTCGAAAGCGGATCAGTACAAACCCACGTGATCCGTATTCGCTTACGTACCAGGCGTGCTTCGTCGTACCCTGACTACTCCTCTTTCACTGGCTTCTACTTGTCTTTTACTGGCTTATTTGTACCCAGCTTCATGATTGAACTCCCCTCGGCCAATCGTCACTCGACAGCAGCTCCGTCCTAGCGTAGGCTGAAGAAGTAAAGCCTCTGCCTCTATCGCTTGATTGAAAGGATCAGACACTTTCCCCTACTTTTGACAGCAGAACGAATTATATTATTAATATAAGTAAGGTAAACTTGCTTTTGCCGATTGCACTCGGATAGCGGCCTGGGCCGTCCTGGAATGGGAAAAAAATAAATTAGATGGACTGGACTTGGGCTTTGTTTGGAAAGCCAGGAAAAGGTGGCATTTCCGGGCCAGGGCTGAAAATGGATCTGAATGCTAACATTGGGCTAACCTTCACTCCAATAGAATGGGGAAACGAGCAGAAGCATATTTTGTCTGCCATCCCTCAGGGCAAATCCGTGTTCATCACAGGCTCTGCTGGGACTGGTAAAACCCTATTGCTTGAGGAAATAAATTACTGAAAAAAATTACCAATATGTGGTTTTGTCATACAAAAAGATCCAATTTGTTTGGACTCGTTAGGTTTGGCCCATTACCTTGAGTGAGGCCGAACGTGTACACCTTTTGTTATGAAGATGTGATCTTATCCACTGATGGGTCTTGTTCTAAGCCCAACCCTCTCGTCTTAGGGTAGGATATCCAGAAACCTTCAATCACGGGAACTTCCCCTTTTTGGTAGACAGCCTATGTTGGGCTGACTAAGCCCACTATCCTACCTAATAGGGTCCCATCTTGTGTCGGGTTAAGGGCGCTTAGTGGAACCCTATTTCTTCACTTGTAGTCTAGGGCGTTGCTTGGCATTGGGCTTCGATATAGCTTGCTTTCCTGGTTTTGGATTAAACCTCTGCTCTCCTAATTCAGTCTATAGGCTTAGAATTTAGCCCAGAAAGAAACCTTTCTTAGCATCCAATTGCTCGACTCGATGGGTACTTCTAGTGGTTTGCCGGAGAAGCTCTTGTATTTCTTTAAGGAGTTGGTTAGTGGCATAGACACCTCTTAACTCTAAATCGAATATTCAAGAGACTAAAAAGATCGGGAATGCACATCTAAAAGGAGAGGAACTTCACTCGCAAAAAAGAAAAAGATAAACGATAGACAGAAAGAGAAGGAATAGCGGGCAAAGCGATTCCAATGCTTAACGAATGGACCAATCCCAATCCTGAAAGTCAAGCTCAGTCCCCTCAAGCTAAAGGGGATATTGTACTTTACTCCCGAGTCTTCCATTTCGGACTCGTGAGAAGGAATCCAAGCACGAAGAAAGACCTATTAGATAGCCTTAAGGGAAAAAAGATCTTTAACGTTCCGATCTCTTTCGTATGGCATCTACACTAACATGAATGAGAATGAGCAGCTCCTTTTTAACTAAAAACTAAAAGAAGATACAACCGATAAAATCTAGTGTTCTTCTGAAGGCCTTTCGCTTGTTAATGTTAATAGCTTGCTTGGCCACACTCAGAAGCAGGGGTCTAAGCTAGTATGATAGAACCAGGTAGTAGTTGGTCGGAAAGGAAGAGAAAGCAACGGACTCGGACAAGACCATTAGGACAGAAAGGGATTGGACTGATTGACCCCAGGTTCCGGGACGAGAATCAAGGAAGCAAACTCGATCTTCCTAAGAGCTTTGATTCTTCCTCCTACTAGCTGCAGCCAAAGAAGAGATATAACAAAGGAGATCAGA